>CM054112.1:119139696-119765321 GCA_028673005.1 Tanypteryx hageni
GCACAAAGACTGTGACCGAATTAAATGTAATGATCAATAATTTTTCTTGTTTCCTTTTACAAAATGCAGAAGAGAGACTTCCTTTCCCTAACTCTTTCACTCACCCTCCCTCATTCTCACTTCACTGCCATCGTCCCATATTATGATTGAATAGTGACCTGAAGGCACCCTACACTGAATAAGAAAAGGGTCACTTCAGGGTCTTGCTCATTTCTCCACATGAAGGGGTAATGTGAAATGATCCTGGATCTCCAGCAGTTTCCAAATGGAGGGGATAATCAGCATGGGAATGATGCAATGAGTGAATTTCAAGGAAAGCTTTTTATAAGAATTTTTTTTAATCCCTTCTTGAAAAAGGAAAGCACAAACTTGATATAAGATTCTGACTTCTCATCAAAAACAACTGCATTAGTGAGAATGTGTGTTTTGTGTATATTGAACACAAGATAATTCACTACAAAACATAACAGGTTAGCATATTCTATTGATATAATTAAATCACATGTTATGGTTTTCGCTCAGTATTTATTACATTAATTTCGAATATTGCTCTTTTTTTGAGGAGGAACTTAGCACCAGGAGCTGTTTGTTTGTTATCGATAAGTTCTTTTTTTTTCTTGCTATTTTTCTGAACTGACCAAAGTTTCCACAGCATCAAATTGGAAGTATTTGATAAGTCACCATTCAAGTTATTGTATTTTTCGGGCTTTAAGACACCCTGATTTTTTAGAAGAATTTTCAGGAAAAAAGTATATTGGTCCACCAAAGCATGAATGAAGGGCCATGTCTTGTATCACTTTTAGCCATAATTAAGCCCTTGCAGGAAATTATATCCTGGAGTCGAACCCAGGTCTTTTTTTCAGAGCTCTTTTATCGTCATTGACTCTAATGTATGATTAAAGCATCCCTTTCAAATTTCAACCTTCTACCTAGTCAGGATGTTTGTTACAAACTCTTGAGTACCATCCTATTGAGCGGTGAAGAGGGGAGATGAGTAGAGGGGAGTGTAAAAACTGTTTCTCTCTCTGGCAAGCTTTTTTTTAATCGGCATTTGTTTTTTCCAAATCGGTAGCTTTTATTACTCCATCATACAATAATCATCAACAGCTCTGATGAAATGCATTTTTATATGTGAATTTTATACCATAAAAACTTAATAAATAGGAAAGGATACTATGATGAAGATAACTGATAACTTGAAATTACAGCTATGAACCTCACAAGGACTTCAAGAAGACCAGTAATGCTACGTGAGGACTTAGAAGAAGCCAGTAACGCTAAATAAATATTTCGATAGGCACACTCTCATCATCAATAGCTGATGTTAAATGACGGGATGGTGTTTTATGGCCGGTATTTAACCTGTTTGTTTGCGTGTAAGTAGAAATGAAAGGAAGTGTGGGAGGGTCAATGGTTATTCATAATGGTGTTCTTGTATTTGTTGACTGATAGAAGTTGTACTACTACTTTTAAGGAAAATGAATAAAATGTTTGGTCAAGAATCCTTTAATAACACAAAACAGACGACCGGTTTCGACTAACACTTAGTCATCATCAGGTCAAGAATAAGGACACTACAACGTATATATAGGAAATGGGCGAGGTCGGGGAGGAAGGTGTGGAGAAAACAGGATAGGGGGAAGGAAGAGGGTCTCTTAAACGGTACTTTTTATGGTGTGGGGGGAGGGGGAAGACGACGGTTGGGGTAATTGTTTAGCAGGGGAAAGACCGAGGGAAGGAGTGGGTTGGGAAGAGATGTTCGTTAATAATGTCGTTGGCGTGGGTCTTCACGTGAAGACCTTGATTGATTTGGCTTTAATTTATTTAAAATCTCGGGTTGATCATTTAATTCTAACTATTTCAAAAATGTAGAGTAATAGGCAGAAATGGAGACATAATTAATTCATGCGGACATAACATCTCACGGAGAAAATGACAGACGAAAAGTTTCTGGGAGATATAAAAATTTGTTTGACCATATCACAGATATGGAATTTCATTTACACACTACAACATCACATTCTTTGTTGTATTTTAGGCTGATTGAATAGCGGCAACAATCAGCAACATTATCAGACATTGTTGTATGTTACCAGTTTACATGTGTAATCAATTCAGGCCCAAAAATGTATAACATGCATAATACACTATGTATGATTAAAAATTTCATTTCTATTAAACGTGATTTGATCTGAATTCTTTAAACATGTAATTACTTTGCTTTCATTTCATTTTCTGGGGTTCATCCCCAGCAATGCTGCATAAAATATTTCTTATCCAAAAGAAGGTAATAAGATGTATGCATGGTGCATCACTTAGAACTCCTTGCAAACCTATATTTAAAAAATTAAATTTATGCTCTATACCTTGTGTGTGTGTGTGTATATATTTATATATATTAGCTACATTTATAAAGAAAAACTTAAAATTATTTAGTGGAAATAGTGATCTACACAGTCACTTTACTAGAAGCCAAATAAACATTCATGTCTGTTGCAATAAGAGGCGCATTGCCCATAGAAGCCCCACTGCTATGGGGACCAAAATCTATATTGCCTTAACTAAGTCATTAAAGGACATTCCCACACTTGGTAAATTTAATAAAGAATTTAAAAAAATATTATTACTATTAAGATGTTACGACAATGTCACCAAATTTTTGTCAGACAAGGGATAAACATTACAGTCTACCATTGTTTAATTTTTTATGTATCTGATATTTATATTTGTCTTCTATCATGTAATGTTATTTTCTATGTATAACTTTGTGACTTGTCTTATACCTACATTTTTGACAATTGTATTGTCTTTGGAAATAAAGAATTATTATTATTAAAACCCAATTTAACCAGATTTGTTTAAAAAATTAAAAAACCCGATAACTACCTTTGACTGCGATTTAATTTTTAACCTGAGAAATATATTGCCTACTTATATGTTTGGTATAGAAAAGTTACAAATTTATTTACAATTTTATTTTATGCATACAAATTGAACAAGATTGGGAAGGTGTACTCCATGTCAGAGTACAAAGAGTTTCCAAATGCATTGTTTGGGATTTCACAATGATCTCAATATTTTTCGCTCTGACGAGTATTTAATGAGAAGCTAGCGAGGTACATTGTAAAATACGTGTCTTTATGTAAAGCTGTCGTTATTATTGTCCAATTTTAACCAAAATTGGAATTGGTTTACCAATTTTAGCAAACCTCTCCAATATTAAATTTCATCAAAATAAGTCCAGTGGTTCCCGAGTTGAAACAAAGGAACATTGTAAACTAAATGTAGGTGATGTAAAGTGGTCGTAATTGTTTTCCGATTATAACCAAAATTGGAATTTTAATTTTAACAAAACACCCCAGTACCAAATTTCATCAAAATACGCCAAGCGGTTCCAGAGTTGTAACAAAGGAACATTGTAAACTAAATGTAGGTGATGTAAAGTGGTCGTAATTGCTGTCCGATTATAACCAAAATTGGAATTTTAATAAAACACCCCAGTACCAAATTTCATCAAAATCTGCCAAGCGGTTCCCGATTTGTAACAAAGGAACATTGTAAACTACATGTAGGTCTTCATGTAAAGTGGTCGTCATTTTTGTCCGATTTTAACCAAAATTTGAATCTGTTGGCCAATGTTAGCAAAACTACCTAATACCAAATTTCATCAAAATACATCAAGCGGTTCCCGAGTTGAAACAAAAGAACATTGTAGGTCTTCGTGTAAAGTGGTCATCATTGTTGTCCGATTTTGACCAAAATTGAAATCGGACGACCAATTTTAGCAAAACTCCCCAATACCAAATTTCATCATTATATGTTCAGTGGTTTCCGAGTTTTAACATGCGGACGGACGGACAGAAACGACCTCTTCTATATGTTTAACTTTATGCAAAGACCGCATAAAAATGGATTATTACTCATACAAACATAACAGTTTTCTTGGTTTGTTCTAAATTACAATTTTTCTTGCTTTTTTGCTCGCAAAGTGTGATATATGATTCAATATATGTAGTCCAAAGATAGAGAAATGTCATTTTCAATTGAAAACCTGAACAATCTTTTCCTAGTCATTGTAGACCTCAAAACCGATTTGATCAGTTTTAGTTTAGAAAAACTTTATTCACCAGATGCCAGTCACTGGAATTGTCTAAAACATCTGTAGAATGATAGAAATGTTTGGCAACACCTCATCCAATCTGTCATTATGCTCATAATTATTAATTATAATTCAGTGCATCCAATGGTGATACATAGGAAGATAAAACATTGGTAAATACTCTAAGCTCTTTAAAAAGACTTAAGCCATCTACATCACTTTCAGCTTCATTTTCCAGATCAGACAGCAATAATAGCAAGACTTGAGTAATTCATCATCGCTTTTACTTTTTAAACTTATTTATATCGAATAGAAATTCTAAGTTTTCTTTCAATTTTTATTAACTGTTGAAATCATTCACTCATGGACACAAATGGTTAATCTAACAATGCCTAAAAGAATTCTACATGAAACCAGGGATCGAATAACAATATACGAAAGGAATGGGAAACTCTCTCGGCGCTTGAGAGAATCAAAAGCTGATATCCAGACACTATGTCCACAGTCATTTCATCCACTTTGTTCAATCCAATTTAAGTCCCGATTATTATACATCCAGTTATACTGTCCATGAATGTTGTCCTAATCACAGTTTTTCCAACCAAATGTTTATGTCCAATAGATAAAAAGGAAAAGATGATTTTTCTCTAGTTTTCACATTTGTTTAACAACAAATCCTGGATTCACTTCACAAGTAAATTGAGAACTTTATATAAAACTTAATTTTCTTCTTCACCATCCTCTTCACTTACCTCCACAGAGTAAAGTTTAATTTTGAAGCTGATTGCCCTTAGATACTTTTCAATGTTGTTGTTATTACGGAATTCATTGTATTTGTCTACAATTATCTAAATATGCTGTTGATTTATAAGATATAGGATGTCTCACTCTGTGATCTCCTATGTGTTGAATTATTAAAACCTTGTTGTCTCTCTGATCTTTTTGTATGTGTTCTAGAAATTTCCAGATGGATACTTGATGCATGACAATCATTTTCTGAAATTGGGAATGCCATCCTTCAACCACATTATTTGTTCTCTGTTTAGCACCTGTTCATATACACTCCAAGTGACAGGTGCAAACCACGGTAGAACTGCTCTCCTTACGTAGGTTGTTTTGATGTATGTTGGAAGATCATCATCATGTATATTTTCTATAATAAAACTATAAAAGATTTCCTCCAGATGTTGAGTTGGAATAAATGGCAGATATAAAAAAAGGGATTAAAATGTTTACTTACTTGGAACATTCATATCCACTCCAATCTTTTGCAATAACTTCCTTGAAACTTCTCTGCTGAGGTATATTTTCATTTTTTGGTTCCACAAAGCCCTTTCACTGAATATAAGATTAATTAATTTCTTCCCATGACTGAAAACAAACTTGTTTGAAAGATGAGCAATGTTGAGTCATATGCTCAATATGCGTTTGAATTGTGTCATGCCTGTACATGTGTTGAATAGTTTGTGCAAACCTGCCCGACATCAACACACCTTCAATTCGTGTGAATACGCTTGCAATGTGACCATAGCCTAATAGATAATCACTGGCCAGGAAAGATACCAGCCAGCTTATCACTAGTGTGGATTTTTCAGGTATAAAAAACCACGTTCATTTGGAGGGTAATTATCGTGTTTTATTATTTTTTAAAAAATTTGGGTAAAATAATGTTTAAACAAAAGATTTATTTAAAATTTTCGAGTGTTATTCTGGATTTTATGATTCACATACAACACTGCCTGTTTCTTTATTAATATTACTCCTTTTCGGTGTTTGTAAATGGCTAAATGAACATTCTGCACCATAGCTACCTATTGGCACAAACAGCAATGTTAAGGCAAATTTGTTTAATTTAGAGTATTGGATCCCAGCTCCAATCCAAAACTTAACAATATCCAAATATTTGTTTCGAGTTAAGGGCTCAATAGTCTGCCAGTTAGAATTTAATCTGCTCATTCACATCTCTACATATTCCTAAAGATTCAATGTGAACTTCAGCATCTAGGACATGCATAGATGTATTAAAAGGACCTAATATGGATGCCTTTATCCAGAAACATAATGGATGTATGAATATTCCTATTAGTACGAAGGCTTCCAAGGCATGCTGTTGACATGGTGGTGATTTCTGGGATTCTGCCGTGTTGATCCATTTCCTGGACAATATTTCGCCGACGTTCCAGTCGGCTTCTTCAGGTCCGAAGTGTCTGTGCAGATTTTTGGTCGTCTTTATATAGGAAGGTTCCGTCTAATCCGGTGCGTTCTGGTTGGACGCCGAATTCGGAGCGCTCTGGTTGGCCGCCGAATCTGGTGCGTTCGGATTGGCTGTTGTTGGGTTGGTCTTACGGAAGACTCTCTTCTAGGTGCTGGACAGCATGTAGCCGTCCTCTCGGTTAAAATTGTACGGCTGTTTTGTAATTTCGATCGCCTCCCTGATGAGTCTCGGGAAATAACGATTTTCTTTTACTAAAATTTGTGCGTTGTCGAAGTCGATGTCGCATCCGGGATTGGTCCACGCATGTTCTGCTATGGCGGAAAGGCGGAGCTGTTTGTTAGCAGTTGCTCTCTGGTGTTCTTTCAGGCAGCACTTGAGAGATCTCGAGGTTTGGCCGATATATGACTTTCCGCAGCTGCACTTGACTTCGTACACGCCCTCATAGATGTTTTTGGGTAAGTGGTCTTTGGCGGTGCGGAGGAGGTTGGCTGTCTTCGTCACGCAGTTGAATCTCGTTACCACGTCGTGTTTGGCGAAAATGCGTGCGACCCTCTCCGAGGTGCCTGCCATGTAAGGTATCATGGCGTATGCTGCAGGTTTCGGCTTGTTCTCCGCTGTGTCCTCGGCGGTCCTTTTCAGGGCCATATTCCGCTTCTGGTCTTCCTTTTTGATGGTATTGAGTATAAGATCCCGACGATATCCGTTTCCTTGGAGGGTGGCAAGTAGGTGTTTCTTTTCGGACACTATGGAGTCGGCGTCGGAGATGGAATGCGCCCTGTGGTATAAAGTCTTTATGACAGAGGCTTTCTGCTGCGGATGGTGATGTGAAGTGGCCTTCAGATACCGATCGGTGTGTGTCTTCTTCCGGTAAACAGCATGTCCCAGACTTCCATCTGGCTTCTTGGTTACTAGGACATCAAGGAAGGGCAGACGCTGGTTCTCTTCTATCTCCATCGTGAACTGTATGGCGGCATTCTGGTTGTTCAGGTGTTGCAGGAACTTATTTAATTCCTCCATTCCATGGGGCCAAATCGCGAAGGTGTCGTCCACATATCTGACAAAGAGTTTTGGTTTCTTGTCGTACGATTCTATGGCTTTCCGTTCGAATTCTTCCATGAACAGGTTTGCGATGACAGGTGAGAGTGGGGAGCCCATGGCTGCACCCATGGTTTGCTGGTAAACCTTCCCATTCCATATGAAGTAGGCGTTTTTAAGGCAGAATTCCACTAGGTCTGGAAAATCTTCTGGAAATCCTTGATTTGTGAGCGCTCTGGTGATGTTGATGGCGTCTTTGGTGGGGATATTAGTGAACAGGGACTCTACGTCAAAGCTGACAAGTAGATCTCCTTCAGTAACTGTTGTTTTCTGGATAATTTCGATGAAATGCTCCGAATTTCTTACGAAGGTATTAGTTTTTCCCGAATAAGGTTTCTAGAGAGATGCAGAGATACCGACACCATTCCACCGTTTGTCATCGTCAAACATCACATCCAATCCAAAAAAGCGAAGAGAATTCTCCACCGAACAAGTAAGGACTTACTCAGAGAAAGAGTGCAGTACACCCGCAGCGCTCTCCACCAGTGCTCCTCTGAGCTCCTGGAGCTTCACTTAGAAATTAGCAACACCTTGAACCCAGTAGACAGGGAAACGTTGGACCACATAACATTCGACTCCTCCCTTACTACCTTCCTGTCAATGAGAGGAACACAAATAAAGAAGTTTGAACACCTGGACAACAAGCAGCACCCACAGCTGGAATCCACAGGCCCCGAAAAGGGCCGACCGGTGGTGAATCTTACTGAGCACCACCTCAGCGAAGCTGCTCTCGCCGTGCTATCCAAGGGATTGAACTACGCCATTGCCCCTGCCGCAATTCCCAAGGAGAAGATTATCACCGGCGTGGAAGACGCAATCCGCAAACTTCGAAGACCAGTGGCTGACGAAATCAGAAAGGAAGTTAGTCGTATCCTACAAAAGACAAAACCCTCAAAACCCAATACAACTGACGCGGAGAGACGTGCCATCAAAGAACTCCGAGAAAATGACGAACCTTTGATACTCCCAGCCGATAAAGGAAACACGACGGTTATCATCAAGAAAAAAGAATACGAGAACAAAATCTCCAGCCTCATCAACGACACAACATACCAAGAATTGAAGCTGGACCCGACGGCCAAGTTGGACCGCAAGACCCGAGGTCTCATCAAGGAGTCTTCGATTCCACCAGAAGAGCAACGGTGGCTTATCCAACCAGCACCCAAACCACCACGCCTGTATGGACTCCCCAAAATTCATAAAGAAGGGATCCCGCTACGACCCATCGTTAGCGCCATCGATGCCCTGACGCAGAAGCTTGCGAGATACTTAGCCCGGGCTCTCCAACCTTATTCGGGAAAAACTAATACCTTCGTAAGAAATTCGGCGCATTTCATTGAAATTATCCAGAAAACAACAGTTACTGAAGGAGATCTACTTGTCAGCTTTGACGAAGAGTCCCTGTTCACTAATATCCCCACCAAAGACGCCGTCAACATCACCAGAGCGCTCACAAATCAAGGATTTCCAGAAGATTTTCCAGACCTAGTGGAATTCTGCCTTAAAAACGCCTACTTCATATGGAATGGGAAGGTTTACCAGCAAACCATGGGTGCAGCCATGGGCTCCCCACTCTCGCCTGTCATCGCAAACCTGTTCATGGAAGAATTCGAACGGAAAGCCATAGACTCGTATGACAAGAAACCAAAACTCTTTGTCAGATATGTGGACGACACCTTCGCGATTTGGCCCCATGGAATGGAGGAATTAAATAAGTTCCTGCAACACCTGAACAACCAGCCGACAGCCGACCTCCTCCGCACCGCCAAAGACCACTTACCCAAAAACATCTACGAGGGCATGTACGAAGTCAAGTGCAGCTGCGGAAAGTCATATATCGGCCAAACCTCGAGATCTCTCAAGTGCCGCCTGAAAGAACACCAGAGAGCAACTGCTAAGAAACAACTCCGCCTTTCCGCCATAGCAGAACATGCGTGGACCAATCCTGGATGCGACATCGACTTCGACAACGCACAAATTTTAGTAAAAGAAAATCGTTATTTCCCGAGACTCATCAGGGAGGCGATCGAAATTACAAAACAGCCGTACAATTTTAACCGAGAGGACGGTTACACGCTGTCCAGCACCTGGAAGAGAGTCTTCCGTAAGACCAACCCTACCACAGCCAATCCGAACGCACCAGATTCGGCGGCCAACCAGAGCGCTCCGAATTCGGCGTCCAACCAGAACGCACCGGATTAGACGGAACCTTCCTATATAAAGACGACCAAAAATCTGCACAGACACTTCGGACCTGAAGAAGCAGACTGGAACGTCGGCGAAATATTGTCCAGGAAATGGATCAACACGGCAGAATCCCAGAAATCACCACCATGTCAATATTCCTATTGATTGTAGCAATCCATTTCAAAGAAAGGATTTCCAAAAACTTTTATAGCTGTATTAATTGCTGTTGTGCAAGGTAGTGTTTTCATAACAGTGGCATACACACCTGTTTCTAGCTATTTACAGGGAAGTTCCATTTCCTTTTTTAAACGTATGTTGAAAATGTGGCCAAATGGATGTGGTATTGGAACTTTACTTTCAAGTTGTTTTTGTAAATTAATAACTTGTGCCAATTGTTCATTTAAATATAAGAGTCAAGTATATTTTAATTAAAAGATTTAATTATGTCATTGATTTCTCTATTTTTACTATTAGCAAACTTTGAGTCTTTCAAGGATTCAGATTGGAAACCTCTGCTTTAAAATAGTTTTGAAAGATTTTTGCAGTGAAGGAATTAAAAATTTAAAAGTTTTGGGTTTTTTTTTGGGCATAACCTGAATTTAAAAAAAACCATTCGGCAGGCATAAATTTGGTAAACCCCAAAAAATCCATACCCTACTCATCGCTCAGCCCAACCCTACTCTCTCCTTCTCTGATAGCTTGAGGGATAGCACATGGGCCGAAGAATCCAGCATGGCTGACAGACCCTTTTTACACACTTTTATTTAATTTACTCTGCTATATATTTGTATGTTTCTTTCAAATCTTTCTCGCTTTATATCTCTGCCCCTATAAATGCTACAGGGCTGAAATTTCGTGTATATTCTTATTTCAGATGATAACCAACGAGAAAATCGAAAGTCACAAAAAAGTTAATATTTAAGGAGTCTTTTTAATGCCAATGTTTCATTTCAGTATCCCATAAGAAAAGCATGGGATCCCGTGCAAGCTTTCTAAAAATGCATTTTAAAATTACTTAAAATTGGGATAGGAATTCGGGAAAAGTACTGTTGTTTAGCTGACAGAATGGAGTTCTTAATTTTTTAAGGCAGAAGTCAAAT
This sequence comes from Tanypteryx hageni, assembly GCA_028673005.1. Taxonomy (NCBI): domain Eukaryota; kingdom Metazoa; phylum Arthropoda; class Insecta; order Odonata; family Petaluridae; genus Tanypteryx; species Tanypteryx hageni. The sequence goes on from CM054112.1 coordinate 119,150,393, forward strand.
ACATACCGAATTAGTGTAAATATCTGCTTTGAAAGGAAAAAAGTATGAATTTTTCCTCTTCAACAATGGAAATGTATAAAACCATGGCAACGACATTATTGCTTTTAAATGGACCTTTAATGCTCTTAATGAAAATTAAAGACATTTTAATGCTTTTAACCACTCATCTGGTTATTTAATTTTTTTAAACTGGAGGTGGGTATTTAAATTGCAATTGAGGGGAATCAAATCGCAAATCAATTAAAAAACATGTTAATTATTCAGTATTTTAGTTGTTTATTCTTAAAATTTGTGTCTTCAACTATTTTTACCACAAGAAATGAATTAAAATGTTAATATATATTTATTATTACAATAAAAATTTAATTTGTTAAAAATATTTAATGAACACAAATTCCTAAAATATGGTATAACGACATTAAAAATTTACACAATTACTAAAAAATATTATAAATAATGTTAATGTTCTGAGCGAGTATGGAGTGAATGGTTGGTTGCTGAATGCTATAAAGGTAGTGTATACTGGAAGTAGGGCATGTGTAAGGGTAAATGGCATGATGAGTGATTGGTTTAGAGTTGAGCAAGGTGTACGACAAGGATGTGTTATGTCCCCTTGGTTATTTAATGTGTTCATGGATAAATGTGTGAGACAGGCATGTATGGATATGGTGGGTGTTATGGTTGGTGGAGGGAATGTTCGTGTACTTTTGTATTCTGATGATGCTGTGTTAATGGCTGAGAACCCAGGAGAATTGCAGTGAATGCTAGATAGCCTGCATGATATGACAGGGAGAATGAACTTAAGGATAAATGTGGCCAAAACCAAGGTAGTTGTGTTCGATCGGGAGAATGAAGTGAACGACTGTCAATTTAGCATAAATGGTGGAACAATTGAGGTAGTGGATGAATTTGTATACCTTGGTAGAATGTTCAGTAAAAATGGTAGAGTAGATGGGGAAATTAAAATGAGAGTGAATGCTGGTAGAAAGGTGGCAGGGAGTGTGTGGTCGATTGCAAAGAATGAATGGTTGTCAAAAGAAGCAAAAATGTCTGTATACAAGTGTTTTAATGCCTACCTTGCTGTATGGCAGTGAAACATGGGTGTGTCAGGAGAAGCATAAAAGTAGTTTGAATGCGGTTGTGATGGGATACATGAGAAGAGTTTGTGGAAAATCTAGGAGGGACAAAGTAAGGAATAATTGGGTGATGAACGATTGTGGTATGAAAGCTAGTGTGACAGATCTGTATGAGAGAGGTCTGCTGAGGTGGTTTGGGCATGTAGAAAGAATGGAGGAGAGCAGAATCACCAAACAAATATATGAAGGAAGAGTGAATGGCGAGAGAGGGAGAGGCAGACCGTGCAAGACTTGGTTGAATGTGTTTGGTGAGACTTTGAGAAAAAGGGACGTGAAAAGTATGAGGAATAAAAGGAAATGTGTGACTCAGTGTATGAGTGTAAGTGAAGCAAAAGAAGTGTGCAAGGATAGGAGTGTGTGGAGGAAGAATGGGGTGATGGGTTGGTAATTGGCAGACATATGGCACGGCTTACCCCGCAAGGGAAAGCATCAAGGTGTGTGTGTGTATAAATAACATATGTTAATTTTAAAATTAGGGTAACAGAAATGCAACTCGCAAAGCAAAGTCAGGGTCTAAATACGAGAAGCGTATCTTTTCCAAATAAAGAAGTGAAGCCCATTTACTGCCAATATGGTAAATTAAAAGGATGCAGCAAACAGCCAAGAAAATAGCATGACATATATATACGGCATACCCAGATGAGTGGTTAAGGGAAATTAATGCTGTCATAATGAATTATAGTGGAACTTCTAATTATTTAAAGAATTTTCCTATATTGAAATAAACTTTGAAAATTCAATTTATAATCTTTGCAATTTTCCATAATCCAAAAACTCTACTTTAAAATATAAGAAGTCTAAAACGGAGAAAATAAAATTTAAAAAAAATGTTTTTCAGTATACACACTTTTATGTGCACTCAAAAGTAGGAAATAAATTTTTCTGCCCTCAACTTGAATTAAATTTGCTGTGCAGAATAAAAGTGGGTGGCAATTTTTATCCACTCTAATCCTGCACACCAAATTTAATTCAAGTTGAGGGCAGAAAAATTTATTTTCTACTTTTGAGTGCACATAAAAGTGTGTATACTGAAAAACATTTTTTTAAATATTTTATTAGGTGTTGAAACACAAACCGATTTCTGTTGTTATAGAAAAGTATAAAATAGCTAATAATTATAGTTTTGAGATAAAAGATAGGCAAGTAAACAGGCTGTTAATAAATTTCAATGACATAATTGGATGTCAAGCAACTTGCCTTAACCATAGGAGTACCACGCAATTTTTTCTCCCTTGCAGTCTCAAGTGAGAGGGCCTCAAGGCCTTCTATCTAAGACAGTGGTTTCTGATATTCTCTTCACGAACTCCTTGAATTATAATAATTTTGGTGTTGAATCTTTTATAACAGTGAACAAATTTTTTAAAAACAAATTAGTAAGATATTTAAGTAAAAACAGAATCTCTGATATTTTCATCAGTTTGTACTTAGTACACAATAAAATTAAAATATAACTTTTGAAACAATAAAATAATTGAAAACAAAACCATTTAACAAATTAGAAGGAAATTGAAATATCAGAAAGAACTGTAGAGCTAGAAAAGTGAAGATGCCATTAGCAAAATTTTCTCATGAATCCCCGAGAGTCATCTTGCAAACTGCTAGGACAGGAGTTCCCAATCTGGTGCATGCGAGCACTGCTGTGCTCTTTGGCTGCTTGATTGTGCTCTTCAGAAGCCTGATTGTACACTTCTATAATGCTTTAATCTCATGTCCTAACATCATTAATTTAATATGATGTTTCTTTCTTTCTAAATGCATATAAGAACATCACTAATAACATTCATGTTGGTTTGATTCTAGTATTTATGTTCATAAGTTTTTTTTGCATTAGTGGTGCTCACTTGATATTCTAGGACAGTGGAGCCGAGCCCAACCTTTTTACATGGCGGGCCGCATTCGTAGTTGTGGATGCTTCAGAGGGCTGCATTGGAAGTCACAAGAGCTTTGGCAAGCTGGATGACTGTTTACATTAGGAGTTACCAAGGGATTCTGTGGTCCCATTTTAGCGAAACTCAAGTCTAAATAAATTACTAGTGTTAAAGCTCCACCAGAAAAGGTTTTACTGAAAAAATATGAAATTGCCTATATCAAATTTTACTGATCACCTTTTCATCATATCTTCGCAGGTCACATTTGGCTCACAAGCCATGGGTTAGGGACCTTTGTTCTAGGGTATAGCATGGTGCTTGCTTGATGTATCAGAATACAACTTAGTGCTCATCACATGGTAAAGGTTGGGAACCCCTGTGCTAGGTTTGCAAATCATTGGTTGGGAGACACTTCTGTAAAATATAATAAAAAGTCATAGTAATGTTTTTTCGATATTGTAATATATTTAGAGATACAGGAAATGAATATAGAATCTTCGTAATTAATGTTATTATAGTGCCTTAATACTACTATGAAGGTAGAAATATTCATGAAAGAACTTTTTTCAGATTTATGTGCATTATGTTAGCATGCTGTTTAATATTACAATTAGAGTTCATATTACTCTCAAACTTACAGAAATAATAACAAATTAAAAAGGAAGTTTTACTTTTGAGTCATCCAACACATCATACTTGACACATAATATTTAATGTCGGCAATCTGTTTGTCATCACGCAGCCATTGCCGAAAATAATTGTACAAAGTAGGAATGGGTAAAATCGGTTGAAAACTATACACACTTGCTTATAACAAGTTTGTGAGCAATGCAGTTTTCGCGAATTTTATTTAAAACAGGCGAAAAAGAAAGTTATGGGCCTTGGAATCCCCCTTTTTACTTTTAGGGATAAATCGGCGTGACACGGCCTTTTTCATTGGGAAAGAAAGTTATACCTCTCACAAAAAGGGTGATATTTCTTAAACAAAAATTAAACTAAAAAACACGCTTATATCAAGAAATATAATTGTAACCTTCAACTTAATTACTACGTAAGGCACCTTCAAATCTGTGTAATTGGCGAAATATCACTATTTTATTTTCTATGCTATAGGAATTATTCTATCCAATTCTTTCACGCGACATAATAACAACTCTTAATATGAGGAATTGCGTCATTTTGGCAGAGTAATGGTTATCATTTTGTGAAAACAAGCTTTGCAAAGCACTCGCAAAATAATCTTTTCTCAACACATTCGAATTAAAAAATTATATTCTCACCTTAAACTAACCAGAAGGTTTTACAGAAACGTACTTACCGATACAGGTAAACTTATACAAGAAAACATCTTACAACAGTCGTGAGAGTTAAAAATAAAATCAGTTCGTCTTTAATTGCATAAAAACTATTTGACACAATTAACATAATATATCCCTATATATACGATGCATGCGTATTTTTCAAACATTACCTTGGGTAACACCACATAAAATTTAATTCTTCGCTCCGTGTTAGTAATCAGCAAAGAAACCACAATAAAAAATGCAAATCATGACTCAGTTGCGGCGAGAAAGCTGGATGTAATATGAAGATATTATTAGATTACAACATATGATAAATACATTAACAGCAATATCTCTGTCCCTAATGCGCGTGATGACATCCACCTTGGCTTATCACGGTTTAACCACAATCATCACAATGAACTTCTACATGTCTACATAGGGCACATAGGGTGAGCATCGATATCTCGATTCAAATATCAAAACTGCGAGTTATGTATTAGCACATCCTAGTAAAATATCACAAATGAGACGGTTTTACTATATTAAAGCAATGATTACTTTGCATTTTCAATAGCAATACCCAAAGACACAATCTACGAATAACATTTCTTGTTCCTGACTGTTCCATTCCTAAAATTCAAGATCGGTCGAAATTATTCACCTGTTCCTAAGGTTAGAACTACGCAGAGGACGTTTCGGGGTCAATGAGATTGAAGACGGCAGAGGGATGAATTAAGTTCTTGTGACAAAATTCTTCGATAAAGAGACGGAGAGATTTTCTACCGCATTATTTACAACTGGGTAAGTTAACATTCGAATTATTTGTCTTTCTAAAAGTATAAAAAATGCATGAGCTCATGATATGAGTTAATATGCTGCAAAGGAAATATTACCATGTAAATGGTAAAGATTACATCCAGCTCATTAAACATTTGTATTCTATAATGTGAATAAATCAAAGTTGCAATTAAATAAACGTACGAGACATTGGTAACTGCCATAGATTCAAGAGCCGATGTAATCTGGCGGGCGCAGACAGTCAGGTGGCGAAGATTTTTTTTACGAGCCCTCAAGCGGGAGGTTTTAATTTCTAACCAGTTTGTCCCATAGTAGTGTATCTGATTCCTTCCTTAATATCTTATTGCATTTGTGAAACTTAAGAAGTTGAACTTTATTGAAGGGCTGTTGGAATTAATAGTCATTTGAAAATTCCATAAGTTGTCTTCAAAGAGCGTCGTAACATCCTCTCACATTTTTATTGTGAATGCATTACAGAGAATACATATTCGGCTAATAACATTTTTCCATTTCACATCCTTTGCACTTCTTACTCGTATGTCTTTCGTTCCTCGCCGGTCCGCCCTGCTGCTTTAGAGATTCAAGTTACCTCGTTCCAGAAGTGCTCAAGCGTTTATGGCACTGTAAACGACATAGCGTGGAATTCAGTTTGGTGCGGAGAGGAAAGTGTGACGGTTCGAGATATTCTTAAACAGGTAAGATTTTATTAACATTTTTAAAGGAAGCGCAGTTTAAATGTTTAATTTTTCGAAAAAAATAATACCAGCTACTTTCCATGTTATAAGATTACTATTGACGAATGTAAAGTGATCATATTTTGAGTCCAAAGCGGGCTCTTCATGCGTTCAATGCCCCCAAACATGCAAAATTGTTTAGGAGAAAATCTCTATTGTTATTATGCATCAAAGTATTATTTAGCATTCAAGTATATACCAAAAAATCGGCGCGACATGTTTAAATTATTGGCGGGACATACAGTTCGAAATTATGAGTTTCTCACAGATAGCGTAACGTCTGGTCACCTCACATACCTTATACTTAGCGTATAATGTAATCATAGTGTTTTATACGCTATGAAACATTTATGTTGACTTGCGATGTCGAGGGAAACAATATATAATGCTTAAGTACGAAGGTTAAAGTGAAAAAGTAGCTCATTTCATTTCATTTATTCCATAAAAGTTGCAAATACAAGGCATTCTACAATCTTCTTGGTATATCTCATCGGATTATGACCTCGGACCCCTCGGACTGAAAAATACTGATGAACACAATTAATTTTCTGATCTTTCAAACGTATATCATCATCATGATCATCTTGGGATTTCTCTCCTAACCACACTCCCGGTCGCTCAAAACAGCTTATATCTCGATCTCTGGGTCCAGAGCATATCTCAATCCATAAGGTCAAATGTGGAATGTTTGCGATTCGTTTATCGGACCGAAAGGTCGACAAAAAAGCCGAAATGAATTTACTGAAGGAATTTACAACCTCCATTACGGATTCGTCAGGCTCTTGATCTTGCGTCTAGTCCTTCGATCACATCACCAGTCGGGAATTTTTGGCGGGACTATTTCGGGAGGGCGAGAGGAATAGGTGCGGGGTAAAGAAGAGGAAGGAATATCTTAAGGGATGTGTCTGCACGACTTATTCAAGATGATGAAGAAAGCTTGGATTACACTCTGCAGATTTATACTGTGGGGAAGGTAGGATGTGTAGACAATTGTGAACCAATGCAGTTCAAATACATTTTCAATCTGTTTTCGTCAACCTCTCATCCGAGATTATATGAACTCGACCTTGACTTAGAATAAGGTGACATATACACGTGATGTAGAAAAAAATATATTTTTTGTCGACTTATCATAACTTGATACAAACCATGAACGTGTTCAGTTTATGAGCAACTTTACTCATTTAATGGGTGTGTACAAATAGCTTTTTGCTGAATTAAATCAATAGTACCTTCATTAAGATTTCTTAGGACATTCCTTGTTTATTAAACTGGCAAATATTTTTATATGTAGTTTATGTCCATTAATACTATCGTAATAATTTTTTATTTCAACTTAAAGTATTCTTCTGTTTCATGGTTAAATATTAAGCACGTATAAATAAAATTAAAATAAAAGTTCGTAATCAATATTTTTGTGTATATTCTCGATGTTCTTTTTCGTTTAATTAAGTTTTCTTTGAAATATAATTTATGAAACGTATTCAGTTATAATATTGAATTCACATTAGTGCATGATTGTTCATTTGGAATTAAAATGATTGAATATTTCAATGTATAGTTTCTTTACAGCAAGAACATACGGTTCTTTTTCTGAATGATATTAATGAATATACACCACTGTTTTTGAGCAGCTGAACAAATTATCCAAAGGGTCCCTTCTACTTAAACAATTATTAAAATTTTCACAAGATATACTTTTCAAATGATTGTATTTAGTGTGGTATCTTTGGTATATAATGAAAAGATTTAAAACTTATTCCATTTGTTTATAAACAACGGCTAGGGCAACTATGCCTTACATTTAATATGGAGATTCCCCGTTTAACATAAATTGGACTTTTCATGTCAACTCCACTTGACCTGGATTCTCATTAGAAAACATTATATTTAGCTTGATTAATAGGAAGATCCATTGAACTCAAGAATTACTGTAATAATTTAAGTTTTGATGTAGACAAATGTACAGGTCAGAGGTTCCTGACCTGGTACTTGTGAGCTACACTGCTCCTTGGCAACCTAACGATGATCTTGTTCAATGCTGAAAATTTTGTTCCTTAGCACTAATAATTAATTTGTTCAGTTGATCTCTTTCTGAAGATATTGAAGGATATTAACCTTAACCTGGATTGGGTTTATTTATGATCATTCCTATTTTTTAAAAATGTAGTGTTGCTCACTGGATATTCTAGGATACCCTTTGATGCTTGCAACCCTCGTTCCGTAGCACTGGGTGTTTCAAAAGTCGGGAATCATAGGAATATTTATTTTACAATTTTATTGTAATGTTAGCACAAATTGAGTCAATATAAGTTTTTAGATCTGCAATAATATGTGCAACAATTTTGAAAAGAAACTTTGACTTGGCATTACCTTTCTAGTATGGGATGGGACTTAGAAATCAAAAACTTTTATAGAAAACGATCCTCTCTTGAGTTAGAAGCATACGATTTGCACCTAAAAATTACCAAAAATTTATCCGGTTTCGAAGTTCCCATATGGGACGATCATCTGAACAAAATTCAATCCGTGATACAGCAAAAAGTCCAAAATAAATCTGACAGACTTCGCAAAAAATACTACTTTCTCACAAAAAATAACCAGAAAAACACTTCCTGCAATTCCAAACAAAACCAAGACAAATCATCAGATCCACCTCATTATCGCAGATAACAGAAAACATTGCCAAAAAAAACGAATGAAAAACAACATAAACATTCCGAACACAACACAATCAAGTCTCTTAATAATAAAAATTGTTTTTATCTAAAGGCAGACAAAGGGAACACTGTAGTCATAATGCAAAAAGACCAATACTTCGACAAAGTTGAGCAAATGCTAAATGAAGGGCCGTACACAAACATACTAAAAAATCCAATCAATAATATGATATCAGAAACCACCAAAATTGTTAAAACATGCACCACACTCATCACGAAACAACTCGGCCTCCAACTTCACACCTCAAACCCCAGGGTTCCTAGGATGTATTGCTTACCCAAAATCCACAAAGACGGCATTCCCCTCAGACCCATTGTTTCGTCTATCAACAGCTCGACATATAAAATTTCACGTTGGCTTAGTGACCAATTTAAACAATTTCCTATCAAACAGGATTCAAATATAAAAAAAACAGTCCTCATTTCATTAACGAAGTTAAAGACATAATACTACAGGACAGTGAAATTTTAGTTTCTTTTGATGTTTCTTCTCTCTTTCCTAGCGTTCCCATCAGTGAAACATTACAATTCCTCAAAGAATGGCTCACCGATCAAAACTTACCATTAAAAACAGTAGATGAATTAGTAAGACTAACACGCTTATGCATGAACCAAAATTTCTTTCAAGTTAACAACAAGTTCTACCAACAAAACTACGGTACAACAATGGGAAACTCCCTTTCACCTTTCTTAGCCAACCTATTCATGGTTAACTTCGAGAAACAATGCAAAAACACTTTCAAATACTTCCCACGCTTATGGCTAAGATACGTTGACGATATTTTCGCGATTTTCGATACCTCCAATAATAACATAACTGATTTTCTACAGCAACTAAACGATCAATATCCTTCCATTAAATTTACACATGAAGTTGAAAAACAAAATACATTGCCATTTCTTGACCTTCTCGTAAAAAGAGAAAACAACCAAATCAAGTTCGGGATTTACCGCAAACCCACACACACAGACACGTACAGTCCCTCTGATTCCAACCACCATATTTCACATAAATTAGCACCATTCCACTCAATGGTACATAGACTCTTACAGGTTCCTCTTTCTAAAGTTGATTTCCTCACAGAATTAAAATATATCAAAAAATGCGCTAAAATCAATGGTTACGACCCTCAGATGATAGAGAATATTTTACACAAACACAAGCGCAGTCTTTCTTTGAAAAAACAGATTACTCTCACAAGCATGCCCCACAAAAAACCAAAATACGTAAAAATCCCCTTCGTCCCAGGCATCACAAACGGCTTATCAAACATCTTCTCAAAACAGAACCTTAAAGCAGTACCTGTGAATGAAAACAAACTCTCCAACTTATTACACAATCCAAAAGACACGATCCCGACTCTACAAAAATCCGGCATATACAAAATCGCTTGCACAGACTGTGAGAAAGTCCACATAGGGCAAACTAAACGGAAGCTAGAAACCAGGTTCAAAGAACACCTTGCACACTTCAAACACAATAGATTTAACAGGTCTAGTGTCGCAATACACATACAGGAAAACAATCACCCGATTAAAATCGAAAACATGTCTCTCTTAAAATCAACACAAACCGACTGGAAACTAGACGCTTATGAGAGTATTTTCATAAACATATTCAAAGAGACGGTTATGAATAACGACCGCGGACCTATCCCTTACTCACCCCTCTACTCGCTAACCGTTAAGAATTCTCCTACCCCTCTGCCCTCCTTTCACTTTTACCCGGAACACATAAATACACAAGACCAAACACAAACAATTCATACGACTTCAGCTACTGAAGATGGGAGCATAGCTCCCGAAATACGTATCTAGAGATTTCCAGAGTGCTTGTGCGTGTGTTTTTCTTCTTTTTAGGATAGTTTTAGACAACAGGTCCCTGTAGGCCATCATCGTCCTGCAAACTTGTAAGCATAATTTAATTTTTCTTATTTCTTATTGACGTGTGAGTGCCCTCTGGGTTAATTTACGGTTCAGGAGTTTTAAATTTTAATTCCTATCTGTACACCGTAGTCTCCAATTCCTTTTTTAATTTTTTGAAATAGCCAAAATCTTCCCTCTGACTTTTTCCAAAGTCCAATTTCTTTTGTTTAGGAAATTTCTTCTTTTTATCTGAAATGTATATAAAAACAAATTCAAATTTTCCTATTATTCTAGACTTTTGAAATACTATAAGTGAAATTTCTTGATTTTTTTAATTTATAACTAGTTATTTATTTCAGATTCAGAATGTTAATGCTTAAAAACTTGCTTTATTGTTTTAAGAAATGATACATACATTCATTTTATGGAAGTTGTAACAAAAAGTTAACATCACACCTTTTACCATTGTTTTCTATTGGTATTCTTTATTATTTCTCAAAATCACTAAGGAATCTTTTAAAGTTTGCTGTCTGTACAATATAAAAGCTTCAGCTAGAAGTGATTAAGAATAAAGTGTACAATACGTAATTTTAATGTTTGACTGAGAAAAAGTTATGAGTCCTGAAATTTGAGTTGTTTTTCTATAAGATATACAAACGATATTTTCACAAAAATTTATTTTAATAGTTAGTAGACGAGAAATCTTCTATAAAAATTTTAAGGATTATGTAGTTCTAATAATAATAATATATTTATTATTCTGTTTAGGTAAAAAATAATGATATGGAAGGCATCAGTCAAAATGCTAATTACATATCTATTCCAGATAATGAATTTTCACTTGGACACATTTTCACAGAAATACTAACAAAAATATCAAAATTATGTACACAGGAAACACAAATTTCATTACAAAATTCTGCTGTAACAGCTAGTCAACCATAAATTCATCCCCACTGTAATAGCATTTAGCCAGTAATAGATTTTTCACCTTGTTTTTGAAGGTGTTTGGAGAGGAAAACGATTTGATGGCAGTGGGTATATGATTAAAAATTAGGTATGCAGAGTGGTGGGGGCCTTTTTGGCATGAAGAGTAGGAGTAGCCATTAATATTAAAATTATCCCTTGAGCGGGTACCATAGTTGTGGTATTCAATGTTTTTGGGAAATTGGTTGTGGCTATTTTTTTACAAAAGTAGCACATTGGATCGAGTGAATAAAAATTAAGCAAATGCTTAAAGCAAACAGTAAAAGCAAAAGCATTTGCTACTCAGTTTTAAGCAAATGCTTAAATATCCGGGATCATTTAAGTACCTTAAAAATATTTCTATCTTCTGTTCTCTCTTGATATTCTCTGAGTAACAGATTTGAAATATACCTACTTACTTTTTTCAGAGAAACGATATAAATTTTTATAACCCTTGGTTGTTGAAACTTTTCTCGTATTTTTTTAACCTTTCGTGTCACCATAAACTGCCATTTATATTTAGGATCAATTATCATGAAAGTAGAATATGTAGAAATATCTTAGCAATCCCTTTACCTCATTTAAAAGAGTTGAAGCATATGCTTAAAGCATTAAGCAAAACCTCGGTTTTATTCACACAATTTTAAGCAAATGCTTAAGAAAAATACTTAAAATAAGCAAATGCTTATTCTTTCTAGCAAATGCTATTTTTTTATTCACTTGACCATTGTAATATGTACATCGAGGGAAGGGTGAGTATATTGAGTGAGTGGAATAGAGACCTACTATATCATTATAAATAGATGCTTCTTTCATATATATGATATAGAATATATATATTTATAATAAAACCTAAGATAGGTATATACTTCTATAAGTGCTACAGAGCTAAAATTTGGCATGAAGATATGTCATTGTGTAAAACCTCTGGAAAAAAACAAATTCCAGGGTAAGTTATATTTAAGGGGTGCTTTTTACCCCAAATCCAATTTTAAACACCCATAAGAAAAGCATTGAAAATGGTGCAGGGCTATAGAAAATTGCTTTTTAAAATTATTTACAGTTAAAAAAAGTCGGGACATGTACTGACTGTACTAAGGATGAACGAATGAAGTTTATTTTTCTTGAATGCAAAATTCTAATCCATGCTGAATTTGCATAAAAATTTGATTTTAATCATAAAATTATTAAAAGTTTTTCGGTTTTCAACAATGAAAAATATTAACTACCGTAGCAACGACTCCAATGCATTTCAGTGGGAAGTGATTTTCCATATTTAAAGAGCATTGATATTATGCTTTTACTGGGAATCAATGGCTGCATTACATAATATCGTTATGTCAACCAACTAGGTAAACATATGGTGGCGTCTTAATCCAACCATAAAATATTCCATTTATATCTATATTATTATTTTGAGTGTGATATTCATTATAAATAGCTTGCTCTGTAGATCGTGTTGGTTTATTTACGAGTTTAGATCTTGCTGTATGGTGATTTTTTTAAAGCGATTGCAGTATGCAAGTACCGACAACTCGTATAAATAATTAACGTTAACTATTCAAATTTCAGATGTTCTAAGGAGATATAGTTCATAAGAGCAAACCTCTCGGAAATTTAATGTGTCCACGCTTTACTGATAAGCTTATGGAAAAGTAAGGTTTTTCAGACTAAGTGTAAAATTCTTGACTGTAATGTGTTAGGGAATATTCATGCAAGAGAAGATATTATTCATGAACAGGATAGTGTACGTATGAAACGAAAACTTTTCGTTTGTCATTCGGAAAAGATTTTACCTTACTTCCATTATAGATAAATCACTGGAAACGTATTCAAGTGTCATCCTGAAGCGTAATTCATTTTCGATAGAAACTTGTTACTTGGACGTAGTATTAAAAAAAAACCATTTCAGTCGGGCAGTAGTTTCACAAAATAAAAAATGTTAATGTTTTCATACCTGCAACTCGAAAATTTTAATTCCTGTATTTCCCTGCTAGCTACATTTGATATCCAAGCTAATAATAATAATATCCTTTAGATCGTACAATCTCTCATGTAGATATAGGGGTCGTCAGAAAAATATGTAATAGAGAAAGAAAATAAAAGATTTGGAAATATTATTGTCATCGCCGAATGATAATAATTTCGGTAGTTTAAGTCGTTATAGTATTGTTAAGTTAAAAAGTTTGTAAAGTCGTTGATATCTACACTTGAAAGTAAACGGGTGAACAGAATTGACACGTTAGGTGTTATGGGACAAGTGAAGGTCAGAGCGCTTTGACATTTAAGTAGGTGAAGGACTTTGCTCTGTACTCTCTCTTTAAGTATTTGGAATACGAGTTGTAGGTGCTTGCATACTGAAAGCTCTTTAAAGAAATAACCATATACCAATATCTAACCGATAAATAAACCAAGGCTATGCTATCTCCAACGCGCATTTGAGTCACGCGGAGCCCATATGTATCTTGTTAATAAAAGACATGGTTCTTCCACGATAGTTCAATTCTGCTGACGAGTGGTGTAAACCGTGATTTTTCCTTACGATTTTACAATTACTTTTAAACGTCGTACAAACTCGGGACCTGAACCAAAGAACGCCTACAAGTACGAAATTCATTTTTCTGTCGCCAATTTTCGAATGCGAAACGAATCGGTTAACAAATCAGTTTTTAACCCGAAAATTTAACGTATTTTTACGTGAAAATCTTTCTTGGTCATGGTGATTCGCATTGTTCCCGGTTTTGTCTAATTGTGAATGATTGACTGGGATTATTAATTCGCGTCCACGTATTCACGATTTCGAAGCTACTTTGAAGTTTAAATAATACCTTGGTAACAAAAATAAATAATACCATAATTCATTTATATTATACTTATACGCATGTATTTCAAAGTGAGATTTAGAAATTTAATTTGCTGATTAAAAAAAAAATGAGTACATTTTCTGCGAAAGTTGAATAGCTTTGGCGGCGGTTCACTTCTTTAACCTTGGTATTTTCTGTTATATTTTTGATGTTTACAAAGAAAATGTTTTTTCTAATCAACATTTATATAAAATATGAACCAAAATTTAAAAACGTGGAAAACCCAATGCTAACAAATTTGGACTAAGATCTTAAATTTCAACTGAGAAACAACATGACCAATCAGTGGATAACCCCTGAAATTATCTCCCTATCTGATCAGCTTAGACAACTTTACCATCAAACACAAACATCAAAATCAGACCGATAAAAGCCACTATCTAAAATGTAAGAAACACTACTCCAAACTCATCACAGAGACCAAACGGGGTCATAATATCAATGTAATTAACAGATCTAGTGTTAAAAGTAAAGCTGTTTGGAAAATTATCAACAATTCCATCCCTTCCAAAAGACACTTCACTATAGATGCTATATCCAATGATAACACTTTGATAACAAATCCAACACTAATTGCCAACTGCTTCAACAAATATTTCCTCAATTCAGTCAGTCTCCCATCCACAAATTTGCCTACCGTAAAATCATGTCCCCTTCCCCGTTCAAACAGAAACTCTATCTTCTTACATCCCATAGATGAGAAAGAGATAAATTCAATTTTTGACAAAATTAGTTGAAAAAACTCGGCTGGATATGATGACATTCCTTGTTCTCTTTTCAAAGGTGATATAAAGCTGTATCTTCTTTCCCTTCTCTCTCATTTAATCAATGAATCCTTTAAACCTGGAACTTTTCCTCACCAATTAAAAATTGCAAAAGTTGTTCCAATACACAAAAGTGGTGATATTCATGACATGGGCAACTATAGGCCAATCTCGGTGCTGTCTGTCTTCTCAAAAATATTCGAGTGTGCAATGTACAGTAGAATTTCCTCTTATGCTCATAAGTTTAAAATATTTTCTGAATGTCAATTTGGTTTCCTTAAGGGCAAATCAACTGAAAAATGCTATTTATAAATTTATTAATTTAGTTCTTAATGGCCTAGACAACCACGACAACACAGTTGGTCTATTTTACGATCTATCCAAGGCCTTTGACTCCATTGACCATGATATTCTCCTAAGCAAATTGGATGCTTATGGCATCTCAGGAATAGCCAATGATTGGCTTAGATGCTTTTTAGCTAACAGGAAACAAACTGTCTTCATAAACTCCCCAACCCAACAGAATAAATGTATGTCAGACCTTTTAGCCATGTCTCGAAGTGTGGCACAAGGGTCAATTTTGAGACCCTTACTGTTTCTTTTTTATATTAATGACCTCCCATCTTACATCAATTTTAGTGACATTCTCATTTATGCAGATGATATTAATGAACTGCTTAAACTACCACAGAATTCAAACCACATTATTCAGCAAGAAATTGACAAAATGGTGAACTGGAGCAATATTAACAATATTTCCATTAACAAAAACAAATCAGCTGTAATGCAATTTCATCCACCCCAAAAAAAGATTACATCAACACCCTTGCTAAAAATTGCTGATTCAACACTCATTGCCACATCTGCCACTACATTTCTTGGAATCTATATAGATGAATGCCTCACTAGGGAAACCCATATTGACTATGTCAGTGCAAAAGTAGCTACAGGGTGCTACATCCTGAGAAGGGTAATGCCCCTAACCAATATAAATACCTCCCTGACAATATATTATGCATTTATATACAGCAGATTCAAATATGGAATCGTGGCTTGGGGACATACCCACCATGCAGTGCGGTTCTTCAAACTGCAAAAATGGGCAATAAGAATTATAGCCAACACTCCCAACTTCTCTACCTGTCGTCCCAATTTCAAAAGATTCAAAATCCTAACACTACCCTGCATATATCTTTATCATACAATGGTTCTTGTCAGAGAACACACTGCTCTTTTTAAGTTGAAACACAACAGTGACACTCACAACTATGACACACATAACAAAAATGAACTAAGTTTTATAAGTCACAACCTGAAAATGTTTAGCAATAGCCCAACATATGCAGGTATAAAATTCCTCAGTAAACTTCCTTGTGAAATTAAAAATCAACCAAACCTTTCCCTTTTTAAAAGGAAACTGAAAGTACCTTATTGACAACTGCTTCTACTTTGTAAACGAATTTATGTCTATGAAATGAAAGTTCTACCATATTTTGACATGTCCTATATTTGTAAATGCAAATCTACTGGATCAATAAAGTATTATTATTATTATATATTTGGGTCTAATTAATCATTATAATCATATTTATTTACCATCAAAATTACATGGCACGTCAAAGAATAATACAAGACAAAACTCAGGAGAATGATTTCTTTCACACACAAATTCATTTAAATCATAATATGCTTTTTGTAACGGTTGATTTTATTTTTAAAATTAATAATGTCTGGAATTCCAGGAGAATGGGATTTTTTCGCACCTAAATTCATTTAAATCATAATATGCGTTTTGTAACAGTTGATTTTATTTTAAAACTTAATAATGTCTGGAATTCCACTGATCTTAGGAGGTAGTTGATTGTATATTGTTAGTCCTGCATATAATGAAGGTGGCCAGATTTTTATCACGTGAAAAGTGGACAAATGGCTAAAAAGTGATGAGGAAAGAGGGCAAAAGAGGACAATGAAAATTTGATGTAAAAATTTTTACTAGGAATTCTCAGGCAAAGTGTAAGATGTAATATATAAAATTTATATTGATAAATGGTTTATTTATATTATAAATTAACAATTTGTAAATATTAACAACAAAAATAGAAACGTAATAGCATAAATGTTTAATAAAATTCTATAGTCATGTTTGTCAGAGCTACTAACTACTACCTATTTCACTATCTCTGTGCGCTGAGTTATTTATAACTTAATTTATTCTTTAACCCTCTGTTAAATTTTGTAATGTTGAAGAGGTCAAGTACATATAAGCGATAATGATGGAAGTAGCGAGAAGTATACTCACAACGTAGTGAGTTTGAAAACAAAATTAAAAATTATTGAAAAAGTAGAGGCAGCATTGGTGTTAAAGTAGTTGGTAGGGATTATGGGTTGGCAGAGTCTATAGCCAGGACAATTATGAAAAGCAAAGATAAATTACTAAAGGCTGGCGATAGTGTTACGCCATTAACTGCCACCAAAGTTTCTTGCACTCAGAGTTGATTAGTGACGGAAATGGAAAATTTACTGGGTAAATGGATAGAAGATTTGAATCAGCGCTCTATGCCTGTGTCTACGCAAATCATTATTAATAAAGCACTCAGTCTTGGGGATGACTTAAAATGACTTCACACGAGTGAGTGCCGTGATGCTGGGCTGCGACGGACTATTTGAATGCTACCGACAAGTTTTACGTAATAAGCGAAAAAAAGATAAGCAGTCTACCCTGGACTCTTTTTGAATAATAAAACTTCATAGGTGTTCTGAGAAATATTTTGGAATTATGTACTTTTACCACTAAAAAGCTTTTTTGTCTTACTGTTTACTAGGTAATTTTATAGTTTGTTAAATAAATTACGATCTTAAAGTTTGGTCGGAATAAGTTTTACATTGAATGTTGGTCCAAATATACCATTTGGGATGTTATTTCCCTCTGAGCGCCTAAAAGTTTAAAAGTTACGGTGCCCCGGCGAACATGAATTTTCTCTTAACGAGGAGACCTCAGGAACGCGTTATATATACTAGTAGAAAGTGCTTGCATTCTGCAAGCATTTCATCTCACCTTGGAAAGCATTAATTTTTCAGAGAGATATTTCATTATTAGAAGTATCTTTTTTAATTAAAAAGATTTGTACCAATTTTCGTTCTTTCCTTATGGAAAAATATTGGAGTAAAACATTACCTAAAATTTGTAATTTTAAGAATATTATACTTTTTCCATTGTGGGGTCCTAATGCCACACCTTTGTGCCAAATTTTAAAGTTATAGTACTTCTAGAAGTGACATAATATTTATCTAATAGTTTAAATTTTAAATATTGTTAATGGCCGCAATAACAACTTCATGGAGATATTCAAATATTTATTTGTGCATTTGCACTAAGCTCTAAATAACTTTAAAATTTCAGCTCCGTAGTTTGCCCTGTAGTACTTAAACATTTACCTATTTGGAACAATTTTTGAAACGAGAAAAAAGTCTGCTATGACCGGGAATTGAACCCGGGTCTTCCACTTTCCGGGCGGATATTCTACCTCTGAACTATCGTAGCCGAACATTTTCTCTCGTTTCTGAACACGGAAGACCCGGGTTCAATTCCCGGTCATAGCAGACTTTTTTCTCGTTTCAAAAATTGTTCCAACTTTCACAGCTTATGCCTGCATGCATAGGATCTTCGGATCATATCATTCCATCAATTTACGTATTTGTTTAAATTTTAAGAATTTTTAACAGCAAAAAAAATTAAAATATTAAAACTTCTATACATCCCATTTGTTTTTTTTTTTACAAATTCTAGCTTTAAGAAAAATTTCAGCTCTGGGGCACATTTGGAAGTAAATAATTGTTGAAAATTTATTTAAACAATTACGAATTTTTAGCGGCCGCATTGTTGAAAATTTTAAAGATTTTTTCTATATAGAATTTTTGTAAAAACTCGTAGCTACGACTTGTAGTTTCCGTGATAAAGATTAACAAACATTAATGTATAAATGGGCTATAAACAACCCCTAAAAATTAACAATTTTGAAATTTTCTATTTTTCTAATTGGTTTTGAGCAAAATCCTTTTATTGTGCAAAATTTCAGCTCTGTATTCCGTTTAGATTGGTCTACGCATTATAATTCCTTTTCCCCATGTTAACTTATTGCAGATTTTTCTTTAATATTTCCTGTTTTTGGATTTTGACATCGTTATAAGTTTACACCATAGTGTTAAATCAATTGCATTATAATACAATTCACTGATTTTCTTTAGAAGCACTAAATTAAAGCTAGTATTAAATACAGTTCATCAACCTCCATAATTGAAAGGAGTAACGTTCTTTTATTTAATAAAATATATCGTGTTTTAAAATTATGACATCATCATATGTATTCATCTTTAGTTGAAGTCAATGGGACAATACGAATTTTCCTATTAAAAAGCATTAAAGCAATGCTATTTTAATTCGGATTGGCAATTCCCATTGAAAAGCATTGTCCTGGTTGCTATGGTAGCTGAAGTTCTTTATTGTTGAGCATCTGCTTTTTTCTGATTTAAAACATTTCTTCTTCAATTCTGCACTGATTTGAATTTAGTCTTCCAAAATAAGAAACCTTATTCTTTTAGCTATAGAATTGTTTTTGTCCCGAGATTCTATCTTAATTATAACTAATTTAAAAATGCAAATTTATGAAACTCTGCACAGATTTCCATGTTTTTCTTATGGAGTATTGTAATGGAACATTGGGGTCAAGAATATCCCATTAAAACTTTAAAAAATTTCGAATTTTCGATTTTTCTGGTTGGTTGTTCCCAAAGACCCCCTATGGAAAGACCGGAAACTTAATGCTATAAAACAATTCCCAGGTTTTCCATGGAAGGCGACGATAAATGGGTCAACAGGAAAATTTGGAACTACGTGTTCACGATTGCTATCGTGACATCATAACAGGATGTCACTCACCCCCTTCCCCTCCCATTTTAATACGATAATCGTACCAAATATAAATTGGACGGACAGAAGAAATGTACTTAAATGAAATAATGACATATAAGAAATCAAATTTATTACCGTATATCACACATTGCGAGAGTACAAAGTCATTATCAAATTACATAACAGTGAGGTATTTGTACATAAATATTATACAATAAAGATATAAAAATGAATTATTGTAACCGACTTTTATAACGTTAATACCTTTTATGCATGAAACGTATTTAAAGGAAATTTACGTGGACAACGAAAAACGTCAAACTTTCACGTCAAGAATGAATTTGTGGATCAAGCAAAAATCTATTGTAAAGTGATTTCTTCGTCCCTGGAACACAGTTCTCTTTCTGTTCCACCTGTAAAAAGAATGAAAATGAATTTCTAACAATGTCAATCATGCTAAACTTAATGAAATTGATGCAGGAGGCAATGGGCATGCTTCAAATGTTGCAATAAATGTAAAATAAGGCAAATGCACTTACGGCTTCTTGCGGTTCATAAACAATTTTTCTCTGAAGATCACATTACCATTTGCAAAATTAAACAAATATATTGCATTACAAAATGTCCACTTCATTTATAATTTATTCTAAGCACAGTTGTATTTGCTGATGTTTAGATGTTCATAGCAGTTATAGTTAGGCCATTTAAGATCTATATGTATTCATTAAATAACATGGAAAACTTTTGATATGGAAATTTCAATTTCTCGATCAAAAAATATATATGTATTTCTAAATACATTTTGAAACAAAGAAGAATTATCTTAACATCTAGGATTACAAACAAGTGCATAATGAGAAACAAGAAATAATCAAGTTAACAATTTCTGTAAATTCAAAATATTTCAAATTAAAACAATGAGACATCATTAGGTATACTTATTTCATTCTATTACAGCACAATTCTATTCCATGGCATCTATG
This sequence comes from Tanypteryx hageni, assembly GCA_028673005.1. Classification (NCBI taxonomy): domain Eukaryota; kingdom Metazoa; phylum Arthropoda; class Insecta; order Odonata; family Petaluridae; genus Tanypteryx; species Tanypteryx hageni. The sequence continues at coordinate 119,171,287 of CM054112.1, forward strand.
TTGCAGTTTAACTTCCAAAGAACTCACAATAATCTACTGATAACCGCGAGAAGTTTTAAACAAATTTCAATTACTCAATCTAAAATTACGGCTTATTTCATGAACAACTGACATGTTCCATATTCACACCTAGGGAAATGGATGGCACAGCTAGGTGAAGTAAGCGAGGCTTAACACCTAAAAATGAGAAACATTTCCTCTCAAAATGCTCTTCGCGCACAAAAAAATGAGAGAAATTTCTTTCCTTCCTTCCTAGGAGATCTATTCAGTGCAGGTATCTGTTAAGAAAATATGAAAGCAATCTCACAAAACGCATTCACATAACACTTTGTAGAACTATTTCTTTAGAATTTCTTTTTCAAAAATATATGCTATTTTTAAGACACATGTTGATTGGAGATCAGAACAAATTCACTCCGTCACATTTTCTTGAACAGTGATGAATGCATATCTACTATATATCTACAAAATCAGAGAAACTGTCAACCGCTCAATAAGCAATGGCGAAATTATGTCAAGCAAAATGGCTGCTGTTCCGCTATGATAATAGACACAAGCACAAAAGGAATGTGTGGTGATGTGGTAGAGAGAGAGAAATAGAGGGAATAAGAGAGAGAGAGCTGGTTGCGACTGCAGTGCATTTTGTGGACCCTGTATCATCATAGTGAACTACGTGCAAAACCTGGGAATCTATTCTCCCATAAGAGTTTCATACCCCTGGTTGTACCTAATAGCCTATCATCCTGCCAAATTTCAGGTCCGTGGCATATCTAGAAGTACCTTGGGTTTTATATCATATATATATCCTATATCCTCTTCCCGTAAGAAGCAGCTATTTATTATATATATATATATATATATATATATATATATATATATATATATATATATATATATATATATATATAAACTTAAGGAAATGAAAAGGTAGTGATGAGGGTGGCAACAATCCCGAAATGTAGCAATTTTTAAAATTTTACACTTTCTACATTATGGGGTACTAATGCTACACAATTTAGCCAAATTTTAAAGTTGTAGCACTTCTAGAATTCAAATAATATTTTGTAATTGTTTAAATTTAAATAATTTTTAACGGCCGCCGAAATTCATTTATGGTAAAATTGAAATGTTTTTTTGTGCTAGTTCACTACTTTGTACATAACTTGAAAATTTCAGCTCCATAGCTCATCCCGTAATGTCTAAACAGTTATCTATTTGTTTAAACTTTAAGAATTTTTAACTGCCAAACAAATTAAAATATCAAAATTTGTATAATCCCGATTTCGTTTTTTTATGAATTCTACTTATAAAAAAATTCAACTCCGTAGCATATGCGGAAATACATAAACCATGAAAATTTGTTTAAACAATTGCGAATTAGAAAAATATTATTTTACTTCTATAAGTGCTACAACTTTATAATTTGGCTAAAATGTGTAGCATTCGTACCTTATAATGAAGAAAGTGTAAAATTATTAAAATTGCAACATTTGGGGATTGTTTAAACTATTATTTTTACATGTGGGAAAAACGGAAATCGCTGCGGAGGTGAAATCTTTAGAATTGAAAGAATATTTGTAATGATTAAATGTCTGTCTGAAAAATGAATGTTTTTTCAAGGTGATATGAAATGCTTGCAGTATGCAAGCACCAACTACTAGTATGTTATATCCTCCTCCTCCTCCTCTGTAAGGAACGTCTATATGTAATGATAGTGCCATGGCTAGCTTTTTTAGCACCCGGGGCTAACTACCAAATATAAAAAATTATCTAATAATAAATAAAAATAACCTATAAATGATGTAAGTTCTCACTATAAAAGTACATAATTTAATTATATAATTATAAATACCCATAATCACATGCATAATTACACACATACATAATTCAAATATAGAAAGTCAAGGACGTACCCAGGGGGGGGGGGGGGTGAGGATCTGGACCCCCCCTTCCAGTGTACAGACATTTGTGGAATCTTCGATAACCGTGCCACAGACATACTACGTTTCCTCTTTCTATGTTGCCACTTGCTGCATTGAGTTATGAGAACTAAAACGTTATAAAAGTTTATATTATTTGAAAAGGAATCAATTGCTGGAAATTGGTTTTTGGCCTCAGACTTCTCCCCTCTCCCAAAGTAAATTTCTGGGTACGTGCATGCAGAAAGTATAAATATTTTAATATTAAAGAGTTATTCTACATGATTTTAATTCAGCAAACTCATCAGTAACATCATCGAAATTTATAGTTTCTGCTATGCATAATGTCTGGATTATAGTGAAACCGCCCCTGTCCTTTTGCCATGCAACCTCCCACAACTTGCCATTAACAGTTTTAGTGCCCCTTCTTTAGTTGCGCCCAGGGCAGATCCCAACAACTTATTGCCATCCATATATATATATATATATATCTACTGATACTCTTTTGCTGAAGAAGGGCATAGGCCCAATAAGCTTGCGTGTTTTTTTGTGTTCGTGTGTTTTACGTGTCTCTTTGATGCCCCCAGCAGCCTGCCAACTTGGTCCCCAACTTGGTAAGTGTCCGCTGGGCTTCCCTCAACACCTTGTTGCCACCCTCATCACTACCTTTTCTTTTCCTTAAGTTATTATATTTATATACACACACACCTTTTGACTTGCGTGAATTTCGCATTAACACGATTTCATATGAGTTTTTTAACAATTTTATTTTATCAATTTTATTCAAACGCAACCTGATCAGAGAGAAAAAATATTGCATGTGCAGGTGCTTGCGCACAACTTGTGTTGTGTGTGTAGTCAGCAACCGGCAATCACTGGCCCTCAGCTAGATCAGTTGATCAGTATGTTTTGTAGTGTTCGGACATGTGAACTGCTGTTTATTTCTCTAATCCTAGTGAATATCAGTTTCTCAGTGTGCTTTTTGGCATTTGGGCATGTGAACTGCTGTTTATTTCAACTCTAATCCTAGTGAATATTAATTCTAAGTGATCTAATACTTGCAGTGATGCGATTGTTAAGAGGAAGAGAAAGGCTCTCACTTTGGAAGTGAAATTAGATGTTTTGAATCGATATGAAAAAGGAGAGAGTATGGCTGATATCCAACGTACTTTGTTTGAGTGAATCTACATTCAGGGCAATTCGTTCTAATGCTTCCCAAATTAAAGAAAGCAATAAAAGCACCACAAAATTGCCCTCAGCCCATTCAACAATTATTTCATTCTAACATAATGGAAAAAATGGAGAAAATGCTCACTACATGGATTGAATATCAAATCTACTGCTATCATTCAGTAAAAGGCAAAATCATTTTATGATGACTGACCATGGCTTGCTATAGGGAGCTCTACAAATTTTAAATTTCATAACAGTCAATAAATATCTTCTTCAGTTTTTTTCATGCAAATGTTTTTTTATTTAATTCATTGTGTTATAACAAACATAAATAGACATTTAGAAATTGATGAAATAATATGATCTAAAGATCCTATGCAGATAGGCATAAGCTGTAATTTTGGGAATAATTTTGAAACGAAAAAATTCTGCTATGACCAGGAACCTGGGCCTTCTACTTGCAGGGTGGATATTATACCACTGAACTACCATAGCAGATAATTTTTTTCTGTTTTTGAATGTGTGTGTTCTAGCTTGGCAATCTCACCATTTGAGAGGGAGGAGTTTTCTTTGAATTATCTCTTGGAGGTCGTTCGTTGGGGCTGTTTGATACTAGCTTGGCTAGCCCTGACCCAACTAAGAGAAACACCCATATTCAGAAACAGGAAAAATTATCTGCTATGGTAGTTTAGTGGTAGAATATCTGCTCGGCAAGTGGAAGACCCGGGTTCGATTCCTGGTCATAGCAGAATTTTTTTGTTTCAAAATTATTCACAGACATTAATTTATTCATTCCTCTATTTAATATTTTTGCTACCTAATAAATCAAAAATATCTGGAAATAAGATAATTTTGTACAAACAAGTGAATGTATTTGGGTAAGTAACCTTCATTTATAATATTATTGCTAGAGGAAAAAATATTCAAGTTATGCAATTTCGAGTTACATGACCAACTCTGGGAATGTAACTATTGCATGTGTCGAGGGTTAGGTATATATATATACACGGGTTGTCAGTGCTTGTATACTGCAACTGCTTAAAAAAAATCACCATACACCAAGATCTAAACTCATAAATAAACCAACATGACATCATTTGAACTACACAGAGCCCATTTAAATAAGATAATAGTTTAAATTTTCCCAGCAATTAAGGTATCTATCCGGAATTTTTAAATTCTCCGGCAATTGGCTTGTGTCCAAGTTTTTGAATTTCAAGTTTCATGGCTCAAATTGCACTTTTTAAACAATAGCTATAGTCATCATTAAGACAAAAGCATATATGTTGCACTAAAATTTATGTAAAAATTAGGATATTTTGTATGTTATGATTATGGTGTCATAATCTGTGCCTTTTAGTATGTTTCCGGATAAAAAAAATTAATTTAAAACTATTACGTCATCATATGTATACATCATTGGCTGAAATCAAGTGGATTATAATGCAGTATAAGCATTAAATCAGTGCTCTTGAAGTATGGAAAACTAGCGTAATTGCCCGTCAAATATGGCGGGTATGTGTGGATTAAGTATTAAATTTAAGGGACTTTCCATTCTTCCTCTCTCCAATCCTCCTCCCTCCCATTCTCCCTCCCTCTCCCCCTCTTTCCTTCTTTGGAAAAATAGACTTCCTAGTCTCAATCCCGCCCTAATAAAGAACATTATATATCTATCTCTCCTCCTCTCCCTCCGCTGAATTACGTTATCTGCTATCTCTTTCAGATACAGAGAGACAATTAGTCAATTCAAATATTTTGCAGGTGTCAATTAGGCAGGGTCGCGACACTCAATGTTAGAAAACGAGGACTGTCTAAACATGACCCCTCTAACCCCTCCGCCGCCTCAGTGCATTTTGGAAACCCTTCCCATGCCCTTCCCTTCCCATTGGTTGAAGATGTTGCCAGGCAACGAGCTACGTAAGCAATCGCGTCTCCTCTTCCCCTCCTCCGGCTCCCTCTCCTTTCCTCCCCCTGCTCCCTTCCCGACCCGATTGCCACTTTTCGTAGGGCAGCGGATTTTCCGTAAACCAAAATGTTTAATTCTTCCATAAATTTGACGGAATGATCCTCCAATTTTTTTCAGTTCTGAAAACAATTTACCCATCAAATGTATGTGTGGGAATTGGTATACACTTCTAAAGAAAAATGAACAATGTTTTACACGTTTATTGCGAAAAAATGAAGGCAAATCAATTTTTAAAAATATAACAATATTATTGGCCCATTGATCTGTAGAAATAAATATAGGACAATGTTGGCATAGTATAAACAAGAATGGATATCACATAAGAGGTTCTTTAGGAGCACATCATAAGCAAAAATAATACATTCCAAACATTATTGATATAATAAAAGTACATAGTTTCATAGTGCCTTCAATAAAATTCTCCCGAGAGAAATGCATCAGGCAAAGTCTTCTGGTGTTATAGATGGCCATTTGGCCCATGGACAGGAGCTTAGGATTCCCAACCAGCTTCAACCAAACATCGAATCGACGATTTGAGTTGGAAATGGGATGAGGGAACCTGGATTTATCATTTAAAAATATACATCCTCTTGCCGGTCTCGCGTATTTCACACTCAGGCATTTCTAAATATTAATAAATAAATTATATGCCAAAATACTTACCTAACTCAAGTACCCGTCTTCTTCCCACAATTTGAGCCGCAACACGAAATGCAAACCATAGTGCACTTTTCATCTCACAAGAAGAAAACTGGCAGTCAGTCTAAACAGAAGCTCACAGACGTGCACAGATGCTCACAGAGGCTGATTCAAATTACTCGTTGAAACCAGAGTAACACTATTAACACCTTACAACACATAACACAGCATCACACAGCGTAAGCACTTGCAATCACATGAAACCGCGCGAAATCATGTGAAAGTGCTAGAAATGACGTGAAACCGCTCGAAATCACGTGAAACCAGTCGAAATCACTTGAAACCACGCAAAACCATTTGAAAGCACGTGCAACCTATTTCCCCTACTTCCCCTCCTACTTCCTTTCCTACTTCCCCTCCATCGCCTCTGGTTTTCAAAGGCGGTCCTCGTTTTGCAATCCGAGTGCCCATCCCCTGCAGTTAGGTGTTTAAGACCCTGATGACGCTAACTTCATTACATCGAAGCATTGTCAACCTATGCTTACTCCAGAATTCATGCATATATAAATAGATATTTGTAGTGGTATAACCTGCCAGGTGTTTCAGGACCCTGTTTTCTTGAAAAATACAGCAACATGGAAATGTGGACTTGAGCCACTGAGAACAGCATTGATCCATAGTTGTGTTCTGTTGACTAATTTCGGAATATTTAGCAGAAGACCAACCAATGGTGCAGCCACTAATACATTTAGTACTGGAGTTGAGCTTTGTTTAAAACCACAGTTCTTCATTGTAAATACGAAAATATTTATTATTCACTTTTATAGTTCTAAACTTAATACGATTTTATGATTTATTATTTATAATATAAAATTGGTTATGATTATTTCAGATACGAAAATTAATATTATTAAAGACTATCATTCCTTTAAAAATGCCTAAACGGAAGTGCACATTCACAGAAGAGATGAAAAACAAATTTCCATGTTTTTCATCTTGCCGAGATGAATGGGAAGCTGAGTGTAAAGTATGCAGAATGGGGACATATGTTTCAGTGGCTAATAAAAGGGCTGGTGATTTAAAGCATCACATAGAATCAGACAAGCATAAGAAAGCAGTTCGAGGTGAGACCTCTTCAGGAAAGGTTACAGATTTTTTTGCCAAAGCTGTCAGTAAACCAGAATACGATATAGCTGCTGCAGAGGGCGCCTTTGCTTTTCATACTGTGAAACATCATAGCAGTTATAAATCGATGGACTGCACATCTGTTATGTTAAAAAATGCATTTTTTTATTCAGAAATAGCAAAAGATTTTCCTGTGCTAGAACCAAGACAAAAGCCATTGTAAACTCTGTACTTGCAAACCATTCTCTTAATATTGCTTTAACAACTTTTAAAGAAAATAATATTGCATACTGTGGGGTTTCAACTGATGGAAGCAATCATGGTTCTGAAAAGATATTTCCAGTAATGATTCAGTATTTTGATGTGAAGGCAGGAGGCATATGAACCAAATTAATTGAATTACAGAAAATGCCTAATGAGACAGCAGATACCATTTCTACTTATGTCAAAGAAACTCTTGAAAAAAATTGTTTGTATGAAAAATGCATTACATTCACTGGGGACAACTGCAATACAATGTTTGGAGGACTCAGACGAAATGATGAAGGAAATAATGTCTTTGCAAAATTAAAGAAATTCTTACAGAATAAGACCTTAATTGGAGTGGGCTGCCCTGCACATATTTTGAACAATTGTTTTCACAGTGCCGCAGAACTTTTGGATGTTGATATAGAGAACATTATTTTTTAAATTTACCAGTATTTTCACATTTATACAGTCCGGACTGAGGAGCTTAAGGAATACTGTGAGTTTGTTGAGATTGAATATAGACAGCTTCTTTCCCACAGCAAGATGAGGTGGCTGTCATTATTTCCAGGCATTACTAGACTTATACATATGTTTCCAGCATTAAAAGCACTTTTTCTGTCCCAAGAAAAACCTCCCATTGTGATCAAAAGGTTCTTTGAAAATGAATTTAGTGAAATTTACCTTTGGCTCATGCAATCACTGATGAGTGTGTTCCATTCACACATACAACAAATTGAAAGGGAAAGTAACTCAGTTGCAGAAGTATTAAATATCCTAGTCTCAGTGAAAGAAATTATCTCTGAATGAATGGATCACAACTTCATGCCTTTGAAAGTGAAGGAACTCCTATCCAAAAAAATGTTATGAAGGACTTGATCATGAATGTGAAAAATTTTGTACTGATACAAAAAATCTCTATGGTAATTGCATAGAATATCTGGATAAGTGGCTTAAACCTATGGAGTCCATTTCGTGTTTTATGTGGATGACACTTAGTGGAGTACCAAATTGGAATGATGTGGAATATTCTGTTCGCTATTTGATCGACAAAGGGGTACCAATTGATGATGTTAAGTGTTTTGACCAATTGAACAATCTCAAGAAATTTGTTGAGGGTCAAATTAAAAATGAAGACTTTAAAAACATGCTTGCACATCAAAAGTGGGCCAAATATTTTAGTAATTCCAAAAATATTGAATGCCATTCAGAATTGTTGAAAATTGCCCAGTTTTTCTTCGCAATTCCACCTCACAATGCAAATGTAGAAAGAGCATTTTCACTAATGCAAAGTCACTGGACAAGAGAAAGGAATAGGTTTAATGTTTAGTCTGTGAAAGGTATTCTGTTTATGCAGTACAATTTCAAACATGTCATGCACTGATTTTTATGCATACTTGAGAGGCAATCCAGAGATGATGAAAGAAATTATTTCACAAGACAAATATGAATGGGCTAATCCAAAACATTAGTAAATATTGTTTACATTGTACTTTTTTATTGTTTGCATTAACAAATTTGTCCCCTTTTTTAAATTCAGGATGACCCTTTTGTCCTCATTTTTCACCAAAAAAACGGAAATGTCCTCCTTTTCTGTGCACAGAAGATGATAGCCTTAACTAAGGCCTTATATTCAGTTGATGAATACTTTGCTTATGACTTTAAAGACATGGTGTTTTGATTACTGCACCCATATTATGTATATTTTTATTTTTGTATCTTTATATTTGTATTTTTAACTTTGTATCTTTATATTTGTATTTTTATCTTTGTCTATATATTCCTCTTTTTCCACTGACGATATCTATTGTGGTCTGAACTGTTTAATGATAAATAAATTATTATTATTATTATACACGAACAAAATTATGAATAAAGAAACAAAAACAGAAAATGGTGTTATTTGATAAAATATCACTCACCGTTTTTATTTCTCAGTGAAATTCACTTGGATAATCTATTTCGTATCTCTCTTTTCGTATGTCGCGTTTCTTTGTCTGGATGGACAAATCCTTCTTCGAGGTTGTCATAATAAATATTGTAAACAAAATATTGCAAATCAAATTTTGTTCCATTAATTTATATTTTTATTTCAATTATGAACATAACATTAAATTCGATTGGAAAATATATTAAAGTGATTTAAAATACACAAGAAAATATCCTAAATAAAAAGTTTTCAAAATAAAATCCATTGAATAAACATTAAGTGAATGAATTAGCAAACTTTCAATGCATAACATGGGTAAGATATCCCAGTCCAACAATCAGATTCCCATAGCAGCCTTTAATTCATTCATGGTTTTATTCCATTACATTCGCGATAATACAAATTTTTCAAACTTTAGGTAATAGGAAACAAAAATAGATGAAAAGAATAAGAACCTTTAATCCTTCTTGAACAAATAAGTCCAAGTCCAGTTGGCGAAATTTATGTATTTTAATGTCAAATTGAAAAATGTGCTGCACCCGACTTAGAATTGAACTAAGACCTATCTTTATGGGTTCTCCACAGACAAACTTACCTCTTTATTTATTAGATATTATATTTAATTTTGAAAGCAAGTCAAGGTTTTTAAAATGTTTTTGCTCATGGCCAATGTTGCAATATCGCAAACTAGAATGGAAATAATTTGAGTTTATGTTAAAAATTCATAATTACAAGGAAAATTGTTAAATGACAGCCGTTTTCACTGTGAATGTTGTGTGCAAAGAAATTTTAAATCCCTAACTTTGTAGTAATAAGAGACATAGTTAGCCAATGGTGTAGTTACCGTTAGATTGAAAAATGTGATTCTATCATTTATTTCATCTCTCTCACCCAGGTGGGTAATGTCACCCCAAAGCAATGAATTGCAAAACTATGGAATTGAAGGTGCTCCTGGTAAAAGTAACCAACAGATACGTGTCTTGACATTAAACGATGGAGAACATCAAGATTCCTCATTGTTTCGCCTAAAGAAGGGTATGTATCACCAAGTTTTAAAATTAACTTCTGACGTCTGTTGTTCATCCAATTACATAAAGAGGAGATATTAAGCATGTAAATGTATGTTATTTACAAATTCATGTATACATGCACATATATACATATATGTACATATGTATTTACATACACTGTAGAATCCCCTTTTAAGGTGCCTCACTGCACTGTGGATTCAGCTATATCACAGGTAAAGCCATGTATCCAAAAGATTTTTTAAAAAGATAAAGTATTCATGTAACAATGTGTACAGTCAATCTGATGTAACATTTTTTTGGTTTTCTCAAAATGTTTTTGCACATTTCCAGGAAATGGCTAAAAATACTTCATAACTAATTGTGATTGTGATTGCGGTCATGAAGAGAAAGGATAATAATATTTTTGAGATATCATAACATGATCCTTTGAAAAACCTCTATTAGCTTTTGTTTTCAAAATGCTTTTCTTCAAAACTCTCCCCTTTATTTATCACTTTGGCAAGTTTAAGTTACTTGATTCCAAGCTTCTTTTTCTGTCAGAAGTCACTGCCATGGCAATTAATTATCTTGATTTTTTGCTTGGTTGTTTCCACCACCTATTTACCACTTTCACGTGGGACACAGCATAAGAGATTGACTGTGCATTTTTATACAATTTTGCAATTAAATTTCTTATATAAATAGGGATAGACAGTAAAAAAATAGTTCTGCAACCTTTCGGTACGTAATTCCCGATATACTGTTGTTTGCCTATAATACAAGTATTATTGTCTCCCGAAGCACGCATTATCACAGGATTCTACTGTATATACATATACATGCATACATATTTATATAAATGCATAAACACACAAGCTTGCACATGCATATATTTGAAGAAAAGGGTGATTGAAAAAAGATACTGTATTAACCCAAAAGAAATATGACTTCCAATTTAAGACAACCACAATAAAAGACAAGGTTTACCAGTTTTTACTTTCTCCATACACAGTATTGGGGAAAGTATTGTTTTCATGAAAAAATCGATTTTGAGATTTCAATGGAATACATGTTTTGAGGTTCCCTGAACACGTTTTGACCATTTTCTCGATGATGTCTGTGTGTGTGTGTGTGTGTGTATAATAGAAATTTTGTGGATTATCTAACTCAAAAATTACTAATCAAGCCAACACGAAATTTTATATTTGAAATTTTTGTTGAAGGGACAAAAGTTGATTAATTTTTGGTAAAAATCGGTCAACCAGAAATGGGTGTTTACTCTTATCACTTATTCATTTTTACTTTCTCCTCCTAGTTGATATCATAGAGGCCGGATTGCTTCAATTCTACTTTCCCATTGGTCTGAAAGCTGCTTTAATGTTAAGTTGGAGATGTTCTTTAAAAGAATTGTCCAACGCTTCGGAGAAGATGAAAAGAAATTATATAATTCTTGCACAGTTGCAAAAAACTAATTGTGTCTGCATTGATTTTTGCTGCGTCATTTATCATTAAATTTAGTGTATGAGCAGCACAGGGAATGTAAAAGGCACGAGGATTTGTATTTAAGAGCAAACTTGGAAGCCCATTTCTTTTCCCTTTCATATTCGCCCCATAGTTGTACCCTTGACCCCTCATATCCTCAATGGGAATTTCCCATTTTTCCAATAATTTAATTATGGTTTTGTATAAACCGTGGCCTGTAGAGTCATCAACTTCCACAAAACCTAAAAAGTTTTCCCTGATTTTGACTTTTCCATCGGTGTAGAAAACATAACATATGATTATACTCATCTGTTCTGTTTTACTTGCGTCAGGTGTGCAGTCCAGATCATTGAAATGACAATAAAATTGTATCCCTTATTCCATTGCCTAAAATTTGCAATATTTCATTTTGACTGTCTTTACTTAAATAGTGAACGCAACCTTTTGGAAGTAGAGCTCTTTCAACGTGGGTTTCCATAACCGCGTCAAACTTAGGAAACAGTTCGACTAATTTTAAAAAGTTTCCGTTATCCTTTTGATATAATGTATCTGATGATCCTCGAAATCCTAAATGTTGGCCACCAAGGAATTTTACTATTTCAATCAATCTTTCTAAAACGTTTGACCAATGTTTTTTCCATTTCGTACATGTTTTGTGTTTGAAAGTCGATAGTTATTTTATTTTTCAGGTTCTTCTGAAGTTCCTTCTATTTTTTAAAAATTTTAATGTGAGTCATACTGGTCTCGTGTCTATGTAAAGTTTTGGATGTTTCCCCAGTCATCATATCCTTTTACGAGGCTACTACTCTCAGCAGGTGTAAAAAGCTTACAAGAAAAACTGAAAACAGAATTTGCGGCTAACAAATAAATAAGCCATGTCCATGTTACCAACTCTCTGTTCCATTTTTCTATTATAATATGTATCGCTAAATTTACGTCCATTCGTATCTCTCGGATATATTAAATTTTTCTTTTGAATAGGTCCCATTTCTGATTAACTGATTAACTATTCGTAATTTGTCGTCAATATTTGGCCATTTTGCTGGGACTTCTAAATTTCCATTAACTCCATTCACTCATGCTGATTCAAGCCATAAAGCACCATAATCTCCGTGGGTGTGGACGTGTGATGTCGTATTTATTAAATATGATACATTGATGGCCGAAGTTTTTGGAAGCGGCGCCCCCCTTGCTTGGCGCCCGCCTGCAACGCAGGCCTTGCAGGCCCGCTTCCGCCAGCCCTGGATGCCTGTATGTTAATTATAAAAAAAAAATTAATAAGAATTTTTCAGAATTCTATAGAAACTTTACTTTTCAGTCAAGTATAATCTAAATTTATAATGTAAATAATGGAATTTATTAGATATGATTTTATCACCTCAGGATTTGAATTTACCAAACTTTCTCCAAATAAGTCAAAATTCTTAATTTTCAGATGTGTAGAGTCACAACACCTAAAGGTATAATCAGAATTCTCATATATTTGGACATTACCATGCAAACTAAACATATTTTACCTAAGAAATGGATCCCTTATTGGTCATAATTTAAAACAAATCTGATGTGGCCGCCACATGGCTTTCTCCATACCTGTAATATTTCTAAAAATTAATCAATTATTAATTATGAAATCATTCCACCAAGTCACGCTGAAGACTATCAACATCATATTTCTAAAAATTCCAAATAGGTTAAATGATAATAAATATTTAAGGAACTGTGAGAAAAATTTAAAGACTTTACAAAGAACAAATAAACTCAAACCATAGCCTTCTGATATTGGATATAGCCCCAAAGCTCCAACAATTAAGAAAATAAAAATGACCATAAAGTGTTTAAAATAGTCTCTGGTAGGTGGTGTGGTGGTGGCAGCTAAAAAAATTAGTTTTAAAAATACCTCTTCAACAACGCGTTATATGGGAAAATGAGCAGAATTACCCGTTGAACATCAACAGGACTTTGTAGTGTGATTAAAATATGAGACTATGAGAAAATGTTTCAAACAAAGGTTGTAGAAAATTAAATTTCCTACAACTTTTATTCCAGTACGCTTTTGCATTTATTAAAGCAAATATTTAAAAAATCTGATGTGGTCACCACATGACAGTCTCCATACCTGTAATATTTCGAAAAATTCCAAATAGGTTAAATGATAATAAATATTTTAAGGACCTGCAAAAAAAATTTCAAGACTACAGAGAACAAATAAACTCAAACCATAGCCTTCTGATATTGGATATAGTGCTGAAACTCCAACAATTAAGAAAATAAAAAGGAGCATTATTAAGATGTATGTAAGTGTAAATTGTTTACAATAATTACCGGTACGTGGTGTGATGGTGACAGCTAAAAAATTAGTTTTTAAAATATCTCTTAAACAATGCATTATATGGGGAAATGTTTTGAACAAACATTGTAGAAAAGTAAATTTCCTACAATGCTTATTCCAGTAAATTCTACATTTATCAAATATTAAAGCTAATATTTTTAAAAAATCTGATGTGGCCACCACACGACTTTCTCCATATCTGTAATATTTCTAAAAATTCCAAATAGGTTAGATAATAATAAATATTTTAAGAAACTACGAGAAAATTTTAGACTACAAAGAAAAGAAATAAACTCAAAGCATAGCCTTCTGATATTGGATATAGCCACAAAGCTCCAACAATAAGAAAAGAAATTGGAGCGTTACTTAGATGTAACTAAGCATCAATTGTTAACAATAGTCGTCGGTAGGTGGCAGCTAAAATATAAGATATCTCTTAAACAATGCATTATATTGACGAATGTTTCAAACAAAGGTTGTAGAAAATTAAATGTCCTACAACCTTTATTCCAATACATTTTTACATTTATCAAATATTAAAGCAAATATTTCAAAATAACGGATGTGACAAGAGTAAACACCCACACCCACTTCCGGTTGCCCGATTTTTACCAAAAACTAATCAATTCTTCTGACTTTTATAAAAATGTTAAATGTAAAATTTCGCGTTGACCTGATTAATAGTTTTTGAGTTAGAGCACCCACAAAAAGCTATCACATATACACACACACAGACATCATTGAGAAAATGGTCAAAACATGTTTAGGGGATCTCAAAACGTATATTTCCGTTGAAATCTCGAAGTCGATTTTTTTTATGAATACGATACTTTCCCCTATACTACGTATATGGAGGAAGTAAAAACAGATGTGACAAGAGTAGACAGCCACTTCCGGTTGACCGATTTTTACCAAAAACTAATCAGTTCTCTTTCCTTTAACAAAAATGTCAAATATGGAATTGTGTGTTGATCTGATTAATAGTTTTTGAGTTAGAGCACCCACAAAATCGTGGTCACAGACATACCCACAGACATCATCGAGAGAATAGTCAAAATATGTTCAGGGGACCTTAGTGTGATGTGCCTGCTAGCAGACATGTCATCTACCAGTTGTTGTTTCGGGCTGAATCTGCTCCTAATGTAAGATGGTTCGTTTTGTATGATGAAAGACAAAATGTCTGAAAGTCAGTAAGAGTTGAAGGAAAATATTTGTCAAACAGTTTCAAGCGTCATGATTGAGGACCTGAGACGGGTCCAGCAGCATTTTTAAAAGGTGAGAAGAGTGCTTGAGAGCTAAGGTTCACCACTTAGGGCAGATTCAGCCTGAAACAACAATGGGCACCTGTCAAGTTTGCTAACAAGCACAGCATACTCTGTTGCCGATACGTCACTCTCAAAGTAGTCCACCAGAGCTGGGCCCGTGATTAAATGAGCACCCTGTAGTAATACAGTTATTTTTTTATTAAGTATGATGTAATTATTTCATTTTTTTAAGAAGTTGCTACAGAATTCTTCAAATTTTAATTTTATATCATGATAAAACTTTAATTTTGTTATGTATTTTTTACATACAACAACCCTCATAATTTAATTCCAAAAAACCAAAAACAAGTTTAATTTTACTAATTTAACCAAGAATCAATTCTAATATATTCATATAAGTTCCATATTAACCCAACTGGACTACAAGGTTTTTTCCATATATTTCTGTGAAAAAATATTGATTGTCTTAAATCGAGTAGAAAGTTTTAAATTCCGGACAAACACCCTGATGCTGATTCTCTGTCCACGAAAATGCATTTATTTATTCATACACAATACATAACATTTAATTTATTAATACAATACCATTATTCATGTTCTTGAAGTTCAGAATGCATAAATGAGTGGCTTTTCATCTTGTTGTTACTGGTGGAAGGGGAGTGTTGAGAAATCTGTCAGAATTTGTAATTGGCTGGGTAGGAAATTTGATACACCATTGAAAATGGCCACACTAAGTTTACTGGTGTTTTACACATGTCTTGATAGATTTCAAACATAACATGTTCCTTTTCGATAGGTTCCGCAGTGGCAGACGACAAGTGCTCCTGCAGTTTGAAGAGTATAACCTCTATGAGAACATGCAATTGGTACAAACTTAGCTAATTTTTATTGTGAAGTTAAGGAATAGTTATTATTTTTAGCAGTTTTCAAAAAGTTACCCCAAATCTTAGGACTGAAATGACAGATCGTGTGTGTGTGTATTTTTCTCTAATCAACATCCTGGATTATTATAGCCATAGCTCCTACCACAAATGACAGATCGTGTTGAGAAGAAAGGCACCTCTGTAAAAGGAAATATATCACAAGTTATATGATAAAGTTTTGATAGAAATTTTATGCTAATGGTGGTGCATTATGCTGAAGAAACTAACAGTTGTGAGGTTGGGAGGAAATATAATGTGATGAAGTCAAATGTGTGAAGGTGGACGCACGCAAAACAGGAACTTTAAGGTGCTAACTCAACATGGTAATCATTTAGTTGACCAAAATAAGGTTGATTTCATGAATTAGAAGAAGAAACTGTAAAATTTATGTGTACTCAAAGAACGGAAGGAAAACCAGTGTCATGGGATATATTTAAACAGATAGTTCATAAATTAGGATGATCACTAAACATCCCATGGCAGGAATTCTAGGCATGGTTGGTGCACACGGATGATGCATTATAATGGTTTTAGCCTGCAACGAAGAACTTCTCTTTGCCAATGTTTACCTTCTGATTATACAGACAAACATATTGCTTTTCAGAAGCATGTAATTACATTGCAGAAAATTCACATTACCTTCTGTGCCAAATTGGTAATGCAGATGAGGCACCTATTTATTTCAGCATGCCATTCAATTACAAAATTAAGAAAACAGGCATAAAATACATCATTATAAAAACTTAGGGGAATAAAAAATGTGCATTACTTAATGCTTGCAGTGTTAGCAAATGGCACAAAGTTACCACCATATTTTATTTTTAAAATTGATAGTACTAAGTATTTTCCTGAATGGACCTTGTTTTTTATTGTGGTCATCATAAATTCAAAGTCATCTTCCTTTCGGGTTAATGCAGTATTTCTTATTTAATATTTGAATTTTAGAATATTATGTAATTGTGTTCATAAATAAATTTTTATATGAAAACTCTTATTTAGGATGGATCCTTCAGTTTCGCTTGGGAGCCTCATTGTTGGGGAGGCGTGTCATACTCTATGTGAACCATCCGAGTTCAGTTGCTGGACATGAGCCTAAGGAATTTGATCGCCACACTTATCACATATTGCAATGGAAGACAGATAAAACAGTGGACATTAGTCAAAACACGGCAATAGATGTACCATCTTCTGCAAGTGATGGTACTGCTATATATGCCGAAATCATACTTTTGAAAGCTGGCTCATTTCATTATTATTTCACTCATGATGGAAGGTAAGTTTTTTGTTGACTGCCTTTTTATATAATTTTTTATTAGCCCTTTCATGAAAATTTTTCTAGCTAAGTCATGAATATCCTGTACTTGCTAACAGAAACAATTAATTTAGCAATATTAATGGCACTCTTACTCTGTCATTATTCATAACATGTAATTTTAAGTTAGGGACTTGCAAAAGCTTCGAGATTCGATTTTAATGCGAATCGAGTGAATGATTCAATTCGATTCGAAATTAAGAAGGTCGATTCATTACGTCCGAATGCAATATGAAGTCTGCTATTGACTGTATTCTGCCTAATTTAGAGATTCGGAACAAGAGTCTTTTAGATTCACTTTTTAGAAAAGTGCATGCGGCACAACAAGAGAACCCTTATAGCAGCAGAGAGCCCTCAGTTGCGGAAAACATTCAAAGTGTATATTCTAAACAGCTGGCACTCGGTCATGATGGTGATCTGTTACTGCAGAATCTTTCCACTGTTAGCAAAAGCAGCACGTGATTTACTCATTATCCAAGCCACAAATTGTTCATCAGAGAGAGTTAACCCAGTTGTAGAGAATATACTAACCAACAAATGTTTTAATCTTTCCAGACACAATGCAGAAACCTTGATTTGGGCTCGAAAGAACAAAGCTATATTGTTTGTAACGTTTAAAAAAGATAGGCAGATAGTTTCAAAAGATAGTTTTAAAGAGATCATCAGAAATTTTATGTATGGCATGAATGAATATTTAATTTACATTGTTGAACTTTGTTAAAATCTTTAACTTCATTTCATAACAGGGTTTGCACTGATTAAAGTTTGTATTTTTATTGCTTAATTTTAAGTTTCCTTTAGTTGAATATGCATTGCAATTATATTCTCAAGATTTTCTAAGGGTCGAGTGAGTTCACTGAAGATCTTAATCAAAGGAATAAGACAAAATATGTTTATAATAACTTTATTTGTCTATTAACTAAACTAAACACTCAAAAGTTTTTGCCACAATTTTAATCAGTAACATTAGGCCTGTAGATCCCCAACATACATTTAATACTTAACAAGCATACATACATGTACTTATGTAGACAAAAGTATATGCATAATTATCTAAGTCACTGCCTGATTCGATTCAAAATTTGATTCGAATTCGAATCTAGATTGCAGATTCGATTCGAAGGAGAATTAGCCATTCGCAGGTTCCTAATTTAAGTGTCATGCACATCTATAGGTAGAATGAGTAATTTTCATGAATGTTAAAAGACAAAAGGTTTTGGAATTCCACTTCCCATGGTACATGAAAGGGTTAATTTATGATGTGGTATGCAATAAAACCTTGTTATTACAAATAAAGGTTTAACTTAATATGATTATTCATATGAGGAATACTTCAGTTCCCAAAGAAAACTTAGTTATCTGAACTTGTCATTATTAATGCATAAAAAGAAATTTAAGTATTCAAGTGTTACAATTCTTTGTTTGGAAATGTTTCACATGACATTATTTTCTGGTCGTAATGCTACAATGGGGGTGGCCAAACCATGACTCTCAAAACGTGCAGCTTTTTTACATTTCTATTCTAGGATGTCAATGTTTTTCACTAAATAACTCAATAATGTAGTGTGAATTATGATGGTTTGTGGATGCCTAAGGGACACTTATTTTCTCTGTATTGCTCCAACTACAGGTGATATTTATGTTTACAAATTTGTGCGCAGAATGTATGATTTGTGATTCTTGAACTTCTTAAGATTATCATATATGTCTCCAAGAACAATTTGGCCACTCCTGATATAGAATACTAGCTGTAGTGTGTTCCACTTCTAGAATTTGTTATGATTATGGGGACACTGCCAAAATGGAATGTGCTGGATGCAATGAGGGCTCTCGTATTGAGGGGCAAAATTTCATTGCTACACAAGTTGCAAGACAAGTTTTATGAAGCAAGACAGTATTGGAATGAGTGACATTATGGATCCTGATGACAACTTGAAACAAAATGAGCTGGAAGGATGGTATGCAGTTATGCATCATCTAAATTCTCCTTTCACATTCAAAGACTATGTATATGCTGACAAGATGCTGGTTGTGAGTGAGGAGCTGACTGAGGAGGATGTCATACCAAACTTATAGAGAGAGAGTAAAGATGATTCTAGTTTGGATGAAGAGAAAGAAGTAGTCAATCCTTCATCTCATTCTGCAGTTCTTCATGCACTGGAAGTTAAGTAACATCTATTGAGGGAGTGGTACTACAGCTATGGAAGACTGTCAAAAATTTTCCAAGGTGAAGAAAGTTATGCTACTGACAATAACAAAAAAACTCATGTAGACCAACATTGACACTTTTCCAAAGTGGCGTAAAAGAACTTATTTAGAAGTGAAGTGTTTTCTTGTATACACAGTATATTTTTAATAGCTATTAGTGTTGTAAATACAGAACCAATTGTTTCCCTTGTTTAGTAGTACATATAGATATATCTCAAAACCTTTTTTCTATATATGATACTATTTTTTTATATGAGTCATTGCATGCTGCAAATGCTTCAAAAAATCACAATACACTAAGATATAAACTCGTAAATGTACCAACCCGATCTCAAATAGTTGAAAATTTCTCAAAAAACTTGACAAAACACAACATTAATTTTTTTCATGTTTTGCTCAAATTTTGTGTTTTGGGATCATCATAAATTTATGTCGTGGTTTTAAATCAAAAGCATTATAATATAATCCACTGATTCTTGTTAGAAGCACAAAATCAAAACTATTATAATACAGTAATACCTCGCTTAACAAAGTCTCTGGGAACGAAGCTTCTTCGTAATGAATCAGCAATCCTGCAATGAAAATACAAACAATTTGGAATGTTGCAACAGAGTTTTTACATGTTATACAGCTCAGGTGGCTGAGGTAGAAATTG
The DNA here is from genome assembly GCA_028673005.1 of Tanypteryx hageni. Lineage (NCBI taxonomy): Eukaryota > Metazoa > Arthropoda > Insecta > Odonata > Petaluridae > Tanypteryx > Tanypteryx hageni. The sequence goes on from CM054112.1 coordinate 119,191,469, forward strand.
ATACTGGTACTGCTTACATTTCGAGATTTCACCGACATAGTATCATAAATTCCCTACGTTGCAACTAAATTACAATGCTACTATATTATCATCGAAGATCTATTAATGAGAATAAGTTAGTCCAAATCTTTAACTTGAAGCAGCCAGTTGTTAAGTGTGAGAGCTTACGGAACATCATGTTTTCATAGCAAATATTCATACGTTAATTTGACATTTTTGCTATTATTGATAGGGATATTAGCTAATTATTATCCCAGTATGTTCTCCCAACATCCTTCATGTGGTAGTGGACTTATTAAGCAAAAGGTCCAGCATAAATCCATTTCTTTGGAAACTTAGATTCAAGTCATAAAAAGGGTAGAGCCGGAGAGAGAAAAAGTGAAGTGGCTTTTTCATTAGGACTGGCACAATCAACTTTAGCGACCATTTTCAAACAAGCAGAGAAAGTGAAGACTTCTGTACATCATTCCACCAATCTCACTACTACTAAATTAACACGCAGTCGAAGTATTATTATGGAGAACATGTTAAGTAAGTGTTTGGGTTGACAAAATGATGCAAGTTCATACACCACTAAGTCAGGCGGTGATAATGCAGAAGACTTCAAGTCGTTTTAGTTACTTGAAGGCTCAAGAATATGAGTCTAATGAAACTGATGGCTTCCCGAGGATGGTTCGAGAAATTCAAGAAGAGAGCCAAAATGCACAGCGTTGGCATCATTGGAGAAGCTGCTAGCGCTGACATTAAGGCAGCAACGAAATTTCCAGCAGCACAGAAGGTCCCAATGGAGGCAGGGGGCTACCCTCCAAATTTAGTGTTTAATGCTGATGAGATGGGGATTTTCTGGAAGCGATTTCCCTCCAGGACTTTTATTTCTTAAGAAGAGAAGTGAGCTTCCAGTTTTAAGGCTGCCAAGGATCGTTTAACCATGCTCTTGGGTGGCAATGCAACGGGACGGGAAATATTAAGTTAAAGCCTTGCTCTATGAAGAGGATTAGCAAAAGTTATCTGCCCATTTTATGAAAATTGAACAGGAATGCTTGAGTGACAATTGACATGTTGACTGACTAATTGGTTTGTTAGTTATTTTTGTTCCTTTCTGCAGCATTATTGTGTGGAAAATGGTTTTGAACCAAAAACATTATTGCTGCTAGACAATGCTCCAGGACATCCTCCGAATCTCGGCTCACTTTAGACATGCATTCCCATTGAGGTTTTGTTTTTACCACCAAATACAACTTTGATTCTGCAACTGATAGACCAGGGTGTCATTAGGACATTCAAAGCCCATTACTTGAAGCACACATTCAGTCAGTTGGTCAAGGCTAGTGATTGTCAGAAGCAGTCCATCAGAGATTTTTGAATTACAGCATTATGAAAGCCATCTACAATATTGAGTATGCCTGGGCAGAATTGACTGACCACTGCCTGAATGGCATTTGGCAGTAGGCTTGGCCCAATGTCATGAAAGACTTCATTGGGCTAAAATCGAAGATTTCAGCCATTATCGATGATGTTGCTCTAATATTACAGTCAGTAGTATTTAAGGAAGTCCACAGCATAGATCTACAGGAGCTACTGGATAACTATGGAGAAATGCTAACAAACAAGCAATTAAAAGAGCTTACTGAGCAGCGGGTAGGACAGGAGGAGTCAGAAAACACAGACCACTGGAAACGGCATCTATAGAGAGAGTTTTATCAGTAAAGATTTTGTCTGACTGTCTGAGCGAGGTTTCTCATGCATTGGAGGTTCTGACCGGGAATGACCCGAACTATTCATGGAGCTGCGTTTTGATGAGGGCTGTGTCACAAGTAATGAATTGCTACTTGGAGGTCTTTCAAGATAGAAGGAAAAAGCGGAGACATGCCAGCCTTGACAATGTTTTCAAAAAACCTTTAAACCTACAACCTGAAGAGATGCAAGCGGGTCCATCTTCCCAACAGGAATCATGAATAAGCCATTGTGGAAGTCTTGTCCTCTGGACAACTAACAAATTGGACATGGAGGAGTAAAACTGCAGCAAGAGAAATTTAAAAAAATATATCAATTACCAATTACAATTGTACATTCATTATTTTGTTTGATTTTTAAAATCTTATTTTACTTTTACTTATAATCATGGTTTAGTTTATCGTATTAATTTCCGATATAATTAATGTTAAAAACTTGAATCTGCAGCCAAAAGGATCATACACAAGTCCTTCTTTGAAATGTAAATGGATTCTTCTCTTCGTGTCTCTTCTGCCATCTAGACTACCATCTATCTATACAAAATCAGAGGAAATGGACTCTGAAAAACCCTATTATTAATTAATACTCATGCTCGCTTTTAAAGTTTTAAAATAAAATATACATTGTATCAACGTTTGTTTTCAATTCTTTTATTATTTGCTGACAGTTTGGCACTAAAACCTTCCTTTCTATTATCTTAGAATGCATTTCTACCTTTCTTATGTAATTTTTATCCCTGGCAGCAAAGTTTCCGATGACGATGTGCTGTTGTGGAATGCATCTATTTCGTTAAGTGAGGTATTATGGTATATTGTTCATCAACCCCATAACTTAAAGGGGTAATGTAGTTGTTATCTAATACAATATATCTTGTTTTAAAATTACTAACTGCTTGTTGCAGCATCAATAAAATATATGCTTACTGCCTCCTGGCATGATAAGTTAATGCAATGGAAATCAAGAATATGTGTGGGTTTATGTTTTTAAATGTATTCCAAAATACTACAGAGCCTCCTGCTGGAGAAAACTTAAACTATCTCTGACGTTCCCGCTTTTAAGGTTATACCAGTTACTTGTATGGCCAAGAGATGGTAGTATGGTAAAAATGCATGAAAATAATATTTTCTATCAAAATCTTTTCAAATTAAGTTTTCCAACAATTGTTTATATTAGATACTCGTACTTTTTTAATTTTAATGTTTTAGGTGATATTTGCAACCAAAAAAGGAACTATAAATACTTTTAATGAAATTTCTGTAACTGCAGAATCTATGAATGTTGAGGGCTTACGGTAAGCAAGTATTGTTCATTATTTAGGTAACCACTTCTTTGTTTTAGCACTGTTTATACAATTTCTCCCCTCTGTAAATACCAAGGAAAATTATTTTTTCAGTGATACCTGTCAGTTTGTCTTGCAGCATTTTCCTACTTTTGACGGTTTATCGAGTTCCCCATCAGTTTTTCGTGTTCCCCAGAAGTTTTTGTGTTCGAACTCTTTCCAATGGCGAACTCCAGCAAATGACGACCCCTGCCTGCGACGCACCCTTGCGTGCGATGCACCCTTTTTCGTGGGAAGCCTTCTTTTATAGCAACAGACATTAGCCCGGAAGAGGACACTAGTAGATCGAGGGTAGAACCAATTAGCGTTTGCGAGTGCAGCGCAATCTACCAGCACTTCACTGCGAACTGAATTAGTTCCGAGCCGACAACGTCACCACAAGCAGAGGCAGTGAAGGAGAGAGGGAGAACGAGATAGGAAGCGGAGAGGAGAGAGTCGAAGACAGCTGAGACGAACGCACCTTCGGAAAGGTTATCTGCAAGTCGAACCCTTTTCCATATCATTTGTGATTCCTCAAGTGGACATTTCTACTAAGTATTGTACTATATTTGTGCTTTGTATTATGTCACTGCAATATAATTGTTAGTACATTTCGTGACATTTATCCAGTGTATGCTATTTGATTTGTGGTTGGCAGCAGCAGTGTCACCAAGGGTATCGTATCGTTTAACTATTTTCAAGTACTTTTAGTATTACGAGAGAATAATGTAAAATAAGACAGTTTCGTCTCAGTCTCCAGGGCTGGTCTGAAATAATATATAATAGTAGAAGAAGCAAGTAAAGATGAATTTTTTGGTGACTCTGAAAGTTGCAGTGATGTGCAACTGTTAGGTGTTTTGATTATAACTGATAAATCAAGTAATTTGGAGGAAGAAATCATGCAATTTCCTTTCTTTTCTCCTGCTGCACTGAAAAGGCAAAATTGGTACAAAAACTGTGAAGAGGCAGAAAAAATACAGACTTAAATACAAAAAGTGAAAATCTTGGTTAGACTTTTGAGTCCTAATGAGAAGACCATGCTTCTGGTGAGGAGAAATTAAGGAAAAATTAGATCTTTCACTAGAGAATCTACTTTTGGTGAATTATCACTGAAGGCATCTGCTATGTAACTGATTGTGCATCTGGTTTTTCATAACCTTGTTGTGGTAATTGGAGTAATGTGAGATATATACTTTTTCAATCTTTTGATTTTTAAGTTCTTGTTTATGAAATTAGATCATGTTATCGTAAGTGCACCTAAAGCTCCGTTTATGCTGAGAGAGTCTGAGGACATGTCCTGGGACTTGTCACTGGACATTTTGTTTGTTCACTGTTGAATTCATGTTCCACAGTGGAGATGGTGAACTCTGGATACAGCATGGAGATTTTCTATACTGCACATGCATCACTTGTGTACTTATTGACTTAGCCACAATTCGTGCCTGTGGAGCTGAAAAAATAGCTAAGTCATTTGGAGTGACATCAGTGGGGAGAAGTTAGAAAATTTGCAGAGGCAATTCAATAGGAAACATTTCTAATTTATCAAATGCTTAAAAAATGGCATGATCTGTGACACCATGTTTAACCCCTAAGCACTGTCATATGTAATAGTTCATCGAGAGGAAACATCACATGCCATTGCCTTTGTGATAGTATGTCATTAGTCATTGCCACATTCTTTTTTTTAATTTCTTCAAGCCTTACAACTTGGACAAAGTTCAAAAGAAGAAAATTTAGCCATACCAATTTAGTTTTAGTTTTCAATTTTTTTTGTATTTCTGATTTTTTTGTGTTAAAATATTGTGATAGATTTTTTGTAGCCCTGCAAACTTGGTTATCCTTCCTTAGGAAAATCGTTAAAAATACTGAGATAAATCTTATCAAGGCACAAAGTGAAAAGAATGAGAGATGATGTTTGTGTTGTGTATATCCCCTTAGTCCAAGGATGGGTCATTGAGTCTGCAAACCCCGAGTGTAGGATATTGCATCAACTTTTTTTGACAGAGGTCTGCTCTTGAATAAACAGGGCACTTCAATGAAATTTTCAATGCCATATCTTTATCTAGGTTTGAAGTTGGATAGTGTATTTTTGTGAACATTATTTGCCTCGCTAAAATAACTTAGTCGGGAAGGAATCTTTATACTAAATGGAGGTAATTCCTCCCTCCCTTGACTCTGCATGTTTCTAGAATTATAGTGCTGAGACGACCATTGTTTTGACACAAGAGGCATAGCAAAGTGAAAAGAAATATAAGTTATAAAGTTTTCTTAAAGTCAATTTCATGCTGAATTCGATTATGCATGTAAAATTTTCAAAAAATCAGCAAAAGCCTTAAAAGTTTAAAAAATTTTAAATTTTTTTGTATTCTCCATATATCCTTTCTGATATATGCAACATCATATCTACGCTTCTATTAAACAAAATGGGACAATTTTTTCTGTGACTTCTTTTATGATTATGAATAAAGACTGTAACTCAAAAATTTATAAGATTTATTTAGGATCTTTTAAAAAATATAAGATATGTAATGTTTATTTCAAATTTTCAGTTGAGACATGAAAAAGTTGACCTGGAAGAAAGTTTTTACCTATATGGTATAGAGGGGTACATCCAGGAAGTGAAATGTTTAGAAAAGATGAAATAATTTTTTGAAAAAGATTGCATATCAATAACTTGAATAGTTGTCAAAATACCAAGAAATATCTGAAACCGTGGGAACACACTTAACAGATAAGTGATCGGTGTGCTGTCTCTTTTCTCCGGTAAAGAGTTTGTATGTGACATAAGATAGCATAAAATATATATTTTAAATGTTATGTTTTACGTAAATCCTCAAAAACTTTCTTAAAAATCACAGTAAAGGAAGCACTAAAAATGATCACCATCTTCCATCATGTCTGAACAGAAACTGGGTGAGAAGTCCTGGAACCAAGAATAGCAGTGAACTTTGTCCATGGGTAGTGTTCATTGAACTCAGCCATCCAGGACTTGTCCTGGAGCATGCTCCGACATAGTATAAACAGATAAAGGTGCTAAATATAATTTTGTCATTGTGTTACTACCATACAAAAGATGGATTAAGGATCAAATACAGAAAAGGGATTCCATTGTATTAGACATTGATAAGGCAAAGCCAAGAAGTTGTTAGATCACATAAAATAGGAAGATGCATTGCAACAAAGGAAACTTTTTCTTGCCAGCTAAGGCTAGTTAAAAAAATTCAAGAAGTACAGCCTGCAGAGTGTTAAGATGCATGGTAAAGCAGGATATGCAAACCATAAAAAGTTTCCTCTGAAGCTGGCCATGATGATGTCATGTCAAAACCAGATTGTGTTATTTGAGATGTAATAAAGTGGAAGTGGAGTTTTTCTGTGTTATTTAATCACCCATTAGTTTATGGTAATCATTACATGATGGGCCATTTGACTGCAGTTTGTCTGAAAATCTTTACATTTTTATTGCTGTTAGTTCATTCCATGAATTTTATATCAAAAGTTTAATGGTTCTGTTATTTGCTCATACATTTTTGTTACATTGTCAGTATTTAGTGTTAAATTATAAACGATATTATAGGCCTAATGAAGGTAGATGATTAAAGCAAAATCAAAAGGTGGTGAATACATTTTAGTAGAATGAAACAATGCTGGAAGTGATATGTGGAAAAATTTTCTTTAAATATGTGTTGAGGAAATCAAGAAGAAAGTTGCTGTTTTTCAGTGCATAAAATTTAAATTAAATGTAGATATTTAGCCTCAAAAACTAATGTTCACATTTTTTTTTGTCGAAAAATTAGTTTTGGGAACACTACTATTGGTAAACTTATACTCCTATAACAATTGTGCTTCCATCAGGGTGTGAAGGAGGAGGTAAGTAAAACATATTTTACATGTTGAATAATTGTTTTCTATGAAAAATGAAAGTCGGGAGTTGTGAGGTATAGAAAACATATGGGACTCATCACATCCATGTGGTCCATTCATTCAGATACCGATGAACAACTAAGTTAAAAAATAAACTTCTTCCCTCCATTGTAAAATTAAAGAATAATTATTAGTGTTTTGACAAAAAACTCAATATTAAAAACATTCATAAATGAGCTTATAATAATTTTAAATGTGGGTGTATATTACATGGACACTCTGTATATGACCCAGAGAGGAATGTACCTCGTGTGTGTGTGTTTGTACACAGATAAATGGAATGGTCTTTTTTCTTTATATGTTGAACTGCATATGTTCTATTTTATACTAAATCGGAATTTGTTTAGATGGCGTTCTGGAAATATAAACAAAAAATCTGATGTGGCCACCACATGACTTTCTCCATACCTGTAACATTTATAGAAATTCCAAGTAGGTTAAATGGTAATGAATATTTTAAGGAACTGCAAGAAAAATTTTAAGATTACAAAGAACAGAAATAGACTCATACCCTAGCCCCCTGATGTTGAATATAGCCCTGAAAGTCCAACAATTAAGAAAATAAATAGGAGCATTACTTAGAAGTAACTAAACATCAGTTGTTAACAACTGGGGTGGTGGCAGCTAAAGAATTAGTTTTTAAAATATCTCTTTAACAATGCATTACATGGGGAAATGTTTCAAACAAAGGTTGTAGAAAATTAAATTTCCTACAACATTTATTCCAATATTTTGTTACATTAATCAAATATTAAAGCAAATATTTCAAAAAAATGGATGTGACAAGAGTAAACACCCACTTCCGGTTGACCGATTTTTACCAAAAACTAATCAGTTCTGCCTTTTATAAAAATGTTAAATATAAAATTTTGTGTTGACATGATTAATAGTTTTCGAGTTAGAGCACCCACAAAAAAGCTATCACATATACACACACATCATTGAGAAAATGGTCAAAATGTGTTGAGGGGACCTCAAAATGTGTTTTCTGTTGAAATCTCAAAATCGATTTCTTTCATGAAAACAGTACTTGACCCTATGCTACGTATGAAGAAAGTGAAAATGAATACATGAAAAATTACTCAAAGGGTGCTGACCCACCAGCTCCTATTAGTGTTTGTTTTTATTTAAAATTCATTGAGGATCAAGAACTTTCTTTGGTTTGTAGAATATCATTTAGGATTAACATCCCCATTTCTTGTTTTGTGCTCAGCAGGATATGAAATACATATTGTGATGGTTGATAAAGTTTTCCTGATGCTATCTATGACTGTATGTTTTCAATCGTTGAACTATGTACACTCCTTATTTTGGTTAGATAGCTTGTATAACAGAGATTCCAGCCAGCAGTAAAAAAGTTACTCAACTGGAGAAAAAATGTTTCCCTTTCCCTTAATTTTATTTAAGTGATTTATGTGTCCTTTGGGTGTTAACTGTAAACAACAAAGGTCAATTAGTGTCCATCCATTTTTCAAAATGATATTGCATGGACCTGTGTCTGAATGGCATGGTGAGAATACAGGGCCATGGTGTGAGGCGAATTTGAGTGCTGTCTGCCTTAGGTGCCAATTTCTACTTATATGTCATTATCTGGGATGACATTCTCTGAGGTGGTAGGTTTCCACACCATGGCCCAAGCGAAATACAGTAAAACTTTATTTAAGGAAAATTACTGTTATTTTGTTTTTCTCTAGTGAGGAACTCAGTCCCCATGGGTCCGGATTCTTCTTGGTTGACCCTATACTTAAAGTAGGTGATGGAACTGAAGAAGACACTCTTCCTCTGGACTGCATTCAGTGTCAAACAGTGCTTGCCAAATGCCTTGGTCCATTTAGTTCTTGGGAATCAAAGCTGAGAGTATCAGCAGAATCTGGATACAACATGGTTCACTTTACACCAATCCAGGTGATACTTCTTGTTTTATTACAATTACTCAATACATTCACTATGGAAGTCATTTTAATGACCCTCCTCATCTTATATTATATTACCGTAATCGTCGTAGTCGTATGCGAACTTTTTGGTAGGTTGGTTATAGCCTATTGGGAAGCTTATGTCTCCGTTGCTGTTTGGGCTATTTTGTCATCTATAATTTGTAAATATGTGGAAGTCTTCTGTTCTTTAACGGTACTAAATTTAACCAGAAATGTTTAATACTTTCATTTTTAAGTGGGGGACTCCAACACCCCTTCACTCCATAAGAAAAGCATTGGAATCAGTTTCGGGCATTATAAAATCGCATTTTAAAATTAGTTAGTATCAAGATACGAAGTTGGAACCTAAACGGTTGTGTTGGAACAAGAAAGAAGTTCATTTTGGTTACTGTAAAAATTCAATTATTTTCCAAATTTCCCGGAAAATCCATTTTTAATACGAAAACACGCGACTTTTAAACAATGAGAATTGTCAGTTACCATGGCCACCTCATTTGAGAGAGTGGTAATATTGGGTGTATACTCGTAAGCCCCTTGATGATATTACATCATTTTGTTTGTTTACATGTATTTTGAAGAATAAGTGAGCCTTTTCCCTTTGAATTAAAGAACAATTTTATTCGTTATTATAGAATTGTTTAGCAAATTGATTAAATTAATTTCTTTAAGACAAGCAAAAAACATTTTAAAGAGTATAAGATTAAAATAGAGCCCCTTGATGATATATTACGTTATTTTGTTTGTTTACATTTATGTTGATTTATGTCTTTATATTGAGCCTGGTTGAGCTTGTTTATTCTGTAATATTTAAGATGAAAGAAGTTTACAAGAACTTAACAAGTTCAGTTATTTATATTTATCACATCACTCGGAAAATTAAAAAATTAAATTATACTTATCCTTAATCCTAATGCAGTTTAATAATAAATAGAATCTTCTGTTCTATTTAGAAAGAAAGAAGTTTACATCTTTTGTCAAATAAATGTGTCTGATCAAATTAATTATTTAAAAAAATCAAATTCAACTTAATGTGATAGCGAAGCATCACAGGCTCTCAAGTATTTGTAAGTTTGCTTTCATTTTATTCAAAGTTCATATCTATTTCAAAATTCAACTTTTTATAACTAGGGACATTTTGTTTACACAAACTTATTCTCAGCTTCTTGTTATATACCATATTTAGTTGCATATAAGCCACACCCTTGTTTTTTGACCCTGAATCTAGGTAAAAAAAGTTCCCGAATATAATCCGCACTTCAAACATTTCGATCAGATGTAATACATTCTGACTAACTAAAAATCACTAATTAACTGTACATGTGTCAATAAATATTGTTATTATTTATATTAATAAAGTATTTCAGTGAATTATTTGTAATCAATCAGTAATATATTCATTTCGCAAAGAACAATATTACTGAAAATCTTAGTATATGCAGCTTTTTATACAATCATGCTGCAAGTGGAAAGCAAAAAATCGCAATGATTTCCTAACTGAAAGAAACACCACTGGCATGTATGTCATGATAGAATTGTCAGAATATGAGACTAAACTCTGATAATGATTTGATATCTTTAAGACTATGGCATTTTCCTCATGGGTCCCTGGTGTTACTGTACTGCTCACCTGCAGAAATTGGCATTTGTAACTCTGTCATCAGTAATAATATTTCTATTTCTTTTTTAAATTGTTGAGATGATTTTGATGTTTTTATATGTCACATATTGTGCATAGTAAATTTTAAGAATTATCTCACATTTCTGGATTTTTCCAGTTTTTCCCTTGCATACAGCATCCTCATTCCCGTGTAAAAAAATTATATGCAAGGAAATACAGTATTTTTGGCATAAAACTCTTGACTAACGACATAGTAAATTTTTGATATTATGTGCCACGAGTGGAGTGACCTGCAATATACTGATTGAAGATAATGTCAAGCTAAACGTTCAGTTTCTTATAGTTCACAATTATTTTCCTTCGAGTAGTTTCAATAATTAACACCATCTTCAATTTTTTATGGCTTCAGAATAGGGTTGCCAGATTTTTTTAATCACAAATTGGAACGTACACATTTTTTAAATATTAAGTCTGGACATTTATATGAAATTAAATTCAAGACAAAGTTATATCAAAACCATCTAGTTTTGATCTAATTAATAGGAACAATTTATTCAAACTACATATACAATGCATGCAATGCCAGTTCCTATAGTATCAGCTCGCAACACTATTACATACTGTAAAACCAATTTTAAGTAACAGGTGAGATGCGCACTGACACAAGTCTGATCCAGAGGGAGGCAACTGCCCCCTTACTCCCCCCAGTGGTTGTTCATGCTTGCTGTTTTGTCCACTTACTGTTTTGTCCAAATGCTGTTTTGTTCAGTTGTTGTTTTGACCAAATGCTGTTTTGCCCAAATGTAGTTTTGTCCAATTGCTCTTATGTATGCCTGCTTATTTGGACTTGCTTTTATGCTCTTCAGGAGGCAGAGCAGGCCACATGTATGCAAATCTCCTTGAAGATGTTAATAGGTTTTATTCTTCATATTTCAGAAACTAGGTGGATCAAACTCATCATACAGTATCAGTGACCAATTGGGACTTAATCCACTATTTAACACCCCAGAAAAGAAGGCATCATTTGATGATATTGAGTTGCTAGTCTCCAAAATGAAAAAGGAATGGAAGGTAAGGGAATGTTGTTTTGATTTTCTCCATTCAAAGATGTAAAATTTCTTGATTTCTGCTCTTTCCATTTTTGAGAAAGGATCTGCTAGTAATTAATAAGGATATTCTGTAGAGTGAATTTCAATTACTTGCCATGACTTTGCTTGTTAGCATAGGTCAAAATTGAACATTTTATAGATTCCTCTTTCAAAATTCTGTCAAAGTTTACTCATGTGCTGACAAACATTTAAAATCTGCTTGGTTTGTTAGTCATAAAATGGATAGTTAACTTTTAAATGCCAGACTTAAATGTCCACGGGTAGGGTCTATGTTTCAGATTAATTTTGGAGGATTTAAAATATTTTTAAAATTTTTGGAATAGTTGTGTATCTCATGAACTATTGGTGATAAAACCTATAGTAATAAAAGAAGCTGTCTGTGGCAGTCATAACTCTTCAGAAATTAAATGTAGGAGCTTCAAAATTTGGTAGCAGCTTCAGGTTGATCATGAGAGTTGCAGTGCCTAAAATAATTCAAATCGGCTCACGGGGGCCCAAGGGTCCTCATCGTTGGTCCAAATGTCAGTTTTTTGAAAATATCTCTGCTGCCAATTGACCGATTGTGATGAATTCTCCACCAATATCAATGTTTTGATGCCATTTTCGAGCCTAAAATGGATCAAATCGGTCTACGGAGTCAAGGGTCATAATGTAAGGGCTGATCGAAATTTCAAGATTTCGAGGGGTCCCCATGGAACGATCAGTCCAAATTTCAGCAATGTCTATCTGCCCCTACGCATATATCAGGGAAGAACTGGCTGAACTGATTTCAATGTTTTGTACATTGAGTTTCTGCCATAAATTACAGTTGTCTCGAAGCTCCTTTGATCAGTGAACCTTCCTATACAATTCTATTCTCACCCAACTCGAATATTTTTTCAAGGGTTTTCCCCCTTACAGTTGTTGACCGCTAACAGTGCGTCACTTTCTAGAAGAAATCCTCACTTCAGGAAAAAAAGAGTGGGTTCAAGCGCGTTGTTTGCTTAAAGATAGGAATAAGAAAGATTCTACCACCGTAGGAACTCCTGCGAAACTGCTCTGTCATACAGTGCAATGAATGGTATCACTGCATGAGCGATTAATGGGCAAGAATCTATGAAATGTTTAGTAAATAATAAAACTATTAATAGTACATACTGTGCACATAACGAATCGTATTAATGCAAATATGTGACGTGTATATTGAAAAATGGTTGTAAGAATAAATCATGTTAATGCGAATACATGAACGATATATTGAAAAATGATCTTAAAAATAAAATCACTCATATGTGAAAATGCGTAAACCGAACACTTGTAAATCGAGGGATGCTTGTAATACGAATCGTGTAAATAATATCCTGTTTGGTGAATTGTTCTGTAAGTACGTACGTGTGTTAATATACTTAGGATGAAGTACAGAAACTCACTGCCTAATGTGAGACTGAATTAAAAACCAAGCTGTTGAACTGGGTCAGCAACCTAAGGCATATTTATATTTCTTCTTTAACGAGAAAATTAAAGAAGTAGGAAGTTGTTCATTTTGTCTAATTTTGTTGAACCATTATATTGCTACCATTAAAATGAAAATTATTTCATGTAGCCTTTGTTAACAGTTTTCCTAATCAAAGTTCTATCCTGTAAACCAGGCCTTGGTTTACTTATTATGCATTCTTTGCACAAAGTGAACGCATATAGAGGATGTCGTTTCCGTCCGTCTGTGTGCATCTTAAAACTCAGGAACATATTTTGATGAAATTTGGTATGGGGGAGTTTTGCTAAAATTGGTTCGCCAATTCCAATTTTGGTTAAAATCGGACAATTACGACTCCTTTACATGAAGACCTACAATGCTCCTTTGTTTCAACTTGGGAAGCGCTAGACATAGTTTGATGAAATTTGGTATTGGGGAGTTTTGCTAAAATTAGTCAATCAATTCCAATTTTGGTTAAAATTGGACAACAATTATGACCACTTTACATGACCTACATGTAGTTAACAATGTTCCTTTGTTTCAAGTTGGGAACTGCTAGATGTATTATGTTGAAATTTGGTATTGCGGAGTTTAGCTAAAATTGGTTGGCTGATTCCAATTTTGGTTAATATTGGACAACAATTACGACCACTTTACATGAAGACCTACATATAGTTTACATTTTTCTTCTGTTTCAACTTGGGAACTACAGGACGTATTTTGATGAAATTTGATATTAAGATGTTTTATTAAAACTTGTCAACTGATTCCAATTTTGGTTAAAATCAGATAATAATAACAACACCTTTACATAAGGACACATGTATTTTACAATGTACCTCACTAGCTTCTCGTTAAATACTCATCTCAGCCAAAAATAAAATCCCAATGAATGCATTTGGAAACTCTTTGTACTCTGACATGTAGTACACCTTTCCAATCTTGTTTTTAGTGCTTTTCGTCATTGCTAAAAAGCACTATTATCTTTGTTATGTCCGACCGTCTGCATATATCAGGGAAGAGTTGGCTTAACCAATTTCAACCAAATTTGATATATAGAATACTCACATAAATTAATCACTAAAATGGCATATTTGGACCGGATCGACTAAGCAGGGGTGCCACAACTGCAAAGTTAATCTTTTCGGTAATTATGAATTTGCAGCATAATCTTATTTTTCAGCAAATGCCTACAAACCAATTGTCAGCAGTTAGGTACCTTACCGTCCCCAAAAGTGGGCCAACAAGGCATTTTACGACCTCCCTTAGGCTATAGTCTAACTTATATGGCCCTTGAGGCTGAGTCCCAACATATACCTCTAAATTCAGCATATACTAAATGCATGGATCCACAATGGTGAATATTTTTATCCCGTATTTAGCTGGTTTACTTGGTATATACTGATGGAAAGAACACTTGCCTCAAAAAACAACTAATTGTTCATCCACAGTTACAAACTCTCTTATTGTATAATAACCTTGAAATTTGTGAACGATCAATTCAAAAACATCCCGAATGGCTGCTAATTTATTGGTTTCTTGCCTAACTGCCCTGTTTAAATTGTCAAAATGCAAGAACTGAAATAAAAATTTAAATCGTTGATAACTCAAGGATGCATAAAATATTTCCGCACCTAATCCATTCCGATCCCATAAATCTTTTATATTTTGGTGACCAGATCTATTTGCACCCAAATAAAAAAGAAGCCCTATAAGACAACTTATCTCCATTTCATCTGTTTGCTTTGCATCCCTTTTGCGTGAAAAATGTACTGCAACTTTTGAAATTTGTATATTCATACAATTAACAATAATCTTTAAAATTTCTTGATCAAACAATTTTGAAGCAGTCCACAGGGATTTTATATCTTCCTTTCTTCCCTTGAAACCAGGAGTTTGAGACACGATATTATGTGTGGGTGTTCTAACATTACGTCGGGGTTGCTCCAAACTCAACTTTGTAACATTGTCTTTACCGATAAGGATGCGTTCTTCTGCATGACGTGCAGTTTCATCATCCAGATCACTAGCATACAAAGTATAGGGAAAGTATTGTTTTCATGAAAAAAATCAAATTCGAGATTTCAATGCAAATACATGGTTTAAGGTCCCCTGAGCTTCAGGGCTATATCCAATATCAGAAGGCTACGGTTCGAGTTTATTTCTGTTCTTTGTAAAGTCTTTAAATTAACTTGCAGTTTCTTAAAATATTTATTATCATTTAACCTATTTCGAATTTTTAGAAATATTACAGGTATGGAGAAAGTCATGTGGTGGCCACATCAGATGTTTTTTTAATTTGCTTTAATATTTGATGAATAAAAAAAGTATAGGAATAAAAGCTGTAGGAAATTTAATTTTCTACAATGTTTGTTTGAAACATCCTTATAAAATAATTCTCAAGTGTCCATCTGTCTGTCTGTCCCGGTATTTTTTGACATTTCCCAATGGAATTAAGAGCTGAAACTTTCACAATCATTAAACCCCCATGAGGTGGTCTCTAGAAAATTCAAACATCCTTGAAAAAGTCCCGGATTCGACTCTGGGAGACAATTATATTTTCCCATAAGTTTACCCGGGATTTTTGATTTTTCAAGGTGCAAGGTTTATTTCCTTCATTCATTAAAATATGTAAATACTAGTAGAAGGTGCTTGCATACTGCAAGCATTTCATCTCACCTTGAAAAAACATTAATTTTTCAGAGAGATATTTCATCATGAGAAATATTTCTTTAATTCTAAAGATTTCTCCTCGGGACCGGTTTTCGTTTTTTCATTATGGAACAATAATGGAGCTAAACAATCACTAATTTTTACAATTTTAGGAATATTATACTTTTCCCACATTGGGTTAATAATGCCACACATTTTTGCCAAATTTTAAAGTTATAACACAATTATAAGTGAAATAACATTTTTGTAATTGTTTAAATTTAAATAATTTTTAACGGCCGCAATAACTAATTTATGGATACATTGAAATGTTTATTCGTTTATATAGACTAAATTCTAAATAATTTAAAAATTTCAGCTCCCTAACTCGCTGCGTAGTGTCTAAACATTTACGTATTTGTTTAAACTTTAAGAACTTTTAACTACCAAACGAATTAAAATATCAAAATTTCTATAATCCCTATTTAGTTATTTTACAAATCCTACCTCTAAAAAAAATTTCAGCTCCGTAGCACATTCGGAAATTCATTAACCTTGAAAATTTGTTTAATCAATTGCGAATTTTTAGCGGCCGCATTGTTGCACTTTTTCAAGATTTTCGGTTTTTCTAGTCGGTTTTGCACAAAATCCTACCTAAGAAAAAAATTTCAAATCTCCAGCTCATCTGGAAGTGCCTAAACATTAGTATCCTCCTATATGTTATATCATCCTCCTCCTCCTCTGTAAGAAACGTCTATATATAATGATAGACAGAATTTCTCCATTTTTGTTTTATTCGATGGCTTAAACTATAAATTTTCTTATTCTTGTAATGTTTAGATGTTACACAGAAGAATTTGTCAGAAACACGCATTTCTTTTTAAAATTTTATGGCTTTTTTGTACTCTTTCCGAGTGTTGCCAAGGCGACCTGCATTGTTGCCTCCGATTGAATTAGCATCTATTAAGCCTTCAAATAGACGAAAGAATTGTGTTATTCGCCTTGCGCAATGTCAAACTTAATAGATTGCAACGTTAATAATTGAAGAATATTATTATTCAGTAAACATATGAAGAGTAAGAATTACGGAGCCAAAAAGTGGCAAATCAATGCCAGAATGTAATAAATTTCAAGTGCTTCATTTTCTGGGAGAATTCAAATGATTGTCAGGAAATTATTAATTAATCAAACAATTAGCGCAAATAGCTACAATGCAACAGGAGACATTGTAAGGGGGCTAATAGGGCTAGCGGAGGTTGAGGCCAGGCGGGGAGAATGAGTCAAGAGTCAAGAAGATGTATATGGGCCAGTTCCCAGTGTCGGAGAAGGGGGGCAGGAGTGTCATTGGGTAAGGCGCGAATAACCCTTACATTGTAGCAACTATTGAAGGGGACATTGTGGGCATTGGAGTGTAATGCAACTGGGAGGGGACATCTGAGAGAAACGCTATTCCGGTGACCGTTCAGGTGGATGTTTAATGGATTGCTGGTGAGGCCTACGTAAAACGCGGGACAAGGGTGCAGGTGAGGAGGTAAATGACGTTATGGGTGGTGCAGTTGCTTCTTGAGGTGATGGGGTAGGTGATGTTGGTGGAGGGACTCGAGAAAGAAGATGAGGGTAGGTGGATAGGGCAAGTGAGGCAGCGAGGTTTGCCGCAGGGGTGAGACCCTAAGGCAAGAGGCGTGGTAGAAGTGGGAAGTTCCTTCATCTACGAGATATTTCCCAAATTGGGGGGCAGGCGGAAGGAGAGGGTTGGATGGTAAAGTGGGGTTGGTGGGAGGAAGAGGTAAGAATTGGGTGGGCAGCATGGAGGATTGTTTTGAGGGCTTCGTGGATACCAGGAAGGAAAAGTGTCATAAGAGTGAGTGGAGGGGTTGATGCAGGGATAGTGAGTGTGTGAGAATGGGATCTATTGTGGGTAGGCATCATTGCCCTATGGAACTGTTCGCGGACCAAGACTGGAGGGTAGCCATGTTTAAGAAGAGCATCCTCGAGGACTGAGTAATACTGTAGAAGGGATGCTCTATCGGAACAAAGCCTCCATCCTCGTCGAGCAAGGGCATATGGGATAGAGGTTTTGGTATGAAGGGGATGGCAGCTATCAAAGTGGAGGTATTGGAGGCTGTTGGTGGGTGTGTGTGTTTTTACACACACACACCTCAAAAGATATATTTTAATCACACTACAAAGTCCTGTTGATGTTCAACGGGTAATTCCGCTCGTTTTCCCATATAATGCGTTGTTGAAGAGATATTTTGAAAACTAATATTTTAGCTGCCATCATCACACCACCTACCAGGGACTATTGTAAACATTTTATGCTTGGTTACATCTTAATAACACTCCATTTTATTTTCTTAATTGTTGGAGCTTTGGGGCTATATCCAATATCAGAAGGCTATGGTTTGAGTTTATTTGTTCTTTGTAAAGTCTTTAAATTTTTCTCACAGTTCCTTAAATATTTATTATCATTTAACCTATTTGGAATTTTTAGAAATATGATGTTGATAGTCTTCAGCGTGACTTGGTGGAATGATTTCATAATTAATAATTGATTAATTTTTAGAAATATTACAGGTATGGAGAAAGTCGTATGGTGGCCACATCAGATTTTTCATCAAAAGAACAAATATAGAATTCTAGAAAAATTTAATAAGGATAATGAGTTATACTTATTTACATGCTGATTTGATGGTCGCCCATCTCCTCAAATTTATTGTGGGTTGCCTGGCCCCCTGTTTGTGTGGTTTTAGGAGACCATGCAAAGTCAGCATTTTGTCCTTTGCAATGGACATTAAGCCATTGGCCCCCTTGGTGCTTTCCATTAAGAGTAGACTAATGCCAGCACCGTGTTTCCCTTCTCCCTTGTGAGTGTGTTCGGTGTGGAAGGAGCTATGGCTATAATAATCCAAGAGGTTGATTAGCCAAAAATATGCACAAACACACATTGACTGAAAATTTGTATCCCAGTTCAAACATAGTGGTTCTATCCTCTCCAGAATCTGTGAATGATTATGATGGAGCAAGGAAATTCAGCTGGGTGAGAAAAAACAGTGAGAGAATTCCTTCTATGGTTTGTTTATTCTCCATGATAAACTTTCACCAAAATTATGACTCATTCTACGCAGAGATCTTCAGCAAAGTTAGAAGTAGCGATGGACTTAAAACCTAAGCCCAAGGACTTTTAGGACAATATATGAGAGAACAAAACTCATGGTAACTTATGTTCCCTTTCGGCCCCTCAACTAATTTTTAATGGGAACTTAAGTTGCCTTTCGTACGATTAAGACTAACCCTTTAAGTTCCTCATTTTTTGACTGGTTCTAATGCCATATCTTGGGAGTGATGTGGCTCTCTATCATACATTGACATAGAGCATTAGGAAGCACCTAGTGTCAGAAAGGATTAAAATCAAAACCTGAGTAAATTCAAGTGTGAGATATTGAGAAAGTCTTCAAAATGTGTGAGCTTGGTTGTTGGACATCAGATGACATCTTGCCCTCCAAGTACACTCAGGCATGAGATCTAAAGGGCCAATAATTAGAATGTTCCCAATTTTAAGAGAATTAATGATTAATGTGGCATTCAATGGAAATTAAATCTGAATCTCATCAGAAAAATTTTGTGACAGTAGGTGATTGAAACCTGCACTTCCCTTCACCTTCCATGAATTGAGTAGAAACTTTAGTCTATAAGAATAATTGTTTTTGTCAACTATTGATTAACAATCAGTTGCGAAAACAACCAGTTGTGTCCATTACTACACGTAATACAAGTTTAACCGCACGTAATATCTGTCATGGCTATTGGGACACCTAGTAGCCAAGTGAGGAACATTATCACACTGAAGATGCCTTTAGAGCAAGTTTGCCAGTAGAATGGGCTTTTACTGTATATTAATACATTGAAAACATGGTTACTTCTAAATTCATTCCAGGCAAAGAAAAAAATTGAGAGTGGATAGAAATTCTCGTTAATATCCTGAAATGCATTTTTGTGAAATGTAGTTCCAGTTGTGATAAATAAGTACTGTTGAAAATGTGACATCAAAACACAAAACTGTTTTTTATTCCTTTGAAGACATTTACAATGCAGGAACCTCCACAACCCAATACTCATTTCAAAAGAGCGTAGCAATAATGCTTCTTTTTGGCAGTCACTCAATGAATTGAAAGGTGTGGATTTATGTGGAGTGGGACAGAGATAGATTCTGAGTACAATGCATGATATATAATCAGCTGATTGGGCCATTACTTTGTAGAAATCCATTTATGGTAATAATAAGTTTGCAAATTAGTAGTATGTTGTAGTAAATTAGTAAAATTAAGGCTTGTGGAAATTTACTCAGTTATTATTACTATGCATGCTGTTATAGAAGTAAGGTGAGTTTGTCAGTACCTGGGCTTAAAACTAAAAAGATTTTAATGTCAGTAGATGCTATATAGACATATCTTGAAACAAATGGCTTATGTGCAATTATTAATGCATCAAAGTCTATAGCTGTATGAATTTTGATCAAAATACTTGATTCACATTTTTTGGTTAATCAACACTGCGAAGATTGATGATAAACTATCCTCCATTGTTGCAGGACATGGTTCATTTTGACTAGATTTATGGTCTGGGTTAGTCCCTATATAAATGAGTTTCTTCATATTTTTTACTTACATGTTATGATAAATATAAAGTAGCTGAGACTAAAATAACTATCCTAACTATTTTTATTATCTCATTTATCATGCTGAAATTTTACTCTGCTAATGTGAAAGTGAATATATATCTATAAGTATGTGTAAAGAATCTAGTAGACATATTCGTACATAATATTATATACTTTTTAATAATTGTCTCTATTTTATTTGTCATATATTTAATTTGATTTAATTAACTGATTTTATTAATATTTAGGTCTTGAGCGTTTGTGACATTGTCCTCAATCATTCAGCCAATGAGAGTGTATGGCTTCGTCAGCATCCGGAATGCACTTATAATCTATCCAATTCACCTCACCTACGGCCAGCCTACTTGCTGGATGCATTATTAGTAAGGCTTGGATCAGAGATAGCTGCAGGAGATTGGGCATCTTCTGGAGTGCCACCAAATATCAATACAGAAGAGCACTTAGCGGTGAGTTATTCTTTTCTTTCATAGAAGTTTTTAGAAAAATTCATATCATTTCATGTGTGTAACATTAATAAACCTACCTCCTCATTAGTTAATTTATAATTGATTTGTACTAAAAAAGTCCATAATTTTATTCTCTTTAACTTCTGAGTATTCATATTTAATATGTTTTGCATATTGCTGAGATGAAATTCCATTGTAAACAGTGTTTCACTTTCCTGGGTAATTCCGGTAACTTCATTCTACTTTATTAATAACACAGGCACTCCATTAGCACCTAGTACAGCAACTGGTGCATTAGTGAATGGAACGTGTTGCTCGAAATATGTAATTACTGGTATTTAGTTTTGCTTGTATAGTGCACAAAATATCAAATGATAAGGAGCTATTTATAGTTAATGTCTACAATGTTTCCCTGTGCTTCCACAAATATGCATCATCTTGTATATATGTGTGTGTGTTTGTATATATATGTAATGTAGAGATGCATTCGAGGGTTTCAGTACATAAAACGAAAGTACATTAAGCAAATATAGGAATTACATGTTAAAGAGGGGGTTAGGTTTAGTTCATTCTTTCAGTGCTTGATGGCGCTGATGAAATTTTGTGTAGAAATCTCGAAAGATGAAGTGTAATGAATAATCATTTTATGTATTGAGAAAAAATGGTTTAAGGTATAAGTTATTAAAAACATGTAGATGTGAATTTCTTGATGAGGCATTTACACATTTGATTTTAACCTGGATTGAAAGTTACTGTTAAGCATTACGAGATAATTTTTAAAATGGAGATTTTTTACCTATCGACATCTGGGAGTTCTGCTGTACTTAGTATGTTCAACTTCTTGAAAACTGTATGGAACTACATTAGTTGATCATCATTATACTTCTGGTTGGGTCTGGACACCCATTGTGGGAGGAGGAGGAGGATTGCAAACTTAACTCAACCTTATCACCTGTTGTCTTGCTTAGTTTTGTCTGGAAACCAGGGGTAAATCCTCTATGGAAGCAAGTGAAGCATTGCTTCCAAATTAGAAATTAAAATAATAATAACAGTAATTACAATAAAAATTACTCATTCACAAGGACAATTTTAGAAGCACACCTTCAGTAAAACCCTGCTACTGTGACACCATTTTAAATTCCACCTTGACAGCTGGCACCACACAATGGCCGAAAATAACACTACTATGAAGTGACAATATTATTGCACACACGTTGATGAGCCATTCGCTGTAGTATACAGGTAGATACTAGGCATCTATTCTAGTTATTTTACTGTTTCAATAAGTCGCAATTCTGACATTTTACATGAACCTTCATGCTTGTAGAAGTGTTTGTGTTATAGTAGTACATAACAGATATTATTTCCAAAAATTTTGGTTCAGATAGGAGGAATTTTGCAGTTTTTCTCCACGTCAAGTATGGAATGGAGGCAATTTTAAAATTGCAAACATGAGTGAACCAAGTGCCTTAAATGCTTCTCTTGTGCTTTCAAGCAACTCTGGTGAGGTCTCATGTTGTGCAGTGTGTAATTTATTAACAAAAAGTTTTCTGTTGAATAATTTTCAGGCAAAGAGAAATTATCCAAACAGGTATGCCAAAACCTCACCTAAATTTAAATGTAAAAATTAAATCATACATATGAAATTTTAATGTAGATATTTATAACAGTGTCAAATGGTTGACTGGATGTGAGAGCAAAGCAAAATTATTTTGTTGGCTGTGCTTACTTTTTTCGAACGAAAAAAATGTTTGGACTAATACAGGATTTTTTTATTTAAATAACCTTCACAAGGTAATAAAGAGACATTTGATAAGTAAAGAGCATTTACAGTGAACTCTTCAAGAGAAAACTTTTGAAAGAACTCTGATAGGACATGTTTTAGAAGTTGGAAATTACTCATCGGCAGCATAACAAAGCTGTAAAGAAAAATCAGGGAACGTTAAAAAGACTTATTGATATTGTTTGTTTTTTGGGAGAGCGTGAACTTTGCTTTCATGGTCATGATGAATCCAGTGATTTTAAATAAAGGTAATTACGTGGACTTGGTTGAATTGGTTACTAATTACGGTGAAACTTTGGGAAACCTTTTGGAATATTCCACAGTGTTTCACCACAAGTTCAGTGCAATACAGAATGATTTAATTTCTTGTGTTGCCCAAGTCGCACTGGAAAAAATTAAATGACTTTTCCTTAATATGCATTGCGTTTTGAACTTTCGGTTATATATCAAATAGAAGATATTGATATGATATTGATAATGATAAAAACAAAATTAGCGATTTATATCATTTCATTAAAGAAAATGGTTTAGAAAAGCTTACTCTCAAGTGAGAAAATTATCTAAATTACTATTGACAATACCTGTGGCCAGTGCCTCAACTGAATGGAGTTTTTCAGCTCTCAAACGTATCAAAACATTCATGAGGAATTCCACAAATCAAGAAAGACTCGAAATTATCAATTCTATCAATCGAAAAAGCCCCCATGAAAGAAATTTCTCAAAAACCCATGCTCTATGATGACATCATTGCAGAATTAGCAAAGAAGAAAAGCAGAATTCCTCTGCATTTCAAATAACAAGGTAAGATCTGATTTTCATAATAAATTGCTTCCATATAAAAAAATCTCAGGAAACCCATTGCAGGAGATGGGGGGTTGTAAACTTAGCTCAACCTTCTCAATTGCTGTCTTGCTTAGTTTTCATCAGGAATCACACACATTCACACCTGATAATTTTCTGTAAATTCTTTGGAAGACCACATCGTAAATCAGCAATGGCATACCATCTATGAAGGTAACTCACGAAGTACAACACAATGTCCTTTCCGATACCACATTTGTCATATGTTATCTTCTCCATTCTCATGTAGATTTCAGTAAAGTAGGACTGTTAATTATTGTTAAATACTGAACACCTTTTCCCTCTTTAAAAGATTTTTTTATTTCTTCATTTTTTAGAAAAATCTCTACTTTGTTTATTATGCTTTAACAATGATTTCTTTCTCATGAGGTGATCCATTTTCGATACTTTCCCTGCCACAAGCAGCTTTACATGAACTTATATCAAACGATAATCTTTCATCAGACAATATGACGATATTCAATGAAATTTTGTCTGCCAATTCAGAATATCAACCTCAGCAAGTATTACTCATTTGGAATATACGAGGGTCATTTTTAAAGTAAGAACAGTTTTGTCATAAAAAAATAAAAACTTTATATATCCAAATAATTTTATTGCTACTACTACGTACAACATTTCTTTATTTTTCTACATAGTCCCCATAGAGATTCAGGCATTTGTTCAGACGTGGCATGAGCTTGACGAGCCCCTCATAAAAGTCGGCCACCAGTCTATCCAACCAACCCACAACTGTTTCTTTCACTTCTTCATCAGTTTCCATTCATTTGCCGCCCAAGAATTCCTTCAGTTTTGTGAAAAGATGGAAGTCCGAAGGTGCTAGGTCAGGACTGTAGGGAGGATGGTCGAGGATTTCCCAATCAAATTTCTCCAACAGCGCTTGTGTTTTTTGTGCAACATGTGGCTGCGCGTTGTCATGAAGCAGACACACTCCCCTAGTGAGTAGGCCGCGCCAGCGGTTTTGGATAGTGCGCTGTAGCCTTGTCAATGTTTCACGATATGCGTTTGCATTGATGGTTTCTCCGCGAGGCAAGAAGTCAACCGAAAGAATGCCTTTGTTGTCCCAAAAAACGGTGGCCATGATTTTCAGAGTTGAAGGTGTCTGCTTGAATTTTCGTGGTTTTGTCGGAGTGTGGGGGTGATGCCATTCAAGAGACTGCCGCTTACTCTCTGGCGTGTAGTGTGAGACCCAAGTCTCATCTCCCGTCACGATATGGTCCAAGAATTCATCACCATCTCTGTGGTATCATTCCAAAAACGATGGAGCAGCACCCATGCATTTCTGCTTGTGTGCGTCCGTGAGCATTCTTGGAACCCACCTGGCATAAATCTTTCCATATTGGATGTGAACTGAGACAATCTTTTAGAGGACAGATAGCGAAACATTTGGAAATGCCTCCTGAAGCTCATCAATAGTGAAGCGCCTGCTTTCATGAATGTGCGCATTGACCTTGTTTTTCAAGTCCTCACTCATGACAGACGGGCGTCCAAATCGTGCATCATCGTGCACATTTGTCCTTCCACCATTAAACAGACGACACCACTTTCGCACATTCCCTTCATTCATTAAACCTTCCCCATACACTTCCACAAGTTGGCAATGGATTTCGGCAGGGCGAATTTTTTTTGCGTTCAAAAATCTAATCACTGAATGCACTTCACAATCGGCGGGATTAGTGATAGACATGGTTCTTTATAAAGCACTGTGAAAAATCAACCAACTCACTCAAATGCTCAGCGCACACTGAGGACTTGGCCAGGGCCCTAGAGAGAGCATTCAACCTTGAGACGTCTCCGGTCAATGACCTGTACGGGAAGGGTGCACAAACGGTTCTTACTTTAAAAATGACCCTCGTATTTGATCAAATTCAACCTGTCAGCAGACGGAACATTAAAATTTTTCCTTCAGACGCAACAGATCGAGTAATCCATGTGTATGACAGTGATAGGAGGATTGATAATTTATCTGAATACCAGCTTCAATGAAAAGGGAGAGTTGCTGAAAAGGGGGAGTTGCTGAAAAGGGCGAGTTGCAAGACATGGCGACACAATACAATAATAATTAAACAAAAACTCCTTTACCATATTATTCAGGAAGAAAATACATTCATGTTGCAGGTTGCTGGTAAATACCATCGCAGGACCTAAGTCAAAATGAGACACACGTACATGCAGAAATATACAACTCCATTGAAAGGCACTCACACAGTATACTCGAACCAAAACTTAAACTAGACACTGATATTTCGACAGTTAAGCTGTTATCTTCAGTAGTAGTTTGTGTTTACCAGCAACCTGCAGTGAATGTGAGTACTCTCTTCCCGTTTACGGTGAAGGAGTTTTTGTTTTATATACTACCAGCTTCAATATCTTTTCAAATTATTTACCCATAAACCTCCTTTGGTATTTTTATTTAGAAGCTCTTCAATAATTGCTTCGCGAAACTGCAATATGCTCATTTTACTTTTATTGCTCCATTTACGATGAATTACCCAGGCTTTTATAAGCATTGTGCCACAAATTAACTCCAATACGATTTTCCTATACCACTTTATTGTTTTCGCAGGGAGGAGGGATGACCTTTGGCCCAAATAGTGGACTTCTTTCTTTGTGATATTGTAGCTGTCAACAGCATCAGGTTTCGGTCTTTTGTTTAGGGTTTCTTTTCTAAACCAAAACACACTTGTGTTTTTTGCATGTAGTTAGCATTTGTACTGGTCTTTTATCAGTCCATTTTAGGAATTTTATGCCATCCTTATTTTCAAGGCTTATAATTTCATCCATTTTTTGTTTTGTTTTTGCTTCCGTTGGCAAATTCTTCCTGTTGCTGTAGACAGTACCACACAAAAATGTGTCTTTTTCCAGTAGTTCTTGCACTAATCACACACTGGTATAAAAATTGTCTGTATATACAATACAAGCTTCAAATAGAAGACCAGTCATCAGTCTCATAACAACAGTGCAGGATGTCCTTTGTTGAATTCCCAGTTTTTCCAGAATACACCTCCATATTGTATGTATAACCTTCTGGAAGACAGAGTTTATATAATTTTATGCTATACTTATGACATTTGCCTGGTATCTATTGATGAAATACAAGATGCCCATGCCATGGCACCGTGCTCTCATCTATTGCTACTTCTTTTCCAGGTTTTACAGTATTCTGAAAACTTATTTTTATTTTTTCTAATAAAACTTTTATTTTGTTCAGGCGGTCTTCATCCACAGCTTGGGTGTTGTCAGAAAAGTGCCAATTCCTAAGTATGTTCAGAAATCGGTCACGTCTCATACATTTTTTAAAAGTATATTTGTGTGCATTGGATTATTTGACCAGTAAAGATGAATTTCTGGCACATGCATGACACTCATAATTAGCAATATGCCAATAAATTTGTTTATTTTGTCATGCGTAACTGGTACCCTGGCCTGTTGATGTTTTTTGGATGTTGCTGCTGCAATTCCTTTTATAGTAGACTAACACTGCTCAGCGTACTTATTGGTTTCTATAATTATTAGATTTATTATGTCATCAGTGAGGAATAATTTGTATGATTTGAATGGGTTGCTGCAATCTATATCTACAGGTAAAAGCTTCATGTCTTCAGCATATTCATTTATTGATAAATACTTTTGTTCCACTGGACCCCATTCTGAGCTGCACTTTTGACTATTACTACAATATTATCCAAATTTTCCTCATCACTCAAAGTAGAAGAATCAATCTGGCTAGTAGGATATACATAATCAGAATCAGCTTCTGAGTCTTATTCTTCTGATTTGGAAGATCAACAAACCGATCTCTTTCGTTTATTTGTGTTAGATGATGTTGCACCCAATGTGCTAGGTTGATCCATTGAATCTTCTGACCCCATGGAAAGAAGGTAAATTATTTTAGTATAATTGGAAGATTTCTTCACATTTATAAAATTATTGTACAGTAATAGTAAAATACCATGGTTAATTTTGGTTATAATGCGTATGCTTCATGTCCCCCACATTTCAGAGACCCTAAGTTCACTCACTTTTTAGGATGGGTTTCATAGAAGGGGTTAGGACAGTAGAATACGATGAAGCCGCCACTGCCTTCCTGCGGGACCGTGGCTCTTCCTTCCTCCGGCGATAGCCACAGTCATTCAGATTTCAAGGTCGTACCTGTGACGCCTCAGGCTATACATGCCTTATAGCCGAAAATATCGAAAACCGTAAAATACTGACTATTACTAATGACTATTGCAAAAAATAATCACAAATTATTATATCACAAACTATTTACCGTAATAAACCAGATGAATACAAACGCCTTCACAGAATATTATATCAGAAAATAGTTCACAAAACTTGATGATAAAGAGGACAGAACAAGACGATAGACAGCTGATCGTAGACTGTGATACAAACTTTCAGTGCACATGCACCAGGTTACATCTGGAGCATGAATCACAAGAAATTCAGGCAGCCGACCCAAAAAAATATGCCCGCTTGATCAAACTTAATCTAAAATAAGCCCCCGGGGTGAACATGTTAATAAAACATGCACCTTCATATATGGTCAATGTAGGTAAGATCATAATTTCATATTGTCTAAAAAAGGGCTTGCAATGCTTTCTGTTATTAATCCCTGCCACAATTCGAAGAGTTTTTTGCATGATAAAAATTTCCTTGGCAGCTGGAGATAAACCCCAAAGAATCATACCATAACACATCAAGCTATGAAAATGAGCATACTAGGCTATTTTTAGTGTTTTCCCTGATGTCACCCTTCTAAGTCTCTGTAATAGGTATAAGACTCTTGATAATCTTTTCTTTAACCCTTGGACATGTGGTCTCCAGTTTAATTTGGAATCTAAACATATACCAAGATAATTGACATGTTCCAATTCAATCACTTGTAAATGTGCATTATTAAGCAAAAATAACACCTTTTTTGTTTTTCCCCTGTTCAGGAATAATTTATTTGCTTCAAACCAAGCAGAAGCTTCCTGTTCCCTATTTTTTATTTCTTTTTTGAGTTGAATAAGAACTCTTAGACTTTCCATATAATTTGATAACATTTAAAAAATTCGAATGAAAACATTGAATGAGAAAAAAGATTTTACTTAGTTAAACAAGGTATGGCATTTGGTTCCTTATGTATTATAGCAGAGCCAGTTTTTCATATTTGGTTCCATAACAGATAAAATTTATATTGTCTTCAACACTTAACACAATAACTGCTAATAATACATTTGCAACCTAAACTTCAATATTGTTCACAAGTGCAGATATTGCATCAGAAGGGGTTCTTTCCCTCTTTGTTGATTCCCCTCACACTACTGTACACGCGCATGTCAAGGTGACCTTGACTATCTCAGTTGCTGAATAGCGTTGGAGGTGTAAATTTGGTTTTTACCCAAAGAGAATGTGTGTTTATTTTTGAGCATTATTTTTCTTTGAAATCTTTTAATGCATTTTGTGAGGCATTCAGGAATGCATATCCAGCAAAGGAAGGACAAGACATCAATATACCGTCTAATAAAACAATTTCATGAAACATGAACACAGTGAAAAGGATTGAAGCATGTCATTGAGAAGGAGGTGAACATTTTCAGCACCTTCTGTAAAGTGATTGACACTATTTATAAAAACTAACTAACAATATATAGTGTATATTTAATGAAACTTGTAATAAATTATACTTTCTTCCTGTGGGTTACGTTTTAAATGGTTCACCCTGTACTTGAGCACTAAACTCATTTTTTGGGTGAATAACACCAATAAAGACTAGTTTAACAATAATTTTATTGATTTAAACATATAATATGCATATCAATTTACTCCTTAATTTAAATTTATCAAACCAGCCCTTACTTGTGAAAAATTCAACCTGGCAATTTTCTTCGTCTGCCTTGAGATTGTCGAAAATCCTCTTAGCCTTCTGCCTTATCAAAGTGGAATTCACATTATCTCTATTAATTTGCCAGTCAGAAATTCAAATTGATAATAACTTTTCCATTTTCAGCAAAACATCTCTCTGGTTCTCAAACATTTAATTATGTCAGGCACTGCTAATTATGCAACAACTTTATATTTTTGTTTATCAGCTACAATTGTTCTTACTGTTGTAGGCAGTATTCCATGTTCACATCTGATATTGGCTGCTGGTTCGCCAACTTCAAAATCAACAATTTTCAATTTTGTTTCCAAAGTGGGGAATACTCTTTGCCCCTTAGCCTTCTCATTTGACTTTGCAGATATGGGCACTCAATTTGTTGCACAAATAAAGTAAATATGACACAAAATCAGCAGAGAACTGGTTTGAGAACCTCTCACTAGGAGTGTTGCTGGTAGGCTGACACTGTTGGGTGATAGGAAGTGACGTACATGACGTGTGAGACAAGTGGCACCATGAAAATAGATATGAGAACCAATGACAGATATGAAAATAATGATGTTAAATAGTGGATGATGGATATGAGACATGACGGATTGGGAAGACAATGGATATCAAAGGCCCGCTGTACTTGACTTTGTTTTTATTTGGAAGTGAAACATGAATGCCACTTGAGAGAAAAATTGGATTAGAATTAGATTAGATTAGAAAAATATGAAAACTTAAACCTTTTTTTTAGTATAACGGTGGTTTTGTAAATATAACTTCCTCAGTACAACAAATAATAAATTTAATAATTTTGTGAGTAGTTTTTAACTAAGAGGCAATTTGTTCATTTGCTGAAAGATTTCCGTCCTTGCTTCCTACACAGGCACTACGCACAGTTCTCCATGGGTTTTGCCTTCCAAAAGTACGCATTCCTGAACTAAGAATGATTAATGCTCCATCTCTTGTGGCAGAGTTTTCCAAAATGGCTAGTGAGAGAGTGGCTCCAACTCCTCATGCATTGTCTGGGAAAACAGAGCAATTGCGTATTATCCAGGATCCAGAATTTAGACGACTACAGTCAACTGTGGACATGGAACTTGCTCTCCATCTCTTCAATGTGTACAGGTAAATGGAAAAACAAATACTTCTTTAAATTCAAGCCAAGTTGCCAGAAAACTAATAGTTTGCTAATATTTAGGGCAAACTAGATCAGAAGTTTCAAGCTGCTCCAAAACAGCTTGATGAGATTCCATGAGACGGAGAGACCCAGTATGTATTGCCCTGTTCTATGAAAATTTATTTTAACTACTAGGGGTTTCACCCCTATGTGCTAAGCTCATCAATCCCATGCCTCGCTCCACAAGGCGAGTTTGTGCACTGCCTGTGTGCAACGCTGAACCTCCTCCTTTTAGTGTACAGGCACACCCCGGGTTACATAAGTAATGCATTCCGACACATTGCATAACTCAAAATTTTTGTAAGGCAAAATTTACTACGGAAAGTACAGCAGAGGTGGGGAAACTATGGCCCTCGGGCCGGATCCAGTCCCCAAAGGCATTTATTCAGAATGCAAAGCTGTTTCGGAAAAGTGATCTCTGAAAATTACAGTATGTATAATTTACTGCATCAGTACAGTACAAGCACTCGGTTAAAATAGGGGCATGTAAATGCAGTGGCTAATGTGTATATAAAATATAGTTAACAGAAAATGGAGCTTACGAAGAAAATTAAGACTAATGGTGTGTGAATTGAAAAATATATAAATAAATTTTCGATGTAAATCAATAATATATTATGCAAGGTGAAACATCAGTTTTTACTAAATGCAGTTAGATTTCGCAATGTCCAATAGACATTTTCTTGGTAAACAAAACATAGAATGTCAATTTTGTCAAGCTGTTAATTTCTGTGCTAAAATGAAGGCAATTCAAGCCATTTATGTATTATGCATTTATGGGAAAGTCACTTTAATCGTTCAAGGAGAATTTCCAAAAGAGTTGTTCACTAAAATACTAATTACTAAATGCTTATCAGCCATGATTACAAGGGCCACATTTATATTAATTTGTGCAAAAGCGAACACACATTAAGAGATCAAGCACCCGTGTCAATGATCGGAAAGACAAGGGATTGGGAGAGAAACCACACTAACACACAGACCTGTTACAACAATGTACCATATTAGTCCGAATATAATCCTCCCTTTTTTGGCCAAAATATTAGTAAGAAAAATAAAAGGAGGACTATATTCCCGCCCAAAAAATTAGCTAACAAAATATCACCGCTGGCAGTAAGTATATGTAACAATTAATGCCTGCACTTGATTTGATAGTTTTACAGAGAATTTCTCGATACATATGCCTCAATAACTCAATTATTTTTGTTCACTCTTTGGAATCCTTGCCTTAAATGTTCGTATTTTCATAATAGCGAGAATTGCAGAAGTTTTCAAAGTGAAAACTTTTTAATCTTTTTGGTAATGATGAATTTGGAAGGAATTGGCCCAACCGATTTCAACGAAATTTAGTATGAAGAAGATGTGCAAAATTAAAAAACAAAATAAATATTTTTAATGTAGCTATAGAAATAAGGGCTGCCACAATACAAGTAATAAAAAATTTATTTTTACAAGTATTTATGTTTAACTGTTCACATCAGTTTTAACCAAATTTAAAATTTGTAATGTACACATATACAAAACCATAATAGCATATTTGGACTGGATCAACCAAACAGGTGCCACACTTGCAAATTAAATTCTTTCAATAATTACGGATTTGGAAGGAATTGCCTCAAGAGATTTCAACTAAATTCTGTATGTAAGATTTGTACAATATACCATAATGAAATCAAGATGTGTAAAGTGGTGAAAAAGAGCAGGTCTACCACAATAAAAAGAAAAATTATATTTTTACACATATTTATAGAGAACTGGCAGGATGAATTTTAATCCAATACCTATGGTACATAAAATCTTCATATAAATAAATAAATAACCAAAACAGCATATTTCAACTGGGTCGACTATACAGGACTACCACAATATCAAGGGTAGAATTTTTCTGTAACTATGAGTTTGGAAGTCTTAAGCTGAACCGATTTCAAAAAGAAATTCCGGTTGTAGGGCGAGTATAGATTGGCTAAATGAAATGAACATGTTTTGAGCGTATCTATAAAGCATATAAGCATATAAGGAAAATTAATTTGTTGATTTCAAAGCAAATACTTTAATACAGTAAACTCTTGATTATTTGGTCTAATGAATGTAAGAGGAAGCACGCATAATCGAAAAACACGGATAGTGCAAAAATGATTTTTTAAAAATACGTGCTTCAATTCTTGCGAACAAAAAGGTTAGAAAACAAATGACTGTGCTGCCGGCCACAAAGTAAAAGCAACTGCGCTGCCGGCCACGAAGAAACAACTGATTGATGAAAATCACATGCTGCTTCCCATGATATTGTCATAAAACTCATTAACATTGAAAAAGCAATATATTGACATACTTTGGAGGATGCACAAATAAGTGAAAAACATGGATAATGCAAAAATGATTTATTTCAAAATATATGCTTAACTTATCATTACAATGGTAACAAAAAGGTTATAAAAGGCTTTTATAATGGTCCTTTCAAAAAGTTTGTAATTTTACTTTGTTTTGAGGACTTCTTTACACTTTCTTTTATGATTGTTTATATTTTCCTGGCTGCTACGACATCGCAGTAATAGTGCAAAAATGATTTTTTAAAAATACGTGCTTCAATTCTTGCGAACAAAAAGGTTAGAAAACAAATGACTGTGCTGCCGGCCACAAAGTAAAAGCAACTGCGCTGCCGGCCACGAAGAAACAACTGATTGATGAAAATCACATGCTGCTTCCCATGATATTGTCATAAAACTCATTAACATTGAAAAAGCAATATATTGACATACTTTGGAGAATGCACAAATAAGTGAAAAACATGGATAATGCAAAAATGATTTATTTCAAAATATATGCTTAACTTATCATTACAATGGTAACAAAAAGGTTATAAAAGGCTTTTATAATGGTCCTTTCAAAAAGTTTGTAATTTTACTTTGTTTTGAGGACTTCTTTACACTTTCTTTTATGATTGTTTATATTTTCCTGGCTGCTACGACATCGCAGTAATCAAAATCATTTTGTTCCATATAATCTAACAAAGTTTTGACACACTGAAGAGCAGTACTATTTTTAATGCGTTCAATTTCAGTCCCTTCACTTTCATCACTGCATTCTTTGTCTCCACCATCCTCTTCTTTTTCTTTCTCTTGCGTTACTGCATTGACATATCCTTGTCACTCATATGCTGGAATCCAGATTCAAACTTATCACAATCATACCATTCACTGAGATTCTCTCAGTCCACATCCTCAAAACCATTTATTCCCTGCAGTAGTTTAATCAAATTGGAGTTTGTAGTATTTACTTTCTCTTCAGAAAAACCATGAAAGCTTTCTTCAAGATCAGGAAAAAGTTTGTTCCAAGACCAAACTAGGGTCACAGGCTTCACAGAGGCCCATGCTTGAGAAATACCATGCACTGCATCTAGAAGCAACATTTTTTTCCAAAATTCCAATAACTTTTCATCCTCTTTAGCTAGAGTCTCTAGATGACCAGCCCAATATTATCGCTTCATTGGACTGTGTTAATGCCATGACATCTGGAGGCAAGAATTTTGTGCAGATAAGACCATCATCAGAAATTAAAACAACTGCATTTGGATGCGAGGGAGTATTATCTAATAACAACACTGGTTGTGGTGATAGTCCTTTGTTGCTTAAAAAAGAACGAACATCAGGCACAAAATTCTTCTGGAACCAATCAGTGAATATATTTCTGTCCATCCATGCATCCTCCTGGTTGTAGTAATTGGTAGGCAAAGTAGCGCATTTGAATGAGCAAGGTTTTTTTGGCCTTGCCTATCACAGTAAGTTTCCACTTGTGATTGCCTGCTGCATTTCCACAGCATAACTCTGTGATCACTTTCTTTCTGATACGCCAAGGTTTCATTCATTAAAATACTTCCAGCAATTTTTGAGTTGAAACAAAGGAACATCGTAAACTACATGTAGGTCTTCATGTAATATAGTCGTAATTGTTGTCCAGTTTTAACCAAAATTGGAATTGTTTGACCAATTTTAGCAAAACTCCAATACCAAATGTCATAAAGATTTGTTCAGCGGTTCCCGAGTTTTAACATGTGGATGGATGGAAACGACCTCCCCTATATGCATTCACTTTGTGCAAAGAACTCATAATAACTTATAATTTGTTCATATATTTCAAGTAGATTTCTACTGATTCCTCGTACATTATATCCTATTATTTTGATTTTCTTCTTATTTTCAACAAATATTTGGATAATCAATTGTCCCCTTGGATAGCAATTATTCAAAGAATATAATTAACACAAAGATAACTTTCATAAACACTGAATTGATTGTGCATGAAAGCCAAACCATATCATAGCAAATTTTACTGATTTTTCATGTCACAATCAAAAATTTTTGGAATACTTTTGTGATGATCCGTCACAAAATTTTAAAATTATATTGTCATGTTAGGTAGTAACTCGAGTACCATAAATAAATAAATATAGACCCTTCCTTGGTAATGTAAGACTCACCTTAATGCATATCTGACTTTATATAAATACCTCGGAAAATTAATTTATAAAATCCGAAAATTCCGAGTTTCAGAAATTTGCTTACTAGGCAAAATGCTTCAGGGTGAGAGATCAAATGTTGAATGAAGTTTAAACACTTAAATTTATTTTAATTTATCAAACTATACATACCATTTATTCATGGAATATTGAATGGCTAGAGATATTTAATGACAGTATTTAATACGAAATCCTAAATTTTATTGCGTATCACGGTCGCCTTCTATGAATAGTTATTTGGTGCTGAAGATGACGATGAAAGTGAATTCTATGGGTTTTAAATTTCTTACATCTTTAATTATATATAATATATTTATTAACTAAAAAATTATTTCAATTTACGTACATATATATGTACTATATTTTTTCGATACCTGTTTTTTGGGAAGTTTATCTGGTGAATTTGTGGGAGACTACAGCAATCAGTTGATTAGCTAGTGAAATGTGGAATATTTGGAGAGGATGGAAATACAGTTATTAGGAAATATTGAGTAAGATTTGAGAATTAACCAAGTAATGAAACCAAAAGAAGGAAAGTTAAAACTCCAGCCAAAAACAAGTGGTATTAGCCCGATGCATTTCGCCCACTAAGTGGGCATTTTCAAGGGCGACGTTCCTTCGACAGCGACCAAAGTCGACTGTTATATTTCTTGTCTTCCCATCTGTTGCCTAAATAAATTTTTCCTTTTATCCTTTGTGGACAAATTTTGTGAATATTTTTTGAAATAATCGTAATTATTCAGATACGAAAATTTTTAATATTCAGTTTTATTGTTGAGTAACACAATGACCGAAAAAGTATAATCCAAAACATTTACTTAGTAAGTATAGAATCTTACCTTCCTTGCAATTATCCCAAATGCACTAAATATGTTCCTTAATAGATGTGGAACTCGCTTATATGATAATGACATACACCAAAAAGGAATCTTACAACAAAGTATAACAGAAGTATTCTTTGTGGGTAACCAAAATAATGTTGTCTGAAATAATTATCAAATTAAATAATAAATCTCTAAATATGTTACTATTGCAAAAAGCTTTAGACAATTATGCCAACCAATCAATTCTGATTCTTTATCATATTACCATTTTAATAGATAATATGCGAATATATATCTTAAAAAGTAAATTACAGATATGAATGTAAAAAGTAAATAAGTAAACAAATATGAATGTGCATTGTCATGCATATCGTAATGGTGTTGAAAAATAAATTAATCCCATAATAAACAAAAATAATTATTTAATCTTTTTACAAAATATTTCGATTTAAAAATTAGTGCATTTAGCAAGTTTAAGTGGTTGGATTGTTTATTCAAAATTTGGTATTTTCAGCAATTTGTGAAGTATGACTATTTTGTACAAACCAACAAACTCTTCAAAATGCATAATAGATTTATGGAACATTTAATTTTGTCTCTCTCTTTCCTTCTTTCTTTCTTCATCTCTCTCCTCTCTTGTATTAAAGCATTCAAACCATGCATTCCTTATGGATATAGTATAAGGATTAAGGTGACAATACAATCTTGAGGTTTAACACTGACATGGTCGTCAAGGCAACATATTGTTAAAAAGCTTAAAAGATTCAAATAAATGTGATTTAAACGTAAAACTTGAGCGATTTTGAATCGTAGGCAAAATGTGATGATAAGAATAAGAAATGATATTCATTTTTCTTTAAAATGGTCCAGGTCCGAAGATTGTAACTCATTTCTTTCTAATTTTAATTTGCAAAAGAGTAAAAGCCTGCAAGTAAAAAAATTGATTTTTACGTGTTATCTTATAGGAAATAGCACTCCCCTCCACTTCCCCTCTCCCTGCAAAAATCAAAATTCTTGTCCTGAGGTGCACATCCTCATGGTCCCATTAGTAAGTGTACCAAGCTTAAAGTCTTTAAGTTTCTTAGTTTTCGAGATATGCTGTCCAAACACACTCACTACCTTTTATTAATAACAGTTTGTCATCTCAATTAATGTTGATTTGCATTAACATTGTTCAAAAATGATTACCCATATTCGAATTAATGTCATCGGTGATTCAAGTTAACATTGTCCTAACTCAGCGCTGAAATAACGCATGAAAAAAATTCTGCGTAGATGACTCTCACACACATCTGTTGTGCTACACTTCTCCAGTTGTGGCAGATTGCTCTATTTGAGTGGGGAAAGTGTTTTGGATTGACTTATTTGTATTAAATTTCCATTATTTGCATGATAATATTTTATATCAATGGGACCAAAGAAAGTGGGAGTTATGGCCTCTTTCTCAAAGTCCCTCCAGCAGTCATTTAAATCCTCTTAATCCTCTTTAATAGAAATAAAATAAACAATGATACTAGATAGAAAATTTATAATAGAAATTTTGCTAATTTCCACAAAAATATACTATCTAGTATTATTGTTTATTTTATTTGATTATGGAATTCCACTGTTTCGGCCTCATCCATTAACACTCTTTAATAGAAACCTTACCAGCTCTATGAGTTGTGCAAAAAGAAATATCTGCTGATTGCCCTATTTATAGACATGAAATTATTCTGTACTATTTGGATAACTTGAGTTTAAGGTCTCCCGATTTTTTTCATTTGTATCAGCTGTGGGTCAATAAAAAGTGATTATTGTTCTTTAGGCCTAATAAAACTTGCAGTTTGATAAAAACAATGGAATAAATGTTGCTACCTTAACACTATATATCATCAGTAATGTGAGAGGCAAGTTAGGAAACAAACAAAGCTGAAAAACAAAGGGAAGGTATTTACCAAATATGAGCACACTATCACAGGAAGTCTTCAAGCCAGGATCCTTGTCGTCAACAGGGACACTTCATATATGTACAGGTTTAGGGAAAAGCACAAAGGAAGGTAAGGAAACGTTAAATGCCAGCTCCCCTTTTTAGACATTCATTACCAGCAAAGTGGGAGTAGTAGAACACCTTATGCGCTTGTCGGCTTCATCCATCAGTCTGCATGTTAAATCACTAAAACTGCTGGGCGGATTTTAATTAAATTAAGTATCAGTGATCCTTATTAAAATTTATTGGCAAATTATGATTTTCAACTGCATCTGTCAATTAGAACTTCTAATTTATATAAGCCATTAAATAAATGTGTACTCGTATGTCATTAAATTGCTTCTGTAATAATAAATAACATATTTTCCTCTCCCTAGCTCTTAGATGGTCTGTAAGGTATTGTTAAAAAAATTAGTTGAATCGAGGACATTTACCACCAAAAAATCCACAGGACCACATGATGACGATTTATAGTTTTTGTGATAAAAATTTGAGAAAATGCCAAGCGTTATATATATATATATATATATATATATATATATATATATATATATATATATATATATATATATATATATATATATATCATCATCATCATAGGTAGTCTGTCCGTAGACAGGTCCGTGATTATTCATGGTTAAACCTGGTTCTCCATATACTCCTATTTTCCGCTGTCCTCTTCATATCTTGATAACTCTCTTTCCCTTTCAAATCGTCTATTAGCTGATACCTTTTCCTACCTCTTTCCCTTTTCCCATCTAGTTTTCCTTCTAACACATCTTTAATCATACTCTCTCTCCTCATGTAATGTCCAACCCAGTTAGCCTTCCTCTTTCTGATAGTC
The DNA here is from genome assembly GCA_028673005.1 of Tanypteryx hageni. Taxonomy (NCBI): domain Eukaryota; kingdom Metazoa; phylum Arthropoda; class Insecta; order Odonata; family Petaluridae; genus Tanypteryx; species Tanypteryx hageni. The sequence goes on from CM054112.1 coordinate 119,230,163, forward strand.
TGTATAATCATTCGCTTCTCTCCTATTCTTTGTAGCACTTCATCGTTTTTCATCCTATCTGTCCATTTTATCTTCAACATTCTCCTCCAAGTCCACATTTCAAAGCTTTCCAAGTATTTGATGTCATTTTTCCTTAGCGTCCATGTTTCTGCCCCATACAATGCTATACTCCATACGTAGCATTTTATCAACTTCTTGCGGATATCTTCCCTTATATTCCCTGTAAGTAGTTGTTTCTTTCTCCTGAAAGCCGCTTTTGCTTTTCCTATTCTAGTTTTGATCTCATCCGTACATTTTGCCTCTCGTGTTATGATACTTCCAAGGTATTTATATTCTGAAACTTGTTCTAATGGCTTTCCCCCAATAGTTATGTTCAGATTCTCTTCTTTACCCGATATTCGAATGACCTTGGATTTTTCTGTATTTATTTCCATACCGTATTTTCTACCTGTTATCACTAGTCTATTTATCATTTTTTGTAGTTCCTCTTCCTTTCTTGCTAGAAGTACTTGATCATCTGCGTATATATATATATATGACAATTTTATCGGCAAACAACAATGAAAAATCCATATTTTTCTCTCCCATGCTCATATATGATCTGTGAGGTATAGATTAAAAAAATTATTTGGATAGAGGATATTATTTACTACAAAAAAGTCTGCAGGACCATATAATAATAACTTATAGTTTCGGAGAAAAAAATTCAAGAACTACCCAATCTTTTCATGTCATTTTATATGCTTTTCTAATAAAGAAGGTCTTTTAAATCTCTTTGTGCTCCGTTTATAGAGTACATTTTTCCTTCTTGTTTATAACTCATAAATTTTGGTCCTTTAAGCAATTTTCTATATCCAAGATATCATCATGAGTAAGTTTTTAAATGTGTGTGAAGTGTCTCTGTTCACGACAAGGTTCCTGGCTTGAAGACTTCCCATGAGAGAGAGTTTATATTTGACAAATACATTTGCTTTTCATTGTCCTCTCCTTTCATCTACCTTTGTTCCTTTCCTCCTTTGCCTCTCACCTTATTAGTCTTTTATGGTGTTAAGTTGGTAATCTTTTTTACTTTTTGAAGGTCAAACTATTTATGGCCCAACAAGCTAATAAATAGAAATAAATGACCACCACAAAATGTTCCATCATGGAGTTTTATTTTTTGTGAAGGTCTGATTGCTTTGACGAAGAAACTCGCCTTCGCCGTTGCACAGCAGCCTTTCGAGCGAGGTTGGAAGAATTGAATCGTTCTGCATGGGATGAGGTTATGTCCCATATTTCAGCAGCAGTGGAAAATATAATTGCCCATGTTCGTTATCACTTTGTAAGCAGTGATGGACCGAAGCAACCTTGTGTCTCAGAAAAAGCACCTCTAGTACCAAGGTAATTTAGTGCATCATACAGAGATTTATTCTGAACATATTTTTGTTCTGTATTGATGCAAAATTTGAACTTAATTTTAAGTTAAAAACACATTTTTTGTTCAGATAAGTTATTAAATGAATATGAAATTATAATCTAATTTTAAATAGAATTTACATTTCTTACATTTGGAAATGATACTTATTTTAGGTATTTTAAAGAACTTCCAAAAGATGGCTCTGCCATGTTAACCATGCAAGATGAGGAGAGGTTGATGTATTCAGCACAGGCTTCACAGATCATGGCTCACAATGGCTGGGTTATGAATGATGATCCTCTACGCAACTTTGCTGCTCCTGATTCAGATGTTTATTTGCGTCGAGAGCTTATTGCATGGGGTGATAGTGTTAAATTGAGGTTAATATACATGTATTTTTAAGCTAGAATTTTCTTTTATTTAAGAAAATATATTCTTGAACTTTATAGTTTTTTTGCAATTTTAAATTTATTTAGAAATTAATTGTATTAATTATATTTGCTTTTCTCTTATAATTTACAAAACAATTTTGTTTAGAATTATTTTATCCTAAGAAAATGATAAGATAAATTGTATATTAGGTATGGTGAAAAACCAGAAGATTGCCCATACCTGTGGAAACATATGCAAGAATATGTGGAGCAAACAGCAAAGCTGTTTCATGGAGTAAGACTGGATAATTGTCACTCAACTCCAATTCCTGTAGCTGAGGTGAGATTTTTAGTATGGATATAGTTTAAAAAGAAAAACCATGTTCTAGTATAAGCTTTTATATATAATTACTCAATGTCTGTCCATTCCCCCTTTTGTCTCTTGAACAGTTTGTCATAAAGAAATACTGTAAATGCCATTTTTTTCTGCCAACTGGGAAACCCTGGGAAACTATTATTGTTTATAGAAGTGTCCCAGGTTCGACTGCAGGAGACGATTTTTTTCCCATAAGTTTATATGGGATTTTTGATTTTTTGAGGTGCAAGATTTTTTCTTCATTCAACAAAATATGTATATATGGACTAATTTTCTCCATTTTTGCTTAATTCAATGGCTAAAACTAAAATATCTTATTCTTTCAATGTTTAGATTAGGGATGGGACTATCGGTTCTGCCGGTTCTCTCAAGAACCAAAATAACTGGAACCAACTATTTATAATCCAGTTCTTCCGATCCTTATTTTAATAAAAAACAAAAGTGGAAAGATGCACACATCATCCGTGCATACATGCAAGGCAGAGGCATTCTTTACAATTTATACAATCATGTCAAAAAAGATAAATATTAATGGCTTATTATAATGTCTACAAACTGAAATGCCAGTAGTGATGCCAAGGAAATGTTGAATTTTTGATTCACTGACTAATTTCCTAATCACTTGTAATTAATAAAACAATTGACAATTATTTAAAACTTACCTAACTGGAATAGTAGTAATGTAATTTTTATGTTCATGTTCATTCCTTCATCGTAAATTACCCATTTCATTTCACTTACGAATGCTGTCTAAATGTAAAAAATAGACGTAATTACGTTCATTTCTTCATCGTAAATTATATTTTCCTAATGTTGCGTGCTCACGAAAGAAAATTAAATTAAATAGGTATTTACAGCAGATATTGTTTACATCAGTTATCATGAAGATTGTTTTCGTTGACAACAAATAAAAAACATGGGTCCAAAGTGAATGATGATTTTCTCATTTGCTTTTCTTGAAATTGGCTACTCCTTCGATAAAAATGTACTGAACAAAACATATAGTATTTGATTAGTTTTATGAAGTTCTTTAAAGACTTTTCCGTTATAAGTTATATTGTACGAGATATAAAGAAAAGAACATTTTTTGTCACCTGTAAAATGGCACTCCTGATTGGGTCATGTACACTATTTATATAATTTTCTTAGTTTCTTTCCTTCTATGTCCTAAATACCAAATTTCATCAACATGCGCGTAGTAGTTTCTGTGTAATTTCGCAAACAAAATTCACCCATCTTAATTCGGCATCAACAACGTCACTTTTCTTTAATCACAAAGCTTGTAATTAGAGAACTATTTTCAAACGTCTGGTTCCTCTTGTGACATTTTGTTTTCTCATGGCGTTTGAGATCCTTTAGGCCTCCTTTTGATATGTTGAAATCAGGATTACAGACAGTGCATGTTGCTGAGAAATCAGTTTTTCCTTTTATTAACCACTTGAATTTCTTTTCCCACTCAGTTTTTATCCCAAGTTATCAATCACTCCCTCCTCCTCTGACAATAAACATTCCATTCTCTAAGATTCAAGTACCTTCCCTGGGAAGGATTTGGTATGACCTTTAGTGGAATAGCTCAAGAATGGTTAGTAAAATTTCAATGATTTTTTCACAATGTACAAGGATCAATCCCATGCACATTTTGGTCATCTTCTATCATAAGATGAAGGGTTTGATCTTACCCTTATTTCAGCCAATCACTACTCAAAGTACCTTTTTTTCCAAGAATTTGGGCTCTTGTGTTTTCTATCTGCTATATTTCCTAGCAAACCTATGACACTGACTTCTTGCTGTCTTTAAAATCTGAAAATTCATTCTTATTTAATTCAGTACTACTGCTTCTTTATACACAGGGTGATTCATTCGGGTATGGATAAAATAAAAATGCTGTGAAATGGAAACATTCTGTAAATAAGTGTTATGTGTAGTTGGATAAATTAAAAATAAATTGACGTGTTTAACATTCAACATTCGACCTTGAAGCCTGAAGTGTTTTGCCTTGTAAGCAAATATCCACAACTAGGAATTTTTGGATTTAAAAAATTAATTTTCAGAGATTTTATATAAAGACGGATTTGTGTAAACTGAGTCTTATGTTACCCGGGACGTGTCTATATTTATTTGTTTATGGTACTCTAGTTAATACCTAACATGACAATATGATTCTAAAATTTTGTTCTTATACCCCTCATAATCTAGGGTGCGTGTTATACACAGAATATACGAAAAAGTCTGGTTTTTTTGGCAAAAAGTATGGGTGTGCATTATACATGAGAGTGCGTTATACATAAGTATATACGGTAATAGGTATTTATTCTAATTCTTAATCATGTTTCATTATAATACCTATTGCAAAGATATTGATTCTCTCTTATAAGACAAAGTTAAGTTGTTCCAGGGAAAGGAATGTCTAACCCCTATATCTGTAGCTTGAGTATGGCCTTTTTAAAACAGACTGCTTAAATGCCATTTACATATTCATGTTCATTTCTTATGAAGGATAAAGATAAACCCTAACTTTAGCCTTTGGCCTCTGAAGAGATCAGATCGAATATTAAATAATTTTGTATCCCTGAATCTTTAAATCTTAAATTTCATCAAATATATTTAGGTATACTGTTCTATAAACTAGGCAAAGAGTATGAGAGATCCTTTGATATTTGTTGGAATGTTTTAATAAAATTGTTTTAGCTGCCGTTTGGGCTACAAACTTGATGTACTTGTAGGGCTTTTGTGTTCTGTATATCTTGAGAGATACACATACTGAAGCCTCTAGTCCTTGAGGTTTATCCATGCCAGTGATATTAATAGGCAGGAAATAGGCTAATAGTGGTCTATTAAGCTTGCCAACTCTCCTGGATTAACCGGGAGTATCCCGGAATTGAACTAGATCTCCCGTCTCTTGGATTGAGAAATTTTTCTCCTTCTCTCTGTTAAAAGAAAGCAGACTGACTGATCTTTCTTGCTTAAAGGCAGAAAACATACGATAGTTTTTACTACATCATCCCTTAGTCATATCTTAAACTTCTGGATTTGTTGTGGGTTTTCTGTAGTTTGTAATGATTTATCTGTGATTATTGATTTGTAAAACAACTTTCTATACTAATTAATGAAAATGCAATTTTTTTCTAGTACCTTCTTGATGCTGCTAGAAGAATTAGACCAGATCTTTATGTCGTTGCAGAGTTATTCACTAACTCCGATCAAAAGGACAACATATTTGTAAATAGACTTGGAATCACATCTCTCATTAGAGGTATGCTAATTTTATATTGACAACTGTTATGTATTGTTCTTGCCTGAATTATATTGCTAATGGCATTTTAACATTAATTTACTCCTCTTACACTTAATTTTTTGTCCTTTTCTTCCATACTGTGAATTTATATAGTTTATCTACCATACCACTTTGATAAAATTAACTTTTTATCTCATTATCAATTAAAATATCATGTTGATTGATTTTGAAATATTTGTTGAAAGTTTATACATACCCTTAAACCTATAACTACCAACTAGATCCAATGGTACCATCATTCAATTTTTCTTGTTTGTGATGGATACATTTTATTTTGAAAATAATTAAAATTCTATGACTCTCTAATCTTATTGGCCTTGCAAATATATGTATGCCCCAATTTATTTGTGTTCACTATACAAATTTTTGCTTATATGCAAAATGTTTAGCCACAAAATTTTTATCTGAGTGCTCACATACTTTTTCACCAGTTGGATAAGTTTCTTATAGCAGTCATTTATAATGTTAAAATTTTTGCACAGAAGTAGTTTTCAACCAGTCTTATATATAATTAACAATACAGTCAACTTTGGTTATACCGGCCTCGGTTATAATGGATCTTTGGATATGCTGGATTTTTTTTTTCATTCCCCTGCCATTATACTATGCTATATCACTGTAACTGTAACATTTTTGTGATGTATTCGTTAGTGTTAGTATTGAGAACAGTAATAATCTTACCTTAGCCATATAAGACACAAGCTGATTTTGGGGTTTATGTTTCTGAAAAAAGTGCGCCAGAAAATACGGTAATTTCACCGAACCTCGGATATTACGGATTTCGGTTATTAGGGATTTTTGCTGCCTTCCCCTGGCGATCCGTTATATCCGAAGTTGATGGTATATACCGTAAAGACCTGTGTATAGGATGCACCTTTTTTCCAAACTTTCGAAGCTAAAAAGTAGGGTGCATTTTATACACGGGTACATAATATTTCATGTTTTTCTCTCTACGAAATGTTCGATGAAAAATGAAAAATAAACAGCTGCAAACTAATATTTATTAACTATCAAAGTGTTATAATTGAAATAAAACTTTTTAATATGAAAAAAGATTGCACTTTTACAAACAATAATTGTAAATACAAGATATTTCGGCTTCATTAGCCACTCATACTCATACATGGATACTAAACATTTTTCGTTCTTTCTGTAAAGAGTCTTCAGTTAAAATGAAATACCTGATAACTAAACTTTAAAAATCAAGCATCTGCTCATTGAAAAAAATCTTAAATCAAGAAAACAAATCGAAACAATTTCCCTAAAATCCTAGAAATTTGCCATCATCTGAGTCATCATCGGTAATATGGAACTTGTCGTGAACTTCGTTTGTTTCTGAAGCTTCAGATTCATCTGATTCTAATTTTGCGGTTGTCATGCCGTTGTTGTCATCATCTTCCCATAATTTGTCATCTTCACTTCCATCTAAAGCATTACTTATGCAACATTTTATGGTTTAGGAGTTAATTTCTATTTAACAACATTTTTTGAATCCTTTAATTATCGTTTCTGAAGGGAGGTCATTCCATGCTTTCGTGATCCACTGACAGATTGTTTTTATATCTACTATTGTTTTTATATCTACTTTACGAATGAGCCCACCTTTGGTGAATGTGTGTGTGCCATTCACCATCCAATTCTTCTTCAGTGCCAATTTAAACTGCTTGTTAACAGCAATGTCTACAGGCTGCAGGATCAATATCATTCCCCCTGGGATAATCGTCAAATTTGTCTTCATTTCAAGGAGTTTCTTTTTTATTTTGGGGTGTGTGTGGCATCAGAATGCGTCTAAGACCAAGAGTCTTTATTGGTTAATTCTTTGGATAATCTCAAAGCTTGTGCATGAACAGCTGATGTGCTAACACCCAAGCAGTCCCTTCTTGTATCTCTTATTCATTTCAGCAAGCATCCTTCCATTTCAGGATGGTTTGCTTTACTACCACGGTTCGCCTGTTTGGTCTTCCCCATATTTTTTATCGTTTCTTCAGCCTTTCTCCGTTTTCTTATAAGACATTTACTTGGCCCAAATTCACATTCAGCCACTCTATTACCATTTTCTTTAGCATACTGACACACTTAATTTATAATTAGTGTCATAACTTTGAAGATGCAGACATTGCAGTCTGCATCTTCAGGAGATGCAGACTGCAATGTCTGCGAAACGTCGAGAGCCAGAAATGCTGCCAACGCAGCGAAACCCAAAAACCTCCACCAGCATTCAGCAACGCTGTGAAAGCCTTCAACTCAAATTGTTGTAGCAGTTCCTTGAGTAGCACATCGTCCTCTTCCTCAAACACCACACATCCAATAGACAAACCAGTGTGCTGGAAGCAGTTCTGTGTAGTGGCCATTGACACACTCCTCCACGCCTTGTCGGCAAAATGTATAGCATTCAGAACGTTGATTGGTACGTTCTGCTTTGATTCCAAGGCTTGGATTGTATGAAGCATCACTTCCTTCCTGTAATAGGTCTTGAAACTGCGGATCATGCCTTGGTCCATGGGCTGGAGGAATGACATGGTGTTGGCAGGCAGGAACACCAGCTTGATGTTGCTGAGGTTTGCAACAAGAGGATGAGCTGGATATTTGTCTACCAGAAGCAGGATCTTCCTTTCTTTCACTCTCAGCTCTCTATCCCACCGTCAGAGTTCTTCTTCAAAAATCCAGTCTTTGGCATTGGACTGGTATTTCACGGGGAGTTGCTTGACGTTTTTGATGCACCTTGGGTTCTTAAACTTCCCAATCAGCAGCAGTTTCCTCTTCTCTGACTCTAACATGTTGGCACATATCCACAGCGTTACTCAGTTTTTTGACAGCTTACCACCAACACATTTTTCCTCTTTAAATGTAAGTATTCTGTCCGGTGTCAATTGATAGAATAGTCCAGTCTCAGCCATTCCAATGTCATTTCTCAATCCACCGACTTCGCTTCCTTGCTTACCTTCCCAACTGTAATGTCGTGCCTCTTCTTCCACCTGCCCAGCCACTCCGAACAGACAAACTCTTGATTCTCATCTAGCAACTTGGCCAGCTGCTCAGCTTTGCTCTTCAGCACAAGCCCACTGAGAGCGACTCCTGAAGACGTCTGAACAGTGAACTATTTCAGCAATGCTTGGTCGATGTCGTCTCGATCAGCCATCTGCAATTTCTTTGTTTGAAGCTTGTTCATATCCAAGGCACTCAGAATTTTGTCCTTGTTTTCTCACGACGTTATTCACGGTTGATTTACTTAAGTCATACTTTTGACAGACATTCAGTTGAGAATGTCCATACTAAATGTCACCGATAATGTTCGCCTTATCCTCCAAAGAAAATACTTTACCCTTCGACATCTTGATGTTCACTGTTCAATACTTTTAACTAAACTGTGACTGACTGCAAGGTCACTGTGTTGTATTGCTACTGTGCAGAAGCTATTCTGCCTTTCCTTGCCACGACTGAGGTAGGAAAACTTAAGCCCAATGGGTGGGGTGCAGTGGATGTCTGTGCTCGGCCTTGGACTTTGCACCGGTCCTCTTTCGCCTCCTTCCCATTCCATACTTCCAGTCACGCTATGTGCTACCAAAACAAGAACTCAGGTAGAGAACCACTTTCTTCAAGTCTTAAAGTTTAAACAACAAAAAAGAAGGTTTGTTTTCAAAGAATTATGATGTTAGAGTGACATTCTTTCTTGAAAGTTTCATTTTTTAGGTTCACTAAAACCGAAGATTAGGGTTCATTATCAACGAAATTTTTAACACATATTGAAATGTATGTGAATTGGGACATGAATTAGGTTCACTATAGCCGAATGTTCACTACAACCAAGTCCACTAAATCCAGAGTTGACTATATATATATATATATATATATATATATATATATATATATATATATATATATATATGCAACAAGGTGTTGCAGGAAGCCTAGTGGACACTTACCAAGTTGAGGACCAAGTTGGCAGGCTGCTGGGGGCATCGAAGAGACGGAAAACATTCACACAAATATATATATATATATATATATATATATATATATATATATATATATATATATATACACACACACATACACAGCACCATGTTAAGGGGAGGATAACTGCAGCATTTTGCCCAGGGCGCCAAAACTAGGTGCAAAAAAATCAAATGTATATACAAAAATGTTTTTTATTATTCATTTTAAAAAAATTAACTGAAAAACTTCTTTCTTGCTTTCCCCTTGGCAAATGTGAGATTTAATTTTGATCTATCTATTGTTTAATCATTCTTGAGTGGTTGTTAATCTTAAATAGGCTTTGATCTCTTTCAGTTTGGGAAAACTTCTTTCACCACTAGCAATTGTTATGGGAATTGTTAAATACACAAGTAATGCAACCCATGTTTTTGGCAGTATGCCCTGAAAACTGGAAGCGATTTGACTTCATTTTTTGAAAGATCAGATAAAATTTTCAGTACAGCATCGAGTCCTTTGCCGTCGATAATATTTTTGACCTAACTGCCCAATGTCATGAATCATAATTTAAATGAATAAAAATATAACAATCTTACCTTTTATGTAAAAATACCTCACAAGAAATTTTTTTAAATTTTAAAGCACTAAAAAAACTGCATGACAAACAAGAAAGTGTCAGATCTCGGTTGATAAAAGATTTATCCTTAGAGATCTGTTCTTACATAAGGTTTGAATTATTTGATAATGAGAACTGCATCAAAATATTTGATTATCCATCAATAGATGGTTCTAAAATTATTTTTTTTGTGCTATGAAAACAGATTTCCGAGTGCAGTTTTCAACGTGTTAAAATAATATATTAATTACACTTCTTTTTTTATCTAATTACTAAAATGTTCTTCTATGAAGGAAATGAATGGATGAAGTGAGTTAAACGAGTAAATACTATGTTAATGTTATGCAATTTTATTTTACTGTCATCTCTTGGAACTGGTATAAATTTTTGCTTTACCTTAAGAGCAGGAACGTCAGAGTCAGTAGAAGTGTTCTCCAACAGGAAGCTCTGTATTATTTTGGAATACATTTCTAAAAAGTAAACCCATACATATTCTTGATTTTCATTGCATTAATTTACCATGCCGGAGGGCAGTAAGCATATATTTTATTGATGCTGCAAGCAACACTGCAAGAAGCAGCTACTTTATTTAATATGCAACATAAATACTAGATAGACAAATTCGCACTTGCTCCATTATAGTATGATGTGAAATGAAAAAGTCACCGAAACATTAGAATGCCTTTGGTGTCTATTTATTGTATTTCATGATTTTAATACATCACTAATAACTATATTTCTTTTATTTCCTTCATAATGTTTATTTTTAATTCTTAAGTTATTGAATGAATGTGATGCAACTGCAAGTAAAAATGATGATAACATGTATGTTATCAATAAAAATGACATAATAGTACAAAATTTGAAAAAGACATTTGTCATAGGACTGGTTTACATACACCTCTTTCTTAACTATACATGAAGGAGAGAAGAAAACTCTCGGCAAAAGGTTTTGTTGTTCGTAACAAGAGGTCTGAGAAGGCAAAGAGGCTGAAAAGGGACAGCCCAATTTCTTTAAAACTTTGTATCACATCTCTTTGGATTGATCATTAATGATGAAAACACAGGTTAATGCTAAGAGAAAACTGGATTCTTGGGGCTGTGAGTGTCAACTATGACTCAACAAATATTAATCAAATTAGAGTCTTTAAATTGGCAAAATAGGAAAATAAATGTTTTTCCATAATTGGCTTTGTGGTTAATGTGAGAAAGTTTAATAGTTAAAATAATTTATTATTTGTTTCTTCCTCAGAGGCTATGTCTGCATGGGATCCACATGAACTTGGACGTTTAGTGTATCGCTATGGAGGTGAGCCTGTGGGTGCTTTTTCTCTAACAATGATTCGCCCACTCACTCCTTCAATAGCTCATGCTCTCTTTCTGGATGTAACACATGATAATCAAAGCCCAGTGCAGACACGCTCGCCATATGATCTTCTGCCTTCAGCAGCCTTAGTTGCATCAGCTTCATGTGCATCAGGATCCACTCGTGGCTATGATGAATTGGTTCCCCATCACGTAAGTTGAATAAGTGCATTGTTTATTAAAGTTCTCAATTTAAATATATGTCATTAACTGGGCACTCAGATGCTAGCACCATGAGAAAGTGGTGAGAAATGAAACTGTTACCATAGGCAGCAGTGGCTCGAAACGGCAGCAGGCGAGTAGTAAATGGCGGGGAAATGGCATGTATGGGAAGCATAGAGAGATATGGGTATGAGGAACATAGTTAACCAGGCATATAGAGAAGTATTTATTTGAAAAAATAACATCACAAATGAATTTCCGGAGGACTAAAGGCAGCAATATCTTGAAGGATTCTATCGAAGGTGTTATCCTCGCTAAGGTGATGTCTCCACATGAACTCCTCCATGTAACAATCCATAAATTTCCTATTTGTTCCAAACTGCTTTTTGTTCCTCCACTTCATGGATTGTCGCATTCGGTCCACAGTTTTAGTGTGTACGCCTGTGTCTGGATCAACGAAATTAAATGTATGATTGTCGAGCTGATGTTGGAATCCCTCCTGCAATCCAAGATACGATCACCAGCTGTCGGTGATTACTTTCAAATTTAGATGAACATGTGCCTAAAGGATAGGCAGCAGAGTGGGAGCGCTTCTATCTGGAATTGGCACCAGGAATACATCCTTCGACTCATGGCAGATTTCTCCAAGAAGCCATTGCTGTGGGAGCACTTGGCCGGCATGGTTCTTGCACTTGGTAAAAAAGTTTCATCTATCTCTACTGTCTTCCCCTTGCTGCTGATAATATGTGATTCTTGCTGAAGCAGCCACAAGCATATCTCCCACATGTAATTGCTGTAGTCAACTGCAGTTCCTGGGACCATGTTGAGCTATTTTATGCAGAACATCACCGATGTCCCCTCCTCAGCCCACGCATATACGAATCTGATGGTTGTATCAAATGGTAGTCGTGATCCCTCAAACCAGTTTCCTACATACATCCTCAGACACTGATGGCATCCAGCTCTGCTGCAACACCATCGGAAATCATTGCCAAGCATCAGATTCTTAGGGTGTTCTCTGGCGTACTTACATTCACTTGGAAGCACTCCACGTTCCTGCAGGAACCTCACCCTTGCTTCTTCTCTCATGGGCAATTTGTGATACCTTAGAGGAATTTTAAGTGGAAATAATAAAAAATAATTAGGAAACAAACGGATTAACTCATACTTAACCCAATCCGCAGGTGGGAACAAAGTCAACGTGTACAGGAAACCAACCCAAAACTAACTAACCCAACCCAACCTGGGTGGCCAAGGAGGAGAGGGATTCCCCTAAAGCTAAGTGACATCCTTCCTTAGTTTGAAATTCCCGTATTATGTAGATATGACATTGTAGTTCCATTTCTCGCCACTTTTCCGTCATGGATGGCACTAGCATCCACGTTTCCTTGTTAATGACAAGTACCTAAATAAAGTTCATCTCTTGCAGTTAAAAAAATAACGGAAAACAGCATCCAAATTACAATATTTCCAAAATTCCAGCTTGTGCTTTAGCATAAGGATCATATGACCAATTAATTCAACCCTTCATCATTTATTGTTTATTTAATGAGTAATCATAGTTTTTATAAGCCCTATAATACAGTAAAACCTCCAGGTGCGACCACCTCCTACATGCGGCCTATTTCTGAGGTGACCACAATTTTGGAGAATGATTTCATATCTTTTCTAGGTAAATTATCCTCTATATGATCACCACCCTCTTATCCGACAACCTCCATAGGCGACCACAATTTTGCGGAACAATTTCAAACGCTATATCTTTTTAGTTAAATTTTCTTCTTTGAGACAATAATTCTCTGACCCAGGCCACTAATGCCTTAATTTGTCAGCCATTGGTTTTTTCCAAGTTTTTTGTAAGTTTATACTAACCCATCAAAGTATAGTGCACAATGGCAGAAAATAGTAGCAAAATCAAAATTTTGAATTTAGCTATGTGAATGAATGTTATACAAGATTCTGAAAAATGATTATCTCAAAGAAGATTAGCAGAAAAATACAACTGTGGAAAAACACAAATTCAAAAGATATTAAAAGACAAAGACTTTTTAAAACAAAAATGGTTCAGTTATGCAAACCAAAGTGTTCAATGTGAATCTCATCAAACTTATAAGGAAACCAACAAGTTAACCCATTCTTGGGTTGATGGTGCTCGTGCAAGAGGATTACCTATTGCTGGTGCTATATTGCAAGAACAAGTGAGGTGCTTTGCAAAAACTTTAAATTTTGAAAATTTTATTGCCAGCAATAGGTAGCGTCAATAATTTTGCAGTCGCTACAACATTGTTTTGAAATCCAGCAGTGGTTCCCAAATCAGGGTAGCAGGAGGTCTTCAGTAGGGTCGCAGAAGGTCATCAGAAGAAAACTTTCCCAACAGTTTGTATCTATATATTATTAAACCACTGCCTAACCTTTGTCAGTCAAGGGACATGCTATCAGCTGATGCAAGTCATCCTGGCCTTTCAAAGCTTTCAGCAATTATGTGCGAAAATGGATTAGGAAAGCGGGAATACTAGAGTAACCAAATAATTTCCCTTCACACACCTGCTAACATTGGTTTCACTTTATAACTATACTCTTTTCTTGAAAGTGGTCATGACCGAGACTGATCAAAATTGCAGTGCAGTAGCATTACTATAGCAGTTCCTGCTGGCAGTGGCATATTTACTGCATTCTCTCCGGTTCATCTATATTGTATTTTTGCTCAATTAGAAGTACGGATATGGGCCACAAGGTCCTATTGTTGGTCATTTTAGAGTCACAGAATAAAAAGGTTAGGAACCACTGCCCTACTGTCTATCTTGAAAATGACCAATGTGTATACTTTGCCAAAGATAATGTCCGTGATATAGTTCAAGATCCCTCCAAAACAACATTAATTGATTTTTTTCAATTCTGCCAGGAGGATGATTTTGCTAGGACTCTTATTTACAATGAAGTGCCTGGGTATTATACATGGAATAAGAAAAACTATCAGACAAAAACAAGGTGCTCCTATAGATGGTTATCCAGTGATTAGAAAAAGTATTGCCCTCGGCATCCTAATAATTATGAATGTATGTTATTGCCTAATGTTAAGGGTCCTATGTCTTTAGATTACCTAAAGAGGATTAATGGTTAGGCTTATTCGAATTTTCAATCTGCTTGTAATGCTCTCATTGGCATTTAACTCTTCAGGAAGCATCACTAACAAAGTCTTCCTCTAAATCAGAGGTGCAGAACTCAAAAGTTGACATGGGCCATAATTGACCTTGATTGGATCTAGGCGGGCCACGCTATGAAAGTTTTGCACATAAAAAATGTAAATACACAATTGTAGATTTAGAAATTACTGTAACAAATTTTACATACAATTTTTATGCAACAAAACTTAGGTGACAAACTAATATAATTTACTTACTCAATGGGAGATGTTGCACCATTTTTTTCACCATTCCACTTATATCTGGCATAATGCTGGTAGTTGATGTTCTTAGAATGTCTTTTAAACTCTGATCTGTCAGTGCTGAATGTAATAGAGCTTTGTTTAATTTCGTAAGAGAGAATGTTTCTGATATACTACATTTATGGATAAATCATAGGGATAGCCTTTTAGAAGATATATTTCGAAAAGTCCAACTTCAGTTTCCAGGCACAGAAGTTACTTATAATGATGATATTTACAATGAAACTTTGATTTTGTTGGAAAATAAGATGCTTTTTATTGGTGATTATGGTATCCAGTCTCCTGCAATGGGTTACCAGACCTAACTAACTATTAATGTAATTCGACACAGTTCTCAAGAAGTTGAGCACACTAAGTACAGTTGAACTCATATACAGGGAAAAATCTCACTTTTAAAAATACAATAGAAGATCGTTTATCCGAAATTCGAATAAATGATATTTCCTAATTTTAGATATCTTAACCTTTCATAAGAAAAACGAACAGAAAAAAAGTTTTAATGAGGTATGGTATGAAATAAATGATGTTAAAGTGCATGGAAAACCTTTTATTTAATGCAAGTATCATATCAGCAATTGTAAACATGGTAAATTTATTGAATAATAGACAAAACATCTGTAGTCATCTTTGGATAGTGTATCAGTCAAAAACATCCATTTTTCCCTTGGAAATTGATAAAATGGAAAATTTTACAAGTATAATAATTAGAAAACATTAGTTGACACAAGATATTAAATGAGTAATATTATGACGTAAATACAAAGAATAAATTTCATCCAATCCAAGAAAAGAAATTTATACAGCAAAAATCAAAGATAAGTAGACAAATTATGTTGCAAGAATACTTTAAAATAATTTTTTTCTAAATTTGTTTTTTGCTTAAGCTGTTTTACTCATATGTAGCAAGTAAATAAAGAAAATTTGTCCGAGGTTTAATTTAATTTTAAATATAAATTTTTTAATTAATTGTATCATTGAGGTTTTTACATTAATTGATGAAATACATACGAGTCGCATCCAGAAAGTAAGTACTAATTGGCTGTAAATGAAAAAGAAAATATTTTTTAAATATTTCTTTATTGTCACAAGTTTACACATACTTTAAGCTACTTCTCAACATAATCACCCCCTGAATTGAGACATTTGTCATATCGGGGCACAAGTTTTTGTATCCCCTCATCGAAGAAGTCTGTCGCCAACGTTTTGACCCAATCCTGCATGGCTGTCTTCACCTCATCATCGCTGTTGAATCGCTCTGCCGCTAAAAATCTCTTCAAGTGAAGAAAAAGATGAAAGTCACTGGGTGCAAGGTGGGTGTTCGAAGACTTCCCACTGGAATTGTTCGACCAGTTGGCATGTTCGAGCAGCAGTGTGCAGTCGTGCATTGTCATGAGCCAACACAACTCCAGAGCTGAGTAGGCCTCATCTTTTGTTTTGAATCACCCACCGTAACTTCTTTAGAGTCTCACAGTAAACATCTGCGTTTATTGTCGTTCCTTGAGGCATGAAATCAATGAGCAAAACACCACTTCTGTCCCAAAACACAGTACACATGATCTTCCTGGCGGAAAACGTCTGCTTGAATTTATTTGCCTTTGGAAATCCACTATGCCGCCATTGCATTGACTGCTGCTTACTCTCTGGTGTCACATGGGCAATCCAAGTTTCATCTCCTGTCACAATGTGGTCCAAAAACTTATCACCTTCATTGTGATACCGTTCCAAAAAGTTCAGTGCTGCCGCCATGCGCTTTGTTTTTGTAAACATCTGTGAGTATTTTTGGCACCCATCTTGAACACAATTTGAGATACTGCAAGTGTTCTGTGATGATTTCGTGCAGTAAAGAATGAGAAATTTTCAGGAAATGTGTAGTCAACTCAGAAATAGTGAATCTTCCGTTTACTCGAATTTTCTCATTCACCTTGTCAAGCAGATCGGCAGTGACTAATGACGGACGGCCACCTCGATCTCCATCGTGCACATTCGTCCTCCCTTCATTGAACAGCCTACACCATCTTCTCACCATTCCCTCATTCATCGCATTTTCTCCATAAACTTCACAAACTTGCCAATAAACTTCAGCCGGGCGAACGTTTTTGGCATTCAAAAATTTTATCACCGGCCGTATCTCACAACTGGCGGGATTTTCGATTGTTTGACTCATTTTAAGACAAGATGGCGAACTTATAAACAAAGAACAAGAACTGACAGGGTGTCCAATATTTCCTTCTTGACTCGTGAGATATCACTGCGCTGGCATACCCCCACTCTCGCCACCTGTGCGGCTGGTATGCGCAATCAGTACTTACTTTCTGGACATGCCTCGTATATAAAAATATAGTTTGTACCCTTATCAGGTTTGTTTTTAATTGGAACTCACTTTGAAGAAGTATTATTTCATGCTCTCCCCTAATTTTAATTATCTAAAGCAATATTTCTTAACCAATGGTATGCGGAACACTGGTAGTTCATAAGTATTTTAATAGGTGATCCTTGTCTATTTATCTGTGGCCAATAAATAATATTAAAAATAATTCCTGAATATTTTAGGGAAAATTTTTGTAAGACTATTACCAATCATGTTGCCCTGCTTAAAATCTAAGAAAGTCCTCATATTGAGAGCAATTATACATTTCTCTTCATACTACCTATAAGAAACAGGATTCTCTGAAGTGACAGAAATGAAAAGAAAACAACGAAACAGACTGGGATAAATTCAACATTGCGAATCTCTTGGTCAAATTTTATATCAAGATTTGAGGAAAGGTGTTCAATCATTCAGGTTTAGGGATTGCACTAATAACAGAATGTACATCTAAAGTGCAATGCGAAAGCAAGTTTGTAATTATAAATTTGAGTTTCTTAGTCAGTATTTCTGATTTCATGTTAATAGTGTGTCATAATAATGATAATAAATTAAGATTATTTATACTATTTCAATTATATCTGATGGTTTTAGATACATTGGTGGTCCACATGAAATCAGTTTCATTGAAAGTGGTCCATGGCATCGAAAAGGTTAAGAACCACTGGTCTAAAGCGACCACCTCTCAAGGCCACCAAAATCACAGGAACCATAGGTGATCGTCTTAGGGAGGTTTTACTGTAATTTCCATAGCACTTTTATTATACCTTTCTCTCACATATGGCAACAAAAATCCAGGGATATATTTTATGAGGTAATTTTATTTTCAGATACATGTAGTAGATGAAGTACGCCAGTATGCAGAATGGTCTGATGTCAAAAAAGGATCCCAGTATGTTGGAATTCATTCAGGAATTATCACAGCAAAAAGAGCTCTGAACAAGCTTCACTATGAACTTGGAAAAGCTGGATATAATCAGGTAAGATAAACGAAAAAAAATTTAAAATAAGTAAATTTAGTTGAATAAAACTTTCATTGAAAAAAGGTGTATCAAAATTTTTAATTGATATATTTAAAAAAATGTATTCAACCCATTTAACCATTTATAATGAAGCAGCTATGCCACTGTCTCCTGAGAGTTTGATTTGTGTTTCTTTATGTACTAATGAAATACTGAGAACACTAATTTTTAATTATTGCATTATTGCTGTTGCTTTTTACTTCCTCATGTACATAGTACATATGAGGCGCAATCAAAAAGTTCCCGGACTGGCCGCATGGTGCACCACACATTTGTGCCACTTAGCTGCGTAACTTAGGATGCGTAGTATACTTCATTTTGAAGTTGTCTCCCAAGTTTGAAGGTGTTAACAAGCTGCATTTTATTTTTGTGTTTTTATTTGCATTAGTGTCATAGTGTTTCTGTGATTTTCTCAGCACGTAAAAATGACTTCTTTGAAAGAACAACGTGTTTGTTTGAAATTTTGTTACAAACTTGGGAAATCAGCAATGCTTAATCAAGCATTTGGTGAGGAAGCCATGGGTAGAACCCAAACATACGAGTGGTATTCACGTTTCAAAAATGGACTAACATCAGTTGAGGACTCTGAGCATTCTGGTCGTCCTTCAACAAGCAAATTTGAACATCCAAAAAGTGCACGAAGCCATCCACGAGGATCGCTGGCAAAGCATTCTCGACATTTCTAATAGTCTTGGTATCTCCTACTGGTCTGTTCAAAGCATTCTCACTGATGTTTTGCACATGAGGCGCATTGCAGCAAAATTCATCCCTTGGCTGTTGACACAAGCCCAAAAAAACCATCGCTTGAACATTTGCCGGGACCTTCAAGAAAGCCTTAAAAATGACCCAAACTTTCTTTCTAAGATCATTACAGGTGATGAAAGTTGGGTTTATGGCTATAATCCCGAAATGAAACAACAATCATCACAGTGGAAAAGTGCAAACTCCTCAAGACCCAAGGTTGACCACAGGTCAACAGCAATGTGAAGAGCGTGCTCATTGTGTTTTTTGACATGGAAGAGATTGTGCACAGGGAATTCGTTCCACAAGGCCAAACAGTCAACCAACATTATTACACTGAAGTTCTGAGACGATTGAGGAAGAGCATCAGGCAGAAACGTCCAGACAAGTGGGCATCGCAGGACTGGCTGCTCCACCACGACAACTCACCAGCACACACTGCAGTGTCTGTTCAACAGTTCCTGGCTAAAAACAACATGACAGCTGTTCCCCATCCTCCGTACTCTCCTGACTTTGCTCCGTGCGAGTTTTTTCTCTTCCCAAAGTTGAAAAAAGTTTTCAAAGGATGCCGATGTGATGATATGGAGGAGATTCAGGCCGAGTCGCAGGACATGCTCGACAACATCCCCAAAAAGGAGTTCCAGGAGTGCTTCGTGAAGCTAAAAAGGTGCTGGAATCGTTGTATCGTTGCCCAAGGGGACTACTTGGAAGGGGACAACATTCAATAGGACCTGCGATAAGCCAATTTTTTTTATTACGACTGTTCAGAAACTTTTTGATTGCACCTCGTACATTGTAATCATGAAAAAAAATCGATTTCAAGATTTTGTTTGCAATATACGTTTTAGGTGTGCCCAAGTCCAAAAAAGTTGTTTTTGCTATGCCATCTGTTTGTGTACAGCTCTAGAGCCTAGACCTACCTACCTGGGGTAGGCAAGCTTATTACGTGGCGGGCCGCATTAACAGTTGCAGCTTCTTAGGTGGGCCACATTAACAAATCAAAATGCTTCCATGAGCCATGTTACGGTTTACATCAAAAGTTATTTGAGACGATACAAGGTATCCTGTTAATGAAAATCAATAATAAATAATGTTATTCCCATTACATCACTGGAATAACTTTTTTGACCATAATTTTAAGCTACAAATATCAAATTATCAGTATTTTATAATAATGTTTGCTTTCATAATGGCATTGTGAGCAACATAAAATGCCCCTGTGGGCCATAGTTTGCCCACCCTTGGTCGAGACTGTTCAGAAACTATATGATATGTCATATTTAGCATAACTTATCGAGTATAGAAACTATGAGGGGATGAACAATGTAGCACAACAATGAAGGATAGTTCATCCTTGTTGATATTTCAAAATGTCAATTCATTCAAAAATGACTCTGAGGATTTTGATTAACCTTTAAACGCCGAGTGTACCAGTATGGGAATTCAAAATGTGACCCGTTTACTGCCGGCTGTACCCATTTGGGAACGCTTTGTTTGGAAGTCGCTTACAGATGTCGTTTTCGTCATAGAGGCATGAAATTTTGAAAGTTTCGTCCTTGAGCCATGTTCTCAAGAATCATTGAGGCAAACATGCTGCTGATTCACAACTGGGGGCGGGGAAGACCTCCCACCATCTGTAAACAGAGATAAGGGAGAGTGCGGCAGCCCCGCCCTTCTCATTTCACGTGGACAAGGGGGATAGGATGGTGACTAGCTACGAGGTCAGCCATCGTAGTTGGAAGTGGACAAAGAAGCTCTTCTTTCACCTCCTCATCATCATGGTTCTCAATAGTTATGTTCTCCTGATGTCATCTGGTAGGCAGATGATGCATCGAGTGTTTTGTCTAGATCTAGTGCAAAATCTGATCCAAGAAGGGGTGACAGCTCTTACCATTGTTACTTCCCATAGTGGAAGACCGAGCAGTACACAATTGCGTCACTTGGAAGACAAAGAAAACAAACACTGGTCCGTAAAGCGAAATTGCCTTCGCTGCCATGTATGCTCCAAGAGGAGAAAATATACTAGTGCATTACACACTTAGTTGACTGTATGGTGTCTTATGGGTTATTGCTATCTCTCTCTTTTCCATTGCTTTTCCCTATAGCTCTATATCTTTCTCTAATCCCGCTCAGTTGCCAAATTTGTTGTGATTATGGTGATATTGTTGCTTAAGTAAAATTATTATGCTCAATCGTAGTAAATTTTACGCTGAACCTGATTATGTATATCTTAATTTTCTGAAAATCCGAGGAAGTTATTAAAAATTTTAAAAAATAAAAATGTCAACACGGTAAGTTTTTTATGTATCTTTAAACATACAACGTCATATCTCGGCTTCTACTGATTCAATAAGATCAATTTCTTTTATCATGCCTCTTGAAGGATTGTTTATCACGCTTATATAAATAATAAATATATAATATTTATCAGACATCTTTAAAAAATTTAATAACATTGTTATTTCTCCAAAATTCTTTTGATCAGCAGGCCCATAATGTATATACATATTAAGTGCATTTTGTCAGTGTTTCAGAAAAAGAACAATGATGCTGTACATCTATCAAATGCGAAGGTCACAGGTCACATCACCGTGACAATTTACCATTACCTTTTGTCCCCCAATGGTTATTGGACAACACTGATCCATGGCATGTTAACCCTTTCATGTGGAAATTATTTCTATAGGTTCTAGGACATAACCAGTTATTCACCCCTCTCTCGTGCCAAGATAGCAGAATGCCCAACTTCGTATTTTTAAATAATTAGAATAGAATATGGTAGATGGCAGCATTAACAAAAGCGAGATACATGGTTCCCATGAACTCAGATAAGGATTATATTTGATGGGAAGTATACTTCCCGCAGCCCACAAAAGGGTTAACTACATAATTGAAATTTCATTAACAGTATTTATAGTTCCTTTTTTGATTGCAAATATCACCTAAAACATTAAAATAAAAAGTACAAGTATCTAATAATAGCAATTGTTGTAAAACCTAATTTGACAGAAAACTTGGATAGAAAATATTCATGTCATGCAATTTTCCTTACTGCCATAAAAGGAACTGTTATAACCTTAAAGCATAAACGTCAGCCAGTTGAAGTGTTCTCCACCAGGATGCTCTGTAGTATTGTGAAATAAATTTCTAAAAAGTGAACCCACACATTCTTGATTTCCATTGCATTACATTAATATCTCAGAAAACATTAAAATAGAAAAGTAGGAATATCTAATAGTAGCATTTGTTGCTAAACGTAATTTGAACAGAAAATTTTGATAGAAAATATTTATGTTGTGCATTTTGGTCTTACTGCCATCTCTCTGCCATACAAGTAACTGATATCATTACCATGCTGGGAGGCTGTAACCACATTTTATTGAAGCTGCAAGCAATGCTGCAACATGCAGCAAGTGAGGGTATTAAGTGTCAATTTGAATAAATGTTATTGCAAACCACAATAGATATAAAACAATGTCACACATGGCATATATATCATGTGAATGTAAAGGAATTTCTCACATAACTACAGACAGGAATTTCCCATGTGTTTCCTGATCAAATCAGCTGCCTACTATTGAGATACTGTATTGAATTGATTCTGAACAATTGTAGTCAAACAACAGTGTTTGCCATAAGCCTAAGCATTTATAGATTGTATATTGTTAAATGTTAGTTTGTCACAATTGTGCGTAAAATATGATAGTTATTCGTGAATTAAGCTCTATGTTAAATAATTTGATAAAAATTTAATGAAACCAATTATTATGTGCACGAAAAAGTAAACAAATATAAAAATTCACATAATTGAATGTTGCAGCAGGCAAAAATAGATTTGAACAAATAAATATTGTGTAACAGAGAAATATTAATGAAGTTTTATTCATAAAACATAACACCACACAACTTTTATATGGATTTATTTTTTACTTTTTAATGCATAAAAAACGTGATTTTATTAAAATAAATTGATCCAGATTTTATTTTTGTTTTTAGCCAAAGAGTACAGGCTTACTTAGCTTTCATATAAAATTTCCTCAAAGACCTCTTCAAATATTCATCAGTTTTAATCTCTATATCTGACCAAAACGCATTGGAAGGCCATTCTGGTTGTTAAAAAATTGAGGTAGAAGCATTCTGGTTGTTAAAATATTACAAAAAAATATCTCATGTGGCCACCACATGACTTTCTTCATACCTGTAATATTTCTAAAAATTCCAAATAGGTTAAATGATAATAAATATTTTATGGAACTGTGAGAAAAATTCAAAGACTTTACAAAGCACAGAAATAAACTCAAACTGTAGCCTTCTGATATTGGATATAGCCCAGAAGCTCTAATGGTTAAGAAAATCAAAAGGAGCGTAAAGTGTTTACAATAGTCGGCGGTAGGTGATGTGATTGTGGCAGCTAAAACATATAGTTTTAAAAATAGCTCTTCAACAATGCATTATTTGGGAAAATGTTTCAAACAAAGGTTGTAGAATATTAAATTTCCTACAACTTTTATTCCAGTACGTTTTTTGGGTTAAAAACAATTGTTGGCTCTCATTCATACTGGATTTAAGTTCTGTTTTCAAAAAATATAAACCTCAGTCTTTTAGCTAAAGAAATGTTCCTGCCTTGAGCTCCTATATTAGTTTTAACTAATTAAACTAACTAATTAACAAAAACAAAACAGAGAAGAAACGAATAAAAAACTTAACGCAGTGAATGACAGGCAAAGATTCATTGCCAAGTGGCTGTAGACTGACTTACTGCGAAGCGAAATATTTCTGTGTAGAGACGTGGGGGATACCCAAAACAAAGTATGAGTCACATTGCTGCTGCTGCGGAGAACCTTGACAATCACCTTGTATAATGGCTTGCACCAATTTCATACATTTCTAATGGAGTAGAAGAATTAAGTGGTTGAAAAGAAACATTGATTATTCCTCTGCAGCTCATCCTAGATTCAACAAATTGTTACTATGTTTAGCGATCATGTAGACTGCCCTATCCTGAAGATATGGCTTCTATAAATTGCAGCTTTATAGAGATATTATCTGAACAGATGGGCAGACAGTCAAACTGAATACATAATAGTTTTTTAAGAAAAAAGCGCTAACATGTACAGCATTTTTCAGGCTATAAGATGCACCCCGATTTTTTAAAAAAATAGTTGTCAGGAAAAATGTATTTTGGTTCACCAAAGCATTTAGGAAGGGCCATGATTTCTAGCTGTGATTAAGTCAGTACAGTCAACTTCGGTTATACCGGCCTTGGTTATAACGGATCTTCGGATATAACGGATTTTTTTCATTCCCCGACCATTTTACTATACTACATCACTGTAACTACCTCAGTTATACTGGTCTTCCATATAACGGATCTTCGGTTATTACAGATTTCTGCGGCATTCCCTAACATTAATTTTCCTCGGCTATAACATTTTTGACAAAGGAGTCATAGAATTTTCCCACGTCCCACTTCTCCGGCCTGGCTCACCGACCTCCTCCTTTCTCCTCCCCCACTTTCGTGCCGTCTCACACCCTGCTACTCCAGAAGATTCCATGAAGGCTGAAATGAAAACGATGGTGTGGGCCATAACAACCATCCATTGTGAAGTTCTCGGGCTCTGCCGAGATGATGAGTGGCCTCCAGAACACCTTGGAGGCATAGGCCCTCACTTCCCGAGCACCTCCACATCGGCCCCCATGACTCCCGCTCACACTACAAGCGATGCAGGAATAAATATGGAAAATATCTCGCGAAATAGAGAGTTAGTTAGCAGAATGGACCAGCCACTTCTCCAGAATGAGCATGAGGTGTGTCCTCTGGAGAATAGACAAGCTGTCGGAGTGCGTGCACATGTCACACATATAGATACTGTTTGCTGATAATACTTACTTAAACTGCAAGATGAGATTTAATTTAATGTAGTACATACGTAATAACGATATATATGCTCAACTACTTTTCTTCTGCAACTCCTTTTGTCTCGTGCATAACAATTTTGATTGATACAGCAATAACAAACTTCCTCTGTTCTACTATCCATCATTTCCTTCTCTAGTTGTGGCCATTTAATACCAAGCTTATGAAGAATGTCTTTCTCGTCCACTTCAGTTTTTCCTCATTTTCTTCATTCATGGATTATTTTTTTTGTGGGAGTTGGACCAAAATGACGTTCTGATGCTCGGTTTCCCTGCATTTTTGCATACTGAATCACCTGAAGCTTATAGGCATATGTTTTCATTCTTGTAGCCATTGCAATCTCAATATACGTTACGTTATTTATTCAAGATATGTATAAAATATTTATGACATCTACACAAATTTGACTGTTCCATGGCATTAATCTCGCTATTCCAAAGGGCTCATTAGAAATTAAAACATCGCAAAACGTGCCAAAATTCTAATCACTGTGAGCAGACACGTATTTAAGCGTAATGATGAAAATGCATCCTTGGAATTCATGTTGCATAAGGTATTGCTGCATATATTAACAAAATTTTCACTGTTAATTATAAATATTGTATATTTTAATATTTTTGCGACATATGGCTGCCAAATATTCCATTTTGTTGATGTGTTTGTTAGTGTTAGTATTGGGAACAGTAATAATCTTACCTTAGGCGTATAAGACGCAAGTTGATTTTGGGGGTAATTTTTCTGAAAAAAGTGCTTCTTATATGCCGGAAAATATGGTAATTTCACTGAATCTCGAATATTGCGGACTTCGGTTATAATGGATTTTTGCTGCCCTCCTCTGGCAATCCGTTATAACCGAAGTTGACTGTATTCCTATTATACTTGGCACAAATAAAACACCTCTTCCTTTGACACCTAATTGTGAGAGTGTACAGGTATGCCTCACTTAGTGCAAGGGATGTTTTCTGAGAGGTCTTTGGACTACCGTAAATACCCGCATATAATGCGCACCCTCGTATAACGTGCAGGGGGGTTTTCAGCCTCGTAATCTATGATTTTTCTATATACCCGCGTATAGTGCGCACAGATTTTTTTTAGCGTTACCGTTCCAGAATAAAGTAGATGGTGTAACGTGTTCTAAAGCAATGATGAAATTATTGGTATTATGTATTGGTAACATAACGAAAGTGCAAAATGAAATTTTTGAATAACGTTCCAAAAGAACTTCAGTTAGCTCAATCATTACATACTCTATGTTTACTTACAAGGTGATATTAGGATATACACAATAAATCGAATTATATTAATTTCATAGTATGGCATATGACATTCTTTGAGCTAATAAAATGGAATTATGATAATCCTATGTTTTTTACATACGTTTTAGTCACACCTAAGGTGGATGGGTTCGCCTAACCTTCATTTTTACCCTTATTAGAACACTCTGGAGCATGTCAACACGATAGCAAATAGCCATAATTAACTACAGACTCTAAGAATCAAGAACAAATCTTGTATGAATGCTGAGAGAACGGTAGGGAACGATAAGTTGATTTAGTTCTACAAGAAGCACCAACTACCAGCGTACTCAAAGGTATCAGCTGCCATTGTTTCTAATTGTAAGTAGTACCAGTACCTCACCAGGCCGGGCGCCGGTGTAGGGTGACGTCATGCATAAGATGACGATTCCGATAATAACATCGAAGAAGAATGGTCCAGTGACAAAGAATTTCTTGGCTTTTAAAATGAATAAATACTGAATTAATTCTTTTCATATCTAATTAATGTATGTTTATAGAATTAGTTTATAAATTTTTACTATTACCGTAAATACCCGCGTATAATGCGCACTTTTTTTTCAAAATATTTGAGTTAAAAATTAGGATGCGTGTTATACGAGGGTACATAATCTTTCTATTTTCATTTGACCCCATATTTCCACAGTTTTGGCACAGTAATTACTGCCTGGGTATCCTCATAATTTTATTGGCGATTTTTACGAAAAGTAAGAGATAATAGTTAAAATTTATTAATTAATTCTACAAACATTCATTAATTAGATATGAAAAGAATGAATTCAGTATTTATTCATTTTTAAAGCCAAGAAATACTTCATCACTGAACCATTCTTCTTCGATGTTGTTATCGGAATCAGCATCTTACGCATGACGTCACCCTACACCGGCACCCGGCCTGGTGATACGTGATTTATTCTTGATTCTTAGAGTCTGTAGTTAATTATGGTTATTTGCTATCGTGTTATGTGCACCAGTGTGTTCTATTAAGGGTAAAGCTGAAGGTTGGGCGAACCCGTCCACCTTAGGTGTGACAAAAACGTATGTAAAAAATAGGATTATAGTCATTCCTTCATTTTATTATCTCAATGAATGTCATATGCCATACTATAAAATTAATATAATTCGATTTATTGTGTATATCCTATTATCACCTTGTAAGTAAACATAGAGTATGTAATGATTGAGTTAGCTGACGTTCTTTTGGAACGTTATTCAAAAATTTCATTTCGCACTTTCATTATGTTACCAATACATACGTAATACCAATAATTCGATCATTGCTTCAGAATACGTTACACCATCTACTTTATTCTGGAACGATAACGCTAAAAAAAATCTGTGTGCATTATACGCGGGTATATAGAAAAATAATAGATTACGAGGCTGAAAACCCCCCTGTGCGTTATACGAGGGTGTGCACTATACGCGGGTATTTACGGTATCTATCTTACTTTTCGTAAAAATCACCAATAAAAATATGAGAATACCCGGTCAGTAATTACTATGCCGAAATTGTGGAAATATGGGGTCAGTTGAAAATAGGAAGATTATGTACCCTCGTATAACACGCATCCTAATTTTTTACCCAAATTATTTTTTAAAAAGTGCGCATTATATGCGGGTATTTACGGTAACCGAATTTCTGCTAAACAAATATTTTATATCATAGTGTTTAACTCAATTGATTTTTACTATTAATTCAACAAGGAACTGTCAAGCTCGTCTTATGTTGAAAAACTCCAAGAACACGCAATTTCAAAAATATACTTGCCTCAGGTATCTCCAATAGTGACAACTAGGTTAAAAAACATATATGAATTTTGGCTACAATGCAGCCGAAATGCACATATGGTTTTTTAACCTTGTTGTTGCAGTTGGAATTAGCTGAGGCAAGTATATTTTTTAAATAATAATAATATTAATAATAATGTTTTATTAGTCCAACAGTCAGCATGGTGTTGACATAGGATAAGTCAGGAGAACATATGTGCAATAGAGTAGCCATAACATAAATATAAAAGAAATAACAGCGTTACAGAAACAGTTGAAAAATATTATAATAAAATACAATAATGCTTGTAGGTTATTACGTATAAGTTTCCATATAATACTCATTAGCAATGTCATATCACACAGAGATAATAATACTATTAATATTATAATATTAATAATATTATACTTTATTCCATATGGTCAAAAGAAATACATGGCCTGGATTAGGTCATAACACATATTTACAAAAAACAAAAATTTACAATGATATTTTTAAAACTATTTGATAGAAATTCAACCACACTGTAATAACATTTGCTTAACAATAAGTTTTTCAACTTGTTTTTGAAGATGTTGTGAGAAGATATTGCCTTAATATTGTTGGGTTGTTTATTAAAAATAAGGGAGACATGGTGGGGGCAATTTTGATAAGAAGAGTAGAAATAATCATTTATATGAATATTGCCTCTTGATTGGGTATAATGGAAACAGGCCCTGATTTGTTTTAACAAACATCATACAACATAAAATATAAACCAAGGGAAGGGTGAGTATCTTAAGAGAGGAAAATAATGGCCTTCCAGGTGTACGATATGATACCCTATAAATTGCCTTTATTGCTTCCTTTTGCATAGAGAAGGCTTTGTTAGACAGTCTTGAGTTACCCTAAAGTAATATTCCGGAAGAAATATAAGAGAGAACTTTGGTATAGTATAACATTTTTAATGTATTAATAGATACAATGGGTGCTAATTTTCTAATCATGAAAACTCCTGGGGCAATTTTATTTGCTGTGGCATAGAGATGGTCAGAGCAATCTAATTGCTCATTAATGTATAATTCCAGGAATTTTACTGATGGTGCTCTGTGTATACTACTATCGTGCAATTTAAGAAGTAGGCTAGACAAAGATGGGTTTCTGATGTAAAATTACAGATATGAAGATATGTTGGTATTTAGAGAAAGATTATTGAAGCTGCACCATCGGCAGCCATTTCTTTGACCGCCCTATTGGTACAATCAATAAGACTTGGGAATTTCTCAGCTGTTACTATGCAGGATGTATCATCCTCGTATAAGATGGGGACACTATTGGTACAATATCTGAGGAGGTTATTCATAAATAGAATGAAAAGCAAGGGTTCAAGAATTGATTCTTAAGGAACTCGTCTGAATTTTTAGAGGTTTAGAAAATGCTATCACCATGTCATTTAGTGATGTTTGAGAGTCGCTTACAAATTGATGCCTATTACTTTAAAAAGACAATCCAGTTCAGAGCATTACATGTTATGCCCATATTTTTCAGTTTACAGCATAGTATTTGGTAATCAGTTCAATCAAATGCTTTAGTTAGGTCATAAAATATACCCAGTGAGCTTTCTTTTTAGAGCAATAGTTATTATTTTAATGAGATGAAAAGCTGCTGTTGATGTGGATTTTCTGTTTTGGAAGCCATGCTGATTTTCATTTAATAAATGGAAGAAATTAAGATAGTTGATTATTCTATAGTAAAGTAATTTTTCAAATATTTTTGAGAAAATTGAGCGGGCAGAAACAGGTCTATAAATTTCAGTCTTCAAGGAAGCCTTTTTTAAGTATAGGAATTACTCGTGCAGATTTCAAGTTGGATGGAAAAAGACCAGTATTAAAGGATAAATTGATAATATCACTGAGAGGAGGTGCAATGAGATATGATGAAGCTTTATAAATGGACATTGGGATATCATCTGGACCAGAAGAATATGTATTTCCAAATGAATTGATAACACCAATGATTTCTTTAGAATCAAGGAAGGAAGATAGAATGGGGTATGAGGCAAGGATTACTATTTTTATTGGAATATGAAGGGGTAGATGTGGTGACATTAGAAATGATGTTACAAAATTGGAGATTTAAATTTGTAGCTATTTGTTCAGGATCAGAGATAATATTGCCACTAATTTTAATGTGATTAGGACTTGGATTAAAGACAGTGGCTGTGGTATTTTGTTTGATAATATTCCATGAAGATTTTATTAAATTCTGTCATCTATTTATGTAACATTCCTGAGCAGTGTTTCTTTCATTTAATAAACATGATTTGAAATCTTTGTAAGCCTGCAAATATAGAGAGCAGAGGCTGGGGTCAATGAAATTACTTCTAAAATTAAGGTCACGCACATGTTGAGCATTAGTAATTAGGTGTTGTGAGTATAATTTCCTTTTATGTTTAAACATTTGCTGCCTAATCTTCTTCACAGGAAAAGCTGCATTAAAGTATGCTACAAATAAATTCATAAAAACATTAAATTTAGAATCAACGCTGCAAGCCTCAAAAACATCCAGCCATGACTCATGGGAAAGATAAAAAATTAATTTATCAATGGCCTTATTAGTAAAAATTTGCTTAGATATATACAGACTATTACAGTTGCTAGATGGCCTTTGAAAATTGACAATTATATTAAGGCCTAAATGGTCAGAGATACCTTTATTGACAATTTTCAAGAAAAGAGAGAGTTAAATTAGTTATTGCGTGGTCAATGAGAGAATGGGAATGTAACACTGTTCTAGTGGGTTCGCTGTTCATTACCTGGAGCCCAAATGTTGACAGAGGGTTTATAAGATCAGTTTTTACAGCGGAATCCTTGAGGATCAAGGTTAAGATCGCCAAATAGTATTATTGCATCTATGTTTTCACTGACACAAATAGAAAGTCATCACTGAGATATTTAAAAAAAGTTATATAAATTGCTATTTGGAGGACGATATACATCCATTGTTTTTTCTTGAATGATTTTTGTTAGTCAGACTTTTATTATTTTTATCTTGCGGCTTATATAATGATATGGCATTTTAAATACTTTTGTAAGCCCAAGAGAATTAATTTTATGATGATTATTTTAAAATAATTATTCATTATGAACATAAAGATCAAAAAAGTAATTCTTTATGATGGAAAATGAAAATTAATTTTCTAATGACCTATGCTTTGCATTATGTTATCCCGGTTTTTTTTATTGTTAGTTTAATGGTTTACCCAGCATTTTTTTTATCTCCATTTGTACAGAATCATTTTGAACCTCAAAATCTATCTACCAAATATGACTTCATAAATGGAATTTGCATTTCAAGTGCTGGAAAAACCAATGATGCACCGAAGTATACCAAGAGGTGTGTCTAAGAAAATAAGGATAACAGCTGGGCATATTTTCCCCTTTTCTGCTATCTATACACGATCTTAATGGAGTAGATTTTGAGTGCACTCACTGCAGCATCCTGCAAAGCACCTTTCTATTGATTAAAAGGTGGAGCTTAGTGTGCTTGGTTTTTCATTGAGCAAATACTAAAAATTGAACATTCGCAAAATTGCATAACAGATGTTATGAGTTAGATGCATGAGAAGATTGATATGTTGATATAATGCATTAACGAAAATTTGTTCCCTTAAGTGCCTACAAAGTTTTAACTAATCACAATATTCCGGGGAAAGAAATCAAATTCTTCAAAGATGAAATATTTTATATCTATAAAACAATAAAAATCTATAAAAATGGGCTGAACCCTTAAATAAATTCAAATAGGTATATGGAATGGATGTTATTAAAAAGTACACCAGTTTGGAAAGAAGTACAAATTATATGTAAAAACGTTATTGACATGGATTTTCAAATTGATGAAAACTTATTATTAAATCACTTTTCTTTGCTTAAAATACAATTTTAAAAGAGCTGAAAGAAAGGAATAATGACTGGATTAATAGATCTTGTTACTGTCGGTGGTCATTTTTTTATACGAAATTTGAATTTCAAGAGCAGACCTTGAAAATTGAAAAACTATGTAGATTTTGTTTGCGATAATGGAGCTGTGGAAAGAATATTTTCACAAATAAATGTTCATGGTCTGATGAAAAATCGTATGGATATGAAAACAATCAATTGCATTTTATGTAAATT
The DNA here is from genome assembly GCA_028673005.1 of Tanypteryx hageni. Taxonomy (NCBI): domain Eukaryota; kingdom Metazoa; phylum Arthropoda; class Insecta; order Odonata; family Petaluridae; genus Tanypteryx; species Tanypteryx hageni. The sequence goes on from CM054112.1 coordinate 119,262,390, forward strand.
TATCTTACATTTGGTCTGTAAAGATTTTTTATTTTGATAAAAAAGAAATAAAATTTGATTAAGGCAGGTAGAAGCCCTCTAAAATATGACTGAAGAAACCTTTGGGTACTTTATTATAATAATATTAAATTATTCATGAAATATAAATAAATTAAATTGTTATTACAATAAATAAAAATGTACTTTCTCTTTTCTAAAAGTTTTTATTTCAAGTATAGAGCATAGAACGTCAAAAAATAGTAAATTTCCCATTGCCCCATTTTTACTTTCTCCATACATAGTATAGGGGAAAGTATTGTTTTCATGAAAAAAATCGACTTCGAGATTTCAACGGAAATACACGTTTTGAGGTCCCCTGAACACGTTTTGACCATTTTCTTGATGATGTCTATGTGTGCATATGTGACAGCTTTTTTGTGGGTGCTCTAACTCAAAAACTATTAATCAGGTCAATGCAAAATTTTATATTTAACATTTTTATTAAAGTCACAAGAACTGATTAGTTTTTGGTAAACATCAGTCAACTGGAAGTGGGTGTTTACTCTTGTCACTTACCCATTATTTTAAAATATTTGCTTTAATATTTGATATATGTAAAAATGTATTGGAATAAATGTTGTAGGAAATTTAATTTTCTACAACCTTTCTTTGAAACATTTTCCCCTATAATCCATTGTTTAAGTGATATATTATTAGCTGCCACCACCATGCCACCTACCGACGACTATTGTTAACAATTGACCCTTAGTTATGCCTTAGTAACGCTTCTTTTTATTTTCTTAATTGTTGGAGCTTTGTGGCTATATCCAATATCAGAAGGTTATGGTTTGAGTTTATTTCTGTACTTTGTAAAGTTTAAAATTTTCTTACAGTTTTTAAAAATATTTATTATTATATAACCAGTTTGGAATTTTTAGAAATATTACAGGTATGGAGAAAGTCATGTGCTGGCCACAGATTTTTTTTCAAAATTTCATGGATTCCTTTTCTCATATAGACCTTTTTCTGGATAACTCAGTTTTTGTTCATGGCCAGTTATATATTGCACTATCGAAAACCAGAAATGGAAATAATTTGAGTTTATGTAAAAATTCACATTTACAAGTGACATTGAAAAATGACAGCCATGTTTTCAGTGTGAATATTGTGTATACAGAAATTTTACATCTCTAATTTTTTGTTATTATACTTTATAATATTTAATTTTGGAAACAGATTTGATATAAGACACCCACGACTGCAGCACCAAGGTCGCCCAGCCCCGTTTATGTGGTTTGAGGAGACCGTGCAAAGTCATCATTCTGTCCTTTGGTGCTCTTCGTTAAGAGTAAGCTATTGCTTGCACTGGGTTTCCCACTTCCCTTGTGAGTGTGTTTGGTGTGGAAGGAGCTATGGCTATAATAAAAGAAGTTGATTAGCTAAAAATACACGATTGCAGCAACACCTGTATCATAAAAATGAACTACTGTAATATGTGCTTGTTTAAATGTTGCACTTAGGAACTTATTGATGTTTACCTTTATTAATATTTGTAATAATAAAAAAAGATAGCCCATTAAAAATGGAGCCCATGACAGATATTGTCAAAAGATATCAAGATAAAGTCATTAATATGAACATGCTTCCTAAAATCAAAGGAAGACGATGTTTAGGAAAAGAAGGAGTACCATCTAAAATGTTTTTTATGATATTAGGTAATGACCAAGATTTATTCATAAAATTTTCAAGAGATGCTAGCTTAACCTAGAAGACAATGTTTTGTGCACATCGTAATAACGAAATAACAGTAGCTAAATAAGGAAATGGAACAAACTAACCCCCAACTCCCTAACCCAACCCAGAGGAGGAAAATGGAATGAATCCAACCCCCAACCACTTATCCCAACTCAGAGGGAAGAAATAGAACGAATCTAACCCAGAGCCACTTAACCCATTATGGGTAGATGAGATAGAACGAATCCAACCACTTAACCCGACCTGTGGACCCAACAGTAGTTCTTCATGGATGTCTTATATCAAATCTAAGCCCAGATTAAATATTAAAATTATGGTACAGTAGAAGCCCTCTTATCCGTCGCGGTTGGGACTGGCAGTTAGTCAGTTAATCGAAAAGGTCGATTAAAGCAGAGAACCAATAGAAAAGTACATATACACAGTCTGTATTTTAAGAATTTATTTTTATGTACTTGAAATATATTAAGACAATACAGATACAAATGTTATGTTATAAGTCATTCATTTTAAAAATAAAAAATTTTCCAATAGAAAATTATCCTGATGCTGCAGGCTCGTCCTTTTCTGCCATCGTTTTTATTGGTAACATCTTGTAATTTAGACCCATTTTATCTATATTGTAGAGTTGTTCTCCAACTAATTTTTTTCGGTCGATAAGCTCTCTTAAATCCTGCAAAAATTTATGAGCAGCATGCTGATCAGACAATAATTTCTCTCTACTGATGCTTAATACATGGATACCATGACGTTATTTCCAATGTCCATGCCTTCCATCACTTGCAGTAAATTTCTCCGCACTACCAATTTTTCGGTGTAGCATTAGGGCCTTTTCCTTGAGTATGAGAAACATTTTAGCACAAGGGACAACTTATGACATTGTTGCAGTGTGAAAGGAATGGTTTAAACTGTTTTAAACTAGTCATTTTATGTAAAATGTCTCACATTACTGTGGATTTCAGTTTTCAGACCTAGGGGCATAAAACATTGGTTAATCTGGCGAGTCGGTTAAGCAAAGGTCGGGTAAGAGGGCTTCTACTGTACTTTCCATTCTTCCTCCCTTTCTCTGTTCCTCTCTCCCATTCTCCTTTCTTCCCTCCCATTCTCCCTTCCTCTCTCCCTCCTATTCCTCCTCTATCCTTCTTATTTTCACTGTCTCTTGTTGTCTTTCATCCTTCTTGCACGATATTGTCTAGTTTTTTCTCTTGGCATTCATCTTTGCCATTCATCAGCCCTTTCCTCTAGGTTCTGTATTTCATGTACAAACTTGAACAAATAGGTGAAGTTTGTATTAAAGAAACCAATTAAGAAAAACTTATCTTACTTATCAACAATCAACTCGAATATCTAAGTTCTATTTCTACTACAATATCACTTTTAATCACACTTCACTTTTCTGTTTTGATCTTAACTCATCAAATTAAGTTAAAACTACAAATGCTAAACAATTTTCAAGGTATGACAGGGTTTTATTGATAAAAGTCAATCAGATTTCTCTCACTCTTATGACCCATGTATGAGCGAATATATTTGCCAACTTAGTGGAACAAGAAACAAGACAAAACTTGTTATAGTGCTAAACAATGTTTGAATTGGACGGAAATGTGTGGGAACTCCATTCCACTTGATACAAATAAAACCCATAGCATTCCCGTTGTTAAAAAATCAGATCAGGATGTTTCCTTTACTAGTGTTCCAGTTGTTAAAATTTTCCAAATCAAGCACAGTTTCCCATTATGAATGTTCTAAAGAACATGTACAGTATATTTGAGGAAAGATCATACAGTAGTAATGTATCTAGAATAGAAGTCAGTAGGAAATTATGATTCCATTTACCGCATCTAATTCTTGCTTCCCAATTGCTCTGTCTCTCTCTCAACTAAGCATCCTGCAAGAGCAGGCCAAACATGTCTAAACTTGTTACTGTTTCCACTTTCTTGATCTTTCCGCAATCATAGAGAAATTGTGGAGAAATCGTGTTAAACCAAATGACCAATTGTGTTAGTTGTAAACCAGCGCTACTTTAAAAACCGTGTTAAACCAAAATCATGTTGGGATAATTTTTGTTAATTGGGGATTGGGTGCATTTTTATGTTTGAAGGGACACCAATGCAAAAGAATTAATTTCACGCAGTTGCACACTTTAAAGCTATTACGTTGTAACAAATAATGTTGGTTTTTTTAACAATTTTTAAAAGGAAGAATTAGCTTTATTTATTTGTACATTAATCAACAACATAGTCACCCTCTTTTTCGATAACATAGTCCCATCTATATGGCAGTTTTCAATGCCTCGCTTGCAATAGCTAGTCAGCTAAGAGTCAAAGAATGCACTGAGGTCAGAAGTGACATCATCAAAGTTCTTGTATTGTTTTACATTTAGATGATGCTGTAGGGATCGAAACAGGTAAAAGTTGGATGGCACAAGATCAGATAATTAAGGAGAGTGTGGTAGGACTTCCCATTTGAACTTTTGGATTTTCTGCTTTGTCACCTTTGCAATATGGGGTCATGCATTGTTATGCAGAAGAATGCCATCCTTCCGATTCACCAGAGCAGGCCACTCTTGGAGCAAATCTTGATATAAATGCTCTAATTCTTGATAGTAAAGCCCGGAGGTGATATTCTGATTTGAACCCAAAAGCTCAAAATAAATTACAACTCTTATATCCCACTAAATGCACAACATGATCTTATTAGGGTGCAGACTACTTTTCTGGGTGGGTTTAGGAGTCCGGCACAGCCCCAGTTACTGCCTCTTCCATCAGATGTCCTCATACAGTACCCAATTCTCGTCTCCAGTCACAATTCGCTCCAGAAATGGCTCATAGAATTGTCGAGTTTGTAGAAAGGCATATACTGAGACACGTTGCAGTAGGCTATCTTTTGGCAGTTGATGTGGAACACGTATGCCATGTCTACTGACTTTTTCTGAGCTTCCGAAGGTGTCTATAAACAGTCATTTGTGAACAATTGTGCTTCTCGGTCATTTCTTGAGTAGTTTGACATGGATCTGATTCCATGAGAACTCAGAGGGCATTGATGTTGAAGTCGACTGGTCATCCTGATCGGATGCGATCATACAGGCTAAAATCACCTGATCGGAATTTGAAAAACCAACGCTCACACTTACAAACATTAAGAACGTCACCATAAACGTTGCAGATATTTTCAGTCACAATAGTTGCAAAATTGCCTTGCTTAAACTCATTGAGCATACAATGGCAGATATGGAGGTTATTGCTGCTCATGGTTGATTGTTAAAGAATGAAGGTTTAGAATGAATAATTAAATTAAAGAACTTAATTAAATAAGTCAGTTATAATTTCCTCTCATTTCATTGTTGTGAACTTTATTATTCTTTTACATTGAACTGTTTACAATATAAAAAAACGACATTACTTATTTTACAACCAAATACTAAAAACGATGCAAAAATTTCAGAAAAGCTCATGATTTCAAATTTTAATTTCACTAATCAATTAACTATACTATTAAATAAATTTTAAGAAGCACCTAATATCACATTACTTCGGTAAAACATCCTATTTAAAAGGGAGTTATCTTGTATTTCACAGGAATGAACATGGCGAGAAATGGAACTATGTAGTGTGCATGATTGTTTCTCATAGACCTTTTGTTTTATGTCATTTGCTCTGTTTTGAACACCCAATCTCCATTAGCATCGAGAGGGTGACATTCATTTAGAGAGTGCACCACAGTTGCCCTGCATGATTTCAATCTCCAGCATGATGGATAAAATATTTTGTTGTTTTTTTAATCTTATGTTGAATGGGCATAAATTATTCTGTTAATTTAAGGATATTTCAATTAAAAAGTTTATTTCAAGGGATACAAATTCCATTTTATTCCTATTTTATGCCAGTCATGCTAGAGATTGAAGTTGTACCTGCGGTGCCCTCTCTAAATTGATATCACCCTCTCAATCCCAGTGGAGACTGTGTGCCTAAAGCAGAGCAAATGCTGTAATAGGAATGGTCTATGAGAAACAAACGTACACTGCGTAGTCCATGCCCATTCAATACAAGATTACCTAAACGGACAAATTACTTTGAATTCTGTCACCACATCTATTCTATTAATGAAATTTTCAGCAACAAATCACTAAATAACATATGTAATATTTATCACTTTTAGGTATTTTAATGCAATACACAATACTTATTGTCACATTTATTCAATAAAACAAATTATCCTCAACAATGTGATTAAAAAACACACTTACTGAGTTCTAACTACTTTGATTCAATAAAAGTTATTTCCTTAACTTAACCAATTCTTTAACACTCCTTACCGAGACTTAAATGTCTGTTTTCTCGCTCGATAATATCCCGGCCAAAACTGGCCGTCTGCATTTATCCCTCTGTACTAATCCAGCCGAAACCGGCCGCTATGCCCTTCCCAACTGCGCGTTATCTTTATGGGCTTATGAAATGTGTTGAGATTGTTTATACCTAACATATAGCCTTTCCTTCTCTCACTTTCAATGAGGATGCCTTAGTATACACTTCTAAGAACACTTGACAAATTATTTTTTTCTACCTACCCTTCATTTCTAACAATGGCTTCTTTGAATGAAGACGTAATTGCGAGAGATGAGAACAGAGACAATTTTTTCGAGTGGTACCGAGAGTTCTAGTTCTTCAGATGTAGCAGAGGAGTTGCTTGAGTACATTAATTCTAGCTATAGTGACATAGAAGAAGAAGGTACCCCTTCTAGCAGTAATGTGACAGGTGATGGTGGATTACAAGCAAAATGGGAATACTTCTTACGTTATGAAGTGCCTAGTAATTTTGAGAAGGAAAGAGAACTAAAGCATGACTTAGATGTACGTTCTAACGAATTTTGTTTTCTGAAATTTATGTTAGGGAGTGAAGAGTTTTTTTCAGAGAACAGTAGATAACACCAACAAATATGCAGAATATCGGTGCTGTTGTTCAAGAAAGATAAAAAAAGAGTTGGTAGATGTTCGAGGAAATAACAGTATATATCGGTGTTCTTGTGTACATGGGTGTGTATGGTTTCCCCAAGAACAGGGGTTACTGGCAGAGTCAGGGTATTGACTGTCCTCGGATTTGAAACTGCATGACTTCCAACAGGTACACTCACATTAATAAGTACTTTCGCATAAGTGATATTAAAAATGAGAAACAAGAGGAGGAAGATGGTTATGATGTACACCCATCCCATCCCAAAGAGCTTCTCCAATTTCTTCATGTCATGTTTTTGGTGGTGTCTCGTCTTCTTCCTCTTACTCTTCCTGGGACAAAAGTGCATCGAGTTGAATCAACTCTTCATTGGTTAGCTCTTCACTGTGCAATTGTAACAAATCTTCCTCATCATTTTCGTCTATTCCTTCAAAACCTATTTTGTTTGACAGATCCACGATGTCCTTTCAATTGTTTTTTTATGGTCGCCTCAACACCTTGAAAATCATGAACATAATTGGGCAATAGCTTCTTCCAAACTCCATTCATAGTTTTCCGTGTTACTTTATCCCATGCTGTTCCGATGTTTTCGATTACCATTTTTATGTTGTATTGCTTCCATAATTCTTTCACTGTTGCGGTTTTGGAGAGTCTCTCAGAGATTGGAAATTCTTCCCTCCCCTTATTAATGACTCAACCACATGGAATGTGTAAACATGTACAACTGGTAAACCTCACAGCCTTCCTTCCCTGCTATCTCTCTCATTCTTCCACTTTGCTCCCAATCTCTCCGCTGCTCCAAGTAAACCCTCAGAGCAGTCCCTTGTCCATCCCTTGCTTAGTGAAATATATGAATTTCTCTTTGGTTTGTGAAAATTTTCGTAAAATCGAAAAATGTTGTTTGTAAATAGAAAAATAGGTATAAATGCCATTCTTCATAAAATCGAAAATTTGTAAATCGAGTGTTCGTAAACCGAGGAATGGCTGTACTGCAAAAGGTTAGGCCAGTGTTAGATGTTATACAGGCAGTCTTCAGTTATCTGACACTATGCATTCCTCAACTCGGCATTGGATAACAAATCGTCGGATAACGAAACCCATTTTCCCATACAAATTATAAATGTAATAATGAAGCTTAGGTTCACAACTAGGACCAAATACCCTATTTTCATTAAAATAACACAAAATAGCAATCCAAATCACATAATATCTTAAATAAATCAGTAATAACCATTATATAACAAAAAATCAGTACAGTGAATAGAAATCACATTATTTTTCTTACCAGAAAAAACATCACTATCACTGCACTTTCTTTTATCAGACATGGTTAAGGGCTAATGCAACTTTAAAAACCACAATAATCCCAAAACTAGAGTCACGACTAGTGATTGTGATTTCTCGACTTTTTTCTGTTCTCTATATTCAAGATTTCTCTTATTTCGCAATATTTTTTTTTCTCGAGAATTCGAGAATTTATCTTGCCTTCTTGAGAAATCTCGAGAACAAAAAAATTGCTGTGTGAGAATTTTTATTAAATATCTTTTTATTAAAAAGTATTATTGGGAAGTAAGGATGCTAAAATATTTTTAAATTTATTTTAATTAATATTTCTCGCACAAAAGTGTGCTATATTTTCCTTTTAAAAGTAGATAGCATACAAAGGCGGATACCATGCACTGTACATGCAGAATTAGGGCCCTGTGGGGCTGAGGTGGTCCCTAGTTCCAAAATTAACAAAAACTTATTTCGACTTGGACCTTTATTCAACTCTGTGGAATTCAATAAAAAACGACAATTATTGTAACTTTTGTTTCATCTCTGCCGATAAAAACAGAGCTGTGACTGTTAATAATATATTGTGTGTGATGTGTTGTTGCCACTCTTCTTTTTCCCTAGTGAAAGAATAGGTCCTCCAAAAAAGGAGGCCAACTCCCACTGGTGCACACCGCGGCACAAAATATTTATTCCATGTTATTAAATGAACCTGCTCCCACTAAAGCCAGACTGTGGCACGCCTCTGCAACTTCTCTGCAGTGGTTTGCATGGAGACAATATTCTCTGCTACTGTGCAAGGGTGTGCTTCGCTGTGCCTCAGTGTGAGTGGGTTTTGCATGCGTGTACACAGTTTTCGAAGAGTTTCATTAACATACACCTAAAAAGAAATATACCTAAAACTATATAATGTTGAGGTAATAACTACTACTATTGTTACATATAAAATACTTGACATATTTTAATGATAGTATTAAGATAATTTTAGTTAACATTACATGGAATGAATTTCGAAATAAATACCATTTTTTCACTTTTTAAATGAATTTAATCTGTATTTCAATCATAAACAAAGCTTATAAGATACTTAAGGATCAAGAATAAAATGTTTCCGGAAGAATTTCTTTGCCTTTCTCCTTTGCCCTCATAAATACTAAACCTAAAGCAATGCATAGGGAAGAATTTTTGAGTCTTGAGAGGGCACGAAATGACAAGACCCAGAGTGGTGGTCAGTCCTCATCCACCTCCTACTAAAACCCATTACTCCGGGTTTTCCCAGAACTCGAGAAAATTTTTTCGAGACTCGAGATTCTCGAATTTTGGAGAAAAAAATTTCTCGATGAGAATTCTCGAGCACAATCACTAGTCATGACAACTACCATACTAGTGATGTGTCACTTGTGAATGATCTAGTTTAAAGAGCACTTTAGGTTTAACTAGACTAAACATAGTTTAAAGAACCAGCTCTTTTAAAAAGAATTAGTTCATCCAATTACTATATCGCACTGATTAAAATGGTATTGGAAAAGAAAATGACTGGCGAGATGCGCTATACAAACTACAGTAAAACCTCTATTTAACGAATCTCTGGGGGATTGGTTTTTCTTTCACTAAATCAAGGTTTTCACGAAATATGGTTTATGCAAAATGACATCAAGAAACTTTTTTGCTCATATTTTTACTGCATTATTTGATATCCTTATACTGGTAGTTTAAAAGAAACTTGCTATACAAAATCCTATGATAAACAAGCTTTTTTATAACTGCACATACATTTTATGTTAAATAAACACAATTACATTAAAAACAAAATAATTTTTAAATATTAAAACAGGAAATAAATGTAATTTTATTGCAGTACTCTTTTCTAACTATGACAACATTCAATAAACAATGTGAACATCATTCGTTCCATGAACAATTGCATCAGTCATCTGTAAAGAAGAAAATATTCAAACTAATTTTCAGCAATAGAATCCATAAACAGATAAGAGAATAAATAAAAAACTAATCATACATAACTTAAAGAAAAGTTATTTCTTAAAGTAGTCCAGCAAAGTTGTTTGCATCTTCTGGCAGGTGTTGCGAACATTTAGAAGGTCTCGCTCCAATGCATTCATTTTCGTTAAAGTTGTACTGTCCACATTGAATGAAGTTAAATACTTCAAATGCCCCAACTGCTTCACCAAATGTGAGAACTGGTTCTTCTTTTTGTTCTACCTCTTCTTCATCTTCCTCGTTATCTTTGCCTTCGCCGATCTCTTTCACATCTTGCATATGTCCAGTTGTACCCACAAGATCATCACACATGACAAAATCTTCAAAATTTGTATTAATGTCAGGTGCAATTTGTAACCAATCTTCTTCATTAATCATATCTATGTCTGCATCAATTTCAATATCATTACTGCAGTTGAACTCCGCTTTCTGGAAACAGTTGGATATTGTTTCTGGCGTTACTGAATTCTGTGCAGCTGTTAGCATATGCATTGCTTCATGAATATTGAGTTTTAACTCTTGGTTCATCTCCATGTAAGATACTGATTTCTGCACCAAAACCTTCCTGTACTTCGCTTTCATAAGGTGTACAATGCCCAAGTCAAGTGGCTGCAAATGACTTGTGCAATTTGTAGGGAAAAAACCACTTTATTGTTATGCAGAAATGCTGTATCTGGAGGATGTGCCGGACATTTATCAATGAATAAAAGAATTTTTCTATTTGCAGCACCCATCTTTGCATCTAGCGACCTCAAGAAAGTTTTAAAAAGGTCTGTTGTCATCCAGGCATTTTTGTTATTGGAATATTTGCATGGCAGTGTGTGCACATTCTTAAAACACCTTGGCTTGGTGTATTTCTCCACTGCTAGAGGTAGTAACTTTTCACTGCCATCTGAGTTAGCACATAATAGAGCAGTAATTCTTCCTTTGCTTTTCTTCCCTCCGTGGCATGGGTCTCCTCTATTAGCAAGTGTTTTTAAAGGAAGAAGGTTGAAGAAGATGCCAGTCTCATCCGCATTAAAAATTTCGTTTGGTTTGAAGTCTTCTAAATGCCTCAACAATGATACAGTCTTGCAGTAATCAACTGTATCTTTATCAACACTAGCACTTTCCCCACAATGATTTTTATATGCTAGCCCATGACACTTTTTAAACCTGTCTAACCATCCATTTGAAGCCTTGAAGTTTTCAAGTTTTAACCTAGTGGCCACTTTGATAGCTTTCTTCTTCATCAATGTGCCATTGATCGATCAAACCACTCTTTCAACACCTTTTCCATTTCATCCCACAGAGAAGATTTTGTTTTTTCTTTTATTTGCTTCACCTCTGCATTTCACTTCTTCATCTAGAATGGTTTGTTTATTTTTCATAATGCAGGATAAAGATGATGGCGTAAGATTTAATTTTCACACAATCTCTATCGCTAGCATGTTTGGATTATTTTCCACTTTGTGAATAATTTCCATTTTTTCCATTATTGTCAGCTTCCTCCTTTTTGTAGCAATAATGACAGAATAACAATAAGCACAAGTGAAATAACACAATAAAGAAATACCATTGACGAAACTTACTAGACACACAGAGAACACAAAATGAACAGAAAGTAACGCCAAAACTGGATGACCATGCTAAGCAACTGGCAGCTGCCTGGAACTGTTACATTTACAAACTGCCACTAGTGGCATGGTGCAAGGTGACGTTGCATTAAGGTAGGCTCCCAATGTTGCATGCTGCAGTGCTGTACGACTCCGCATGTGCTGTCTTGGCTCCATTCTCCGGCTTGGATGGAACACTACCAACGAAGTGCTCTACCTGCTGACCGGCACCACTCCTGTCTGGGACAGGATGTGGGAATCGGCATGGCTGTTCTTCAAACATCTGCACAGGAATGTTCCTGCTTCCACAGAATCCTGCCCCTGGGACATCTACAAATGCCCACACACCTCGACCGGTCTCGAGGAAGATCAGCCTCCCTGAAGAGAAGGTGCCATTAACTGAGCCTCAGGTTTGCTCCTCCCAAGGAGGGTCACTTACGGATGAATCTATCGTCCCCCACTGAAGATCCTTAATGATGAAACTGTGGATGATGGCCTTCTACTGAGGATGAACAACACTGGATGACTCTGACCCATTCACACTCATGCACACATATGTGCATTTTCTGCTACAGGAGGGTTCGCGGCACTGTCTAAGCAGTGAGTTTTGTGACGTGAAAGCTGTACGCTTGCTTGTGACAATGCTTAATGAAGAAATAATAATTGTTGCCCTGTTTCGCAAGGAAGATGAGAAATGGCTATGACATGAAGAAATCCAAAGAAGTATAGAGACGACAAGCACAAAGAACGGACTAGAATCCTGAAAACGGCACAAGTCATGTGATGACGGAAGCAAGCAACTCCTAGTGACAATGAGTCGAAATTCTTCGACAACCGTGGGTACACGTGCAAGACCTACTCACATTGAAGGGCAGTGAAGCACACCCTTGCATGGTAGTATAGAATATTGTTTCCGCACATACCGCTGCAGAAAAGTTGCAGAGGCATGCTGTGCTCCTGCTTTAGTGAAAGCAGGTTCATTTAATAACATGGAAAGAATATTTTCTACCGTCTCGTGCATCAGTGGGAGCCTACCTTTAGGTGGTGTGAGTGGGCATGTTTCCATGAGACTAGCGTCATTTTCACACTAAATCGAGGTACGAGTTTTGAAAGGTCAATTTATTTTTACACTAAATGCGGGTTATTCACTAAATCAAGAGTCACTAAATATGGGAAAATAATACATTGTTTATATAGGACTTTGGCAGGGACCAGAAAGATTATTCACTAAATATGGGAATTCACTAAATGCAGGAACATTAAATCAGGGTTTCACTGTAAATCCTTGGCAAGACGTCACATCAAAATTAAATAAATCCTCAATAGCCTTTCTTTCTCCGTATCAGGGATAGATTTTCTTTTCATGGTTGAGGTTTCTATGAAGTCAACATCAATAATTATGACCTTAATATCAAACTCAATATAGTGTTTGTTTTCATAAGTATTGCATGTTCCTGTCACTTGGTGTCACTAGGTGTGCAGAAAATACAGAAGTCGAATAGATCTTAATCTTCAAAATTAAATGGAAATAGCAAAAACATGAAAACTGTTTAAATATTTTCGAATAATTTTAGCTATATCTTGTTGCTGGGTTTTGGCAGCGCTGTATTTCGGATTTGAATACATGAATATATCTGAGGTGAGGTTAATAAAAATCATTTGATAACTGGGTGTGATGTCTTATAAGCGAGTCAATGGTTTTAATAATGAAGCATCGGATATGCGAAACGTTGGAAAGTGATCCGTCAGATAACGAGGATTGCCTGTACAGACAAATGATAGGAAATTTCTTTGTCACATAATATTTTAGGACACAAATGATCCCTACCAATTGCCACAGCTTTTTCAAAAAATGCTCACCAATCCATGAAAATTGAAGGAAGGAAAAGAGTATTACGCATGCTGCAGTAGTAAAAAAAGATGAACTCCTGCTGGAAGGGCATGGAAATGTGTGATTTGTCACTGTGTAAAGTGGGATGTTTTTTCAAATATCATTGAGAAAAAGGAGTGGAACAGAGTCACATCTAAAAGTAGGAAAACTAATAAAAAATTAAATGATATTTAAAAATATTTCTTTAAAATTTCAAACATATTGATGAAACCATTTGTGGTTTTTCAGCCAGATTAGTACGAAGAGGATTAAACCAGTCTCCATCGTCAAAATAATCAAAACAAAAACCAAACAATTATTAGTGATTGTGAGTTAGTTTGCGTTTTTTCCACACCTTAGATACAGCGCTGCAGTTGAGCATCACTGACATAAGAATATTTGGTAGTGTTTCCGTAACTAGGCAAAAGGTAAACAAAGCGACAATAGTGCTGTTGATGGTGAGAAGGCAGCAAGAAATGGTATTACCACAGGGAAAGGCAAAAAAGCGGAACTTCAACGTCATAAGTAAATATTAGAAGCATTTTGAAACAAGGATGACGAGTAATATAAATGATGATGAATGCAACCCAACCCAAGGGGGAGCCACAGTGAATGTGGGAAGGAAACCAATAGCACCTAACCAGCCTTACCCATACTGGGGAGCTGAGTAGGCATATGCCCCATACTGGTAGCATTTTAGTACAATTTCTTGTTGCCTTCTCTCCCGCTACCATTGCTTTGTTTACCATTCACCCAGTTATGGAAACAGAACTGAAAATTCCTTCACAATGACTTCCCAATCTCTGATTGACTTGCTGTCAGCCAATGAAAGTACTTCCAACCTTTACACACATTGCAAACATACAGAGAAAAGAGATTGTTATATCTGATTGCTAAATATAATGAATTACTTTTTGTGCAAATGTAGAAAAATTCATTGCAGTGCTTTATCATGCATAGTTTATTGGATCATCGGATTATAGGCAGATGGTTAATGAAGAATATACTGTGCTTATAACAAACAAATTTTTTAATAGTTCTTTTTTCCTATTGCTTACTTTGTAAAATTGCCTTTTCCCTTTCATGCTTAATGTTTGTATTTTTTTATTCTCTTATTGATTTCCCATTTTAAAAAATATTTCAATAGACTCGGTAGTCTTTTGTGATCTTATAGAGAAAAGTGTCTTTTCCTACAAATTACAACAATTGTTTGACTGAATAATTATATTACTAATTATATCAGCTAATGAATTTATTCTGATAAAATATCATTTTATTCAATTTTATGTTCTAGGTCTATGTGGACCAAGTGGACACTGATGTTGTTGCTGTTACTCGTCACTGCCCTGTCACACATCGCTCTGTCATTCTTATTGCACACAATGCTTTCTCCAAAGATGCTGCCTGCTTGAGAAATGCCTCTCGGCTTGCTCCACTACGAGTAGAAGGCACTGTTGATGGGGTTGTACTTGAAGCTGCCTTGTACCATCAGTCATTTAAGTACTTAAAACTTTAAGTTATATTGGAGGGCACTTCTGTCTAAATTTGATTGATGGGGATGCAAATTGTGAGCTTCAAATGCTTCAAATCAGTTTTTCAGAGCAGTTGGCTCACAAAGCAAGTTTTTATAGCAAGGAAAGAGTGGAATGAGCATAAATATGTTTATTTTCCTTTCGTATGCCCACAACATTTCGTTAATGAAAAGAAATAAGTATATGCAAGGAATAAAATAATACAAAAATTAAAAAAAATAACATTTTGCACTCAAAAGTTAAAAATTAATTTTGATTTACATTATGCAATCCTAAAAGAATATACTTTTATTACTCTGTTTAAATGTAAAGAACACAATCTTGTAATGGAAATGTGTCACTAAATAGCTGTTGGAGTTGTTTGTTTGTGCTTTCTGAAAGCTGTAATCAGGAGTGGTGCTAGACATTTCAGCGCCCTAGCAAACCTCTCTTTTTACATCCCTATCCTATTGCTAATTTTTTCTAACAATCTCAGTAAATAAAATACTTCTCTTGGTAATTACACATGTCCAACACACACATGTATATAGAGTAAACATTATAAAAGCTGAAGTTTTCGTTTTTTGTTATGTAGAATAATTTACAAACCTGTTATAATTTATTTATTTTTACAAGGATTTTTAGTAACTCCAATTTTTATGGCTATTAAGTTAACTGTGCGAACCTAGATAATCAAAATTTTAGCGGGGCAGGCATATAAGCCAGAACAAGTTTTTAACTGTGACGAAACTGGCTTGTCCTACAAGCGCCTACCAACCCGCATATTTATCTCCAAGTGCAAAAAAACAGCATGAGGATTTAATGTGCAAAAGGACAGACTCGCTGCTGTTATTTTTCAATGCCTCAAGCCCATGTTAATTTTCCGTGCCTTAAACCCTCGTGCATTGAAAGGAATAAATAAGAATAATTTTCCTGTGTACTGGAAAGCAAATAAAAAGGCTTGGGTCACTGCACAATTATTCATGGATTGGTTCAACGACTGTTTTGTGCATAATGTCGAACGCTACTTACGTTCAAAGAATTTGGCCTTCAAAGTTCTGCTAATCTTAGACAATGCCCCAAGACAATGAGTCCAGCTCAAGTTCGCACATCCAAATATTGAAGTGATTTTTCTGCCACCAAACACCACCTAGCTTTTGCAGTCACTCGATCAAGGGATCATTACAACTTTCAAAGCGTACTACACTCGGTGTAAATTTAGCTGCATTTTTGATGCCACTGAGATAGAAATGTTTTCCAGAATCAGTGAATGTTGGAAGCCAGTATGACATTGCTGACACTATTGCCAACATAAAAGAATCTTTGGATGAGATAAAACCTTCTACTCTTAATGCATACTGGAAAAAACTGTGGCCAGAGGTGGTTTATGATTTCAAAGGATTTTCTGATATCTCTGACGAAGTAAAACAAATTATGAAGTTAGCCAAATATGTCGTACAGGAAGGTTTTGAAGAATATCCTTTCTTCTCTATGAGTAGTTTAAGTTAGGGTTGGTAATTTTCTGCTGCAACATGGTCAGCTGATGCTGCTTCTCTCACTAGTTTCACATTGTGGAGGTTAAAGCACCTTTTAAAATTTTCAAACCAACCTGTACTGATTTGAAAGCTGGAAGCAGCTGAGTTAGCACTGCTGCCTTCACCCCGGGAGGCATCATAGAGATGATAGTAGAGATGCTTGGCCTTTTCCCTTATAGGTCTGCTCAAAGGCACTTTTCTCTGAGTTTGTTCTTCAATCCATAAACAGATTGCTTTCTCTGTTTTCTCGAGAGCTGCATCATGGGTATGAAAAGATGATTTAGCTCTTTAGGAAGCAGTTACTGCAATGCTTGACCAAATATTTTTCTCATTTTTCCATATGTACTGCACCGTAGACTCATTTATACCATATTGGCGTCCAACAGATGCCACACTTTTGCCACTGCCAGAAAATCTAATAACTCCACTTTTAGCCTCAAAGTCATAACTTGATTGTCTTTTTTGACCAGGTTCACTTTCAACAATTACTTTCTGTTTAGAACTCATGTTTTACTTGACTATGCTTCAGCTAGGAAGAGACCATAGAATTGTTAATTTCTATTTATTGAAATATTACAAAATATATTTAGTGTTTTATTACATTAATTATAATCAAATTCTTATTATTACTATATTGTATGTAACTTAAAATAAAAACAAACCTTTCTAAGTTATTTTTTAATATAATTTTAAAGATCAAGTATTAAAAAACAATTATGGAAGCACCACAGCATATTATTTTTATATGTTGTAAATTATTTTCACTCACAACAACTATTGCAGTGCTTTATAAAAACTCTTGTACACTTGCCACATACTGACTTCTGGCATGAATTGCAAAAGTCCGAGGTCTTATTTTTGCACTTTGATATCCCACACTGATGATGCTGATACTTATTTAGACCAGATTCATCTTCAGATGCTGGAATCTTATTTTAGTCCTGCTAAGAGAGTACCTGCATACAATTTCTTCACTTAGTTGTTGCAGGAACTGTGTGCAGCTAATGTTCTGCCCTGTTACACATTTGTAGAGAATTCGGGCATTTATTCCTGCAAGGTCTAATACATTGTAAAAGACCTGCATTGGCCAACGTCATGATGCAGCTTTTACAGAGTACTTTCAGGTCATCTGGTCAAGAACATCCAGTCCATATTTTGTGGCATTGTAAAATGCAACTGTATCAGGGAGACATAAGAATCAGTACCAATACATATATCTGGATGAATTGTGCTTAGGAGAAGAAAATTTTTGTTTTTCTTGCCCTGATAGATAGTCAGTGTTGTGTCCCCATTCTTCATAACAGTAAAGCTCTACAGAAAGATTGGAGAGTTTTTATTTATAGTGAAACTTCTTTCCTGGGTCAATTAACAATCTCTACCAAACTTCTATGCTGTGCTTTCAATTTTTCCACCAGCATCAAAGAGGTAAAGAAACTATCGGTTTCTTCCTTTTTGAAGATATGGTTCCAAGACTCGCAGCACAACAAATTCAGAAAGAGTTGATCTGCAGGTTGACATGCATCTTTTCCCAAGTAAGGGAAGCCATTCAATAGAAACTTATTGTCGACATCTGCAGCAAACCAAAATTTTATGCCAAATTAGTCTGCCTTATTGGCCATATATTGAATAAACTTGCATCTAGCCTTAGTAGGGAAAAGTTGTTCATCAACCATTATATTTTGTCCTGGCATATAATTTATATGACAATTTTCAATAAAGAGGTTCCATACTTCTGATGTGAGGCCAAATTTATTACTAGGTAATCTTTCTGACTTACTCATCCAACCCTTCAACTTTGTTAGGGGCATCGAATGGGACAAAATAACATTGCTGTCATTCTGACCGTTATGGCGGTTCTAGGTATAAGGGTTTGTAAAGCTACTCCAAAACAATATACAGATCTGAAATCATCAGGGTATTATAGAAAAAGTCATAAAATTTCATGTGTTGAAAAGTATCGCAGTTATGGCAAGTCAAATCTTCTTTGCGCTCAATTTGACTGCTGCAAAGATTCTAGTGTTAAAATATTAATAAGATCAAATAATACACAAGGAAAGGTAGAATAGATGTAAGATTATATAGAACTGCTATAGATATAAACAGTAATAACTTATTAGGATAGTTAATTGAGTTAAAAACTGACAATTAACACTGAAGTTAAAGAGAGACACTTGGTTAGAACAGCTTTGAAGCTCTGGCAAGATACAACTGATCCTTGTAGTAGAAAACTAAAATGCATATTTGATTTTCTAAACATGTCAGAATAATTATGTATGAGCAGTAAAGGCCCAAAGAATTAGAAAATTCCTCTAGAGGAAGAAAACCCTCTTGGGAAATTCCAGCCCACATGTAAGGAACAGAAAAACTAAGAAAACTGCCAAAAGTGTCCATTGGTCGATCTCTGCCATGCTTTGGGCCCACATTTGCCATCCTGGGTAAATTTTATGATAGCTTAAGACCGCACATGGAAACAAAACCAGAGGGTTGGTGAGAAGAAATTGTAGTAGGTTGGGGAAAAAAACAGCGAGAAATAGAAAGAAACCATACACCGTCCTTAAGTGATGGGGAAGAAGTCGTAGAAGGGTAAAGGATGTTTGAAAATGAAAAATTCCTTTATGATGCAGAAAAGACAATGAAATGTCCAGATGTCATCCTTACTTTCTATGGAAAGTTCACTTCCATTTTCAATCATTATAATCCATTTGGATGATCAATTTTCACAAGTCATCATTGATCATTTACTCGAAAAAATGATCAATTTGGTTTTCTCAAGAAACACTGTTACAAAGAAAATAAAAATGCCAATGTTCACTACACATTTGCATGAATATATAGACAAAATAATGAAGTACATCTCTGTGACATAACTATGTAGAGACAAGTATTTATGCCTGAAATGTAAGATAGCCTTGCAGAGTAACTATCTGTGAAAAATCGAAACCTCGAATTTTAAATAGATACACAAAGACATAACCTGCAAATAATCCGAACCAAGAATATTAATTCCACAAATATTGAGGGTTTACTGTACTCTTTTGGCACAAAAGATTACCTATAGGCAAAGATATTAGGAAGTTATGGACCAATATCACGTTATAGGAAAACTAGTGTTTGGTATGATGCCAGAAGAAGGAACACACTGTTACTATCAGACCAAACATGGAATCTATCAGCCATCTCGTGAAACACAGAAAATTCATGATCCTTACCATGGATAACTATCACTTCCAATGGATGATAGATAAGCTTTTGGAATAGCAATTTAAACAAACTATATCAATGAGTTTATAAGCTCTCATCAATGTGGAGAAAGATTCTTCAGCCTATTGTCAAATACTACTGGTTACAAAGTGAAAGAGAAAAATACCAAAGTGATAGAACACGAACTGTTTATTGCAGGTGCTTGGGTAAATATCCAAAATTACTTCCTTTAGAGAAGCTAGCAGCATTACTCATGAAATGTAGCCAGAATACAGATTCTATTCAGAGTCATCACCTGAGAAAATTTCTATGCTTTAATGCATCATGTTAAGAAGATATGAGCTATTGATATATACAGGGCCATAGTAACCCCATTTAGCACCCTGGGCAGAAATGTTTTGGTGCCACACAATGAACTAAAAAATAGAAGCACATCTTTATTTAGAAAAGGATTTGTATGAAACAGCAAATTCTTGTTTATTTATTTTCAAGTTTTATTTTTCAAACTCCATTATCAGAAAACATTTAATATGTCATTGAAATCTACTTTTTTGGCAATATTGTAATCTATAGACAAGACCAGAGCAGAACGTCTCTCTTGGTTCTGTAAGCAGTTATTGATTAATTTTAATTAACTGATCGAACGCTCTCTAATGTAAATGCAAGGACATTCTAAGTTAAGTTTCCACACAAGGAAACTAACTTCATAATCATGAAAAATTCCAAAATTTATCTCTGTAATTTTTTCACTTTTTATTAAAGACAAATGATATGTCATACTGTGAATTCCAGTAATTCATGTTCATTGCCATCATTTTGATGCCTATTAGCAGCATTTTCACATGAAGTTTTAATTTCATCTTCATTCATATTATATTTAGCACAACTTAAAAATTCGTAAATCGTTATCGATTTTCATTAGCAATGTAAATCGTACTTTCAACTGTGCATAAAGAGAATTACCGTATCTACCCGAATTCAAGACGACACCGAATCTAAGACGACCCCCCTCCCCCTTTTAGCAGGCTGTCAAAACAGAAAAAAGATTTTATAACCTAATTTCTCACTGACTGTATTTGGTGTGTATTTCGAACACACATATTCAGTATAGGTATACTAGTTCATTCATTAATTGAAATGTTTTGTTTCAAATGTGTTCTTCTGAAATAAAAAATAATTTTTAAAATGTATTTTTAAAATTAAGACTCTATTAATTGAATTCCAGATCGTAAGTTTGCAATGAAAAATACAATTATTTTATCTTATGTTTCATTTGTTTAAAAAAACATCGATTAAATGCGTAACCGTACATCCTAGGTTATATGACAACTCGTCACGGTCATTTCGTTGCACATCAATTCATCGTGGTTAGTTTGTCGCAGGTCAATACATCGCATGACAAATTCATCTCTCGACAAATTCGTCATGGTGTCTCGCCTTCCAATTTGTCTTGCGACGATGTCTTGTGATGAATGTCTTGCGACGAATTTGTCTCGAAACGAAATTTTCACACGACGAATTTGTCTAGCAATGAATTGATGCGCCATAAGTTTATCGTGTGATGAATTGATGCGCCACGAATTGAAGTATGCCAAATTTACGAGCGATCACTTACTGAGATGTATTGATGGTATATGACTTTGTACTCAAATTTAAGGTGACCTCTGATTTTCGCAAGCTGAAATTTTGAAAATAGACCTCGTCTTGGATTCGGGTAAATACGGTAATTGCCTGATGCATTGCATCTTTATTGTATTTTTACATCTAATCTAATACATTTTCAATCTCGTAGTCATATCACCTGGAACAAAGAGTATTTACCAAAAGTTTCAAGTAAAGCTTCACATGATTCACGATCTCTACTGTCACAATAAAAGCAACTTTTATTCCAATGAATTGGAGGTAGATTGAAAATGTCCCGAATTATAATGGCTCTATCTTTATTTATTGAACTTAGCATTGCCACTTGTTTCTCTAGATACTAAGTAGTTTATATACATGCATTACGAGCCCCATAAAAGACCCATATATTTACAATTGTTGAGCCACTTCCTTTCACAGAATGCCACACACTTTCAACTTCGCTGTTTCTAATCATTATTGCAACTGTAAAGAATTCACAGCATTTGCTTTCAATGACTATTGTGTTGCACAATGTTTTTTTCCACCTACTATATAATAAATATTCAATTTGGCGCCTCCTTACGAAGCTGTGCCCCAGCTGCCCCACCATCACTATGGCTCTGGATATATACATTAGTTTTGGAGGCTTCATTGTCAAGTCTCTTAACATTTTAAGTGTTTAATCTTTGATAAGAACATTGGTAATTTTTGAGGAAAAGAGATTTTTTGCTTTAATAGTTTCTCATACATGAACTGTATTAAAGTTTAAATTGTTTCTTTTTCAGGTCAGGAGGATTGCGATTTCAACATTATGAAGATTTTGATAAGGATTCAGGTTGGATTAATGGTCTTGGAGAATATGAAGTAGAAATTCGTGAGAATATTGCTGTCTCAGAGTCAAAATTTTTGAAGGAGCGAAAGGAGGAGAATAAAGGAGAACTTACAACAATTGATTTCTGTCCAGATTTCCAGCCAGGATCTGTAGTTGCTATCAGGTTAGTCAGTGAAGTTTTCAATTGCTTTTCCTTGTATCATTTTATTTGTTAATGATAATATTTC
Organism: Tanypteryx hageni; assembly: GCA_028673005.1. NCBI lineage: Eukaryota > Metazoa > Arthropoda > Insecta > Odonata > Petaluridae > Tanypteryx > Tanypteryx hageni. Next base: position 119,284,738 of record CM054112.1, read on the forward strand.
ACCCTATTCATTATTTAAAAAAAGCATAAATATTCTTCTTTGAATTTCAAGTGTAGAAATCTGCTTTATTTGATCATAGTAGGCTTATAGTTTATGCATCAAAACCTCAATAATACAAAATCAGCTTATCAAATGTTTATTCATAAGAAGCATGCTTCAGTCCTCTTTAAAAACAAAACTATATATTGCTTGTTATAACAGTTATCAGGGCCAGTCCTAAACAATTGGCAGCCTTGGGAAAACTTATTTTTGACGGCCCCCTTTAACATTATTAAATACTCAGTAGTGTGAGAAATAATTGTTAATTGATACAAATAAAAAGGAAATGATTAGATGATGATGCCGTTACTTGGATGTAATTTTGGAACGAATTATCCACAATATGTTCTCTTGGCTCAATATTTCATGGATGTGCTTAGGTGCAAACTAGAGTGAGGCTAAGCTTGCTTTCGTTTTTGCTTTCCTGCCTTTTCTGGTTTCTTGCTCATGTCAGTTCACCATTGTTCACCACCCATATTGCATACAAAATAAAAATTATTCTTGTATAATAAACATTTTTAAATCAGTTGATTTATGCTACATAATTTTTTCCATCTAAGCAAATGAAACTAATGAATAATCACATTCATCACTATTGGCAGACTCATCCCACACATGTCATTCCGTATTACTCAACAAAACATTTTTGCACAGTAAAATCTCCTAAACATGGAGTTATAAGAATAGGTGAAAAATAAACTTGGGGAATTACCTTATTCATTTACTAACAAAGGATGTTGGCATAGTGCAATTTCAGACAGACTGTCATCCAATCTTAAGTCCATAGAAAATTTCATGACAACAGCTTGTGAAACAAGGTAATTGGGTCAAAAGAAGTATCACTGAATGAGTAAGTAACAAAAAGGGATGTGATTGGCCAAATAATGTAATTAAAATGCAGGTATGGATGAGGCCGAGACTTTGTGGAATTCCATTATCAAATAAATAAACACTCCGGGATAGTATTTTTTATTAGAAATCTTTTGCTTATTTCCACATAATTTATTTATCTGTGGAAATAAGCAAAAGATATTAATAAAAATACTATCCCATAGTGTCTATTTTATTTAGTATTTTTGGTTAGGTTAGGATTATTGCCTTTTCTTGTGGAAAATAGTCTCCTGAGGTCAGCCTGGAATATATCCCTAATTTATAGCATTAAACCAATGGGAAAATGTGATCCCCAAAATGTCGATCTGCTTAAATTCTGATTTATCTGGAACCAATTAAGCACATAACCCAGAGACTCTAAAATTAATTGTAAATTTATATTTATTGGTTAATGGATGGGATCAAAGGAATCACAATTAGGTCTACTGCCTTAAGAGGATGCTTGCAATAATGTCGGCTGCCTTGAGAGGGGGTCTTAATACAGTGGAACGAGTCTATGGCAACCACTGACGGTTCCTGAAAATAGTGGTCATCAAGGCGGATGGTCATCTAACTGGTGTTGAGCTACTTGGCAGTCAGAATGAATACCTAGGGCGAACTGTAGGCTTGAAGAAATCTTGAGAAGAACGTTATTTTACAAAATATGCTAGTAGTTTTAGAAAACACAGGGACATGTTCCATTGATCACACATGTATTATCACAAATACATACTACATACATCCATAAATTTATAACCTCAAAAAAATAGTTGTTCGTATGAACCTTGTGCGTGCATAAATAGTTTTTTAAATGCATAGAATAAAATTCGAGATCATACGGTAAATGAGTTATAAAATGGGGCAAAAATGATAGGAAATTACCACTAAGAAAATTCAAAAAAGGTTATTCATGCAGTAAGTGGCCTAAAGCACACACATTAAAAGCTGTATAGAACTTCAAACATGAAAACTACCAACAGTCGGATCCAGTTTTAAAGTCCATAACTTTGTCCACATCAAGTTGAATTCGTCATTTTAAGTTTATTTAAATGGTGAAAAGGCGTAAATGTTCTTGCTTTGACCGCAAATCCTCAGTAAGCCAGGGCAAAGAACAATAATAACATCTTTACAGATAAAGTTGAGCATTTAAGAAATTACAGAAAAACTTACAAAACTTCATGTAAAATAAAATGCTAATACGTACGTAATTAAATAATAAATGAATGGTTGGTAAATAAATGATGATACTCACTGTAGGTGAGGGTACATGATGGATAGAAATAGGCGTGGTGGTCAGGTCAGATCCAGATGTCATGATTATCATGAAGTTTATACACTAACTGCCTCTCTTCGAGTGGCTACCAAATGACGTGAGAACTTGTACTGAGAAAACACATTTATTGTCTTGTTTATAATTTTACAGAAATTCAATTTGCAATTGAAATGGAGCTCAAAGTTTTGAAAAGTCAAGTTTTTCCCTTAAAAAAACCAAAAACTTCATTTTAACTTTCAAGACACAGATGCTTTTAGTGAGTCGTTAGTTTTTGAAAAACTGGTGTAGAGTTAACTGTCGACTTTTCTGATTTAACATTTTAGACACTATTATGTCCTCTATTTTATTTTCTAAAAAGTCCAAATGTTCATCCTGGCAGTTATTTTTGCAAAACATGGACCTCAGTTGCGAGACTACTTTTAGTGAGTCACATGGAGATAGTTCGTCATTGGTTGGTTTTTCTGCCTCTGCCTCATCTTCTTCATTTTTATCAACTTCTTCATTCACATTATCATCAATATTCTGAAACAATGTTTCTCCTCAGTTTTCTGGAATATCTTCGTAATACTCCATCTCTTCCACTAAATGAATGTCATCAATGCTTGCCGCCTCACAAACGTTCTTCAAAATTATTCCTTCGTTTTCTTCTTGGGGAGTTTTGATTTGTTGCTCTTCGAATTTCCCAAAACAACATTTTGCGAAGCATTTGTGAAGTGTCAATTTCTACACCATTCCACAACTTTTATCCACCTGGCAGCAGCTAAAACTCTAATTTTTTTTGCAAGGTCAGAAGCGCTTTCCATAGAAGTGACTTCATAAGCCTTTTCCTGTACAGCAGCTTGAATGTTTGGATGATACCCTGGTGAAGGAGTTGATGTGAGGCAGTTGTATCGGCTGGGAGGAATTTTAGTGCAATATTTGATAACTCCAAACCTTGAGTATGACAAGGCACATTATCCACAAACAAAAAAATTTTTTGATTCATATTCTTTATTCTTTCATTCAGTGCCTCCACCTATTTCATGAATACATGTCCAGTCATCCATGCTTTCCTATTTGCTTTCCATGTCACTCCCAACTGTGCTCTGTTGACACCTTTAAAGCACCTAGGGTTCATAGATTTCGTGATTATCAAAGGGTTTTCCTTCTCCCCTAATGCACTGCAACACAGGGCCACAGTCAGTCGCTCTTTAGACATTTTCTCTACCATACATTTTTTCCTTTCTCAATTAATGTTTTATTGGGAAGGCACCTGAAAAACATTCTAGTTTCAACCATGTTATAGACATTCTTGAGGTCATATCATTCAATAATTGATGAAATCCGCTCTTTCCATTCAGTAATCCTATGTTGGTCCACATCCCCACTCTCACTGCTCACAGTGCAAAAAACGTTGTGGGTCTTTCGAAAGCTCTCTAACCACCCATTACTGGTGTGCAAGTTTTCAATTGGCAAGATATTAGTAACATATTTAGCCTTCTCTTGAATTACTGGACCACTAATTGGAATTTTTTGCACTAGCATTTTTGAACCACTGAAGCACTAAACGGTTGATGTCTTAATACGTTTCTTTTCTCCTCTTCACAGGCACTTCTTTTTCACTTTCCCAATCATGGAGCAGTTCGTCCTTACATTTCAGAATGTTTAAAATGTGCGTTTTCCCACACTTGTATTTTTCAGTGAGTTTCTTCTGTGACCAGCCATGTTCACTTTCTTCTATTACGCTCACTTTTTTCTCAAGACTTAAAAATTCTACTTTTCTCTTTGGCATGTTGAAAAGGACCATCATGAAATGAAACTCGAATAATGGGATACGAAACACACAATCGTTGCAGCAAAACCAGACACGAGTGCTATGAAGGTAGACAAAACTGGCCAAAGTTATGCATGCATTCGTAATACAAAGTGAAGCGAAACTTTTGGGATTCCCAGTAATACAATGTAAAGAAATTGGTTGCTCCCCTTGACGGGACTGTCAGTTGCCATACCTTCCAGTGACATGCCTTCTTAAAAAATTTCTTTGCCCACTCCTTCACAATAGCAGAGAACTTAAGGATTTCAAATGTGACCTAATGCTTCCTCCTATGCCGCCTCTTTTGATTCTAATTTCAGGAATTGCACAGTTAAATAAGTAGAGGAATTTTGAGTAAAAATTATTACAATTATCACTTAAAAGTCTGGCGTTGAATTCTGTTGACCAGTTTTCCCGTCTTAAAAGAGAACCGAGATTTGAGATGTTAGATGGTGAAAGAACTCTAGTGGTGAAATAACTAATTGATTTGATTTGTGCTCGAGTATCAAGTTCAAATACAGTTGAAATAGTCAAATAATCTGATAAATGGAAGTCATGAACGCCCAAATGTCCTGTATTTCATCAACTGTCCCGTAAAATCCTGTATTTCATCAACTGCCCCGTAAAATCCTGTATTTTCTGAAGTGAAAGTTTTTACAAATATATTATAATAAGAAAAACATTGCAAATAAATGACATGGTGGTGATGTCCGGGATTCTGCCTTGTTGATCCATTTTCTGGACAATATTTTGCCGGTGTTCCAGTCGGCTTCTTCAGGTCCGAAGTGACCTGAAGAAGCCAAATTTTTCTGTACATAGATTGTAACTAAGTAGGGCATACTGGAAGCAAAAGAAACACTTTTACTGACCTTATTGAGTTAATCGTAAACTATGTATAATACAAATTAACTTAATAGAGGTTGTGTTGCGTTTATGTACCTTTTCCAGTTTTCGTAATTTTTATTCTCACGTTATAAGCGGATGTAATTCTAGACGGGGAGTTGAAACTCGATACTTAGGATGCGGAAAAACGTTACAAACGATAAACTTTAGAAGCGGGAAAAGATATAATGGAAGTAAATGGAGCTCTAGCTGGGACCTCAAAATTTCGACTTAAGATGCGGAAAAACGTTAGAAGTGAAAACGTTAGAAAGAGAGTTCACTGTACATGAAAGGAAGCATAATCTCCCTTGTCACCAGTTGTTCTACTTCCACCTCAGCACTGGTGGATAATTTTGCCTTTAAATACCTGCTGAGATCTTCTTTTGATGTGTCTTTCCTAAATCTCCAGACATGCAGATGAATTTTCCTTGGGACTCCAACTAGCGGGCACTCAATGTTAGCAGTGGACGCACTTCATGTGATCGGCTTAGGTTTGGGTTTATGCTTGTAGCTCACTTCAGTGAAGCTGTTATAATGGTCCTCGTTTTGTTCTGCACTGTCACCAAGATTCTTCATATCTGGGCCAGAATTGTCAGGATTGAGACAGTCATTACTCATCAGTTGAACAGCAATTGCAAAGCATTCAGTGTCAGCTTGGTTTAGATGAATAAAGTTTGGAAACCACTGAATAAATTGTTTAAATAAACCAAGTAAGGGTTCCATTTTTTTATGAATAGACAAGAAGGAAAAGTGTACTTCATAAATGGAATACACAGAGATTTCAAAGATGTTCTTTATGGTAAATCCATATAAAATGGTATCTAAAGATTGGGCAGTTCTTGAATTTTTATCTCCAAAACTAAAGTAGTAATTTTGTGGTCTTACTGACTTTTTTGTAGTAAATGTTGTCCACTATACAAATACGTTTTTTTACCTGTACCTTACAGATCATATAAGAGCTTGGGAAAGAAAAATATGAATTTTTCATTGTTTCCTTATGGATTCATCATAGCAATCAATGTAAACAAAATATTTGATGCCAGCTTGAGATTTTCTTGAATTTTTATCTCCATAACTATAAGTTGTAGTTATGTGGTCTCAAAGACTTTTTTGTGACAAATAAATTGGGCAGCATGTGAAATTTGTATGGTTAGTGTAGGCATTCCGTGTAAAGGTGCCATTAGCTTTTCAGAAAAATCGCCGTAGCGAAAACTAGTGTTTTTGAAGTCAGACTTTAACCCAGAATTCCTTCAGCATTATTGTTTGCAACTCACATTTCTGTATGCAGAAAGATGTGTCTCTTTAATCTATATCTGGAGGTGTAAATAATGTGTTTGTGTGTTGCACATTACATAAGTTTTTCACAAAACAAAAATCAGGGTTGGAACATCAAGTGCTCTTAGTTCTGTAATGTTTGAGATTTCGACCCATGTTGATAAAGACATTTTCACGCTGAATAAGTCAAGGAAACACCACTAGAAATTATGCACATGTTTTGTGGTACACCCTGTATTTTTTCAAATCTACCATGTTTGAATTGTGCAATGTGTTGTTTGAAGTGTGTTTGTAGTTATCTTTTCATTTGCCCTGTATAGCATATGTGACAGTGTTTGTAGTTAATTCTGTAAATTCCAGGCTTCTCACTGCTTGGAATTTTGTCTTCCATGTTTCTCAAAATGTTTTTATGCTGTTTTTTTTGCATTTTTGTGGTAATAGGTAGGTAATAGATGTTAAATTGAAATTTTTTAGAAAGTATGGCTGCATGTTTACTTTTACTTCAGAGCATTTTTATTTCAATTTAAATATGTGGTAAAAGTCATTTGGACTCAAATATACATATTTTTCAGACTTAAGAAAGGGCATTAATTATGACTTTCTTGGTACTTCTGACAAATTTCTGCCATAAATAGCACAATATTAATATAAATAAAACATTTATTGTAACTTATGCTAAAAAAGGTTTAATTTACCCATTTTTGCCAATTGCAGCAGGATGGATATTCTTAGCATATTTTTGTCGATAAAAATATTTATGAAAATTGATTTTTTGCAATATAATACTTCTTATCGATGTGCTCTAGGGTTTCATTGCACCAAAAAGTTCAGGATTCACTAGCAAAGATATATAATCTGATGTCTCAAGAGAAAGGGCTGAAGGAGCTAATGGATGCAGTCGATGGCATGACATTAGCTGATCTAAATAGAGCTCTATATAGATGTGATCAAGAGGAAAGAGATGAAGGATGGGGAGGTGGAACCTATAACATCCCTAGTTTTGGACCAATGGTATACTGCGGTCTTCAAGGTAAAAGCATTTATGTAATTGGATGAAATTCATTCTTCCTGTTATGACATTTTTATGTGGTCCATGCATGCAGTCCATAAATTAAATGCATGTAACGGAGCTGGTATTTGCTAGTCTGCCTGCATCTTTCATTTTCTAAACTAATTGACAAATTCTTTTGAGATTTGGTTTAAGAAATCTTCACCAAAAAAACAAATTTCATTTTGTTTTTTATGGACCAATTAGGTGACCTCCTTCACTATGTAAACTTTTGTGTATTTCATGAATAATATCATTATTACAGCATTTAAGTTGTTCCTAATGATACAATTCCAATTGTTGGCCTTCCTTAAAATAATTATTTCTAAATTTTAATGATAAAATATGACATTTCATTATCATAGTTATTCTATTCCCATATTCTCTTTACCATCCATTTCTTTTAAAATATATAACATCCTTTCCTCTTCCTTCTTCTTTGTCTCATTCCTAGCATCATCCATTCCATTACATCTTTCAAAGTTTGCTTCACCCATTTCTACTCATCATCATCATAGGTAGTCTGTCCGTAGACAGGTCCGTGATTATTCTTGGTTAAACTTGGTTCTCCATATACTCCTATTTTCCGCTGTCCTCTTTATATCTTGATAACTCTCTTTCCCTTTCAAATCGTCTATCAGCTGAAACCTTTTCCTACCTCTTTCCCTTTTCCCATCTAGTTTTCCTTCTAACACATCTTTAATCATACTCTCTCTCCTCAGGTAATGTCCAACCCAGTTAGCCTTCCTCTTTCTGATAGTCTGTATAATCATTCGCTTCTCTCCTATTCTTCGTAGCACTTCATCGTTTTTCATCCTATCTGTCCATTTTATCTTCAGCATTCTCCTCCAAGTCCACATTTCAAAGCTTTCCAAGTATTTGATGTCATTTTTCCTTAGCGTCCATGTTTCTGCCCCATACAATGCTATACTCCATACGTAGCATTTTATCAACTTCTTGCGGATATCTTCCCTTATATTCCCTGTAAGCAGTTGTTTCTTTCTCCTGAAAGCCGCTTTTGCTTTTCCTATTCTAGTTTTGATCTCATCCGTACATTTTGCCTCTCGTGTTATGATACTTCCAAGGTATTTATATTCTAAAACTTGTTCTAATGGCTTTCCCCCAATAGTTATGTTCAGATTCTCTTCTTTACCCGATATTCGAATGACCTTGGATTTTTCTGTATTTATTTCCATACCGTATTTTCTACCTGTTATCACTAGTCTATTTATCATTTTTTGTAGCTCCTCTTCCTTTCTTGCTAGAAGTACTTGATCATCTGCGTATTTCACTGTTCTTATAATCCTTCCTCCAATTTTGAAATCCCCTGTGCCTTCTAAAGCTTCTTGCATTAGACTTTCTCCATATATATTGAATAGGGTTGGCGATAGGCAGCAGCCTTGTCTTACTCCTCTACCGATATTTATTCCGCAGGTTTCCACATTCTCAAACCTGACCTTTACAACTTGATTCTCATATAGATTCCTAATCAGTCTCCTGTCTTTCCAGTCTACACCTATATCCTTTAATATCTTCATCAACTTTACCCAATTTACTCTATCAAAGGCCTTCTGCCAGTCTACGAAACATGCGCAGATATCTTGACTGTATTCTATTGCCCTTTCTGATATGGTTCTAACTACTCCTATAGCATCTCTAGTTCCTCGTCCTTTTCTGAAACCGAATTGATCTTCCCCTATTATTTCTTCTGCCTTTTTCTCCAGCCTTTTATTAAGAATCCTCGTGATGATCTTCGATGTGTGTGACAGAAGGCTTATAGTTCTGTAATCTTTACACTGCATTGCCTTTGGCTTCTTCTTTAGAGGGATCATTGTTACTTCTAGGAAATCCTGAGGCCACTCTCCCATGTCGTAAATCTTATTAATTAATTTCATGATCACTTTTAGTCCTTCTGATCCTATGACTTTAAGTATCTCAGCCGGTATTCCAGCGCTGCCCGTGGCTTTCCCCTTCTTTAGTTCCACTATCGCCTTTTCTACTTCGCTCTCCATAATACTTGGTCCTAAGTTGTCTTCTTCAATGTTTTCCTCATTTTCCAGTTCTATTTTTGCCGCTCCTGCCTGTTTGCTGTATAATTCTTTAATGTATTCTTCCCATACCTGTGCTACATTCTTTGTTTCTGAGACTATCTTCCCATCCGTATTCATAATTCCTTTACCACAAATTCCATTAGACTTCTTATCTTCTAATTCCAGTGCCCTAGCGTACATAATATCGTACCGTCCTAACTTCTCCATTTGTTCTATTTCATCACATTTTCCTTTTATCCAATTTTCTCTAGCTTTATCTGTTACCCTTCTCAACTCATTGTTTATACGCCTATAGTTGGCTCTACCTTCTTCACTGTTAACGTTTTTCCATTTTCGTCTCTCATCCATTTTCTCCAGCATTTCCTTCGTGATCCATGGTTTTCTGATTTTCTTCTCTTGTTTTCCAATCTCTTTATCCAAGGTATCCTTGATACTGGTTTTAATTTCATCCCATTCTATATCAACGGTCTTCGGTTTGTTTTCCAACTTTCTTAGGTTATCTTCCAACTTCATGCTGACTACATTCTGCCTTTCTTTCAGTTTTTCTAGGTCCCAGGTCTGTCTTTCTCTTCTCGTTTTTCTTATTTGTTTGAGCTTTGTACTCATGTCAAGTATTAGAAGACTGTGATCTGAATCAATGTCTGCTCCTTGCAATGCCTTGGCGTTCTTTATGCTGTTCCTGAATCTTTGTTTTACAAGGATGTAATCTATTTGGCATCTCATTCTATCTCCTGGGCTTTTCCATGTGTATAACCTTCGTTTATGGTTTTTGAACCATGTATTAGTCACTACAAGGTCATTATTGATGCAGAATTCTACGAGTTTCTCCCCTCCTCGATTTCTCTTCCCAAGTCTGTATTGCCCGACAACATTTTCTTCCTGTCCTTCTCCGACTATGCTGTTCCAATCTCCCATTATTATGCAGTTTACCTTTCCTCTTCCGTCTTCTTCGTAAATTTCATTAATTTGCTCATAGATCTCATCTATTTCTTCATCGTCATGAGCTGACGTTGGCATATATACCTGGATTATCAGCATGTCCACTGGGACTGCTTTTAGCTTTATTGCCATCAGTCTATCGTTCGTTGCTATTATCTTTGTCACGCTTTTCATCATATCTTTCCTAAGTACCAGAGCTACTCCCCTTTCCCCACTATTTCCTCCAGAATAAACTACCGTGAATTCTTCCGAGTCGAACTGTCCTTCTCCTTCCCATCTAGTTTCGCTTAGCCCTATAATGTCAACTCTATTTCTTCTCATTTCTTCTTTCAGGTTCTCTAGCTTTCCTGCCTTTCTCATAGTTCTTACGTTCCAAGTCCCTATTCGTAATTTACTTTCGACAAATGTTTTCCTCAAGGCAGTCCCCGCCCGGAGATCCGATTGGGGGACTATTTTACCTCCGGATTGTTTTACCTCGAGAGAACTCATATTGTCCAACCATATAATCTTTACTAGGGATTGTAATGTGGTAGTTTCCCTCTTGCTTTCCACATCGCAGTACTGTAGCCGTTCAAATCGTCCTGATCACGCCTACAGCTGTATTGGATATAGACCCAACCAACATCATTTGTTTTCGGCTCTATACCATACTGACAGTACTGCTGCCTACTGCCAGGCACTGATGATAGTTTTTTTTTTTTAATAAAACCTCCATTCGAGGGGTTTGAACCCCCGAACTTTGCAATAGAAAGCCGACACGCTAACCACTACACCACCAGTGCATATATATATATATATATATATATATATATATATATATATATATATATATATATATATATATATATATATATATATATATAAGTTGGAAAACAAACCGAAGACCGTCGATATAGAATGGGATGAAATTAAAACCAGTATCAAGGATACCATGGATAAAGAGATTGGAAAACAAGAGAAGAAAATCAGAAAACCATGGATCACGAAGGAAATGCTGGAGAAAATGGATGAGAGACGAAAATGGAAAAACGTTAACAGTGAAGAAGGTAGAGCCAACTATAGGCGTATAAACAATGAGTTGAGAAGGGTAACAGATAAAGCTAGAGAAAATTGGCTAAAAGGAAAATGTGATGAAATAGAACAAATGGAGAAATTAGGACGGTACGATATGATGTATGCTAGGGCACTGGAATTAGAAGATAAGAAGTCTAATGGAATTTGTGGTAAAGGAATTATGAATACGGATGGGAAGATAGTCTCAGAAACAAAGGATGTAGCACAGGTATGGGAAGAATACATTAAGGAATTATACAGCAAACAGACAGGAGCGGCAAAAATAGAACTGGAAAATGAGGAAAACATTGAAGAAGACAACTTAGGACCAAGTATTATGGAGAGCGAAGTAGAAAAAGCGATAGTGGAACTTAAGAAGGGGAAAGCCACGGGCAGCGATGGAATACCGGCTGAGATACTTAAAGTCATAGGATCAGAAGGACTAAAAGCGATCACGAAATTAATTAATAAGATTTACGACACGGGAGAGTGGCCTCAGGATTTCCTAGAAGTAACAATGATCCCTCTAAAGAAGAAGCCAAAGGCAATGCAGTGTAAAGATTACAGAACTATAAGCCTTCTGTCACACACATCGAAGATCATCACGAGGATTCTTAATAAAAGGCTGGAGAAAAAGGCAGAAGAAATAATAGGGGAAGATCAATTCGGTTTCAGAAAAGGACGAGGAACTAGAGATGCTATAGGAGTAGTTAGAACCATATCAGAAAGGGCAATAGAATACAGTCAAGATATCTGCGCATGTTTCGTAGACTGGCAGAAGGCCTTTGATAGAGTAAATTGGGTAAAGTTGATGAAGATATTAAAGGATATAGGTGTAGACTGGAAAGACAGGAGACTGATTAGGAATCTATATGAGAATCAAGTTGTAAAGGTCAGGTTTGAGAATGTGGAAACCTGCGGAATAAATATCGGTAGAGGAGTAAGACAAGGCTGCTGCCTATCGCCAACCCTATTCAATATATATGGAGAAAGTCTAATGCAAGAAGCTTTAGAAGGCACAGGGGATTTCAAAATTGGAGGAAGGATTATAAGAACAGTGAAATACGCAGATGATCAAGTACTTCTAGCAAGAAAGGAAGAGGAGCTACAAAAAATGATAAATAGACTAGTGATAACAGGTAGAAAATACGGTATGGAAATAAATACAGAAAAATCCAAGGTCATTCGAATATCGGGTAAAGAAGAGAATCTGAACATAACTATTGGGGGAAAGCCATTAGAACAAGTTTTAGAATATAAATACCTTGGAAGTATCATAACACGAGAGGCAAAATGTACGGATGAGATCAAAACTAGAATAGGAAAAGCAAAAGCGGCTTTCAGGAGAAAGAAACAACTGCTTACAGGGAATATAAGGGAAGATATCCGCAAGAAGTTGATAAAATGCTACGTATGGAGTATAGCATTGTATGGGGCAGAAACATGGACGCTAAGGAAAAATGACATCAAATACTTGGAAAGCTTTGAAATGTGGACTTGGAGGAGAATGCTGAAGATAAAATGGACAGATAGGATGAAAAACGATGAAGTGCTACGAAGAATAGGAGAGAAGCGAATGATTATACAGACTATCAGAAAGAGGAAGGCTAACTGGGTTGGACATTACCTGAGGAGAGAGAGTATGATTAAAGACGTGTTAGAAGGAAAACTAGATGGGAAAAGGGAAAGAGGTAGGAAAAGGTTTCAGCTGATAGACGATTTGAAAGGGAAAGAGAGTTATCAAGATATAAAGAGGACAGCGGAAAATAGGAGTATATGGAGAACCAGGTTTAACCATGAATAATCACGGACCTGTCTACGGACAGACTACCTATGATGATGATGATATATATATATATATATATATATATCCATATATATCCATATCCATTTCTACTATCATTCTCTTATTGCACTAGTTAAGCTCTTCTCCTCCACCATGGCCCTTAACCGATTAGGGATGGAGCACCACCACGGTGGTGTTATGGTACCGTCCTCTTCTGCCCTCTTATGTGGGTCGTGTTAATTACCTGTAGTTCCTTCTTTTTGCTAGCAGCTTACAGACAGTTTTAAGTTTCCACCTCTGAAGTTGCACGTGTTTTTCTTAAGCGGTTACCATTTTACATGTTTTTAAACTTAGCCCTTTTTTAATTTGACAATTGCGACCAAGAGAAAACGGTGTGAGGATCACAAACTGGATTTATTGTTTTCTATACCAGATGATGGAGTAAAAAGTGATATATACTCTATCGATAGTGATATTCAAGAGGAAGAAATTCCTGAACCCTGTGAAGATATTTCACCTATAACTTTAGACGATGAATCCGATGGTGAAATTGAAGATACAGTTGAACAGGCTAATAGAAGCAGATTGACTTGGTCCAGAAGAGGTTTGATAAATTTAGGCAGTCTCTCTCAGTTTACACTTGGTCCTAATACTTACTTACCAGAAAATTCTTCACCTTTAGATTATTTTGTTATTTTTACGGGCGATATGTTGGACCATTGCGTCAAGCAGACTAATTTGTATGCCTTGCAAAGAATGTTAACTGCGGGCAGAGGTGAAAATATTTGGGAAGATCTTACATTAGATGAGTTGAAAGCTTGGTTAGGTGTGATCTTTACAATGGGATTTTGTCTGAAAGACTATTGGTCCACAAATAGGGCATTAAATGTACCAGGTCTATCAGAAATCATGGCAAGGGATCGATTCTTGTCAATTATGTGGAATTTTCACGTAAATGATAATTCACGGGAGCCTCTACAAGATAGCTTAGATTTTGATAAACTACAAAATTGGACCTATTCTGGATAGTTTGAATTGCAATTATAAAAATATTTTAACTTTTCACTTTTAACTTGTCACCAGATATATTTATATAACTCTCCAAAAAAGGTTTGAGAGCCATAGGGACTGCAATCACCAACCGAGTTGATTATTCTAAAGAATTGGTAGCAAATACAAAGGACTGGAAGCAAAGTAACCAAGGGGACTGTGAGTGGCTCTCCTCCGCCCCACTCGTTTCCTTAGGCTGGCGAGACAAAATGTCTATATTCTTTTTGTCATCGGGTTATGATTCACCCACATACCCAATGCAGTCTGTGAAAAGGAAGGAGAAGGATGGGTCGAAGGTGTAGGTGTGCTGTCCTGAGATTGTGAGGTTATACAATCAATTCATGGGAGGATTAGATCGAAACAATCAATTATGTAGCTACTACAGTTTGCACATTCCTTCAAAAAAGTGGTGTCATAGACTGATGTTTGATTTAATAAATAGAACGGTAGTAAATTCTTATATCTACTACAAACAAGCTACCAATAAGCCAACTTTTCCCCTTAAAAAATTCTATTTGAATATAATCGAAGACCTCATTGGAGGCTACAGTAGCAGAAAGGCGCGTGGACGTAGAGCTACAGTTCCTCCTTCACATAATTTTGGAGAGTGCCACTATCCAGATCAAGTAAAAAGAAATGAGAAGAATAAACTTTTGCATGAAGAATGTGTGGTATAGTGGAGAAATGGAATTAGGAAGAGGATAATTTTTGTATGTTCTGTTTGTGAAAAAGGGCTGTGCATTGACACTTGCTTCAGAGAATTCCATCTGAATCTCCAATAATTCAGGAATAAAAAGCCTCAGTAAGTACTTTAATAGTTAATATAGACTCTTAGTATGGCCCAGTGAAAGTTTCAAGCAGATTAGAGTTAACATTCTTTTTCTATCGTACTTTTCCCAAAAAGGTAACAAATTGGCTATTTCTGGCATTTAATTCCATCCCTAATGGGTTAAGGAAGAGGATGTAGAGTAGTTTCTTGGTTCTCATGCCGAGGAGCCCTCTGCATAGGATGTTTTGGCCACAAAACAAATGCCATAATCACTTAAAGTTGGTTGAATACTGACTGCAAAAAAGGCCTAGAGCAAGCAATCGTTAGCTCTTTTTAATCCAATTTAAATTCCACACACATACCTACACAAAGACACAAGCACACACACACACACACACATACAGTAATCCCTCTCCAACCATGGTTGGAGAGGGCCAAGGCTTATGGGAAATAGAGGGTTGGGGGAGTGATCCTTTAAAGACATACCATAAATCTTATAATTCATACAAAACATGCTTTAAAATTCTATTTATCATATTTGTTATCATCACAATTCTAATGTATGATAAAATTTTTCTATTATATATTTATTATTCTTAAAAATTCTATTTATTATATAAAATAAAACAAGTAAAATTACAAAGAATTTTAGTACAGTAGAAATGTAATGAGCTGTCCCACTTGATCCTGTTATCCTGGCCTATAGTCTCCATAGCAAATCATCTACATATGACTGCTTATCCCTGACTACACTCCTCCCCATTTTGTAAATCACCATAGGCCACCAGATGCACAGCTACAAAAAGAAAAATTTATTTAACTCTTTGCACTCATATTTTTTCAAATAGTGGTCCCCAGCCAGCTCAAGAGATATATATATATATATATATATATATATATATATATATATATATATATATATATATATAAATAATATGTAGTTATATAATATTATATTCAAAGCAATATATATATTAATCATTCAGGAGGAAAGAAGCAAATGTGGTCTATTAGGAGAACAATCGCTAGAAAACTTGATGAAAGACAAATTATTGGCAGGAGATATTGGACAAATATCATATATTTACGATAAACAAGTGTGAAATGCACCGGTATCTATTTTGTGTGAAAAGTAAATAGGTATCTTCAGTGTTGCACAAAATACAATGTAAACTACTACTTGAATTCGAGGCTTCATGTAAGCGACTGATTTCCTCCTAACACACCTGGAGAAAATTGGTGTATGCAACCCGCATGATGCCTCAATAAATGAGCTTGCCTGAAGATTAAATTTTAACCGAAATAATTTATGATAATATGCATCCATTTTCTATCAGTTAGAAGTATTATCTTATAAATATTTTAGAGTGTGTGTATGTATGTTTGTTCTTTATACGTTTTTACACTGTGGAAGCTATCGAATTCAAAAGTTTCATGGGCCATCCTATGGACCAAAGGAAGAACTTGGTCTAGCTTTGTAGACCTTGGGGTCTCTTATACCCCATGGGGTCAACAAAATACTATTTCCATAAGAATACATGGGAAATGGTGTGGATAAACCCCTAAATGCCATGCAGCCCTTCACTGATGTGGATATAAATATACATAAATATTATCTTACAATCGCAGGAAATGACTAATTTTACACACGAAAGACTGAATATTTTAATTCTGTTCATGTTTTATCGTATTACATGCTAAATTGTTCGAAATTTTTCTTTAAGCGCAAAATTTATCGGTCTAGATTACCATTTTTCAGGTGGCAACAGGGCTAAATTTCTTAATTGCTGTCCTCTTCAAAGGAGATAGCCACGTTAAGATTAATGCAAGGAAAATCCACGCCATGGCGTGCTGTAGAGGAAGAATAGCTAATGCCAAGATAAAGGGTACAAATGGATTCATGCCTAAATATAGTCTATGAATACTTTAAAGTGAGTCAAATGATTTTGAAGAAATATTAGAACATTGTTATCTTTTACCATTAACATTTAAAGATTTATTGCAACATAAATTGATACATCTACTTACATTTGTTCGGTAACCAAGATGTTGTTTATCGTTTATGTTTTGACTAATAGTATTGACATAAGCCACATATGTAATTTTATTGCCGCTTGAAAGGTTTTGGTGCATGTGAATATTAAGTGAAACGTTGATGTGTAATTATATTAATGGTAAAACTTTACAATACAATACATAAAATAGTAAATGTTAATGTAAACATCACTTGCGTAATTAAGGAATGAGGAACATTTGGTAAACTTGGAGTACCTAACAGCAAAAATAAGTCAATTTCAAAATTTATTGAAATATTTTTATTGTAATATGACATCAAAAGTGATATATCAATAAAAATAATAAATAATAAAAATCGTTACTTAAAAGAAAACTTTCCCGAGCGAAGCCAGGCGTTTCAGCTAGTAGATGTATATACTACAAACAGTCAAATCTGAAAGTAAAAAGTTACAAAATATTCAAGGTGAACATGATGTCGGACCCAGTCTGACATATGAGCAGATAAGTAAAAATGTGATGTTGGATGAGGTCTGACAAATGAGTGCAAAGGGTTAACAGTGTTAAAAATCGTATCATAAAGAAAAATTACGGAAAAATTAATTTTATGCTTGTAATTTCCCATCAATAAGTCGACTGGTTGGTTAGATTAAATATTGGAGCGTACTCTTTTAGTGTGCAGTGTTTATTCTCAGTGGCCCTATAGACGAATGGGAGGTTTTTACCTACATTTCAGCTTTGTACCATTCTGTGAGATTTCTTTGTGATATGAAAGAATAAATACTTAATGCATTTTTGGATGAACATTATCTTTTACTTTCAGCGTATGATAAATAGGTACAATACAAAGATATGATTACATTACAAAACTTCAGGGTAAGCAGTATTTATCATGGAGAATATATGGGCTTATTGATCAATTAAAATTTTTAGTCTTTGGATCTGCATCACGAGAGTGCAACGTAAAGTTGTTCATGTGCAAAAACAGGTTCTTTTAAGTAAATTCTGACTCTGGATAAAGTCTGTCCTTGACTTTTATTGATTGTGATTGCGAATGTGTCAATCACTGGAAATAGGCATCTTTTAAGTATAAAGGGGAACCTTGTGCTGCTTGGCATTGTCCATTCTTGGGAGCAGAGCACAAAGGCCTCTAGCTTCACCAGTTAACGCCTCAACATCAATAGAGTTGTTGTTAAGACTCCTCACTATTAATCTCCTGCTGTTTACCAAAGCTTTTGAAGTATTAATATTTCGAATCAACATAACAAATGTGTTAACTTTAGGGCATAATTTATGAGGCGGAAGGCTAGTCAACTCGACTGAGTTTTAGAATTCAATCGGTTATCTTGAAACTTCTGCTGGATCATTGTTTACAATTTCATCCACACTGAGATAAATTTTTTCATCTCCAAGCAGTCTTTCGATAATTTTGTGATTGCTAATGGAACAGTGTTCATTTTTGGGGCAGAGAATGGCCCTATCTTGGAAAATGTCTTCATTTAAATCATGTTCATAAACCCATTCTATAATATCATCCGAAATAATTATTTCGGAAGGAAGATCTATGTAATCACCAAATATCTTGGGCTGTTTTTCCTCTCCAATCTCAAGTAGTAAGTTGGAAAACTCAAATTCTGCTTGACTTGTTCTCATATTTTGAGGTCATTTTAATTTTTCAAAATAGCCCCAAAGAGAGCAGTGTTTGGTACAGTTTTCACTTGTCTTCCCTCTTGGAGCATTAGGGACAACCGGTAATGTTTGCCAATAAATAATCATTACCCCTCCGAATGGCAAGTTATTTTTATGTAAGTCTCTGAGTAACAAGTCGAGACATTTTAGGGTTTGCACAGGATATTGGGAAGCTTTGTCCTATATAGTTATCTCTGTTTGCCATAAAGCTTTCCCTTTTTTGCTGCATGGCTTTATAGAAGAAGCAGAGTTCTTGACTAATGGAATGGGGAATTTAAATTTGTTATGGGATGTTCCTTGGCCATCTAAAAGAGCAGCGGCAATTCCAATATGTGTTTACAAAGTGAAATTATGTTTGTTATATTAATTATGTTACATTAGTTACATTCATATGTCCTTGGGTGAACTGTACCATTAGTGAAACAATTATGGATGAAAGACCTTTGGGTGAAATCTTATGTGGGTGAACTAGATTGTGGGCAAAAAATCTGTGGGCGAAAGATCTTTGGATAAAACTTCTTGTGGGTGAAGTTTCTAACGTAAAAGGTGAAATGACCCATGGAAGAAGTGTCTGTGCGTGAAAGATCTCATGGGTGAAGTGCTTTGGAGGAAACGACATGGAACTGTTAGATTGTCTTGTACTTCGTAACATGCTGAAATCACATTTTACCATAACTGCATTTTTTTGGCTTCCTTTTATGTTATGCAATCCTAAAAGAATATACTTTTTTTCAATCTGTATAAAAACAAAGAAGTTAATCTTGCAATGGAAATGTGCCACTAAATAGTTGTTCGAGTTGTTTGTTTGTGATTTCTGTAAGTGATACATTTAATCCGCAGAAATGCTTCTATGTAACAGAGTTGCATTGTGTCTAGTGACAGGTTTATTTTTGGTATTGTGTGATGTCTGGGGGAATTATTTTGAGCATGAACGGTTTATGTTTATTTCTGTAAAATTTGCTCTTTTACTAGGTTAAAAAATGGCTGAGTTAGTGTGATTTTGCAAAATTAGTGGAAATTACTCATCTATATATTAAGTGTATTTTGTCAGTGTGTCAGAAAAGATTGATGACACTTTACAGCTATAATATGTCGGGTCACCACACCATGACAATTTATCATTATATTTTGTCCCTGAATGGTTATTAGACAACGCTGATCCATGGCCTGTTTACTACATTATTGAAATTTCATTTAAAGTATTTATAATTCTTTTTTGGTTGCAAATAACATCTAAAACATTAAAACTAAAAAACTACAAGTATCTAATATAAGCCATTGTAGGAAAACCTAATTTGAAAGGATTTAAATAGAACATATCAGTGTCTTGCAATTTTACCATACTGCCATCTTATGGCAGTAATAGGAACTGGTAAAACCTAAAATGTGGGACTGTCGGAGATAGTTTAAGTGTTCGTCACCAGGAGACACTGTAGTATTTTAACATGCATTTTTTTAAATTATACCCATGCACATTCTTGATTTCTATTGCATTACATTAATGTTGTAAAAAACATTAAAATAAAAAGTATGAATATCTAATAGCAGCATTTGTCGCAAAACATAATTTGAATTTTGATAGAAAATATTTGTCGAGCATCTTTCTATTACTGCCATCTCAGGACCGAACATGGAACTGGTATAATCTTAAATGCAGGACCATCAGAGATAGTCGAAAAGTTCTCCACTAGGGTATTTTGGAATACATTTCTAAAAATAAACCCACCCATTGCATTAATTTACCATGCCTGGTGGAAGTAAGCACATATCTTATTGATGCTGCAAGCAACGCTGCATTAAGCAGCTAGTTTTAAATTAAATGAAACTTGAGAATGTGCAATGGCTCAAAATAGGTTTTCAAGTTGTCTCTGTGTAATATAATGGCAATGGATGCCAATTTTTCAAGATTACATATGTTAAAAAAGTACTAAAAATCATTTTTAGAAGTCACTTCTAAAATATTTGCTTTTTGCGGCAATTATATCATCAAACTCTGCTTCAGATAGATTATTCCACGGATGTTGCCATAAAATCGAAATTTTGGAAGTGCGGACATTACACAAATTCCAGTTTTTCCAGATTTTTAGCTTTAAACACGGGATTGCAGGCATTATATGCATGTGAGTATTACACGAGTAAATACTGTATATAATATATATATAATCTTGAGGAAAAGGAAATGTAGTGATGACAGTGGCAACAAAGTGTTGGAGGAGTGATACTGTTTTTGGTTTTACATCTACAACTACGAGTGTGTTTTTTTTCGCAAAAGGCATGAATATCAGAATTCCTCTTCCAAAGCTTATTTCGCATGTTTTAGTCTAGTGGTCCCTCATTGTGTACAGTTTCTCTTTTTTGTCTTTCGTGGTAAATGTCACAAAAAATGGCTACGCAAAGTTTTACTTTGACTTTAGACTGTAAATTATATATCTTATAGTATTTTATGAATAAATATAAATTAATATACACATTGCCTTAATGGCAACATTTTTTATTTTATTTTTATGCAATGAATCATGTTGTAACTTGTGTAAAATCAGGAATTCTTTGTGTAAAGTGAACAGGTCCCCCAATGGTAAATCATGCTAAAGCAAATTTCGTTAAGTGAACTTGTGCTAAGTGGGAACTACTTGTATAGTCTACAGTGAGGTATTACAATGAAGCTGCCTATATCCACTTGCCGTAATTGTGTCAACAGGCTCCTAGTATATCAATATTCTCCAAAGTTGGTCTGTAAATGGAGAAAAATATATTTCTTATGATTTATGATTATGTAGTAGCTGCTCTTTTATAATATTTTTCAGAATTACATGGTATAAGTACTCCGTCCCATACCCAAGCCTATTGATCCCCTAGATGGCACAGTGTAGGACCATAAGTCAATGTTATAAGAGAACTTGAAAATAAAAGTGAGAGAAATTCAGAATGGAGTGCAGTCATCTGGTTGAGAAATGACAATTTTTCATTCCGTTTCCATGATTTGGTGCTAAAAGATACTTGGTGGGTCATTTGGGATCAAAAAACTCACACCGAGCAAGTGGATGGATAGAGAAGGGGGAAATTTTTCTTGGAAAGTGGGGACGGTATTGACAAAGGTGTCATAGGCACAGTTGCCTAGTTTTTATAATAATAATAATAATGATGGTAATAATAATAATAATTAAAAATGAGGAGACAGTGCAAATTCAGCATTCCGTCCTTCAGAAGGGATGTTAAGCAATTGGCCCCCTTGGTGCTTTTCGTATAGAGTAGGCTAATGACGGCACTGGGTTTCCCTCCCTTCTGTGTGTCCAGTTGATGACAGTGCAAAATGACCATAACTGCCGAAGCACTTAAAAAATAAATTACTACTACAGGCACTCCCTGGGTTACGCAAGCCTCAATTTATGCAAATCTGCATTTATGCTAGCAGCCCCATAAATTACTAAAAAAAATTTTGTTTATGTTAGCAGTTTTCATAAGCGAAAGGAAACTAAATATGTGCGCGGAGGAAGGATGCAAGGCATGAGCTGTAATGCAGTACCCCACTATGCTACCCAGGCACTGTTGCCAATCTAGTGAATTTTTAGCTAAATCTAGCAACTTTGGGTTTGAACTAGCGCCTAAAAAAGGCCACAGCGATTACCTACAAATCTAGCGAATCGATTTAACGATCTACCTAATTCTAGCAATTAGGTATAATTGTGGCGTTTATCTGCATTCATATGAATACAAAATATAAATTACATTAAAATATTTACATAGTAACAGTAAATGATTTTATTTCATTTCCATGTGATGTTATACAACAACACGTCTGCAAGTAGGAGCAATAATCTTAGCAGGGTTTACAGGGAGACAATTTTGTAAGGGCTCATTTCAATTGTGAGCAATGGAGTATGTGTGTATTTGCAAAGGAAAGGATGAAACAGAGGATTTTGAAAGTGATTATAAGAACCTAGATGATTTATGAGAAGACAATTGTAGGTGAAAGAATGCACGTGTAAATGGAACCGTTTTGTCTCATTTGTCATATGTAAACAAGTGCGGGATTCATTCCTTCCATACACTGTTTAAACACAGTTTTAGTCAGACAGAACGCGAAGGTCTTTTGAAAGTGCCAACCAAAAAGATGAGTGCAGAGCCGTCCCTAGGTGGTAAGTAGGTAAGGCACCGGACCCTCTCTGGGGGCGGCGAATGAGTTGGTCTCGTATGCTGATTTAACATAAGGTGCTATATGGGCTCAACTTATGTTTATCCTATAACTCATTGTCATTGAAAGCAGACAACATATTCATATCTATCGGATATGGGAAAATATGTAGAGGGTAAATTTTAGATACGAATGCGAAAATCGGTATCAGTGCAAACCTCTTGTTTCTCCAGCAACCAATAATAAAAGTGGCACTTGGATTTTTTTAATCTCACCGCACTAAGATTTGGCTTTAACACACTTCCCAGGGTCTCTTTCCCTGCGTTAGCAGTTGCAGGTGCCTCAGTGAGCCAGATAAGGAAATTATGTCATATCAAATAGCCGAAAATAATCATAATAAAACAATATTTTAGCAATGAAATGTGAATAGATGAATATATCCTGCATTAAACCAGTTTAACTTTGTCTGATTAAAGATCTTCAGTACTTGATTTTCATAGATCGCTTTCTCAAAATAGTTTCGCATGCCGAATAAAATGCCTTCACTGGCTGGATCCAGCCTGTGGGCCATAATTTCCCCACCTCTGCTGTACTGTATACCCTGTAGTAATTTTTGACTTACGCAAATTTCGAATTTTCAATGGGTTCCTTACGTAACCCGGGGAATACCTGTATTAATTATTTAAAAAAAATAATTCTTTGTGAAGCCACCTCAATGAGACCCCCAGCTATCACCTTCTATGCCTATACATAAATCTGCCTCTGCGATTTAACACATATCTCATCTCATTTCTTATTTTAATTGTTGCATATACTTTGCAAGCCTTACAAATGTACTTTTCCTTTTCCTGTCCTACTAATGGCTCGAGAGGATGTTTAATCATATTGCCTGAAAGTTCTCCTGGATGGTCCCTTTGAGTGGTGTGCTCTGCTGGCATATTATGTTCTAACATGTTGATTTATTTACTTCCAGGTTTTATTTCATTATTAAGTGAAATACGACCTTGCAATGACCTTGGCCACCCAATGTGTGCAAATCTTCGGGAAGGAAACTGGATGATTGGTAAGCTCAGTAATTTATTAAATCTAAGGGAGTACTTTAACTCTTCTTCTGTTACTCTGCATAACGCTTTTTAAACAAACATCCCGACTACTTAGAAGGGTGAAATTTCACAGGATTGCTTCAATGACGAAAAAAGCCCTGAAGAAAGATGCATGTTCGACTCCAGAATATAATTTCTTTTCCCCACCAACCTTCAGACCAGATCCATTTTAAAGAAGAATGAATGAAGTTTCTTATACTTATTGTCATTGAATTGTGCTATCAATTCAAAATCACTCAAATGTATATTTGAAAGCACATATTTTGGAAAAAATTTGCCTTTTTCCCTTGCCTGTAATATTTCTAAAAATTCCAAATAGGTTACTTGATAATAAATATTTTAAGGAACTGCGAGAAAATTTAAAAGATTATAATAACAGAAATAAACTCAAACTGTAGCCTTCTGATATTGGATATAGCCACGAAGCTCCAACAATTAAGAAAATAAAAAGGAGCCTTACTAAGACGTAACTAAGTGTCATGTGTTTACAATAGTCATTGGTAGGTGGTGTGGTTGTGGCAGCTAAAAAATTTAGTTAGTAGAAAATTAAATTTCCTACAACTTGTATTCCTATTTGTTTTTACATTTATCAAATATTAAAGCAGATATCTCAAAATAACGGATAAGTGACAAGAGTAAACAACCACTTTCTGTTGACTGATTTTTACCAAAAACTAATCAACTCTTGTGACTTTCATAAAAATGTTAAATATAAAATTCTTCATTGACCTGATGCTAGTTTTTGAGTTAGAGCACCCAAAAAAAATCTGTCACATACACACAGACGTCGTCAAGAAAATAATCGAAATGTGTTTAGGGGGCCTCAAATGTGTATTTCCGTTGAAATATCAAAATTGATTTTTTTCATGAAAACATTATTTTCCCCTATAATGTAGAAAGTAAAAACTATCTTTCCTATTTGATTTATATGGAAAATCAGAAATCCATCGTGCAGTGTTATTTTCTCTTGTACATTAAAATATCTTAGAATTATAATATCAAAGCTGGGTTTCTACTATTCCCTGAGGATAGGAATGGAGATTCTAATTTTTATCATAGAATTTTACTTAATGGTCGTATTTCTTAGAATTTCATGTAAATACTGGTGTTTTTGCAGTTTTTATCACTCATTACGAGAATGTTGGCTTTGCAAGGGCTATTGTTGTACTCAGATTTGGTATAGTCTAGTACATACATCCATTATTTTGCCATAGAAATATATGTGATCAATTTAGTTTTCCATTTGAATGTATTTGTAATATTTTATAACGCTAAATTATGAAATTTGTGAACACAAAGATCAACTGCAGTGATTTTAAAGCTATTATAGCCAATATAAGTATTAAATAAATAATTATGTGGAAAGCAGGCATCATAAGTTCCGTTTGGATGCCTTTTCAGGAGAAAAGTCTTTTCTAAAAATAAACTTCAGCATTTCTACACATTTTGTTTGCATGATGCCCTCCTCCAAATCAGTTAGGGAAGAAGTCTTCCACAGACAGAGTTTTTCATATATTCAGAAGAAAATAGGTGTTGTATATTTAGAACAGGGGTCGGCCCCTTTTTTTGCATGGCTGGCCACATGCGTAGTTGTGAATGAGTCAGAGGGCTGCTTTGGAAGTCACAAGAGTTTCGGTGGGCCAGATGAGCATTTACATCAGATGTTACTTAGAAATTCTGAGGTCCAATATTAGTGAAAGTAAAATCTAAATAATTTACTAGCATTAAGACTACACCAGAAGGTTTCAAGACTATGATTTCACTGGTTAATATGAAATTGTCTATATGAAATTTTACTGATCTCTTTTCCACCATAGCTTCACTGGCTGGATGAAGCGCTCTTGAGGGCTGTAGGTTGCTAATCCCTGATTTAGAAAGTGTTAAAAAAAAGTTAGTGCTGACATTTTTAGTTTCTCCAGTCATAAATAATTTTCCCAAATATTTTGAAAATTATAATATACATAATCAGTTTCAATATGAATGTAAATGGGCTCTGCATGACTCAAATGCTGTTGCCTTTGAAATCACATGTTTATTTCCAAGTGGCCAACTTGGTGTATGATGGATGTCTATGAGCCACTTGTAGAATCCAACCGATTACTTGTATCATTAAGTAACTGCAATGCAGGAAGGGAATTTGGCATTATTCAAAAGCTAGAGTGAGGCTGGAGAGAAAATTAATCCAACAATTTTGAAGATGCATACAACTAAATGTGCAATGAAAACTGTCATTGATATATGATATTAATATTTATACTATAGTTTTAAGTTGACACTAATTTTCTGAAAGATTTTTTAAAGCTTTAAAGGTTGGCTTTTATATCATGATATACAATAAATTTTGAAATCCAAAGGAATGCATTTGGCAAGAACCCTATCAAGGTAATGAAATGTATTCCATGGATTAAAACTTTAAAAAAAAATTTTCATATTCAAAACTGAAAATTTTGTTGACAGGAAATAATTTAAATTGAGTCAGCAAAGTAAAATTTCCCCTTTTTTGTGCAGACTATTCAAGGAAAAATTAGTACAGTAATGTCTCTGTTAGCACATGCTAACATTTAGTGCAATTTTGATATATTGGAATCTCGGGGAAGAAATTAACCTGTTCACGTAACAGTTCATTGGAAAATATAAAAATTGTTAGTGCATTGGATTGATTCAAAGTCACATATTAATTAGTCAGTTGCTTATAATACACAAAGCAAAAAACATCTATGATCATTTGAGAGAATAGAAAGGCGAGGGATCTACCACAGACATTTGTGGCCAGTTTAGGTTGGTTCCACAAGTTAAAGAGCCGCTGCAATCTCAATGGCATTTGCCAATCTTCGAGTGCTGGCATTCAGATTGCATGTTATTTAATGTTTTATGTAGTCTTTAAATCATTAATTATTTGAGTAATTTCTTTAATGTTTTTACTGTGGTGTTTAAATTATGTTAAACTGTTTAAATTTTGTAAAGCATAATAAAAATATGTCTAATAGGTGAAAATGGGGCTCGTCTTGCCTTTTATGGAACATATGCCTATACCTTACATTACTGTTTAACACAATTTTGAATAATGCAACATCCTTCTGGAATGCATCCTTTGCATTAATCAAGGTATTACTGTATTTCGATTCGGTTTCTTAAATGCAAATTGAACACTTCACACTTGAACCCAAGTTAATCAAATAGAGAAAAGAGATATTCCTGACATTAACCTGGGACCCTTAGCCTGCACTCAATTTTCTGTGACATTTTTACAATCGTCTATTGTTGTACAAAAATGCTGCTCTTAAATCTTATGGAAATGCCCATTAAAAGTGTTTAAGGCAAATGCATACTAATTTTCATATAATATTGATTATTATTTATATAATAACAAGTTTTTGAATTTCATTTAGATTACGTATGGCAACGGTTGGAGAAAAGTGATGGAACAAAAGCTCTTGGCAAATGGCTAAAAGAAGGAACAGTGCCCTTAAAGGAGATCCCTCGTTATTTGGTTCCTTGCTATTTTGATGGAATCCTAATAAAAGTGCACCAATTTCTTTTGGAAAGATCATGGAAACTTATGTCTGGGTGAGTAATGTCTTTTTCTGGATGCATAGAATACTGCTTAAATTACTTTTCAAACTGGTAAATGTCAATCATAATTATAATAATTTTGTGTAGCTTGATTCAGAGGCTTTCGCAGCGTGGATGGCTAACTAAAATGCAGATTTGATTTTTCATCACCTTTTGGTGTCTATAGAACACAACTAAGATAATTACTTAATTTTTCAATTTCTAGGCATTCTTTACAAAAAGTAAAAAAGAACACCTGTCTGTCCGTATGTTTCATCCTCAAAACTACTGGGTGTATGCTCATGAAATTTGGTATTTAGGACATAAGAGCAAAGAAAATAAGAAAATGATATAAATAGTTATAAAAATATTACTTGTAACAAAAAAGTCTTCAAACAAAATTTGTAGAAATAGTCAAATAGCATATGTTTTAAATTTTGACATTTGAGAAGGAGAAAAAAATCCTGTACTTGATCAGGAATCGAACCCAGGTCTCCCCGTTTGCTGGATAGGTGTTTTAACCAACTAAGCTATCAAGCCAGCATGATTCTCCATTCTCCGGTTAAAGCACCTATCTGGCAAATGGGGAGAGCCGGGTTCGATTCCCGGTCAAGTACAGGATTTTTTTCTCCTTCTCAAATGTCAAAATTTAATTTCAGATTTATGCGAGCATGCATGACAAGTCATCTTAACACCTTTGTTTCTTGTTAGCATATATTTTGTTCGGCACATTTTATTGAAGGACTAACCGATTTGTATTGTTTTTATGAACATGAAAAATGCACAAAAGTTGAAATGATTGTGTTACCATATGACATATAATTTTATTCGCCGAAGATGTCTGGCGTAGCCCGGGCATTACCGGGTACTTTCAGCTATTAAAATAAATAAATTAGACACTGTTCTTTCTTAGGTTTGTAAAGGATGGCTCCACATTTGTTCGGGCATTGGCTTTGGGTTCAGTGCAATGCTGTGGGCTGGTGGAGTCTGCACCTCTCCCGCTTTTGTCTCCCCGAATCTCCCCTCCTCATCCACCAGTGTGCAAAGTCAAGATGTGTGAATCAGTGAAGAACAAGGGTGAGAGCGAGGTATGCAAGGAGGAGGAAAGATACAAGCAGGCATGTGTGACACTCTCAGCAGGACTACCCCACTTCTCAACTGGGTACATGCGAAACTGGGGACGAGATACATTCATCTCTCTGAGAGGTCTTCTCCTTCTAACTGGGAGGCATCAAGAGGCAAGGTGAGTAATCAAAGTGAAACAACTGTAGGATGGAATTCGAGAGAATAAATACCGTATTTACCTGAATCCAAAACAACCTCAAATCTAAGACTGTCAAAACAATAAAATGATTTTATGACCTAATTTCTCACTGAATGTATTTGATGTATATTTAGAATAGAAGTATTCATTATACATTTACTAGTTCGTTCATTAATTGTAATGGTTTGTTATAAATTTTTGTTTGAGAAAAAAAAATTTTTAATATAGGTATTTTTGAAAGTTAATACTCCTAGTCCCCGACTAATATGATAGATGCATTCTTAAAAAATTTCATGTAAGGTGAAATCGTGTTAGTCAGACACAAATTTCTCATAAGAAAAATGTAAATAGGGTAGATGCATTCCAGCATCCTAACCTTATTGCCATATTTTATAATTATTCCTTTATTATAACTATACAGTTCGACCTCAACTTTTTCCTGTTTTACGAAATTTCTAAGTTACGAAAAAAAAGTTTTGTCCAGTGCTTCGTTATACAAACAAAAATCTCGAAGTTATGTAAAAAATCTGCTATTTTATCATAACAAAGCTAGTAAAGAAGAAATAATGATAATATTATTAATAATAACAATAATAATACAGTAAGAATAATTCCTCTTGATTGTTTTGAATCGAAGAACAGTCATGACATTAAAAATCTTTGTTCTTTCTTGCAAGGAATCAAAACTTTCGATGTTGCGTAAACAAAAAAAAATTATGTAATATTAACTCATGCCAAAATTATGCTATTTCACTTGCCACACTATTTTAAAAACTATGCATTGAATATTATTCTATCATTTATGATATTTTCATTTATTTTTATGACCTATGATCAAATAGTGGATCACCTGATTAGGACATCAAGTTGTGTGAAGAACAACACTAATACATGAGTGTTTAGAATAATTACTTGCCATCAGTTCTAGAATTAGACCGCACACCCCAGATCACCATTCTTGTTACTAAGCTAAAACTGCTACTGTTGTTAAAATGTTATAAAAATAAATCGAAAAGAACATCATTTCTGAACAAGATTAAATTCAGTAATTACTATTACTAAATAATGTACATTGGTACCTGGGTTAAAGTGGATGTCATGGCAATCTAATCTCACTCTTAGTAATACTGGGAGAATGTACTCAATGGTCACATACTAATGTATGTTCTCAGCTGATTCACCTCTTGCCTATGCGCAATGGGTATCTAAGAGGTAGTGCAATGAATAGCTGGATAGCAAGGGAGAAGAGAAACCCAGTGCCAGCATTAGCCTACTCTTAACAAAAACATCAAGGGAGCCAACAGCTTAACGTCCCTTCCGAAGGATGGAACGCTAAATCTCCTCAAACCACACAAACAGGGGGCCGGGTGACCTTGGAAAAAATCCTACTTGCGCAGATTCATGCCTGCTGCCTTTTAAGCAGCAGGCGAGTAGTAGCCAGTGTCCTAACCACTACACCACCGGCACCCCCTCTCTCTCACTCTTATGCCTCGCATACGAGTGAATATATTTGCCGACTTATTGGAAAAAGTCAAAACAGTGCTTGAATTGTGTGGAAATGTGTGGGAACTCCGTTACATTTGATACAAAACGGAGCTCATGGTGTTCCCGTTGTTTAGAAATCAGATCAGAGTGTTCCGGTTACTAGCATTCTGGTTGTTAAAATTTTCCAATTCAAGCACTGCTTCCAAGGATGAATGTTCTAAAGAACATGTATAGTATGTTTGAGGGAAGACTTTATGCACTAGGAACGTATCTCACATTATTTAATAGAAGTCAATAGGAAATTATGCTTCCATTTACTGCATCTAGCTCTTGCTTCCCGATTGATCTGTCTCTCTCTCAACTAAGCATCCCGCAAGAGCAGGCCATACATGTCTAAACTTGTTTCTGTTTCTGCTTTCTAGACCTTTCCATGTTCGTAGAGAAGTTGTGGAGAAATCGTGTTAAACCAAATGACCAGTCGTATTAGTCAAAAACCAGCCCTACTTTAAAACCGTGTTAAACCAAAATCATGTTGCTGGAATTAATTGAAATTTGGATCGTAAGTTTGCAATGAAAAATTTCAATAGATACAATTATTTGATCTTATGTTTCATTTATTTAAAATACAATGATTAAAATTGTAGCCATAATCCGTATGGTTCTATAACAACTCTTCACAGTCAGTTCTTCGCACATCAATGTATTGCACATCAATTCATCACTAAACAAATTCGTTGCAAGACATATTCGTCGATGGCGATAATAGCCCACAAGGCTGATTCGCTATCCAACATACACACACACACACACACACACATATTCGTCACGAGATAAATAGGAAGGCAAGACACCATGACTAGTGTATGGCAGTGGGATACACTTTTCCACAGCAAAATTTTTCTTTGTATTTCGATAATACTAGAATGAATCTCAATTCTCTTTGCAAATTTCGCAAGGTGTGATACATTGGATAGTATATGATATGGGGTGACTCCCAATCCAACAAGTGTATCCCCCTCCCAGACACCAGTCATGGTATCTCGCGATGAATATGTCTTACGATGAATGTCTCACGAGAAAATTGTCACACAATGAATTTGTTGAGTGATGAATTGATGCGTGATGAGTTTGTCGTGTGATGCATTAACGTGCGACAAGTTTGTTGTGTGACGAATAGATGAGCGATGAATTGACCGCGATGTATTGATGGTATACCACTTTGTTATAATTTAAAATGGCCCTCGATTTTTGTAAGCTAAAATTTGCAAAAAACCTTGTCTTGGATTCAGGTAAATATGGTGCTAAATTTCTTGTATACATTGATAGTTATAACTTTTTATGTATCCAGTAGAAATCAGAAACTGCTAGGTAATATCTTAGTCTAAACTAATGTATGCATGGAAATATTTACAATATCAGGTAATCTCAGAGAGGACTACATATATTTTCCTCATAAAAAATACCCACCCATGAAAAAGAGAATAATCTGCCTTGGTAGATCAGTGGGAAGAGCATACTTCCTGTAAATGATAGCTCTGCATTTGATTCTCAGTCAACACGAGAATATTTTATCTATCTCTTCATTGGAATTCCTAATAGTGTTCAAGATTTAGGTCTGTGATTTGCTTAACCCTTATCTGAATTCATGATGCCTCAGCAGTGCTTCATTATTTTGAACATAGTTACAAAGCTTATTTTTGAAATCAAAACTATGAAGTTCAACATCGTCTTCTATTTTTACATTTTCTTCAAAAAAAGAGGCTAACATTTTTGAAAGTTGTTGCTTTTAGTTTTAAATAACTTTTATGAAAAAAGTTATGTTATTGTATTCCTGGCACCACAGTGGCTATATGCATATATGCTCATTGCAAAATGGATACACATGGTATAACAATGTAAGTGGAGTATATTGTCTATATCTAAATGCATAAGCATTCAGTGCAATCAGTTTCTCATCATATTTCGAGTGAGAAAACACTTCATGCCTGGAACATCAATCACAGTTGATGAACAGCTGGTAGGCTATAGAGGACAATGCCCTTTCAAGCAGTACATCTATTCAAAGTCTGATAAATATGGCATGAAAATATTTTGGGTAAATGGTTTTAACACCCACTTGGTGGATTGCCCTATTTGGGCAAGGTGAATGGAATAAGAGCTCTACCAAATTTAGGCGAACATGTTGTAGAACAGCTATGCACCCCTTGCTTTAGAACAAACCATAATGTTACTTGTGACAATTACTTCAAAACATTACAACTAACATTAAATTTAGAAAGTAATGACTTAACAATGGTTGACACATTGAGAAAAAATAAACCATGTATTCCAAGGAAGTTTCGCCTAACTGCTTTGTCAGTTTTTGGATTTACAAGAAAGTTTACACTGGTTTCAAAAAGGAAAAGTAGTGCTCTTATTATCCAGCATAGGGAAATAGTGTGTAGCTGCGGAAAACAAGCATGCATTGCCCACCATGCTTCTTAATCCTCATACGATGACTATTTGTTCTAAAGGTAATTTTTCATTGAGGAGTTTCTCAATCCTAATTTTGCATGAGATTTTATCATTATAAATAGCTGCTTCTTACATATATAGAATAAGATATGATATAAAACCTAAGTTACTTCTAGAAGTGCTGCAGAACTGAAATTTGGCATGAAGATAGGTCACTGGGTAAAACCCCTGGGAAAATCTGAAATTCCAGAAAAAGTTAAATTCAAGGGTATTTTTGACCACTATGTCTAATTTTAAACACCCATAAGAAAAACATTTAAAACAGTGCAGAACTATATAAAATTTCTATTTTTAAATTATTTACAATTAAGATAAAAAGTCGGGACATAAACCAGTCCCTGAATAAAAGATTGAGCTTTATTTTTCTTGGAGACAAAATTCAAATCCATGCTGAATATGCGTAAAAATTCAATTTTATTTATTAAATTATGAAAAGTTTTTCAGTTTTCAACAATGAAAAATATTAACTATCATAGCAACGACTCCAACACCTTTCCTTGGGAATGTATTTTCCATATTTCAAGAGCATTGATTTTATGCTTTTAATGGGAATTAATGGACAATATTACATAACTAGTGTAATTACCCGTCAGATATGATGGGATTATGATATAAATATTCCAAATATATTTGATTTTGATATGAAAAATCAGTAAGATATGTTAAATGATAATAATAAATAAATAGTAATATTCCCTTCCTCTCCCTCTTTCACTCCCTTCCTCTCTCTCTCTTTCTCTCTCTCTTTCTCTCTCTCTCCCTCCCTCACTGCCTCTCTTTTGTCTCACCTCACCTCTCTCTCATTCCCTCCTGTCCCAATCCATAGCTCTCCCTCTTTTTCTTCATCTCCTTAATCTCTTTCCTTCCATCCTATTCTAATTCTATACCTCCCTTACTCTCTATGTACTTTCCATTCTATATCCCTTCCTTCCGATCTCCCTCCCCATATCCCCTTCTCTTTTACTCTACATCTATATAGTCATTTATATAAGCAAAAGAATCCAAACTAAATCCTAGTCCCATTAGGATTACGTATTTTTGCGAAAAATCCTACAATAATTTAAGGCAATCTATGCAGTTGTATATATTACACGTATGCGGGTTGTGACAACAATTGAGTCTCGAAGTTTAACAATGATGTGATCAGCAAGGCAACATCCCGTTTAAAAGCTGATATACCCAAACAACGGAAATTTTGAAAATTGGTCGGAAAATGTTTTGGAAAATTTTACTGCAAATTGTTTTTTTTTCTCAATTTTACTGCTAAATAAAACCTATTGCAAAAGGAATCAGGTCAAAAGCTTGTTTAGTCTTCGAGTTATTCAAGTTCAAAGAGCATTCCGGACAGAGGGACACAAGCAAATTATTATATACCAATATCATAAATGTCAACCAACAAGGTAAACAGATGGTGACTTCGAGAAAAAGAAAGAACTTTGTCACTTCCACCGGTCGTGCCAAATAAATTTGTGGAAGTGATAAGTTCTTTCTTTTTCTCGATGAGTAAATTCCACAGGGTTGAGCCTGACCTCATTCTTGATAGATGGTGACTTCTTAATCCTAAAAAATATTTCATTTATTTCTAGGGCTATATTATTATGTCATTGATTTTAAACTATGATGTAAACTTAAGATGACATTATACTAACTCCCGAAATTGAGTAAAATGGTAAAATTATTTTAATGTTGTGTTTCATAGTTTTTTGAGAAATTTTAACTCTTTTCAATTGTTAAATATAATGGCATCATCTGACTTAGAAATACATGCAAAATTGGTTCAATTCAGAAACAAATACATCAAATTTTTATTTTAAAATTATGATTATGAGGTGGTTCAATTTCTTGTTGCCAAAGGCAGGGCTGTCGCTTATTGGCAGTAAATCAGAAAGCCGGACAGACAAATCACACTTTCTCCATTATAGTATGATATCCTGCTTTGTGCTTATGTTCTCCAAATTATTATCCTGTGTAATGAAGATAAATTTGTTTTTTATTACTGATACACGTTAGTAGAGGATTATCAAGCAATACCATATTCCAGTCCCACTCATTCTAACCCATGGAAAAACAGGTTGATTTCTTCAAGAAAACAGTAACTTTTATGATCCACCAATGAAGTACATAACATTGTATATTGTCCAATAAGGTATCTCTCAGTAAATGTGAACCCTGCCATAATATATTTATGTTAAGCAGGGATACCATTCATTTTCATTTTCTCTGGTATG
The DNA here is from genome assembly GCA_028673005.1 of Tanypteryx hageni. NCBI lineage: Eukaryota > Metazoa > Arthropoda > Insecta > Odonata > Petaluridae > Tanypteryx > Tanypteryx hageni. The sequence continues at coordinate 119,319,545 of CM054112.1, forward strand.
ATAATTAACCAAGTCTTTTACAGGTATCATATTTTAGGTTATGCTAGTTGTTTGCGTCATGGACTGATTCCCAACTTGCTAGACAAAGGAATCCATGCAAGATTCAATTGCCGGGATGCATTGTGGTGGTGGTTGTTTGCTATACGCAACTATGTTGAAGATGTTCCTGGGGGAGAAGAGATTTTGCAAGATACAGTTTCCAGGATCTTTCCAACAGACGACTCTCCTCCCATTGCAGATCCTGATTCCAAAGAAGCTATGGTATGTACAATTACTTTAATCACATCCAAGTCATAATGAGATACCATATTTTTCGGCATATAAGACACACCCCAGTTTTATTACTTTCTCATATATGTAGTATTGTTATCGTGAAAAAATTGGACTTGGATTTTGATGGAAATACACATTGTAGGTGTCCCTGAGTCCATAAAAGTTGTTTTCGCCATGCCGTATGTCTGTCTATTCACCATTCTAGGGCCCAAGTGCATACATAAATCGAATGATATCTCGTATTTGTGCAACATCATCTTTTGCAGACCCTTTTTTTCATAAAAATGATGTTGCACAAAAATAAAGGGTAGTTTATTCTTGGGGATTTTTTGAAAAATTTGATTTACTCAAAAATGGCTCCAGAAAATTTGATTAAAGTCAATCAAATTGTAGAGCCTGATGTCACAAATAATACTGTGTAAGCCATATGTCTCTTGAAATCACTATATGGCGTCCAGTGACATTACAATGTATGCAAAGCTACCTTACCTAAGCCTTATGACATCACACCTCTGCCATGATCCAAATTCTTACTACAGCCTTACAGTTGCACTAAATCGAATGATATCTCATATTTATGAATAATGTCATTCATAAAAGTCATTGTGAAGAGATAAACGATATTTGCAACAATTTAGTGTAGTTTATTCTTGGATATTTTGAAACAAAATTCGATTTACTAAAAAATGGCTCTAAGGATTTCAATTAAAATCCATCCAAATGTACAGACTGATGTCACAAATAATATTAACTAAGCCATATGTCCCAAAAAAGTTACTATATATCGTCCAGTGGCATTATTTCAGCGTATGCATCAGAGGGGAGGGGGAACCCGGGGATTCCCTAGTCTAAAATTCCATACTTCTCTTTTAATGCAACATACTTATTATTGAGAGTTATTAGACGTGAGAGGTTGATGGTGTCAGTCGCTTTGGATCTGTTGCTATACACTATTAACATAATTGGCAGTGAAATGCCAAGCACACAGAGTTAATTTCGGCGCAAAGAGTGTAGTGAGACCAAACATGTATACATATATGAGAAAGTTTGTGCAATGTATATTGCGCTATTTATTAGAAGATATTTCAGGAAAAAAAGTGTTTTGGTTCACCAAGGTATTTAAGAAGGGCCACCTTGTGTATCATTTCCAGCCCTGATTAAATCCATATCTGGCAACATTTACAGAAAATATTATGGCGGGTAACAGTTAAATATAGATAAAATTAATTTGTAAAATAAATGGGGATGATCTAAAACATAAGTAATTTCTTCAAGACTTGTATAAGTAAATGTACCCTGCATGAACTTGGCAGTTGTATTAATTAAGCTGTCGCACATCTAGATACCCTTAACCGATAGTACTTGCTTAAACTAAAGTGGAAGATGATATTTTAATTTAATGGGATAAATAATAAATGGAATGCATAAGTAATAACGATATGCATGCTCAACTAATCCTTTTTCTTCTGCAATTCTTTTTGCCTCTTACATAACAATTTTTATCGATACAGCAATACCAAACTTCCTCTGTTCTACTATTCATCATTTCCTCCTCTATTTGTGGCCATTTAAGATCCTCCTTATGAAGATTATGTTTCTCTTATCCCACCAGCTTCAGTTTTTCCTCATTTTCTCCATTCACAGTTAATTTTTTTCTGTTGGAGGTGGATCAAAATGACATGCTGGTGCTCAGTTTCAATGTGTTTTTGCATATTGAATCACCTGAAGCTTATAGGTAATAGTGGAGGCATGTCTTTTCATTCTTGTAGTCATTGCAATCTCAACACACGTAACATTATTTATCCTAGGTATTTACAAAATATTTATCCAATCTACCACAATTATAATGTTCCATGGCAGTAATCACGCTATTCAACATATGACTAATGTCAAAAATGCACCGAAATTGTAATTACTGCGAGCAAACTTTTAATAAAGTGCAATAATGAAAATGTCCTGGAATTCATGTTGCATAAGGTATTACTGTATATATTAACAAATTTTTCACTATTAATTATTAATAATGTTTATTTTATATGTATATTTATAATTATATTTTTGTGATTAATGACTCCCAATTATTCCATTTGGAGATGAGTGTGTTCCTTAGTGCAGGGGCAGCCCGAGGAATTTTGGTGCCCCCAGCGAGATAGCATTCCAGCACCCCCCTCCGTAAATGCCTGTTGTGATATTTATAAAATACATGTTAATTTATTCTTGTAAAATATAAAAATTACTGATAAAGAAAAAATAAATAGAATACCATCAGCATTCCAGCCTGTTCTGGATTATAAATTGACATAAAAGATTTTTTCACTTACAAGTAATGCATAATGCATAAAGAGTTAATCAGGTTAGCTCCCCCAAGACTTTGGTGCCCTGGGCACACACCGGGCTCGCCCGTAGCTTGGGATGGCCCTGCTTAATGTCAGTATTGAGAACAGTAATAACCTTACCTTCAGTGTATAAGATGCAGGCTGATTTTGGGAGATAATTTTTGTGGAAAAAGTGCATCTTAAATGCCAAAAAATACAGTAAAATAAAATTGGTTCTTCTCTACATAAACAAATTACGATAAGGTATTGACATTATTTTCTTAATTCTCCCTGATTTGATGGGCTGCCCTAATCAGTTAGTGAAGACTACTACATTTTATAATTTTTTTAACACTATTTTGTAAACTTATGCACATACACATTTTCTGCTTTATTTAAAATACAGTATAAGGCCACTATAATGAGAGCTGATAATAGTTGAGAAAATGTTCGCTATTACGGATTCTTGTTATAACTGAAGACAAACCAATTACAGTAATTTTTAGCTTTTATATATATTCCTACAACAATTATCAAATAAAATGCCTGCTGGTGAGGTTCTGGTGTTCTTTTTATTTTGGGATATTCAAATAATTTTTGTGTAAATTCTGGAAAATCTCATGAACTAATGGTCATAAACTGTTCACATATAAGGCATTTTGTAGTCAAAATATGGAATAATTACATACATGGTTTACTTTTCTTAAGAAAAGAAATACATCAAAAAATGTATTTGCAAACAAATTTGTTGTGACGCATTAAAAATGCAAATACAACAGTATTTACTCATTTTTGATGGTATGATTCCTACTCACTCCCAAAGCATATGCCACCTGGTTGTTGAGTCTTACTTGCTTCCTGTCATCGCCTTCACTTTCCTCCTTATAAGCATCCAAATCAGAACCAATATAAGCCTCTACATTTCTTATCTTACATTTCAAAGTCATTTCTTCAAATAACAAACAAATAAATATTTTTTAAAAATAACAATAAGGAGATAATAATATATAGTAAACCCTCAATATTTGCAGGGATACACTCCTGAAAATCGCCACGAATATCAAAAATGCGAATTTTAAGACCAAAGCCTTATGAAAAAAAGGGGGTTAGTTGGATCTTTCTTATGAAAATGAAAGTGAACATTAATCATCAATAAGAATTTACTTGTAATTATGTAATAACCATGTTTATTATAATAAAAATAAATATATACCCTATGGATGTTTTATATGAGAGATATAAACAATAAAATGTAAAAAAACATTTAAGTCACCGACGATGACGATATTAAGAAGATAATGACAGAGCCGGTATACAGGAGGATGGATTAGAGAGATGTAGCATCCTCCTGAAGATCTTTCCGGGAAGGGGACTTGCAGGAGTCTGCAGAGTAAGAAGGTGTAATGGCAAGGTTCTTAAAAAAACTCATTATGGACATTTGCTTCATCTTTCGTTGAAAATCCCTGTAATTCTCCTTGTAAGGGGCTGTAAGAACCTCCAATCCTCTTTTATTACCAACTTTTATATTAACTTCGCTTTATATATATATATGTGTGTGTGTGTGTGTGTGTGTGTATATATATATATATATATATATATATATATATATATATATATATATATATATATATATATATATATATATAGTAAGTTTTTATTTATTTTAAAAACTTTTTATCTCTATTCATTTAAGATTATTATAAAAACGGTTTTCCCTATGAGTTTCATTAAGAATTACGTCTGATAAATCAAGGTACATGTAAGCTTTTGATGAATTTTATTATTATTATTAAATTCGTATTGCCCCTCTTATAATATTGCCTTATACATGTATTTTATCATTATTACATTAGAATCACATTCATATTGCTCTACTATTAATAATAATTAATGCGATCTTCTCGGAATAGTTCACATTGAAAATTCATTTCAGAACTACTTTGGATGAGTACCGTATTTACCCGAAAGGAAGATGAGGTTTTTTCATAAAAATACCCTTAAAAATATTAGGTATCATCTTAGAATGGAGTATGAGGATTTAAGGTGGAATACACCACTATTTTAAATGCACCATGAAACACCCAGATGTCAAGTACATGTCCATTAAAATATTTATTATGGCATAAAGTAATACATCATCTTTAATTAATTACTACAATACTTTAAAAATTTAAAATCAAATTTCTTAAAATTGCTCCCACAGACCACTTTGGCGGTAGGGAAGTGTTTAGAGCTGAGTAGGTAATCGCGTTACAAGTTGAAAAAAATTACTACAGCTGGGCGGTTCCATGCGTAATATGAAACACAAAGTCATGTAGGCACCAATTAAGGTGTCTAGTAGTACAATGTAAACAAGACTGATACAATTTAAACGTATCTACTGCAATTTAAACATGATGCTTTGCGTTTGGTATGCCTACGGCAGATGTAAAGTGGACGTGAGTTTCAGAGTGTAGAAAATTAACGAGAGCACTTGAGTAGTACACGCTTTGCTGAGTTTTAAAGTGAAATAGTGACAAGTTATTATTTATAACTTTTAAATAAGATACCCCAAACAAATGGCAGATTGTGTAGAGAAAAAAGTAACTGCGGTAAAAGGGAATGTATCAAAAGGAATTAGAAGAAGTTACGACAAATTTTAAGTTAATGATGATGCGCTATGCTGAAGAAACAAATAATTGTGCGGCAGGGAGGAAATACAATGTGACTGAAGCAAATGTGCGTAGATGGAAGCAAGCAAAAGAGAAACTTGAAGGTGCTAACTCAACACGGAGATCATTTAGTGGACCAAAATGAGACCAATCTCATGCATTAGAAGAGGAAATTGCAAACTTTGTGCATATTCAAAGAATGGATGGTAAACCGGTGATGCGGGATATCATTAAATTGAAAGCCCATGAATTACCACAATCGCAAAACATTCCACACCAAGAATTTAAAGCTAGTAATGGATGGTGTGTGCATATGATGCATCATAATGGTTTTAGCCTGCGGTGAAGAACTTCACTTTGCCATCGTCTACCATCCAACTTCACGGAAAAACTAATAACTTTCCAGAGGCATGTAATTCGGTTGCAGAAAAGTCAACATATTTATTTATTTAATAATACATTGCAATTTGGCCATCTGGCCAGGTGACAAAGAAAATATAATATATATATATAAATAATAATATTTACAATCACAATTTTACAAACACACTCTCTACAATATATTTAATATTTACAAGTCAACTTTGCATCTGAAGTGCGGATTTTTGGAGTTCATGGAAGGCCTTCATGGCTACTGTAGCTGTCATGTGGCCCATGAAGTCTGAGCCAAATGGGTAATACAGATGAGACACCCATTTACTTCGACATTGCCATCCAATTACACAGTCAATGAAAAAGGTGCAAAAAATGTCATCATAAAAACCTCCGGGAATGAAAAATTGTGCATTACTGTAATGCTGGCTGTATTAGCGAACGGAACAAAGTTGCCGCCGTATGTTATTTTAAAATGCAAAACAGTGCCTAAGGAAGTACTACCAAATTGAATAATTGTTAAATGTCAAGGCCAAGGATGGATGTCAGCTGATTTAATGAAGGACTGGCTAAGCATAGGGTGGAATAGATGACCTGGGGCACTTTTAAGGCAGAGAGCAATGCTCGTCTTAGATGCATGCAAAGGCCACCTTACAGAGGAAGTTCAAAATACCCTTCATGGTATGAATAATGACCTTGTAGTTATACCAGGAGGTATGACATCACAAATTCAAGTGCTAGATGTTGTAGTGATGAAGCCCTTTGAGGATTACCTAAAGTCACTAACTCCTACAGGGAAAATTAAAAAGTCCAGTATACCATTTCTCTGTAATTGGATCATTGCAGCATGGAAAAAATAGATCCCAATAGTGTCTCAAGAGGGTTCAAGAAATGCTGCATATCAAATTCCATGGATGGTATTGAAGATGACTTGTTCGAATTTGAATAAGTTGTGATGAATGAACAGCACAGCAAGAATAAGGGAAAGAAACAGAGGAGAGAGAGATGTAAGTAGTAAATTTACTTTTTTTATTCATCCTCTAAATGTTAGCTTGTTACACATATATGTAGAATTTTTTTTGCAAGTGAACCTAATTTTTTTAAGGGTCATCTTAAATTCAAGTTCATCTTCCTTTCGGGTAAATATGGTATATTTGTTTATGTAGTTTGTGCCATGAACATAATTTTGGAACTATTCACTTGGCTTATTTTTTACTTTGAATGAAATCTTTTCTAATTATAGACATTTAAGACCAGTTGTTCTTGCATTTTTCTAAAAGCCCTCACATTTAAGTATCATATTCCTTTTTTTCACTATTTAAGATAGGTAATGCTGTTGTAAAGGATGTTAATTTGAACAAATTTAAATAAAACATTTTAAAGTGGTGTGTTGTAGCTTAGCAATTCTTCAGCTAACTATACTTATACAGTGGTTTTATATGGATGGTTGATGTGATGTTAGGAAAAGAACAATTTATTATTTTTATCATTTAAGTTAGGTGACTAAAATATGAAATATTCAAGTTTCACTCCTACTAGTATCTAAAGCTGAATTACTCTGAACTAGCAGTGTATTTTCATTGATTTGCAGTGGTTCTTAAGCAGATGTATCTTTCGACCCCCTCCGTGCGGTTGTTCAGTCGCCGCAACTCCTGATTTTTTTGAGATCTAAAAAAAAGGATTTCTCCGAAAATGGGAATTATAATGATAAGCTAAAATGTTACCACTGAAATTGATTTATTTATAAATATCTATGCATATAGTTATTTTTTTAGATGTTTATCACTACTGAGACATCTACTTGTTATTTATTACATTGGAATAACACATATTGAAATAATTTATAGGTAACAGAATTTTATTTATCTTTTGAACACAACTTGTCGATTCTGGGACACAGCATACTTAACACAATGCAATTCACTAACAACATCTATCAACTAGTTTCTCGCTTTACATTTTATTGACACTAAACTGGAAAATCCAAGTTTACAAAGATAAGTTGTGGGAAAAACCACCAGAACCTGTGCTGCTAAGTTGAAAATATTTTTATATTTTCCCTTCATCTTTAACCAAAACTCTAATAAGCTCACACAAGAATCAAGCAACATTTTGGCATCTCTGTCTTGGCATAAATCTAATAGTTCTTCTTGGATATTATCCTCTTCTACAACATCTGTTTGACATAAAAAAGGATTTTGGATGAGGAAAAAGAGTTGTTGAAAAGCCGGGACAACTGTAAAACATCGCTCTAGTTCAATTTTTAGTGTTCACAAGTATTTATAAATAGAAAATTTAACCTCGCTTAGATCTACCTCAGTGTCTTCTATAAACTGTAACAGTGTGGGGAAGGCAGCAAAATATGACTTCTCCACTTTTATGACCCAAAGGTCTTGTGATGTTTGGATTTTCTGTTGTTTCAATGATGGTTTTCTCTCTTCCCTGCAATGTTTTATTCAGTATGTTAAGTTTACCAAAAATGTTGGCTAAATATGACAATTTAGAGAGCCATGCTGAATTCTCGAAGTACAAAAACAATTCATTCTTCTTATGCTGTCTCAAGAATAGCTACCTCAGACCAGAGCTTGAATATTCATTCAAGAACCCTTCCTCTTGATAACCAATGCATAGCAGATGAAACATGCGTTTTTACAGGACTTCCTTTGGTGTAATTGGTAGTTTTCACAACTATTTCTAAAACTGATTTCAAATCATCAGGTAATGTTTTCGTGGCTAGAGCTTCTCAGTGTAAAATACAATTAAGGCTAGTACTGTTTGAAGCAATATCGCGCATTAATACTTGAAGCCCTGATGTGACCCCCATCATACCTGCCGCACCATCTATTGTTACTCCATAGAGTTTATGCCAGGGCAATTTATGTTGATTACCGAAATCTTGCATTTTACGAAAAATATCAGCTGCACAGGTGTGCTCCTCAAGTGGCAAGCAAAATAGAAAATCTTCTTTTCAAGTATAACATCCATATATATCACAAATGCCATTATTTGTGCAATGCTAGTGATGTCTGTGCTCTCGTCGACTTGGATAATCCATGCTTCAGTTGTTTGTAACTCCCCTCTCAGTTGCTCCTTAATATCTTCTGCATATCAAAAATGCATCGGTATACTCAGTGGGTCTGATCCAATAATTATGAACCATTAATTTTGGTGCTAGAATTATGAGCCCTTCAGCAATGGTGTGTGGTTTTTTGTTCTTCACAATTAGTAAGGAAACCTTGTAACTTGCTTTCAGTACTGAATGATGAGTCCTGTGTGAAACATCACAGGTGTCCAGCCTTTGCCACTTCACATTCTCTTCTTTCAGCTTGAAGTATTCGACATCTTTGTTCGCAAGTTCAGGATGATGTGTCTTCTGATGCTGTTCCAGCTTGCTTGGTTTCAGATTCCAGTGAAGGAACCATGCAGACAACACACTGAGGCTTTGTCTTTCCCTTTTCGAGGATACTAGTGAATCCAAACAATAAAGTATTCGTTATAGTTCCGTATTTTGCTCATGATGATTTTGAAGGGTGTTTGCTGAATGTAAACAAAAATGATACATGAGTTTGTTGAATATTAAAAACATTTCAAATCTGATTAGTATTAAAGAAAAGTGCTTACAATAAAGTAAACTCACCCCAATTTAAGCCAGATTATACTGAAGTATGTTGGATTTATAGAATTCACTTACATTAAAATCAGATATATCTACCCACCAAGGCGAAAAGCTCAACTTATACTAAGGATTGACTCCATGGAAATACATGATTATAAAATGTACAACATTTCTTAGAATTTTTATCGGAGCAATTTAATCTCTTGTGTCATAACAATGACTTGTGCCACACAGCCAAACAAAATAAGGCTGACATTGTTTCACACAGATGACGCTTTCAGATATTTTTTCAAACGTTCACCTATATATTTGCATTGATATAATCGTAAAATTGATTATTCCACTACAGCACATCAGCAAACATGACCTCAAAAAAGAAACCCTATGTGTAAAATAAAATTGAGTTTTTTGCTATGGCGTTATTTAAAAGATATTAGAAAAAAGAAATTACCTTAAATTCCCAAGTATAACGCGCGCGTTATACAAGGTTTTTTTGTCAAATTTTCGGAATTATTTAGTGCGCGTTATACATAAGACGTACTAGTGCGCGTTATGCATAAGAAGTACAGCTTTATAAAATAAAATGCCTTAAAGCGTTCAAATACTAACTTCGTGAAATCACTAAATGGCTGAAATCTTTCGAAACTTCTTTCTTTTTGTTCCATTGATAAAAACAAATTTTCTGGCATAAATTACCATGCATTTCAATCATTACAGATACAAAATCGAATTTCAGTTACCTAATTATTATTCAACCTAAGACAAATTAAGGCAGATTCGAAGTTATTAGTTGAAAAAAATGTACGCAATGCCTTTTTAAATAAGATAACGAATTCCAAAACAAAACACATTCACATATAAAAATAAAAAAATCACAAATTCTTCAAAAACTTTTATTCCCACTCGATTATTAATTAACATAACCATAAAAATCTTCTGATTCAGTCACATTTATATCGTAATCATTCAAGTTCTTAACCAATGAGTCCGGAAAATTTTCAAGCGAAAAATTATCGCTTTCATCACAATACCCTCCATCCCCCCATCAACATCAGGGGAATAAATTCCCGATATCCTGAAACCATTAATTATACATTCACGGGTTACATCGGCCCAACTTTTCACAATCCATTTGCAAATTTCAGCATAAGAAGCTCTCTCGCTGCATCCTTCCAGACTTTGTATAGGAGTGGAAACCATCTACCATGCATTTTTCCCAGTGCCTCCGTTTTTTCGATTTGAATGATCTATTTATGGAGATGTCCAGTGGTTGCAGCTTTTTTGTTAGACCTGCAGGAATAACTGCAATCTTGGAATATTTTTTCAATAATATTTTCGAATCATTTACCTAGCTGAATCCAATGCAAGCAGTGATTTTGGTTTAAAAAATGAGCCCTTCCTTTTTCCCCATACCTCAGTTAACCACATTCGCAACATATCGCAATTCATCCAGCCTTTTGGGTTTACGCACACAATACCTTTAGGAAATTCCTATTTAGGAATGGTTTTCCACTTGAAAATTACCATTGGGGGAAGCTTTTCTCCATCAGCCGTCATTGTTAGCACAACAGTAAAGCAGCATTTTTTAGCTCCAGCAGTGCATATTTTTATGTCCTGGGTGCCTTTAACGTCAACTGCAAATTTCGATGGCATGACGAAACTCATAGGTACCTCATCCATGTTCCCTATCTGACTTGGTTCAACGCCCTTCTTTTCCTGCCCAACAAACAAATTAAACTCTTCCACTTTCACCTTCCAATCTTCTGGTAACTTTTGTCCGGTAGATGTAATTGCTCATACTGTTAAACTATTTCGCTTCATAAAATGATAACACCAGCAATTACTGCCTTTAAAATTATCAATATTTTTCTCGCGAGCTATTTGTATTGCTTTGCATTTAAGTGACACAGTTGAAACTCCTCTTCCTTCACTCCTTTGCGCAGAGACCCAGTCCTTCAATTCTTGCTCCAGATCTGGCCAAAACTCCTTTCGTTTCCTTTGTGCCCTTTTTGCCACAGGTAGAACACTCAACAAATTCTTTTGGGACTGCCACTCGCGACTTCTGGATTCGCCCACTTCGAAGAAACGGGCCACTGACCGATTACCGTGAATCTCGGCATAATTCACATTTCTAACTTTTTCTGCGCCATGTAAGATTTCCTTCTTTTTGGCATTTTTAAATAGGGTTATGGTTCAACGGTGGGTCTACAATTTAAAAAATAAAAAAAAATATTAATATTTTTTCATTAGGTTCAATAACTGTGCATTACCAAATCAAGAAATACCGTACAGAAACCGTACCGTTTCTTAGTCAGGTAAAGAAAAATTAAATAGGTAACACTCCATAAATGACAAAGTCAACAAGTTTCAGTAAAAATAATGTCAATGTTTTTAAGGAAAACAAAATATCCTTGAAAATACCTCACCTGGTTTCTGTCAAAGAGGAACGAAACTCCGTACTTTCAGTGCCCTACCTCGTTGATCAAAACGTTACAGCCAGACTGAAAACCACAAATGAATGGGCGATGAAGATTACAGGTTGTCTCTCTGTCTGTGAGTCAACAATGTGTGCCCTCCACATTCGTTCCCACACTCAGATTCTCTGGCTGTTTATGCTAGCTTTCTCTTGCCCCCTGCCGTACCACCCTTGAGGTCTGGTCCTTCTTTTGTTTTGTGCACCTCTACCCACCCCCACCATTCCAACACATCTCATGACACCCTCACCACTTCCTTACACCTCACTCCCCAACCAGTTTTCTTTGACCCTCGAGTGGTCATTGTATCGGAAATAAGAATGGGAAAAATCGGTATCCAGGGGTTTTCCCCAAATGTTCTCCTTCGCACAGGAGAGTTGGGGAAGGGTGCTAAAAGTGTAGCATTCTTTAAAAAAATGCTAAGCTCAACGATCCCATGTTCTGCGGGTGTCCTGCGCGTAATACACAAGTGCGAGTTATACTAGAAATTTTGGAAATATGCGGAAAACAGCCGAAGGTTGGCCTGCGCGTTATGCATGAGTGCGCGTTATACTTGGGAATTAAGGGTAGTTCATAAAAAATTCAGATATCTTATTGAATTACAACGAAGATGAGAAAAAAGGGGACTGATAAAATGAGTGAAGCTAATATATGTTGCCATATTATTTTTTATTTTAAAATTATATTTCTTATATTAAATTTAAATATATTAAAATTAACAAATTCTTTAATTCTCAAGATTCCAATTCTCAATCAACCACAAAACATAGACTTATAAACTTTAAATTAAAATTGAAGGATTGAGAGAATGAGGAAAAAATCAGTTGACATAGCGAACACTGCTCGCAACCTCCGCAAAATTGTATCGTGACCCCCGAGGGGTTTGAGAACCACTGCTCTAAAGCATTAATTTTGAATCCTTTTCCGGCAAAGTGACAGATTTTCATATTAAAACTACTACTATGTTTACAAAATAACAGATGCTTGGCAAAGCGGGAGATGAAGATTAAGTTTTTCTGGAAGGTCTACAATATTCATTACGCCTAATGTTGAATTTTCTCCCAGTCTGTCCAACGTAAACACCATTACAGTCATCACAAAACAGTTTATAATCTCCACTTCTCTCCATTTTGTCTACACCGTCCTTACAGTGAACCAATAAATTCTTCAGTTTAATGGAGAATTTAAAAGCAATTTTGTAGCATCTTTGGGGAACTTGTTGGCAATACTGCAGCTAAAACCATCAAGGAAACTCAGGCTGCACTATCCACGGTTGTCACTATCTCTGCTAGAAGAAAAGATGAGATCCATGGCTGCTTTTTTCCGTTTCTTCTTAATCAGTTTATCCAGCAAGCCCTCTTGAAAACCATTGACAAAGGTGATCTGCTTTATAACTCTAGCTTCTTTAACAAAATTTTGACTGAGAGGGGAATGTTTCAGTCTGGATCATAAAATGAAAAGATCTTTTGTGAGAAACTATGTCTAGGATCAATACTGTAACATTATTGGTATAAGAGGGTTTGTGATAATTTGCAAAAAGTGTTTGTTATCTTCAATTTTGACGGTTAAATCCAAAAAATTAAATGACCCATTGTTTTCTTTTTTGCACCTGAAGAAAATGTTATAGTGCAAACTATTAAAATAGACAGAAGAGGATCAAATTTTTACATTTTAAAGATAAGAATAAATGATGTGCCAAAATTTAATTTAAATAACAAATAATAGAATCCTTCCCATCATATTGATCAGCTTTTGCACTTGTCTATAAAACACAAGTGTTTGTTAGTTGATCTCACGCTAATAACATCGATAAAGAATCAAAATAGAAAACCTAAATTTGGCAGGAATGCTTGATTCACATGTTAAAAGTGATTGACAAAAAATATTTTGAAAAATGACTCAGGTTTTATCCCAAGGGATTATTTATATTTCTCGTAAAGTAACATGTAAAAATTAACTTTTTGATATGCAGGCTTTCATTCCTTTGGAATTTATTATTAGAAAAAACTGACCTACAATCATGTGATTTGAATTATTTTAAAGAAAAATTAATAAAGCTTCTTATTCTGTTCATTTTTTCTCACCTTCAGCTCAAAATCACTCATATTGAACATTTAAATGACATATTTTGGGTAAATATTGCTATTTTAATGACAACTGCCTTAACAACAATGTAGTTATCAAAATTCGAGCTCATATTGTTGTCTCAAGCTCTTCCCATCTTCTCCTCCCCTACCTCAAATTTTTTTTATCTTGACAACCGACTGCTGTGAGAAATAAAATCAATATAAATGGTGATCGTTAAAATAATTTAGTATCAGTTAAAAATTTAATTTCCATTTTTTTATTTGAACCCATCATTTTTGATGGGCAATATACTAGTTTGCCTTATAAGCTATGTGATAAAATATATCATTAAGTACAAAATTGTTAACAATCAGTTATTTAGGCTTTCTTTACCAGCAAAGCGGTAGTAGCAGATCACCTAATGGGCATGTCTCGTCCGTCAATGTGTTGTAACTTTCATCTCTGGATCTCCATTCACAAATCATTTTTTGTGTTGGACGTGTACCAAAATGATGTTCTGCTGCTTGTTTTCTGTGTGTTTGCATATTGAATCACCTGAAGCTTATAGGTAATAGTGTAGGGATATCTTTTCACTGTTGTAGCCATTGCAACCGCAATCACATATTTATCCTAGATAATTTAAAATTTTTCAGACATCAGTCTGAATTCTAATGTTCTGTGGCATCAATTGCACTATTCAGCGGACTCATTAAGAACTAAAACATCGCTACTAACATTGCAATCGCACCAAAATAGTACCTTATATGCTGGTCTACAATTCGACCTTTGAAGCTTAAAAAAATCCTGTAAAATGTTAGGGTTGCCTTACACACCGGATATAAATGTGAACCATAAACTTCAGCATATTTTTCAATGTAGATGACCACCATTTTGAATAAGTTGTGCCACTGTTTACCATTTATTTAACAGACATAACTTAGAAGATTTGTAAAATGATAATTTCAAACAACAAATAACAAAGTAAGGATTAAAAATTTTTGTTTTAATACATGAAATAATTTTTCAAAAAATAACAATATACGATCTATGGAAAATTACAAAAATGGTCAAAGAAATTTTTTAAAACATTCAAGAATGGTGTTTTTATACATTGCAGTTTAAAAATAATAAATTCCTCATCTTCGGCATCAGACTCATTGAAATTGTCAAATTCATCCTCTGGAACAGATGTTACGATACCAGGCTCATTGTGATTCGCATTAAATGAAGATCAGATATAGATATCAAACATGATTCGACATCTTCCACTATAAAATGAATTGGAAGGTTAACAATTATTATTTTGTCATGAGCCCTTCACTGATTATAAGATTTATTGAGTGAAAAAGTGACTTGACTTAAATAGTGAACATATGTGTAAAATGAATTTTTTAGTAAAAAATTCATGATTGACTTAGAGACCGGTATATATGGTCATTACTGTGAGGCTGATTTTGGGAGTCATTTTTTGGAAAAAAAAGTTCATCTTATCGCCCGAAAAATACAGTAAGTTCCAATTGAAAAATATCATTGGTAAACACATTAAAAGATAATCCTTTTTATTTTCATGGCTCAAAAGGGTACATTTTAGCATAAATTTGGTGTAAAAATTACTTTAACTTTTGAAACTATAGCTCAAAGAAAGTTTTAGGATATATTCCCTGAATCAAAAATAAAATGAAATCATTTGTACAGGTAATTCTCGACTGATTTTAAACTACTAAATTTTCTGCTTGTTATCTCTGCCATAAACATTCAATAAATATTTCCTCTAAACAGGAAATGCCTTTGTGTGAAGTGATGCAGGAAGCCCTTAATGTGCACTTCCAAGGCCTGAAGTTTCGAGAAAGAGGGGCAGGGCCAAAGATAGATGCTCACATGACTGACCAGGGATTCAACATAGAAATTGGAGTTGATTTGGAAACAGGTACAAAGAAATAACTATTTAATTAAGGTAAATGCATAAAAAGAGGCTAGCAACTGTATAGTGAGTTTCTTAAGCTCAGATATCTTTTGTTCCAATGTCAACATAATTAAGAATTGAAAGCTTATGAAATTAAAGGAAGAAAGGAAGAAATTTTGATATTAATTCATGCAAAACTGACATTGTGTTGTGCTAGTTAATTTTTGTATAGTGATCATTTTTGTATTTATATAAAAAATAAGTTGATTATTATTGCCCTATTTGAGATATTTCTAGATACTTAAGTAATTATTTTTAATTAATTATTCATTATTAGCTCCAAGGTCTTATAAGATGCATAATGATTTTATTTTTCTGTCTTAGTATTTAATATTAACCTATTAAATTCCCATTTAGAAAGGCGAGAGGAGAGTAATAGTTGCCAAACAGAAAATACAGAAGAGCTTCATAAAACTCACCTGTTCTATATTCTGAGTAACATCGTGTGTCTGATAGCTGCATATCTTTAACACTTCAGTGGCGACCTTGGTTCATCATACCAACCTTGATTTCTTTACATGCTGCCGACCTCGTTGCAGGGTATGACCCATGCTGCACTTGTTTAAATTTTGAGAAGAGTTTTTGATCAATTTTCAAATGGTGTTTTAATTGTGGAAAGCAAAGGTTTTTTCTTTTATATAACTTAATTTATCTTTTGGGAATGCAATAAATATGCAACATCGAATTTATTGTGCCGCATTGATGTGTACTCAACTGATTGACATGAGCACAGATGAAGTTTTTACAAATTTTCTATATATTTTCACCTTCATGTGTGCTGTATTCGAATTTATTTTTTCTGCATCCAAGTTTCTTTCTAAAAGCTAATCCATCATTCTTTTATAAATTTTCAAAACATTTCTAAGAAAAAATAATATGAAAAAAGAAAACCTGAAAATGTTGTTAGGAAAAAATCGGACGAGAATGAATGCCCAAAACGTGAATGAAGCGGCTCATATCTCTAAAATATAAGCAAAAGATACCGTCCCAAAAACTTCATTAGTCTCTCCCTTTGTAAACTAGTAAGATGCTAATAACTCCAAGGTTTTTGAGAGTCTTGCATGCATCGACTACGCTCTGACATATTTATGAGAGCATGGGCACAGGAAGACATTGCGCTGGTTACAAAGAGCTGATGGACAGAAGCCAAACAAACCAAGCAGGTTCACCCAGATCTATTAATAGTGACCTTTCTAAGTGCATCTGAAAGGTATTCTTATTATTTCGTTGATAGAAATGTAAATATGGCTGCGCAAAGATAGAAAAACACTCCAGTCCCTTGGTTCCATTTTGTGTTCCCTATCCACACTGCATAAATGATAAAGCTTGAAGTTTCTTATAAGTTTTTAGTAAATACCTCTACATTATATATAATCAGTTTTTAGGAATTTATTCTTAAAAATTTGAGCAATTTTTTTTCCTGTTTAGAAATGGCTCATAGAAGTGCATGGATGTTAGTGACGAAGAGTTGCAAAAATTTTGGAGGAATCCAATGACAGCTCACATAGTAGTGATAGTGAATATGATAGTGATATTGGTTCTAGTGTTGTTGGTGATATTGCATTTGCAGATGAACTCATAAATCAGCCTGACAGCAAATATGAAGAAAGAAGGGACAAAGAATTTCACTGGGAGAGGATGGAAAATTTAATTGGGCAATTTATTGGAGACTGTGGACCTCAGAATGTTGCAAAAGATGTGGTTGATATTGTTGAATGTTTTGAACTATTTTTCAACATACCTGATAAAATATAATAGCAGAAGAAACTAATAGATATGCGGAACAATACAAAAATGCAAGAGGCAACGTATTTTCTTTTCGATCTTCGTTGAGAACATGGCAGCCAGTGACTGAAAATGAGATCTTTGTTGTAATTGGCTTCTTTATGCCAATGGGAATAGTGTAAAAACCGACTCTGAGATCATACTGTTCCAAAAGAAGTGTTGTTTTGACTCCAGGGTTTGCTGATGTTATCTCGAGTGAGAGGTTTGAATTGATTTGTAGGTTTTTTCATTTTACAGATAGCAAAAAGAAAGTAAGTTTTGATGGACCACCAAAATTATTTTAAATTTTCCCAGTGTTGAGGCATCTGAGCAAAAAATTAAAAAATGTTATATGTACTTGAAAAGAACATTGCAGTTGATGAGTCTTTGACACTGTAAAAGGGATTTCGAACAATACCTTCCTCTAAAATCGGCCAAATTTTTAATTAAAACATTTGAATTATGTGAGTCTGTCTCAGGTTATTTGTGGAATTTCCTTGTGTATACAGGAAAAGATACTCTAATTGAATCTCCACTCACGAAACATGACATGTCAAAGACAGCTGCAATCGTTTTCTAACTCGTTGAACCACTTCTTAGAAAAGGATACACTGTGTGGAAGGATAACTTCTCTAACAGTCCATCATTGGCTCGGATTCTAAAAGTTCATTTGACAGACTGTTGGAACCTTAAAAATCAGTCGTAAAAATGTACATAAGGCAGTGAAAGAAAAGAAATTAAAAAAGGGAGAATTGATTGCAAGGCATGCAGGTCCAGTGTTGGTCATCAAATGGTGCGACAAAAAAGTAGTGATAATGATTTTCATATATCACAATGACGATAAAAGTGTGGTTGTCAGTAGGGGTAAATAGATCGTTAAGCCAGTGTATGCTCTTGATTACAATCAGCAAGCTGAAGGTAATCATTAACAGTTTATTGTGCATGCGGTCATTATTTATGTTGCCAATATTTTTCTTTTGTTTCAGTCATCATTAAGTGAATAATTTTGTATTAATATAAAGCAAATTTGATGTTTTTGTTAATATAAAATACTTTTGATTTTCTAATTTTTTATTGCCTCATAATTGCTCATTATAGTAAAATTATATGGAGGATTTCAACAGAATTCCTTCAATGTAAAATGAATTGGAGGGAAGCATTAGCCCTCGTTGCTTGTTGAAGGGATGTGCTGGGCCAAAAAAGGTTAGAAACCACTGCTTTAATGTTTTGTCTGATGGTTCAAAAGAATGAAAATTCATACAATAGATAATATCATCATTTAACTATGTATGCTTTCGACCACGGTTTTTGGATGAGGCCTACAACCGTTATGATGGATATTGAGCTTGCCAATTTGATTGCAGCAAGAAATGCTTTTTCAGAGTCTAATGTGAAAGTGTGCATTTCCTTTCTCTCACAATTTATTGCAAAATTATAATTTTGGGGCTAAATGAAAGATACAGAGACTTAGAACATCCACAAACCCCTCACGAGATTCAGCAGCTTATACCTAGCTCTGCCATTCATCCCTTTAAATGACTTGAAAGAAACATTTATATGATATCATACAAGAGAAACTTTTAGAACTAGCACGTTACATTTCGACAGTATACATATTCGTTCATTGAATGTTTGAAATAGATCATAAAACATTTCTGCCAATCATTGGAGCATTTCTAATCTTTCAAATATACTGATGGCATAAAAACATACCTTAGATCTATTTCATACCACCTTAAAATACCTCACAGAGCAAAGGACAAATAATAAGACAGGTGATCTGAAGGTTCACATTCAAAATCTTGAAATTACTGTATTTATCCGAATATAAGATGAAGTATTTTTCCTATGTTTGTATCTGAAAAATGAAGGGCCATCGTATATGGTCAAAGATGTAACAGTTTGCATTCAATGATTTTTAACAGTACGGATGGATCAGAAAATGACATTCTATGGAACCAGAATGATGAAGGAAGTGATAATGATGAGGAAAGTGAAGAGTAACCTGACGATGTGGGTGGGATAACACTTTTTGTTTATTATTGTCATGTTTATCCTCGTGGCATGTGTTTGTGTTCTATGGTGTAGCTTAAATAATATATCTTTAAAAATTGTTCTTTTGTACGTAATTGAAAATACTGCATATGGGTCGTCGTCTTATATTCAGGTAACTTCTTTTTTCCTTTTACTGCTACCAATTTTTGGGGGGTCATCTTATATTCAGATAAATAAAGTAATAATAAAAATAAAATTTTATCCTGCATTATATTCTTTTAGCTATTCATCTTCCTTTATGTTTTGGACATCTTAGGACCTATCTATTAATTTTTTTATTTGTTGGACCTTTTTGTAAGTGACATTTGTATTTGTTACTTTTTGTCCTGTGGTCATTTCTAGTTGTTGGATATTTTTCTCCTGTGAACATTTTTATTTGTAGACATTTTCATGCTGTGGACATGTTGGACATTATTGTTCTGTGTACATTTTTGTCTTTTGAATATAATATAGTAGACGTTTTAACCTGGAACTACCGACATGGGCGGGCCAAGAACTTTTGGCATCCTGGGCAAGGTAGCACTCCAGCACCCCACTCCAAAAATGTTTGTTGAAATATTTTCAAAGTACATGCTAATCTATTCATTGCTGTGTAAAAATTATTGATAATGAAAAATGAAAGGACTTCCAGTCCGTTCCACGATGTAAATTGGTATCCAATATTTATTCACTTGTAACTAAGGCATAGATAGATGGTTGGGATAGTGCCCCCAAGACTTTGGCACCCTGGATAGCCACCCAGCTTGCTCATATCTCAGTCTGAGCCTGACTACTGAAGAAGTTGATAAGCAGGACCATCATAAGTTAGGAAAGGTAAAGACAATAAAAATGCTTTGAGAAATGCCGCCTTGAATGTATTAGGAAGAGAAGAAGAACTGAAAGACTTAAGTTCGGAATGGCTTCAGAATTGAAAAATAAATGGGTTATGTATAATATATAAAGCTAGAAGTAAATATCAGACATAGTCAGATTTATGTAGAATAATTAAATAACCCTATATAATTAGAAGATATAACAATGAATTTTGAAAATAAATCAAGGATGGAAATATACTCCAGCAAATGTTTATTCATTCATAAGGGGATAAGAAAAGTTTTGTTGAAATTTTCTTCAAAACTTTCCAAAAACTAAAGCTATTCAAAATGAGCTTAGGAGAAAAATTACCAATATTAACATTTCCATTAATTGTAAATGGAGAAGACTGAGTTAGTAAGGTAATGTAGGTTTGGGACCTCATGAATTACAGCCATGAAACATTTACTCTTAAAAATATATCCTCTACATGTTAAGTATGAAATGTTATAAAAATATGTATATATTTGTACTGGATGTATAGTTCTTAGCATTTTTTAATTGCAGAATCTAAATTATTATTAGCAATAACTAATTGAATTTTATTTTTATGCACAAAAATATAGAAGGAAAACTATTTTTTTATGCATCAGAAATATGCAGTATAAATTTTGAAGTTATAGTTTTAATGTGAATTAATTATTGTCACAGGTTTTGTTTTTGGTGGGAATGAGCATAATTGTGGAACATGGATGGACAAGATGGGATCGAGTGATAAAGCTGGCAATAGGGGACGCCCAGCAACACCTCGAGATGGCAGTGCTGTGGAACTTGTTGGTCTTAGTGCAGGTGTGATTCGTTGGCTTGCTCTCATCAACAGCAAAGGAATATTTCCTCACAGTGGTGTGCAAAGAATA
Source organism: Tanypteryx hageni (assembly GCA_028673005.1). NCBI lineage: Eukaryota > Metazoa > Arthropoda > Insecta > Odonata > Petaluridae > Tanypteryx > Tanypteryx hageni. The sequence continues at coordinate 119,340,804 of CM054112.1, forward strand.
GCTACTGATGGTAAGTCTAACAGTGCTTTTTTCTTTGTTTACATTATAAACTGTTTTTCAGACCATATTGTGAGGTAATGTTTTGAAATGAAAATGGTAGTGAAAAGCATTTCAGAAAATATATTAACATAAATACAGTAGAACCCCGTTATAATGTGCCTCTCTATAACGCAGATTAGGATATATCACGGGTCAAGTCATGCCCCCAAAAAAATATTTTTAATCCTGTATCAGTGACGGAATTTTTGTGACACTATCAATGACTTGAAGTCTGAGAGACTCCTAGTTTTTCAGTGATTCTCAAAAGGGACAGGAAATTTTTAATTCATTAATTTTTTCTTCTTGTCTCTTGCACTCGACTGATTACGGAGACATAAAATTTATCAAAATATAAATTTATTTTTTAATGATTTTTATTGGATGGTGACAAAAAAATAACAAAAAATTAGTTTTGAAAATTCGAATTTTATTTCAAAATGTTAATCAAATTGTCCTAAAAAACTATCGATTTCTAATATTGAATGCAGAAACTTATAAACAAATGCCAAAATTATAAGTAGACCATGGTATTTTTAGAAAATTGCAAGGGTTGAAAAGTATATATTTTTTTAAATTCCCTCTGCTTCAGTTTCTATACATTTAATACAAAGTTTTTTGTACATTCCTTTCCCCTCTACCCTCTCTTCTACTCACTTTGTCGCCAACCCTCAATCTTTACAGCTTTATCCCTGCATTTTATGATGGGTCAATTACCCCAAAAATAACAGATGTGAAGAAAACAATCCAAAGGTCAGAAAAAAACAGGAAAAGGCACGGAAAAAGAGAAAGGAGAGGGCCTGATCACCACCCCTTGCTATCTTCGGCATACACATACACCTTGTACCTGCATATTGCATTATGAAAGTATAGCCTTCTTATGAAAGATCCAGCCCACATGCAAAGTGAGTCATATTGTATTCAATATGAACAAAGTTTTATTTCACTAGCACCTACGTCATTTTTAGTTGAGATACTTACGGACAGTTTGAAGAAAAATGCAGGAATGAATACACTGTAATAGCAATTTATGTCTATCTATGTATATTACACAACTTTCTGATCCACATTTTTAGGATCAAGCACAAGAAAGGAAATATTTTTTCTGTAATGAATGATCAAAATGCACCTATTTTTGCTTTTCATCTCAGATTTCCAGGGAGAGGTTACGTGTAAAATTTATTTATTAGCACCATTATGTAACAAAAACCTTTAGTTAAATGGCATCGATTTTGATTTCTTTCTCTAAAATTGTTCGGCAGCCAAGTCTATTAAAACTGCTCAATTGCATTGGGTGACTTTTTCTAAAATTAGTGACGTGAGGTCTCACAGATCGCTCATCATATTTATTTCTCTTTTAAACACATACTATGATACCTGCAGCAAAACTGAAGTTGTTATTGGATTGCTCTATGTAATAATGGAAGGTAGCATAAATAATACATTTTTTGGAATGGTGATTATTAATATTTTGACATTTTTTCATTTGGAGCGGTCTCTCAGACCTCACATCTTTGGTTAAGGGCTAAAAAGATGCAAAGTATATTAGCAACAATATGTACAGTTAATCAATCAGCTGGCTATTGTAGCCATTGTTAAATGTGATCTGTTTTATAATATTGAGCTCTTTATCGAAATTAGCTAAGGAAAGAGGGATTGAAGGAGGCGATGGAGCATAGAATGAAAAGCTGCAAGCTTATGGGAAAAATGGTGGGATGAGTGGTTGGGAATGACCTGATCAGTATACGTAGGTTTATGGAAAATAGAGAAAACTAACTTATTTTGATGAAAGGACAAAGATAAATACAAAAAGCTGAGGAAACCATTAATTTCTGCGCGTCATCATACTTTTCCATTTCATTCCAGTGCTTTCCTTTCCGAGCTGCTCCACTTCGAATCAAAGGGCAACAGACTGGACTCATAGAGCAGTTGGAAATTGTGATCCATGATGCTAAAGACAATGTTTCACTTACTAATGAATTTGTTTTCTCCAATCACTCTTGTCTTGTTCTCTTTACTGCTTTCCTAATTATTTAATTCATTGCCTTTTACTTTGTAATTTAACAACTTTTTTGTAACTTCTGTTAATTGCTTTTATTTTCTAATTACTAACCTTGTTTGCATTACTGTCTATAACCGTTTGAATTTTATCATTCACTTTTTAATTCATTTTTTTAATTTTTACATTATCTCATTACTGAATGTATGTTCTCCCTCCTTCCTATCATTATTCAATTAACACTCCTACCCTACTCTCCGTATATATAGAACTCTCGACCATGCTTTCGTCACCTGATGATGCTGTAACAGGCAAACCCGGTCAATTATTAAACTTTTTAGTGGAAATTTACAAGTTTCTTTTCATTTAAATGGAATCCTTCCACAAAGTAGAGCCTTCCCAAGTGGACTTAGTTAAATATGAATAGACCATAAAAAATAGTTCCACAATCTTTTGATACATAATTCCCAATATATACCTATAATGTGGGTGCTCTTGTGTCTCCCGATACCCATGTTATAAAGGGGTTTTATTGTATATATTAATATTTGAGCTTCCTAATTTATTAAATTATCATTAAGTCATTCCCAAAATTAGATTATTATAGATACTAAACACTCCTTATTTTTTAACAAAAATTTCTTATTTTAAAATATTTAAGAGCATTTATGAACTTTTTAAAGGTTCCAAGTTGATCTGGAGTTATGAAGAATGGGCATCAAAAATAGCAGCCAACTTTGAGAAATATTTCTGGATTGGAGATACAAATGATGAGCAGAGTGACACCATAGAACCTAAATTGGTTAACCGTCACTGTATATATAAAGACTCTGTTGGAGCATCACAGCCATGGGCTGACTATCAGCTGAGGCCTAATTTTGCAGTTGCTATGGTTGCAGTAAGTTCATACCATCATATACTTCTCAGGATAATTTAGATGGAATAACATGCTGGCATAAGAAAATCCAAATTAAAATAATCCAGTTCTTGATTTTTAACATTTAAGCCGTATTTCTCAGCACCGGGGTATAAGATGCATCCCGGTTTTTTAGAAAAATTTTCAGGAAAAAAGTATTTTGGTACACCAAGGTATTTAGGAAAGGCCACATTGTGTATCATTTCCAGTCGTGATTGTGTCTGTATCCGGCAACATTTTCAGAAAATATTATGGCATGATAACAGTTAAATATAACGTTTTAGATAAACTTCATTCATAAAATAAATAGGGATGATCTAAAACATATAATTGCTTTGAGACTTGTATAGCTAAATGTGCCCTGTGTGAACTCGGCAGTCGTATTAATTAAGCTGTCGGAGTGTGCAGCACACATCGCACATATAGATAGTACCCTTTACTGATAGTACTTATTTAAACTTAAGTTCAAGATAATATTTTATATAATGGGATAAATAATAAATGGAATGAATATGTAATAACGATACATATGCTCAACTAGTCCTTTTTCTTCTGCAATTCTTTTTGTCTTGAACACAACGATTTTGATCGATACAGCAATATGATATTTCCTCTGTTCATCACTCCCTCCTCTAGTTAATTAAGACCAACCTTACGAAGACTGTTTCTCTTATCCCATCAGTTTTAGTTTTTCCTCATTTTCTCCATTCACGGATTGTTTTTTTATGTGGGAGGTGGACCAAAATAATGAGCCACAGCTCAGTTTCCATGCATTTTTGCATATTGAACAGCCTGTAGCTTATAACTAATAGTGTAGCCATTGCGATCTCAATACACGTAACCTTATTAATCCTACATATGTATAAAATATTTATGGTATCTACACAAATGTACTGTTCTGTTGCATTAATCATGCTATTCAACAGTCTCATTAGGTACTAAAACATTGCAAACTCGCCAAAATTCTAATCGCTGTGAGCAGACATGCATTAAAGCATAATAATGGAAATACATAGTTGGAATTCACGTTGCATAAGGTATTTCTGTATATATTAACAAAATTTTCAATATAAATTATTAATACTGTATATTTTAATGTTTCTGCGATGAATGACTGCCAATTACTCCAATTTGGGGATGAGTGTGCTCGTTAGTGTCATTAGTCATTATTGAGAACAGTAATAATCTTACCTTCGGCGTATAAGACACAGGCTGATTTTGAGGGTAATTTTTCTGGGAAAAAGTGTATCTTATATGCTGAGAAATACGGTATCTCTGTAAAAATACAGCAGGTTATCATAATTTGTTTGGTTTGCTTTCCTGGAAATCATTGTGAATAATGAAACCAAAATCTTTTGGAAAAAAGGGGGTTGAATACACCACTCCTATGGATATCCATAGTTGATAAGGATAAATGTAACATGCAATTTACATTTTAGCTATGAAAAATAAATGTTATAATTAGGGATGGGCCAGTTCCACTTTTTCCCGGTTCCAATTATATTAATCTGATCCTGGTTCTGGTTATTATGCATTCCTTGTGCAAAGTTAACGCATATAGGAGTTGTCGTTTCCATCCATCCATCCACTTGTTTAATCTCCTGAACCGCTAGATTTACTTCAATGAAATTTGTTATTTGTGACTTGTACTAAATTTTGTCAACCGATTCCAATTTTGGTTAAAATCGGACAATAATTAACCCATTAGGGACGGAATTAAATTCCAGAAAATAGCCAATTTGTTACCTTTTTGGGAAAAGTACGATAGAAAAAGAATGTTAACTCTAATCTTCTTGAAACTTTCACTGACCCATACTAAAAGTCTATATTAACTATTCAAGTACTTACCAAGGCTTTTTATTACTTAATTATTGGAGATTCTGATGGAAATCTCTGAAGCAAGTGTCAATGCACAGCCCTTTTTCACAAACAGAACGTACAAAAATTGTCCTCTTCCTAATTCCTTTTCTCCGGCATACCACACATTCTTTATGCAAAAGTTTATTCATATCATTTCTTTTCACTTGATCTGGATAGTGGCACTCTCCAAAATTATGTGAAGGAGGAACTGTAGCTCTACGTCCACGCGCCTTTCTGCTACTGTAGCCTCCAATGAGGTCTCCGATTATATTCAAATAGGACTTTTTAAGGGGAAAAGTTGGCTTATTGGTAGCTTGTTTGTAGTAGATATAAGAATTTACTATCGTTCTATTTATTAAATCAAACATCAGTCTATGCCACCACTTTTTTGAAGGAATGTGCAAACTGTAATAGCTACATAATTGATTGTTTCGATCTAATCCTCCCATGAATTGATTGTATAACCTCACAATCTCAGGACAGCACACTTCCACCTTCGACCCATCCTTCTCCTTCCTTTTCACAGACTGCATTGGGTATGTGGGTGAATCGTAACCTGATGACAAAAAGAATATAGACCTTTTGTCTCGCCAGCCTAAGGAAACGAGTGGGGCGGAGGAGAGCCACTCACAGTCCCCTTGGTTACTTTGCTTCCAGTCCTTTGTGTTTGCTACCAATTCTTTGGGATAATTGACACGGTTGGTGTTTGCAGTTTCTATGGCTCTCAAACCTTTTTTGGAGAGTTCCATAAATAGATCTGGTGACGTAAAAAATTTATCGCAAATAAGGGTGCAGCCTGACCCAAAGAGAGGCTCTGCAAGTTGCATCACGACATTTCCACCCAAACCCAAATTATTCTTTTGAATTGTCCCTTTCCCTGTATATAATTCTAAATGAAAAACAAATCCCGATGTTCCATCTGCTCTTCCCCACCACTTGAATCCCCTTTTGATGGGTTTCATCGGCATTTCATTGCAGAACGACCAGTAAATTTCACCATCGCTTCATCTATTGTCTGATACTCAGAAAATTTATAATATTTTTTATAATTGCAATTCAAACTATCGAGAATAGGTCTAATTTTGTAGAGTTTATCAAAATCTAAGCTATATTGTAGAGGCTGCCGTGAATTATCATTTACGCGAAAATTCCGCAAAATTGACAAAAATCGATCCCTTGCCATGATTTCTGATACACCTGGTACATTCAATGCCCTATCTGTGGACCAATAGTCTTTCAGACTTGGAAGATCATGAAATCCCATTGTAAAAATAACACCTAACCAAGCTTTCAACTCATCTAATGTAAGATCTTCCCAAATATTTCCACCTCCGCCCGCAGTTGACATTTTTTGCGAGGCATACAAATTAGTCTGCTTGACGCAATGGTCCAACATATCGCCCGTAAAAAATAACATAAAATAATCTAAAGGTGAAGAATTTTCTGGTAAGTAAGTATTAGGACCAGGTGTAAACTATGAGAGACTAGTGCCTAAATTTATCAAACCTCTTCTGGACCAAGTCAATCTGCTTCAACTGTCTCTTCAATTTCACCATCGGATTCATCGTCTAAAGTTATAGCTGAAATATTTTTAAATGGTTCAGGAATTTCTTCCTCTTGAATATCACTATCACTATCGATAGAGGATATATCACTTTTTACTCCATCATCTGGTATAGAAAACAATAAATTCAGTTTGTGATCATCACACCGTTTTCTCTTGGTCGCCATTGTCAAATTAAAAAAGGGCTAAGTTTAAAAACACATAAAATTGTAACCGCTTAAGAAAAACACGTGCAACTTCACAGGATGAAACTTAAAACTGTCCGTAAGCTGCTAGCAAAAAGAAGGAACTACAGGTAATAAACACGCCCCACACAAGAGGGCAGAAGAGGACGGTACCATAACACCACCGTGGTGGTGCTCCGTCCCTAATCGGTTAAGGGCCATGGTGGAGGAGAAGAGCTTAACTAGTGCAATAAGAGAATGATAGTAGAAATGGGTGAAGCAAACTTTGAAAGATGTAATGGAATGGATGATGCTAGGAATGAGACAAAGAAGAAGGAAGAGGAAAGGATATTATATATTTTAAAAGAAATGGATGGTAAAGAGAATATGGGAATAGAATAACTATGATAATGAAATGTCATATTTTATGATTAAAACTTAGAAATTATTATTTTAAGGAAGGCCAACAATTGAAATTGAATTATTATTGTATCTAATTTCATTTTCTTGTTCCCCTAATCACTTTTCTTTTATCTCTTCTTCATATTTTTCTCTTGTGTGTTTTGCATTCATAATTAGCAAATATTATTATTATTAATTTAAAAAACATTATTATTTAAAAATTATATAAAAAATATTATTATCATCATCATTATTACTATTAATATTAGCATTATTTTTAATAAATATTATTAATATGATTGTTACTATTAGTAAAATAAAATTTTTGTATTTCATCAATCTAAAAATTGCATAATTGTTTTTATCTATTCTAGGCACCAGAGCTTTTCAATGTTGTTCATGCATGGAAATCATTAAGAGTTATAGAAGAAGTGCTTGTTGGTCCATTAGGAATGAAGACTCTTGACCCCAGTGACTGGGCATACAGAGGAACTTACGATGGAGGAAACGACTCCCATGATTCATCAGTTGCACATGGATTTAATTACCATCAAGGGCCGGTAAGTATAGTGAGAAATGATTTCTTTTTAAATGGAGCCATATCCTGTTGTTCAACACAGTTTTTGGAACATACATCAGTGTCATTTCATGAGAATTCAACCACTTTTTTGGTGATTTTGCCCTCACTACCTCCTATTCCTTCCTAATTATGTAGAACTAGTGTATTGTTCATCATATGACGGGTGCCAGTTACTATTTGGTTGAAAAACCTGTCATTAGACTGGTAATCCTACTGAAACCATACATCTTCGGTAATCGTAACACATTATAGATAATCACAAAATTAGTTTATTTTTCTAGTGTAATTGCCTGTTGAAATTCAATGAGAAACTTAGAAATGAATAGTAACAGCTGTAATTATTGAGTAAGAGCCAGTATAAAATTTGGCAAAATAGAGATTCGGGAGAATTACTTTCTCATTATTGTTTTCGCCAATGATGAGCCCCTTGTCAAAAATGAAGTAATAATAATAAATAAATCATAATATTCCATCCTTCTCGCGATCCCTCTCTCTCTCACTCTGTCTCCCTCCCTTCCTCTTGCTTTCCTTCCCTCTCTCTCTACCTCTCTTTTCTCCCACCTCCCCATCTCTCATTCCCACCTTCCATTCTATATTCCTTCCCTCCTATCTCCCTCCTTACATCCCCCTCTCTCTTACTCTACATCTATATAGTCATTCAGATAAGCAAAAGAATCCAAACTAAATCCTAGTCCAATTAGGATTATGTAATTTCACGAAAAATCCTACGTTAATTTAAGGCAATCTATGCACTCGTATATATTACACATATATAGGTTGAGACAACAGTTGAATCTCGAAGTTTAACAATGATGTGGTCGGCAAGGCAACATCTCATTGAAAATCCGATTTGTTCCCAAAATATGTGATTTAAATGTATGATATGGGAGATTTCAAATGGTAGACGGAAAAAGATGAATAGAATAAGAAACTTCATTAATTTTCCTAAAACATAGTGGATATTCGAAGATCGTACGTCAATTCTTTCGAATATGATTTTTCCAAAAAATAAAAGCCTGCACTTTAAAAAGTCGCTTTTTACATGTTATCTTACAGGGAATGGAAATCGTTCCTCTGGAGTTAAACCTGGTTTTTTTGTATTTTTTTTGTCATTTAATTTTTATATCTGAATGAAATATTTCAACCTTCCATCTAATCAGAAAGTTTGTTAAAAACCTGTTAAAATAGAGATGACAATGTATATAGAGACAAATTATTTTAGAAATTTTTAGCTTCTTAGGTCAATTGGCTCTTAAAATATGGATCCAAAAGTTGTGATTTCTTTCATTTTATTTGTCAAACAAATGAACTTTGAAATGCAATAACCTTTCACTTATTTCACTGATTTTCATGTTTAAATGTCAAATTAAAGCTCTCAGTCTGATCTCAACATATTCAAAAGTCGCAAAAAACATGTACCCTCTAACTTGCTTCATATTTCGAAAAAAGAGTCTACATAACTTGTCCAATATTCCCTGGAAAAATCATCATGGTTATTTAAGTGGCTCTTAAGATATTGCGTATTCTTTGAACATAACTTATTCTCCTTAGCATCACACTCAAGCTATTCTGTTTCCTAAAGTTGCACTTCCTTTTTTTCAGCTAAAATGAATCAGCTAATCACTTGAGAATTGCTGGTATTTTCAGAGGATAAGTAAAACCTAAAAGGGTAGTCACTCTATTTCCCTGAATCACTTGGTGGCTTATGCCTTTTATATGTTTTTAGTACTTTACATTAATCAAGGTTTAAAACAAATATTTGAAAGAAATGGATGTGACAAGAGTAAACACCCACTTCTGATTGACCAACTATAACCAAAAACTAATTAACTCTTGCCACTTCAATAAAAATGTCAAATATAGTTTCACATTGATCTTATTAATAGTTTTTGAGTTAGAGCATCCAAAAAATTCCTATCACACACAGACATCATCGAGAAAATAGTCAAAACGTTCTAGGGACTTTTATTTCTGTTGAAATTTTGAAATCAATTTTTTCTTGAAAACAAGACTTTCCCTATACTACATATGGAGAAAGTAAAAAAAGATATATACTAGTTGAAATTACCTGGTGCTGCTCAAGTTTTTATGTCAAAACAAAAAATATTGAAGATGATTTGAGAATAAAACCAAGTAATGAAACCAGGTTAATTTTTATTGTAGTGCTTAATGGTATGCAATATTTATTGTCTTCTGATCTTTTGCTCAAATAAATAAATTCTTCCTGCATCCTTTATCAATAAATTTGGTGACTATTTTTATCAAATAATCATAATGAACAATCGATGGAATCACTTTTAAAATATAGTTATTTCACTCAAATTAAGTTCCACTGAAAGAAACTGCATGATATTATGTGGTCATGAATTTCAAAAACATTAAAAACTTGGGCAGGAATTGCAAGCTCTAGGGATACAACCGGTGGAAACACATTTGAAGATATATTCAAATTTAGCTTACCTGTACCCATACAAAGGCTGATTTTGTGGATCTAAGTTGTCAAGTGAATATTTTAAAGTCAAACTTATGAAACAAAATGAGTTCTCAGACTTTGAAACCGAATTTGGCTATATAAAGTGTTGGTATGACATGGAAAGTGTTATTATAATCTAATAACTATAATTGGCTTAATTGATGCATACAAACGTTCAGTTGAAAGGAAAGGAAAATGTACATACAGATGCTCAAGGGAGGAAGAGTTAACGATTATAAATGTTGGTCTAAATTAAAGAAATGTTATAGAAGTTTTCTTATTTTACCTTCTGAGATATTTTTCACTTTATTGATTATCAGTGTTAATGAAAAACATATTTTGCTATCTGCTAAGTATAGAGGATATTCAAAATACATAAAAAGTTTTAAAATTGCTCATTAAAACTGTCTTCTACTTACCTTTTGAAATAACTAGCCAGATTTATAGTTTTTTTGGTGATTGCACTTCTTTGAATAACCTTAGTGTTTCTTTCTTCCTTACTTTAGTTTATATTAGGTATATATTATTTATTTTAGTTAATATTAGGTATTGTTTGTAACAGTTGTCAAGTAGATGGTTAATCCAACAATATTCTCATTCCTGTGTTATTTAAATGGGAAAAAATTAAAAGAGAATAACATTTTGTAAATGAAAAATGTAGTTCAAATCACTTTAAAAACCCTCCCATTTTGCTTAACTTTTTATTGTGGTTAAAATGAAACCAGCATCTTGCTTCTATGTTCTGTAGTTGTTGCATTATAAATGCACAAACAAATTCTTCAAAATATTTATGGTAGAGACTAGTAGGAAACAGAAAAGTAAATGCATGAACTCTGAAAAAGCCATAAATCTTTTTAATAGAAATACCTCTACTACAAAAACTCTTATAGTAAATTATTTATACATGTCCTTACCTTAATCATCCATTGTAGATGATAGTATACAGAAAGTAATCAACTTCAATGCATTAATTTAATAAATAAGTTGTCACACAAAGGTAGAGAGGAAAAAATAAAAGGAAGGCTAAACAAAAATAAAGGAACAAAATTAACACTCACAGTTTTCCAGAGAGTGCAGGAGCCCTCTTCCTACACACTTCAACACAAAAGTCAAGTGCCTCACAACCAAAACACGACTCATAGTTGCAATTACACAAACATTCATGCGGCTGCCACACACACAATTGACTAATAAAAATCAAGGAAAAACACAAATAATAAATAAATGAATCAAGAGAGGAAATGCAGAAAACACCCTAAATATTGCACTTTCTCAATGCCTAAACACGTGTTTCAAGAGCCAAGCACACATCATCAGTAAGTAATCTATTCTAAAAAAGGTTATGTTTTCTTTAGGTAATTTAAATAAGAGTGAAAAGAAGGGAGGGAGAGGCTTAGCAGTTAACATGGAAAGAGGGGAAATGGGAATTGGATCTCAGTCATTATTTATTACAAAGTGTCCTTATCTGTTAATGTTTATACTTTCATAGGCATCTAGTTTTGAATCTTGGTGAACAGTTTTTAATGATTTTGGGTTCTGGATGGTGATAGAATGATTAATTTCTTGTATGTGAGCTGCAACACTGGAATTCTTGCATCTTTTATGAACAAAAATGAAAGTACCGTATTTCTCGGCATATAAGATGAACCGGGGTATAAGACACCACGGTTTTTTCAGAAGATTTTTCACGAAAAAAGTATTTTGGTTTACCAAAGCATTTAAGAAGGACCATGCCGTGCATCATTTCCAGCCGTGATTAAATCCGTATCAGGCAACATTTACAGAAAATATTATGGCATGATAACCGTTAAATATAATGTTTTAGATAAACTTCATTCGTAAAATAAATAGGGGTGATCGAAAAGAAAAATAATTGCTTTGAGACTTGTATAGCTAAATGTGCCCCGTGTGAACTCGGCATTCGTATTAATTAAAGTTGTCGATGTGTGCCGCATATATAGATACCCTTTACCAATAATACTTACTTAAACTTAAGTGCAAGATGATATTTTAATATAATGGGATAAATAATAAATGGAATGTATATGTAATAACAGTATGTATGCTCAACTAGTCCTTTCCTTGAAATCTTTTTGCTTCATACATGACAATTTTAATTGATACAGCAATATCAAACTTCCTCTGTTCCACTATCCATCACTTTCTCCTCTAGTTGTGACCATTTAAGACCCATGTTAGACTGTTTCTTTTATCCCATCAGCTTCAGTTTTTCCTCATTTTCTCCATTCACAGATCTTTTTTCTGTGGGAGGTGGACCGAAATGACATGCTGCTGCTCGGTTTTCATGTGTTTTTGCATATTGAAAGACCTGGAGCTTAAAACCAATAGTGTAGGCGCATCTTTTCACTTTTGTAGCCATTGTGATCACAATAAATGTAACGTAATTCATCTTAGATATGTGTAAAATATTTATGACATCTACACCAATTCTATTTATTAAAGCATAATAATGAAAATGTGTCCTCGGAATTCACGTTGCATAAGGTATATATTCACAAATTTTTCACTATTAATTATTAATAATATATTTTATTCTTTTTGCGACAAATGACAGCCAATTATTCCATTTTTGGGATGAGTGTGCTCGTTAATGTCAGTATTGAGAACAGTAACAATCTAACCTCGGGCGTATAAGACGCAGACAGATTTTCAGGGTCATTTTTCTGAAAAAAAAGTGCATCTTATATGCCAAGAAATATGATATATACATTTACAGATAAGGAGTCTTTGTAATGAATAACAACCTATGTCCAATTCCCTTTTCCCCTCTTTCCATACTAATGGTTAAACCCCTCCTTCCCTTCCATTCACTCTCATTTACATAAAGAATACAAAACCTTTTCATTCTTTCCACTCTTTATTAATATCTACCATAATACTGATAGGCTTACGAGTATAGAATAATCAGTTTTTCGCATTTTTACTACTGGTTTCAGCATGTTACACCTACAAATGTCCATTACCCACTCAAAAACCTGGAATTATCCCCAAAGGTTTAATTATCCACAGGTTGGAAACTACTGATCTAGAATGTAACATTATATTAACTCATACCTTAATAGTTCAACTTGCTATTTTTTGGTCAACTAAAGTTGTTTTTATTTAAAACATTACTCATTTATAAGTTTTGCCTAAAAATAGTGGTCAAATATGGATAAAATATTGATATATCTTTTCTTAGGAATGGGTATGGCCTCTGGGATTCTTTCTTCGTGCAAAACTTATCTTTGCTCACAAATCTGGTGAAATGGAAGAAGGTGGTGAGGTACGTCTACAGAAGGCAGCAGCAAACATCAGATCCCTTCTAGCATCCCACTTCTCTGAGATACAAAGTTCTCCATGGCGAGGTTTACCAGAGCTGACCAACATCAATGGAACATATTGTGCTGGAAGCTGCAGAACACAAGCATGGAGTATGGCCAGCATTATTGAGGTATTATAGCATGTGACTTCCTTATTATAATAAACTTCTTTATTTTTTAATAACTTTTATATTAACATCACTTGTAATATATAAGAGTTTTTGGTGCTTGCATACTGCAAAATCTCCATACACCAAGATCTAAACTTGTAAATAAAACAATGCGACAGCATTTGAACTACGCAGAACCCATATAAATAAGATAATAATTTTCATTTTCTACAAAATTAAGGCATCTATTTGGAATTTCTAAATTCGTGTCCAAGTTTTCGAATTTCAAGTTTTATGGTTCAGATCACCTTTTCTAAACAATAACTATAATCATCATTATGACAATAGCCTGTATGTTACATTAAAATTTATGTAAAAATTAAGATATTTTGTGTGTTAGGATTATGGCATCATCATCCGAGTTCTAAATCGATTTTAATTCAAAACCCGCCTGAAACGTTGGAAAGAAGTGGTCATTTACCGAGTAAGGTACCAAAAAACAACAGAAAAAGATATTTACGACGAAGGTGTCGAGTGTGTGCTGAGGAAGGGAAAAGAACTGAATCACTTTATTATTGTAAGCAGTGTAATGGTCAGCCTGGACTTTGCTTAAATGAATGTTTTAGAAAATATCACGTAAAATAAAACATTGTAATGTTTGATTTTTTTATTTTGAAAATTTAAACAAATTGCACTTACCTGTATTTATGATAAATATAGCTTGTGTTAAGAAGGTAGCATTGATATCAAATTTTAATAAATGGTATATATGTATATACATATATATGTCCCCCAATCGGATCTCCGGGCGGGGACTGCCTTGAGGAAAACATTTGTCGAAAGTAAATTACGAATAGGGACTTGGAACGTAAGAACTATGAGAAAGGCAGGAAAGCTAGAGAACTTGAAAGAAGAAATGAGAAGAAATAGAGTTGACATTATAGGGCTAAGCGAAACTAGATGGGAGGGAGAAGGACAGTTCGACTCGGAAGAATTCACGGTAGTTTATTCTGGAGGAAATAGTGGGGAAAGGGGAGTAGCTCTGGTACTTAGGAAAGATATGATGAAAAGCGTGACAAAGATAATAGCAACGAACGATAGACTGATGGCAATAAAGCTAAAAGCAGTCCCAGTGGACATGCTGATAATCCAGGTATATATGCCAACGTCAGCTCATGACGATGAAGAAATAGATGAGATCTATGAGCAAATTAATGAAATTTACGAAGAAGACGGAAGAGGAAAGGTAAACTGCATAATAATGGGAGATTGGAACAGCATAGTCGGAGAAGGACAGGAAGAAAATGTTGTCGGGCAATACGGACTTGGGAAGAGAAATCGAGGAGGGGAGAAACTCGTAGAATTCTGCATCAATAATGACCTTGTAGTGACTAATACATGGTTCAAAAACCATAAACGAAGGTTATACACATGGAAAAGCCCAGGAGATAGAATGAGATGCCAAATAGATTACATCCTTGTAAAACAAAGATTTAGGAACAGCATAAAGAACGCCAAGGCATTGCAAGGAGCGGACATTGATTCAGCTCACAGCCTTCTAATACTTGACGTGAGTACAAAGCTCAAACAAATAAGAAAAACGAGAAGAGAAAGACAGACCTGGGACCTAGAAAAACTGAAAGAAAGGCAGGATGTAGTCAGCATGAAGTTGGAAGATAACCTAAGAAAGTTGGAAAACAAACCGAAGACCGTCGATATAGAATGGGATGAAATTAAAACCAGTATCAAGGATACCTTGGATAAAGAGATTGGAAAACAAGAGAAGAAAATCAGAAAACCATGGATCACGAAGGAAATGCTGGAGAAAATGGATGAGAGACGAAAATGGAAAAACGTTAACAGTGAAGAAGGTAGAGCCAACTATAGGCGTATAAACAATGAGTTGAGAAGGGTAACAGATAAAGCTAGAGAAAATTGGCTAAAAGGAAAATGTGATGAAATAGAACAAATGGAGAAATTAGGATGGTACGATATGATGTACGCTAGGGCACTGGAATTAGAAGATAAGAAGTCTAATGGAATTTGTGGTAAAGGAATTATGAATACGGATGGGAAGATAGTCTCAGAAACAAAGGATGTAGCACAGGTATGGGAAGAATACATTAAGGAATTATACAGCAAACAGACAGGAGCGGCAAAAATAGAACTGGAAAATGAGGAAAACATTGAAGAAGATAACTTAGGACCAAGTATTATGGAGAGCGAAGTAGAAAAAGCGATAGTGGAACTTAAGAAGGGGAAAGCCACCGGCAGCGATGGAATACCGGCTGAGATACTTAAAGTCATAGGATCAGAAGGACTAAAAGCGATCACGAAATTAATTAATAAGATTTACGACACGGGAGAGTGGCCTCAGGATTTCCTAGAAGTAACAATGATCCCTCTAAAGAAGAAGCCAAAGGCAATGCAGTGTAAAGATTACAGAACTATAAGCCTTCTGTCACACACATCGAAGATCATCACGAGGATTCTTAATAAAAGGCTGGAGAAAAAGGCAGAAGAAATAATAGGGGAAGATCAATTCGGTTTCAGAAAAGGACGAGGAACTAGAGATGCTATAGGAGTAGTTAGAATCATATCAGAAAGGGCACTAGAATACAGTCAAGATATCTGCGCATGTTTCGTAGACTGGCAGAAGGCCTTTGATAGAGTAAATTGGGTAAAGTTGATGAAGATATTAAAGGATATAGGTGTAGACTGGAAAGACAGGAGACTGATTAGGAATCTATATGAGAATCAAGTTGTAAAGGTCAGGTTTGAGAATGTGGACACCTGCGGAATAAATATCGGTAGAGGAGTAAGACAAGGCTGCTGCCTATCGCCAACCCTATTCAATATATATGGAGAAAGTCTAATGCAAGAAGCTTTAGAAGGCACAGGGGATTTCAAAATTGGAGGAAGGATTATAAGAACAGTAAAATACGCAGATGATCAAGTACTTCTAGCAAGAAAGGAAGAGGAGCTACAAAAAATGATAAATAGACTAGTGATAACAGGTAGAAAATATGGTATGGAAATAAATACAGAAAAATCCAAGGTCATTCGAATATCGGGTAAAGAAGAGAATCTGAACATAACTATTGGGGGAAAGCCATTAGAACAAGTTTCAGAATATAAATACCTTGGAAGTATCATAACACGAGAGGCAAAATGTACGGATGAGATCAAAACTAGAATAGGCAAAGCAAAAGCGGCTTTCAGGAGAAAGAAACAACTACTTACAGGGAATATAAGGGAAGATATCCGCAAGAAGTTGATAAAATGCTACGTATGGAGTATAGCATTGTATGGGGCAGAAACATGGACGCTAAGGAAAAATGACATCAAATTCTTGGAAAGCTTTGAAATGTGGACTTGGAGGAGAATGCTGAAGATAAAATGGACAGATAGGATGAAAAACGATGAAGTGCTACGAAGAATAGGAGAGAAGCGAATGATTATACAGACTATCAGAAAGAGGAAGGCTAACTGGGTTGGACATTACCTGAGGAGAGAGAGTATGATTAAAGACGTGTTAGAAGGAAAACTAGATGGGAAAAGGGAAAGAGGTAGGAAAAGGTTTCAGCTGATAGACGATTTGAAAGGGAAAGAGAGTTATCAAGATATAAAGAGGACAGCGGAAAATAGGAGTATATGGAGAACCAAGTTTAACCAAGAATAATCACGGACCTGTCTACGGACAGACTACCTATGATGATGATGATATATATGTGTGTGTGTAAGAGATATACAGAGAGAGGGAAAGAGTGGATAAGAGTGGATTTACAGGGGAGTTTTTAAGTGTGTTTAGGTTATTCCTTCGTGGGTGGTTTTACAAAAAGGAGAGTCCCTTGCATTTACTGTTATCCTCATGGGAGCTCAAACAACCCGTTACAAAAATATTCGGGTGGCACGTGCATCCACAAAGAGTTGTTCTCGTAGGAGGTTCCTTCACAGAGTCTTTAAGCCATTGTTAAGGGATTAAGCGGTTGTTCCTTGGGAATGGAGTAGACCAAAGTAAAAAGGGTTTTATTGAGAGCGGTCTGGTAGCAGCTGCCTTGTATAACATATACATGGTCAATCCTTAAAAGAGGAATGTGTGAAGTGCTTTAAAAAATAGCAAAATGTTTCTGCATTGTTATTTCTACCAGAATTTTACAAATAGATTATACAGCTCAGGGGTGGGAAAACAAGTAGCCTGTTTTGACATATAGTGTGGTATTTTGTATAAAAGAATGGTAGTAAAGCTGGAAAAGAGATTGAATTCTTACGTAAAACAAACTAGAACAAAAATTCATTAAATTATAATTGTGTCAAAGACATAAAGTATTAGTAAATATGAAAATCTAAAACGTACTTAACAACTAAAGAAATTGTTTTTTTCAGTCTTTATTATTTCACTATGTGAATGTAGGCAACCTGCAACACAATAAACAGCATAATATTTCAATATATTGTTCGGTGTATTTCGGCATCTTTATAAAGAAATTGTCACACAAGTATTCAAATCTGACTTAATTGTGATATTTGGTATTAAAATAAAAAATAATAATTTTTGATGAATTAAATTCATACCAGGGGAGCCGGTGTCGACACTGGGTCGACGCAAATAAACTTTTGTTAAAATATTGTGTATTAACATTTACTCTTAAAAAAATTATGATATACGTTATAACAAAAGTATTTAAAAAAGATAATTGTAATAATTCACTTAGGCCATACGAGATGGATATACTAAACCAAGGTGGTATTGAATGTGTTAATTAGTGTGTAATACATAACCGAATGTCATTGGAACAAAGAAGTTAAGGTATATAAGAAAAAAGTTGGGACTGCATTAACAAACCGTAGCCATTTAAGTAATTGATTTTCTAAATAAAAATTGAGATGCTAATTGTGCTATATCAACAATACGCTAAATGAACATGCGTTAAATGAGGCATGCTTGTACCTTATATTGGGAATTCATTAGCATTGAGTGTAGGTTGGAAGTGCAGATTACATCTGTTTCCATTAGTTTTATATGACAAGAATTCTCCCGCTTAATGCAGTTTCAGTTAGTGCTCTGTTCTTCAGGAACCAATTAAGAGCACTAAGTAAGGGATGCCTGTATAAAGTTTTGTACTGATTTGATAAGTAGTTTTTGAGCTAGAGTGCTCACAAAATTCCTATCACACTCAAACATCATTGAGAAAATAGTGGAAACATCCAGGAGACCTTGAAACATGTATTTCTGTTGAAATCTCTAATTTGATTTTTTTCATGAAACAACACTTTCTCGATACTTTGAAAATTTTAATTAATGGTAACAAAATACATTTATACCTAAATGAAATTTTAGTTAAATTCTCACATTGCAAACAGTAAACAAGAAATTTAATTTAATAATAATTATCTCTTTGAAAACTGCATATACTAATAATTTATTATTTTTTATTTACTATTCTTCTTAAAGGTTATGTATGACCTGAAGAAATTGGAAAATCGGCGCCACATTATTCTGCCGACTCCACCTGATGAGAACTGACCCTTGGGACCTCCTCCACCCTCTGCTCCCCCACCACACCTCATTTACAGTGACATCTACTTCTTGAGTGATTCAAAGTCCAAGGTGGGGGCTTTGAGAGGCCCCATCAAACAAGGAGAGGAAGAAGCCTTTGTGGTCACTCTAAAGAGGACCCCATCAGAGCCACAAAACTCCTTGCAACATTACAATCTGTCTGTCATTGGGTCTCAAGTAACAGGGGAAGAATCAAGAATGAGGATGGAGGAGAGGGTACACAGTTTCCCCGGAATAACCTTGTGGAAGCAGGAGGGAGATTTAGAAGAGATAGGTGGCAACAGCAGTAGCAAAGCATCTCAAGTTAGGAGTAGCAAAGAAGTGAGGGGTGCAGCAGCAAGGAATGTTTCAAAGGACTTGATCAGCAAAGGAGAAGCGACTGCAGAAGAGGAGCTTCTTTACTATAACAGGTGAATATTACCATATATATATATATATATATAGTAAAACCTCAATTATCTTACCTATATTGGGGAAGGACCTTCAGATAAACCAAAAAGATCAATAATTCATAAATAATGGAAACAGTGCTCATTTAGGAATATTATTTATTTATTTAAGTATTTCACATACAGCTCAGGCCATTTTACAGTGAAATTTAAAAGAAAAAAGTATATAGCAATATATTATTTACAAAAAATATTAAAATTAAATTATTAGTGGTCTTCTGAGTGAATCAACTGTCAGTAGGGTTGCCACCCCATAAGAAGTTATTTCTGGGAGATTTATTTCTTGATTAGAAGACATTTAATGAATATTTAATCAATTTTATTTTACTATATTAAATAATTAGCGGTAATGATCTCCTGCGTGAATCATCTGTCGGGCAATCTCTCACATGAACCAACTCCCAAGGATCTCCCGCGTGAACTGACTTTCGGTGGATGCAACCAACATATGCTTCAGATTTTAATAATTAATTTTCGGAGGTTTTTTAGGGAAATTTGGATTTGCATAAGTTGAGTCTTGTGTAGCCTGGGGAGGGTATGTATTTATTTATGGTACTCTAGTTAATATCTAACATGATAATGTTATTCTAAAATTTTGTTTTTATACCCCTCTAAAGCTAAGGTGTGTGTTATACACAGGATATACGAAAAAGTCAGATTTTTTGGCAAAAAATATGGGTGCGCGCTATACACTATAGCATGTTATATACGAGAGCGCATTATACATGAGTTAATATGGTATATTATAATTGGGAATGAACTTCACGGCACACAGATTTTTTACTTTTTATCACTAATATGGTATATGTATGTTACAGACTTTTAAGTAGGGATGTTAATTATTTAAGAGTGTTTATTGGATCATTTAAATAAATAAATAAGTACTCATTTACAATTTGTCAAAAATAGCAGATTTCGTAAATAACTTTTTTTAAATGAGACACATTTTTAACATTATTCAGGAAATACTGTGAGAAAAGAATAATCTTCCTCAAAGTACCATTTATTTCAGCATATAAGATGCACTGGGGTATAAAACACACCCAGGTTTTTAGAAGATTTTCAGGAAAAAAGTATCTTGGTTCACCAAGGCATTTAGGAAGGGTCACATGATAAAGTCTATATCTGTCAACATTTAAAGACAATATTATGGCATGATAACAGTTAAATATAATGTTTAGATAAATTTAGTTCTTGAAGGTAAATAAGGATGATCTAAAATGTAAATAATTGCTTCAAAACATGTATAGCTACATGTGCCCAGCATGTATTCGAATTAATTAGGCTGCTGGAGTGAGCCACACACTTTGCACATATAGGCAAACCTTACTGATAGTAGTACTTACTTAAACTTGAGTGCAAAATGAGAATTTAATTCCTAATAAATGTAATGCACATGTAATAACGATACATACACTCAACCAGTCCTTTTTCTTCTGCAATTATTTCTGCCTTGTACATAACGATTTTGATTGATACAGCAAATACCAAACTTCCTCTGTTCCACTATCCATCACTTCCTTCTCTAGTTGTGGCCTTTAAGACCAACCTTACAAAGACTATGTTTCTCTTTTCCCATCAGCTTCAGTTTTTCCTCGTTTTTCTCCATTCACGGATCCTTTTTTTCTGTGGGAGGTGGACATAAATGACGTGCTGCTACTCAGTTTCTGTGTATTTTTGCATATTGAATCACCTGAAACTTATAAGTAATAGTGTAGGCATATCTTTTCATTCTTGTAGCCATTGCAATCTCAATCCTAGGTATTTACAAAACTTTTATCACATCTACCACAATTATGTTTTTCCGCAGCATTAATCATGCTATTTGATGGGTGAATTGGGAACATATGACTAACGTCAAAAATGCACTGAAATTGTATTTACTGCAAGCGGTCATGTAATAAAATGCAATAATGAAAATGCATCATTGGAATTCACGCTGCATAAGCGATCACTGTATATATTAACAGATTTTTCATTATTAATAATGTAAATTTTATTGTTTTTGCAATGAATGATTGCCACTTATTCCATTTTGGGGATGACTGTGTTCGTTATTGTCAGTATTGAGAACAGTAATTATCTTGCCTTCGGTGTAAAAGACGCAGGCAGAATTTGGAGATCATTTTTCTGGAAAAAAGTCTTATATGAAAACTATGGTACTTTTCATCTGAATATGTATTTCTTAAATATATTGATGAGGTAGAGTTTATTTATTTATTTATTAGAAATAATTCAGAAACAGCACAAGGCCAATTACACTGAATATAATAAAAAAATTAAAAAATGTACAATAAATAATGTACTATATAAATAAAATAAGTAATATACAATAAATATATAAATGGAGGCATGCAAAAACTCATTTAAGACAAGAGAGAATAGATGTCATAAATGTACTTCTATTTTGAAAAATGTCAAGATCAGATTTACTGCTGAAGAGATTGTATGAATTGAGAAGATGAAAGAAAAGAGCGTTGAACTTCAGAGAGAAGAGGTATATGCAAGTGAAAGAGTGCAAATATTCTAGTGGATCTTGAGGGAATTCTTAAAGAAGAGAGAAGCATAGATTACTATTCATGATATTATAAAGGAGAGAGAAATTGGATTTAATTCTGCTGGAGGAGAAAGTTGGAATGTTGAGGGAACTTATGATATCAGCTTTGGGTAAATGTTGCAGATGAGGGAAGCAGTAATGAACTCTAGCCAAAAAGAAAGACAATATGCACTCCAATTTATCAAGGTATGATTTGGAGGCCATACACCAAATAGGTGAACAGTAAGTAACAATAGGTAAGATACATGCGAGAAAGAAAGGACGAAAGAAAACTACATGATTAAGGCTGGTATGCCTGTAGATAATGCCCAATAAAAACATACACTTTTTCGCTGTATACTCAATATGATCACAAAATGACAGTTTATCATCAGTAATGATTGATGGAATAATAGAAACTATGCAGAAAGGCATAAGCTGTAATTTTGGGATAACTTTGAAACAAAAAAAATTCTGCTATGACCAGGAATCGAACCCGGGTCTTCCACTTGCCGGGCGGATATTCTACCACTGAACTACCTTAGCAGATAATCTTTCCTGTTTCTGAACGCAGGTGTTTTTCTTAGTTGGGTCCGGGTTAGCCAAGCTAGTATCATCCAGCCCCAACGGACGTCCTCCAAGAGAACGTCAAAGAAAACCCCTCCCTCTCAAATGGTGAGATTGCCAAAGCCAGAAATTGATGGAATAATAGAAACTATGCAGAAAGGCATAAGCTGTAATTTTGGGATAACTTTGAAACAGAAAAACTAAGAAAAACACCCACGTTCAGAAACAGGAAAGATTATCTGCTAAGGTAGTTCAGTGGTAGAATATCCGCCCGGCAAGTGGAAGACCCAGGTTTGATTCCCGGTCATAGCAGAATTTTTTCTGTTTCAAAGTTATCCCATCAGTAATGATGTCAAGGCCTTTCAAATGAGTAACCTTTTTTATATTTACATTCATATTAGAGTAGAGGTAGTTAATGAATGTGTTTATGTAATGTAATAGAATATGGGAACATTTTGAAGAATTTTGCTAGAGGCCCCACAAAAAATGCCACTCAGAAAATTTATTTAGACATCTTTGAAGAGATAGAGTATCACCCATACAGTTAACATTTATAAATATCTTGCAATCATCTGCTTACAATAAAATGGAAATATTAAAGAATTGTGAAAAAAATGTTGTGTTAGAGCTGAAAGTGTAAAACATATTGTTTATAAATGTAATGTTCTACTAAAATCCTAAAAATATTTCAGAGAAATCCAATAAAAACGAAAAGTTGTAAATTTTTCAATTTTCAGGAACAAAAATCGCAATTTTTAAAAAAAACTCCTCCGAACTCAGAAATGAGATTTGTTTAAATGTCCTCCACGCTTGGGTTAAAGGCTGGGTCAGTGGCATAGCTAGGTTCTCCTTCACCCAGGGTTAAGTCACAGAGATGCGACCCCCTCCCTTTGCTCCCTGTACAATTTTCCAGACAAATGTAATGTGGGGAATGTCATGGAAATCCAAGCATACTACTATACTAGTATTTTAATTCAGAATATATTTTATATTATTATTATAAAAAAATGTGCTGGTTAAGTAAATTAATAAATAGATATATTCTTTATAAACTTATCTCTTTTAACACTGATTTTATTGTGTCTTACAGTAACAAATCCAGCGAGTTTAAAAGTAAAATTAGTTTACCTGTTTTTCCTTTGCCCTCAATTTACACTTGCCCGCAATTTACACTTTTTCCCAGGTCCCTAGAGAAGTGTAAATAATGGGTTTTACTGTAATTATTGTAGTCCTTTTTTGCAAATATTTTGCATGCCGCCTTAGGTTTTTAAAAGAAGCTAGGGTGTGGGGATTTGGAAATTTTTTGTACAACTTCCATTTATTTTTTAATGCAAAAATATGTAGTTTCTCTTTTAAGCCACACTGGATATTTTTTGCTGCTTGGTATGGTATGGGAAACAATCCTTGTTAGTGGGGACAACGAAATCAGTGAAGAGGGAAACCACAATCAAGGAGACACCAAGGAATAGTATTGATTATTTGGTTAATATGCACCCAGTCAGTTTTCCTCCAATTTGGTTACTTTTTGACAAAGAAAATGTGCCCAATAACCCCTCAAGCATAGTTTGAAAATGTCCATCTCCATCCTTTACCGTACTTTTCAGGCTATAAGATGCACCCTGATTTTTTAGAAGATTTTTCAGAAAAAACTGTTTTGGGTCACCAAAGCATTTAGGAAGGTCAACATTGTGCATCATTTTTAGCTGTGATTAAGTCTGTATCTGGCAACATTTAAAGAAAAGATTATGATGTGATAGCAGTTAAATATAATGTTTAGATAAACTTAATTCTTGAAAGTAAATAAGGATGATCTAAAATGTAAATAATTCCTTCAGAACATGTATAGCTAAATGTGCCCAGCATGTATTCGGCAGTCCTATTAATTAGGCTGTTGGAGTGTGCTGCACACTTCGCACATGTAGAAACACCTTACTGATAGTAGTACTTACTTAAATACACATATAATAATGACACGTACACTTAACTAGTCCTTTTTCTTCTGCAACTCTTTTTGCCTTGTATATAACCATTTTGATCGATACAGCAATACATAACTTCTTCTGTTCTACTATCCATTTTTCACTTCCTCCTCTAGTTGTGGCCATTTAGGACCAAGCTTATGAAGACTACATTTCTCCTTTCCTGTAACCTTGTTTTTCCTCCTTTTTCTCCATTCACGGATCATTTTTTCTGTGGGACAAGGACCGATATGACGTTCTGATGCTTGTTTTTTTTGTGTTTTGAATCACCCAAATCTTATAGGTACTAGTGTGGTCATATCTTTTTACTCTTGTAGCCATTGCGATCTCAGTGCACGTAATGGTATTTAACCTACAAGCATATTTATAAAGTTTTTATGACTTTTATGAATTCTAATGTTCTGTGGCATTTAATCACATTATTCAATAGTCTCATTAAGAATTAAACATCATAACAAGCGTCACAAATGCACCAAAATTGTAATTACTGTTAGTGGTCAGTAATAAAGCGCAATAATGAAAATGCTTCATTGGAATTCATTTTCATAAGGTTTTACTGTATATAATAATAATTTTTCACTATTATTTATTAATATTGTATATTTTAATAATTTTGTGATGAATGACAGTAAATTATTCCATTTTGTGCATTAGTGGGTTCTTGTCACTACTAAATACAGTAATAATCTTACCTTCAGTCTGTATGACACAAGCTGATTTAGGAAGTCATATTCCTGGAAAAAAGTGTCTTATAGCCCAAAAAATATGGAAAATGGCACTGAATGAAACTTGTATTATTTTAATTTGTTTTTCAGAAAAATATCCAAAAAAGTTTTAGTAAAATTTAACATTGTTGGTTCACTATATAGAATTTTTTAGCTGGCAATATTCAATTTCAAATAGATTTTGTATGATACTTACAACTTGATTTTTTAAAGTTGGATAATATATGATACCTTTTATTGCATGGTACCACAGATGTGATAGGATTCCACGGGCAGTCCCAACAAAGTTGGATGTCTCTTTTCTTATTCCATTCATTGACCAAAGATTTCTTCTTTTTCCTGAAGGGGGATTTTTGTCTATGACATCTGTTAGCCTCATTGAGTTGGAGTCAATGCGCATTTGCATGCCCCTTTTCATCTCCACGCTTCAAATATTTCATCTATAAGTCTTATTCAGAATTACAATTGGTTTAATTTAGGCTCATTTCATTTCTAACATAAGCACCTGTTAGCTACATTCTGTCTATCCATCCTTACACATGTTCATTCTCGGCTTCTACTGAACAGATTTGCATGATATTTGATATTTAAGACTTATGGCCAAAGATAATAAAAATAACCCAAGCAGAGGTGTCACTTTGCTGGAGATAAAAAGTGAACTTTTCCTCATATCTTGTAAAATATTAGTCATACTGAAAAAGTCTTCGAACAAAATAAAATATTTTTTGTTCAATACATTTTTACCATATAAGTCAACCTTGATTTTTCGGATTGTAAATACACGACTAGACATGTATAAGTCGACCCCCCACTTTTTCACTAAAAAAACTTCGAATGAAGAATACGAGGAATTTTATTGTATTTAAAACCAAAATGTAACCTTTTCTAAAAAATGCCATGTTGATTTTTGAGTTATTAAATCATTTGTTTAATTTAAGAAAGATCAGTCATACCGTATTGCCATCTATTGGCAGAATGTATTTCTACTTATCCTTCGTTCCTGTAGTTGCAAATAGATCGTTTATATTTTTGAGATTCAGTAATAAAAACAACTTAAAATTTTAATTTTTATTATCTATTAAAAATAATTACCTTAAATCTTCTAAACCACATTTTGTGTAATCAAAATGTTTGAATAGCATAATAAACATCCATAGATGACACTTTTTCTCCTGGCCGAATTTAAATGTCCCTATTCCACATAAAGACTATTATTTTGCTATACCCAGCGTGAAAAGAAGGGGCAGGAGCTGGTCCATCGCTTTTAGGTGTGGGAGCTTGTGGGTGCATTCAGCAAATGGCAGGTGGGGAAATGGAGAGGTGAGGAATAGATGTAACAGAGGGGAAATACCGGGAGAGAGGAAGGAGAGGGGGAAGCAGATGATTTAGCATTTAAGTTGTGATACTCTGTAGCTAAATAGTCCATCGCATTCTCTTGACATACGACTGTTATTTTTTCTTCATTCTTCATTTGTCATTGTTTTTGTTAGCTCGTCTTTATGGTTCTAACTTTGTTCTTAGTTTTTTGTTCTTCATTGTTCATTGTGGTTTCTTTTTTTTGTTGTTCATTCTTCACTTATCTTTTTGTTTGTCATCATTTTACATATGTTGTTATTTGGTGTTGTTGATTCATTTGTAATTTAATGTGCTACCAATTACAGGCTGAAAAATGTTTTTTTCATTGGTGCATTCAAGTTTGATAAATATGGATGAAAAGGAAACAATCAGAATACATTGTCCTTCAAGATACAGGCCATTTGTGATTATTGTGGCACGAAGAACCCGAGGCTCCGGAGTGAATAATAAATTGTATGTACTTAATAAACAGGGCTCTCCAGGTAACCGCGAGTTGCATATCTGCAGATTCATGCATCCGCAAGTTGTTATATGTTATTTGCTATTTTTTCACCCAAGCCATTTACCGTAATTTATCATACCTATATAATTTTGTCACAAAAAATTGACCAAAATTTAGTGTGCATATTGTGCATGGTAACAAACCCAAGTATTCTTTTTCAGCCAGTCAATAATAATTACTGTATTTAATAATTAATAATGAAAATTTTGTGAATATATACAGTAATACCTTATGCAACATGAATTCCAGCTACATATTTTCATTATTGCACTTTATTACATCTCTGCTCTCAGTAATTACAATTTCGGTGTGCTTTCAATGTTGGTCATATGTTGTAGTTCCTAATGGACCCATTGAATAAAGTGATTAATTTCATGGAATTAATCACTTAATATAATAGCGGTAAGTGTGATAAAAATTTTATAAATACTGTTACGTGTATTGAGATCTCAATGGCTACAAAAGTGAAAAGATATGCCCAGGGTCATACTGATAGGCCCTGCAATGTGGGGCGGCTCCGAGATTTATTCAAACCATGCTAACTAAGGCATCTGATGCCCACTTTAGGAACCCAAAAAATGTAATTGCGACTTCTGCAATATGGCTTTATAACGCTGAGAAGAGGCATTTCTCGGCATGAAAACCAGTGTTAGATATAGACTACGATTATATGCCTTCTGACATCTCTTCAGCCAATGTATTTTCTCATGCGTCAACATTTCTTAAGTGTTATATATAGCTAAGGAAGATTATTGTGCTTTATGTATATTGTGTGCCAGTGGTGGAACTAGGCTGGGGCAGTCTGCTACCCACTTGATAGTCTATAAATAGGAGCAAATTAAATAACTATGAGAATCATTACATGTATCATTTACACGTAACTGGTGCAGCTCTGGCCCCATGGCATCCGGAAACAGTGTCCGTACAGTACTTTAGATATCGTCGGCGACAACATTTTTCAAGTTATCACGGCCAGGGTCACGGCACTGACAAGAACAGTATTGTTGCCGTCGGACTGGCAATGTGTGTGGCATTCGCCAGTGGCAATACGGTCACTGTTTGGTTATGGCACAGCTGATGTGAGGACTTGTAAATATGCTGGCGAGTGCACATACAGCACTGGAACCACACAGGCCCTATTTACCTTCAACAGTTTATCCAATTCAGTCATTTGTAGCAACAGTGCAACATTATTTCAACATTAAACATTAATTTTAATCCTTAGGGAGCTTTTATACCAAGATGACTTATGACAGTGATTTGATTTTGATATGACGGAACTAAGGTCACTATAAGGTCATCGTCACCTGAACTTTCATTCCAAACTGATTCGATTTTGACATGATGCAATTCGCTCCAGTTTGAAAGATGTGTTGATGATTCACTAGAAATGGGCTGGTCTCAATACTTGAAACCATTGACAAGTATTTCAACCACTGCTCCACCGGTGTCAACCGATAACTGGAAGTTAATAAGCATACTCAATGTTATAGAGTTATGAATGCATCTTATTTTTATTGTCTCTCTCTGGCATTATAAGGATTGTTATGCATAATATAATATTTTGAACCCATTTTCCCAAATAGATTAAAGTTAACAAAAGAAACTACTATATTTTTTTATTATTTCAGGCTTTTCAAAATATCAGTAGTGTTTGTGTGAGGGAGGGGGAATTTCTTCATTAATATACAGGCAATGATAAGTAATTCAGCTTGGAAAATATTTAAGATTTACATAGAGGGGGGGGTGAGATTTTCCTGTATGCCACTGGATACACCTATGCTATTAGTTATAAGCTTCAGGTAATTAAATATGCAAAAATGCATTGAAATTGAGTAAGTCGATAAAAGTGAAACAACAGTTACATAGAAGTTATTTTTTCTACTACCTCTTGTGGATAATCTTAAACATCGGATACAAATTCTATTGCCAAGGACTAGTGCCATCTATCAAAAGATCATAGAGATGTATATTGGATATGCATTCAATTTATTAGGAATAAAAATATCATCTTGCACTTAGGTGTAAGTAAATACTATAGGTAAAGGGTATCTATATGTGCGACGCACTCTGACAGCCTAATTAATATGACTGCCGAGTTCACGGAGGGCACATTTAGCTATACAAGTCTTGAAACAATTATTTATGTTTTAGAACACCACTATTTATTTTATGAATTAATTTTATCTAAAATGTAATAATTTAAATGTTATCACGTCATAATATTATCTGTAAATGTTGCTAGATACAGACTTAATCATGGCTGGAAATGATACATAACATGGCTCTTCATAAATGCCTTAGTGAACCAAAATACTTTTTTTCTGAAAAGTCTTCTAAAAAACTGAGGTGCATCTTATACCCAGTGCATCTTATATGCCAAGAAATACAGTGTTTACAAAAACGTTGTTTGGTTCTTCCTCATTGAGAGAGAGAAAAAGAACTAGTGTAACCATTCTTTATGTGGAATGAGACAATAGAACAACTTGTGATAACAATTTCAATAAATCTAAGTGAAAACATGTCTCACACTTTATCCTGGAAATGGTTATACATTGTATCCAAATACAAATCAAAGTAATGTACATATTTCTTGGATATGTGTCTTAGACTTGACCTCTCCATGTTAGGTAGTCATATAGAGATCTGGAACCCATCCTCCCTCCTTATAATGTAAAAGAATTGGCAGAGAAGTGAATGCGATAGGAAACATGTCTACTAAGACAAAGCACAAAAATGGGGATTTCTACCTTAAATACATGCAGAAAGCAGGGGGTGAACATGGGCAGTGGGCGAATTTACCTTGCGGAGGAAGGCATGGGGTTAAAGCGTGTAGGGGCATAGCCTCTAGTATCTTATAACTGCTCAAGAACTACATTATGTAGCTAATTAAACTTTTTGCTGGATATTTAATTTAATTGATTGTTCTTTTAATTTAAGATGAACATAGTTTTCCACTTGAACTCCCCTTTCCTGGAGAAACTCTAGAAAGCATCCAAGTCTTAGTAGAGGCAAATTGCAGGTTCTACAGTTCCATGTTGTTTGAATTCCTTTTCCAGTAGTAGTGTGTCCTTTTATGTATGTTGTGACCATTGATTAAAATTTTCAAGTTAAAATGATCTATTATTATTTCACATAAAAGCACCCATTGCATAAAAGTCATGCCCATGTTACTTTCTCCATATGCAGTATAGAGAAAGTATTATTTTCGTGAAAAAAATCAAATTCAAGATTTCAACAGAAATACCCATTTTGAGGTTCCCTTTATATGTACTCACCAAATTTTCCATGGTATTATGTGTGATAGGAGGTTTGTGGGTGCTCTCACTCAAAACTTATAATCAAATCAGCACAACATTTTATATTTAAGACTGTTATTAGTAATCCAAGATCTGATAATGTTTTGGCTGAAATCGGTTAATGAGAAGTGAAGGTTTATTCTTGTCATTATTAACATTGTAGACAGTATAGTTTTCTATAACTTGTATTTGAGACATTTTTTCATAGTACAGATTATGTCAGAGATATAATATTTTGATTATCACTATATATTTATGTTCACTACATTGAATGTAGCTAGATGATAGCTTTGTTTCCATTGATATGATTAAATTTTCAAGTTCTTTGTAGTTAATACCATATGTTGTTACGTGAAGCTTATTTTAGGATGATATGGTCCTACAATGAATAAAGTTCATTTTAGTTTGGTAAATTTCTATTTATGTTCCTACAAAATAACTTATTGTAAGTACGTGTTTTTCCACGTATTTTGCTGTATAGTATTTTGTCAGACCTTGTAGTATAGTTATTATGGTAAGAATCCAATGTTCAGAATAAATGAGAACCTTGGCAGCATGTAATGTTAACTTCTGTTTTATGTGCATAAATGTCTTCCTTTAATTATTTATACTTGTTGTCCAGTCGATATTTTTTAAACCCTCAGGAGGAAAATTCAAATCTTTTCGTATTCATATAACTTAAGTCCCCAATGTTTGCATATCTTGGGGAAAGGTTTGAGTCATTATTTTTGCAGCAACCTTTTGTGTAATGCAAAGGAACACCTTGAACTTTCATGAAAGTGTAAAATTTCTCTAAATATGGAGTCATTTATTTCGATTAGGAGTTGTCCTTTTTAAAGATGTTAGTGATTGGCTAACACAATTTTAGTAATTAACACTGCAAGTTTTAATTATTTTAATGAGCAAAAAATTCAGTTTTGTTATTTACTAATACTTGATAAGCTGCTATGTTCACATTAGTGGAAATAACTCTGCAATGACTGAAATGTCACATTCTATTTGCAAAATGAAGAACTGGTACTGGTCTGAGTAGCCGACTTTGGTACCATTGGCAGCAGAATCACCATGGTGAGGTTGATGAGGATACGAAACATGGATCTGAGAACAGCCAGACTCGAGAGCATACACTACGTGCTACCCAAGGAAGAATTCACATGATCAAACTTATTTCCCTTGATGACCACTTGGGAAAATCTTGCTACAGGAAAGCTTCAGAGGAGGAAACAGCTGAAGATGAGGATGGAGAGGAAGTGCGGTACAAATATGAAGGAGATGAAGAGAAAAGTGCAGAGCTGAGGATTTTGGCAGCCAGTTTGAGTATTGTGTACCATGATGGATGGAACGGAAATAAAGATCAAACAGGAAAAGAAGACTGTGAGGCTGCTCAGGAGGAAGACAGTCCGACTGATGATGGTGTTGTAGCTGTCCAGCATACGAGGAATCAGGGAGAAGTCTATTTGAGAATGACAGAGGATGACACAGAGAGTGTGAAGAATCGATCTGTTTCAGAAGGGCAACTCAAGTATCTTCACCTAGCTCCTCTCATCCAATCATCCCTCAATTGTGCAGGAACAGCAGCAGTACTTCATCAATATCCAAGCAGCACAATGCTTTTTAAGAGCAGAGTAGATGGGAATGCAAAAGAAGTGCGCAATGTGGCTTCACTGTTAACATCTTCAGCTGTTGGATTTTTCCTTCTTGTAATGGCAACATTTTATATAGTGTACTTTCTTTAGCATAATTTCAAAAATTATGTTTACACTTGCATCTGGTTCCTTGTTGTTGCCAAAATATTCTGCATAAGCTCACATTAGAATTATTTTAGCAATAAAATTTTAATATTGGCTATTCTTAAAATTTTTGTTTTACAGCATGAAAAAATATCCAAGGAATAGAAAAGAATTAGGCTTAATAAGTTGATGCAGAGAGTAAGCATGCTTTGTAGTTGCTTCATTGAAATCAATGCTCACTTTTTGTGACCTTTGTAATATTTTAAAACAAATTTATATTTATTTATGTTTTGCCTGTGCTAATCTGCAGTTTTGCATTTTACCCATGTGTGTGTGTGCATGCACAACAGGTGCCAATTATACATGTAGTGCCAAATTGTAAACACAAATGTTACAGCATTTCTTTACTTCTGAAGGAATGTTTTTTGACAAATACTAATTACTTTACACTGAGGGAGGGACTATTTAATAAAATGAGAAAAAAAGAGGAAAAGTTGTTTATTGTTAAATGTAGTTTGACCTAATACAGTTGAGTAAATGTTGCAAAACTTAAATAGAAAAATTTTTCGCTGCAATAAATGATTTTAAAATTTTGTTTATGTTGTGTGTTTTCATGATACCTTTCCTTGCAGTGGTGCATTACGATGTTCAGGATCCCTAGGCACTAGATTAAATGAAGGCCTAACATTTGATATTAACCTTTATCGTACAGATTTACCTAAATCCCTGCTGTGGGTGCTCACTGCCGGATTTAATTTTGAGTACATATTTGAATCAAAAATTATACCTGCAAACAAATGTTCATAACTTATGCGCTAATTGTCAAAATTCGTTCAAATAAAATGCATATTGTAGCCAAAAAGTTGCACTATTGCTGGAATGTATTTTCATAAATGTATGTTTCAAAATATAACAAGAAAAAATATATATTTTAATAATATTGGAATTTTTACATGCACAATCTTAAAAGGGCACTTTTGTGTGGTATTCCTTGAAACAGGATATTATGCAGAGTCCCACGTCACATTTTCCGCACAGGAAATTCATGCGAGAGTCTTCCTCACGACAAACGCGATGGTTTTCCCTTAGCCAGCCAGTGCTTTTTTCTTTGACCTTGAAACGCTCCAAACTAACAATGGGGAAATTAGGTCTTTCTCACAGGGCAGTGTGGGTGAGAAGAGCACTTGAACCCTCCTCCTCCTTCAAGTGTCTTACGAGTGCAGCCATCCAGCTTGATGAACTGCCAGTTACAGAGCAGAAAAGGCCACGTGACTCAGCATGCATTGTAATAGATGCACAGCCGCTGGACCCTACATCCCAGTGTGCATTTAAATGCATGCTAGTTCTTTAAAGATTTAATCAAATAAAATAAACAAAGACATTATTTTTCACTTACAAAAATACAATAGAAAATAATAACAATTGTGTATTTTTCCCGAGTTTCCTAGTGTTTTTGTCAGTCTTTGATAATCACACTACAAAGCAATTGAAATCTGAGGTCCTAGGCTAGTGCCAAGTGCACCTATACCATAATTTGTAAAAAAATGCACCTATAGCAAAGGTTATACTACTGGTAAAATGACTATGTGGTCAGAGGTACACCTAAGGGGAGGAGGTTTTGGGGGTTAACTCCCCAAGCACAAAATAAGATACAATATTATAATATCTATATACGAGGGGTGTTCAAATTTGATCTGGGCTTTATTTTTTTAACATGACTACACAAGCTGCACAAATCTCAAACCTTGCTTATATTTCAACATAATTTCCCTGCTTCTCAATACATTTTTTCCATCGTTCGGGTAACTTGCATATCCCTGCAGCAAAGAAGTCTTTCAGTTGCCTGCACAACCAGGTTTGCACTGCTCCCATTACTTCCTTGTTTGAACTGAAGTGCTGGACTCCCAGTTCTGTCTTAAGTGGTCCAGACAGATGAAAGTCGCACGGGGATAAGTCAGGACTGTAAGGAGGATGTGGCAGTACTTACCAGCCTAAGTCAGCGAGAGCAACAGTTGCCACCTGTGTGAAATGAGGACAGGTATTGTCATGGAGGAAAATGACCCCTTTGGACAGCTGATCACGCCTTTTGGACCTGATGGCTGGCTTGATTTTTGTTTGTGAGCAGATTGCTGTAATAAGCCACATTCATTGTTCTTTGCTCTACCAAAAGTCAATGTAAACAGATCCCTCTGCATCCCAAAAGACAATGGGCAATACTTTCTTCACAGAGTCTTGAATCTTGAACTTCTTTGGTTATGGTGAGGTTGAATGTTGCCATTCCATGCTGGCCAGCTTGCTTTTCAGGGTGTAATGGTGAACCCAAGTCTTGTCAGAGGTCACAGTCAATAAGAGGAACTCTTCGCCATCCCCTTTGTAGTGCTGAAGAAGTTCTCTTCACACCTCAACACATCTTACTCGCTGCTCATCCAAAAGTTGCTTCGGCATCCATCTGGAACTTACTTTCGTAAATTTAATCCTGTTGTGGATAATGTTTTCAACACTTCTGACACTGATGTTCACTAATTCAGCTTAATCACAGACCAATATTTGCCAATCACTATGAATAAGCTCATCAACTCCTTGAACGTCGTGTGGATTCACTGCCATGGCAGGGCGCGAAGCATGAGGCAAATTTGACACCAATGCATGACCATCGTTAAATGATTTGTACCATTCAAACACTGAGGAACATGAAAGACACTCGTCCTTAAACTGTGCTTGAAGTCTGCGATGAATCTCAGCCGCCTTTACACCCTTCTTGCATAAAAACTTTATAATAATGCACTGCGCAACTGAGTTCGGTACATCACTGGCTTGCGGCAAGCAAGTAAAGATTGTTGGTGCAGGTAGCCAACAAACACGTGCTAAAAACCTTACATGGCTGCCAATGTTGCTCTTCAATTATGATCAGAAAAAAATGAAGTCCAAATCAAATTTGAACATCCCTTGTATATAAAACACTACGGCAATGCGTGGCATGCTGGAGGTGCCGAACTATGAGAAGAACTTTGTATTGCTAAACACAGCTGATACAGCTGGCACTGAAACATATTAGATGTTTGTATCATAATGATAGTATTGTATTGTAAAATCTGAAGATAAATCTGAGATAAAGAATTAGAAAAGGATTGGAGGAAAGAGATTAAGAAGAAGATGGAGAAAAAGAGGAAGAGCTATGGACTGTGACAGGAGTGAATGAGAGAGGTGGGAGAAGCGAGAGGCAGAGGGGGGGAGACAGGCGGAGAGGGAGGGAGAAGGGAAGAGAAGAAGGGAGGGAGAGAGGGATGGCGAGATCATTTGACTCTAACTATTGTGTCAGCAAATCAAGAGATCGAAAATTGTGTGTATAAAGAAATTTATGATACTGAGCAATAAAACACTAGTGCACAGATACTCTCTCTCTGTCTCCCTCCCTCTATCTTTCTCTATTTATTGTTCTCTCTTCCTCACTATCTCTATCTCTCTGGAAAAATAGACTTCCTAGTCTCAATCTCACTCTAATAAGGAACATTGCCTATATATAGTAGACCCTCATGCAATGTGGTAGTTATGTTCCTGAAGTGGCTGTGATGAGAAAAAACATGCTACGTGAATTTAATGACTTATGGAAAAAATAGGGTTATGTTCCCAGACTTTGGGAAGTAATGTGTATACTTATTTTTGCATAAAAATCATAAGATAATATTAAAAAGATAATACAATTTTGAAATTTTAATTTTAATTAATTTTCTTACCTAACATTTTGGCAGCACCAAGTCTTTTGATGTTGATGGTTGACAGAATTAATTTGTAATGCATCTCTCCATTGCTGTAGTCTGCATAAATTTATATAGCTGATGATATGGTAGTGTACATTGTTCAAAGGCACATTTCAATTTAAGGCTTCTGTCAATGTTAAACCCTGCTTCAACAAGACCACTTGCAAGCCTGTCAAAACCAAGCAGTTTCCCATAACAATGATGGCATGAGTTGATCATCCTCTTCATGCACCTCATCTTTGTGGAACTTGAGCATCTGCAGCATTTCTTCCTCAGTCAACTCCTGGGACGAGTTCAAAAGTTGTTCAATTTTTTTCCCATATTATCGATCCCTCACCACCCACAGCCCTTGCCAGCTGCACAATCTCCCTCACCTCAGATTTTAATATAGGAAAATTTTGGGCATCGTTTACAACTCAACATAATTTGCTCCATCTGGCATTTAAAATTGACTGGTTCACCTCACCCCATGCTGCTTTGATGTCTGCAATTGCGTGGGCAATGTATACACGCCAGAAGTCTGGAAGGCCTCTCTCAGGGTTCTCCTCCAATACCTTGAGAAGTTTCCTAATGGTCCTCCTGGTGTAGTAGCACTTGAAGGTTTGATAACTCCCTGGTCTAGAGGTTAGAGTATGGAAGTCGTGTAGGGTGGCATAAACACAACCTGCACATCTGGGTTTATACTTTGCAAAATTACAGAATGATGGCAAAAAGCATTATCAAAAAAATGAGGACATTGAATGGAAGGTCCTTTTGTGCAAGATATTCTCTTACCCAGGGCACAAAATAGGAGGTGAATCAATCTGTGAACATGGCTGCCAATATCCATGCCTTCATGTTAGACTGCCAAATAATGGGTAAAATGGAATTATACTTACCCTTTAATGCTCTGGGGTTCTCTGTACAGTAAACCAACAGAGGTTTACAATTAAAATCTCCCGATGCATTTGTGCAGAAATGCAAGGCCAGGCGATCATAATCCCAGGTGCCAATTTTTCCTGTTTACTGATGTAGGTTCTTGATGACATCCTTTTCCAAAATAATCCTGTCTCATCAGCATTGAACATTTAGTGGGGGTGGTAATTGTTCTCTTCATTTATCCTTAAAAACTCTTTCTGCAACCACTTTACAGCATGGTGGTCAGCAGAAGCACTCTCACCAGAAAACTTGATGTTGTGCAGATTGGAGCACTTTCTGAACTTGTCAAGCCAACCAACACTAAATTTAAAGTCTTTTAAAGGCTCTCCTCCCTTCTCACAAGCCATTTTGTAGACTTGCTGTACCTTCTCTCAGATCACGGTGCCACTGAGTGCCGCTCCCTTCTATGTCTGCTCCTCAATCCAAGTGCTCAATAACCTCTGCCTTATTATACTACACGGACCTATTACTCATATGTACTCCTTATGGAATCACTAGTAGCAGCAGGAGCTGCAAGACTTGCTTTAATGGGTTCCTTGTTCTTTTTAATGGTGCGAATAGTTGATTCATTCACTCCATACTCCCATGCCATGAGACAAAACACCAAAATTTTGTGCCGATACATTTGAAGAGTTTCTTTCCTCCTCATGATGTCTGCCTTCGGTGTGCAAACAGAAACTAAGTGAATATTTGAGGCAGCGCACTAAATTAAAATGTCACAAAGTTTTCGGATTTTCATCTCGGACTCCTCCGTGGTGTTGATAGGGCTAACCACAGAAGATGCTATTATGATTTGGGAAGAAAAACAAAAATATGGTGGAAATATTTGTTTTTCTTTGTTTTCAACACTGCTATAGTTAACAGTTTCATTTTATTTAGCGAAACCAATTCTCTGGCTATGTCTATGAATGGATATACACAAATCAATTCAGGCACACCCTCCATAAGCAAATGATTGCAAATTTCTCATCTCGTAAAACCTTGGGGTGTAAAAGAAATTTGCCACAGGTTGTTTCATCGAAGAATCCCCACAAACTCATCAGAATTGAAGGAAGAAAAAAAATCTATGTCAACTGTAGCTGTAAGAAAAGACGAGCCCCTTCTGGAAAATGCATCCAAACATCATGGATGTGTCGCAATTGTGACTTAGCTTTATGCAAAGTGGGAAGCTTTTTGGAATATCACCAGGAGAAGGGAGTAGAGGTGGAAAACTAAAACCATTACAAGGTAGGAAATTTTTAAATAAATAATACATTAATAAGTAAATAATTACTAAAAATTTCAATAAAATACAATAAGAAATCATTATGTCACTAATATTTATGTGAACTGATGTACTTGGAGTGAGATTCCTGCAAATTAAAAGGCTCAAAACTGGGGATACTGGCCATTTAAATTTGGACCAGAGAGGGTTAAAATGGTCTCTGCCTGAAGATAGTAGGTCAATTACTTCTTATTTAATTTTGCAAAAGAAAAAAGCCTGCAAGTTAAAAAAATATTTTTAAGTGTTCTCTTATGGGGATTTGTATAGAGTGTTACGGATAAACTTGCATACCAGCAGAACCTGGACTTTTATTATATTAATACATGCAACAATTTTAAACCATAGCAATGGCAGTTTATTTACATATTTGGCAATTAGAATTTATCCTTTAGGAATTCATTGACACAGTAATAGCATTTACTGAGAAGAAAACATTTCAATTTTTTGTGAAAGGC
Organism: Tanypteryx hageni; assembly: GCA_028673005.1. NCBI lineage: Eukaryota > Metazoa > Arthropoda > Insecta > Odonata > Petaluridae > Tanypteryx > Tanypteryx hageni. Next base: position 119,379,329 of record CM054112.1, read on the forward strand.
AGTAGTAGAAGGAAGTCTTAATATCATGAGGTACATAATTTATTGAAAATAATGGATGCTGAGTGGTGAGGGCCTTTTAAATACAGATTAATGGTACTGTTTGCCATGGATGTTGTTTCTTAAATTTATAGCTATGCTAATCCAAATTGACAGGAAACTTATCATAGTTATTTTTAACAAAAGAGGCACAAGCATATATATAAAGGGAAGGGAGAATAAGTATATTCAACAAAGTGAAAAGAGACTTGCCAGGTGTGCAGATGTATACTATAAGCATGTTTTTCACTGCCTGTTTTTGCAGAGAAAACTTTCTGAAACTTTGAAGTTCTCCCAGATAGAGGTCTGAACGGGCCGAAATTTTCGGTCCAGACCCAACCTGGCCCATTCATAACTGAGCCCAAGTCTGGCCCAGTCCGAGACTTGGCCACAATTTACACTCCCAGCACCGGCCCGAGGCCTGAAACTTTTTAAATGGGCCTGAATTCGGCCCGATCGTACACTTTTAGCAAAATATATACATTATTAATTTTACAGTGCAGAATTAGTAAAATTTTTTACCTAATTTGCAGTATATATAACACAATTAGCAGAAGATATACTCACTGAAATGTGATGTTTCCCCCACTGTGCGCCTTCCTGCTTTTAATCCATATTACTATGGAGGAACAAGATGGAATCAACGCTATCACTACTCAGACTTGTTCGATGCTCTTGCACTATGCAGCCTGCTAAGTTAAAGATTCATTCGCTACTTGAGCTTGTGGCTGGAACAGGTAGAATATGTCTTGCCACACTCGACAGCTGGAGACTTTGCTTCATTATTCTTCCACCAGCCTAGCAGTTCTTTTTGCTTAACATGGCCAACATCTACTCATGTATATATCACTATTTCGTAATCTTGAACAATAAGCTGAACAGGGGTATCTTCAAAACCGCTGAAGTCAAGAACTTTTAATTTCTTAGTGGAGGAAAGTTGACTATTATTGCTTGCTATGGTCACTACTTGCTCTCCTGTATATGTTATTATAGTACTGTTGGCCTCCCAACCTTCTGCACTAGTAGATGCTGGCGGCTGCTCCTCCCTTTTTAATTTAATCATAAGTTCTTGCACATCACTCAATGTGGTTGTCTTTTCCTCATCAGTTAGCATTTTTAACTGATGAAAGTTGGGTCACAAAAATGTAGCAACCTGATGAATTCTTTGAATTTAAAGATTTGTTTTTAGAGCTATCAGATCATCAGGGTCATTTGCCTGTATAGTGAGGTGGTTGAGTAGACTTACTTTTAACTAGCAGAACCAAAGGAAGGGTTGGATATGTATCTAGTTCTAATGAAGCCTCTTTAAATAATGTAGGATAATGTTTACCACAAAAAAGTCCCCAGGACCATATAATTACGACAGTTTTGGAGATAAAAATTCAAGAACTGCCCAATCTTACCATACCATTTTATACGTATTTCCCATAAAGAAGGCCTTTGAAATCACTGTTTACTCAATTTATTGAGTATGTTTTTCCTACTTGTTTATTTTATTTGTCATGGAGCATTTTCACCAAGTTATGACAGTAACCTTGGAGAACGTCCAGTGCTGTTGCGATCGGTTCCATGACGCGCCGCCATTCTCCCAAAAAGTTGGTCTGAAGGTTTAAAGGGCGCGATCTAGAGAGTGGCGCAAAGTCCACCTAGTTCATTGCGATGTTCCAGAATTTCGGAAATAGCATCATAGTGGGAGTTCCATCATGTCTGGTTAGGCACGGGAAATTTCCGTTTGCATATATCCTCTCCAAAATCGGACGCTACTGTGCTACGGCTAAGCATGTTCCACAGTACATGCGCCGTCTCGAATGCTGAAGCACGCTGTGTCGCATATTTCGAGCCGCCGACTTTATCCGGTTTAGCGTCACTAGTCCCAATAAGGTTGAATGTATGAGAGGCGCATCTTAGCTGGGGTGGTGGACAGAATCATATCTTTAGTTTAAGTATTGAAAAAATCGCCACTCGTCATAAATAAGACCTCATTAGATCTTAAGCATAAGTACCTTTGCGTAATTGGCAGTTCACATATTCAAGAAAAAGCTAAAACTTTGAAAACCATTCGAGTCTATGTGACAGCGCGTGCTTCAAAGTGAAAGGGGTTTGTTCACCTATTTTCAGGTTGAAAACTCCCCTTTCCAAAATAGCGTTAATCTTCTCCCAATTGCATTGAAAAAGTGGGCGTTCTTATAATAACAAAAATAACAACTGGAAATGGACATTAAATGAGGGCGGAAGGGGTAGGTACGTGTTGAGGTGCGTGTTCAACAAACACTTCATTTAGAATTTAGAGATACAGATTACTACTGCCAATCCAATAAAATTTCTTGTGGATGACTTGTTTCCTCGCTTCACATTGTTCGTAGGGGGTCAGAGCTTGCACTTGACTACGATGTTACCAATAACATCACTGCTCACAAGTTCGAAAAGCTCACCATCAAATATTGTTGACAGCGGAATATTGCTCGCACACTCCGGACTTCCCTCCCCTTTTTTCCAGAAATACTAGCTGCACTCGTGCCATTGCTGCTCCATTTCTCACCAAGACCTTCTTCCTCCGTATCCGTCTCAATCTCCGAGTCTTGTCGTGCCCAATACTCATAAAATGATTAATTGCAAACGACACAATAACCGGCCAGCGCTAAGAACCGCAGAGTGCAACAAGCTTCGACAGGTTGGTTCCACTTTGCTCTCCCTGCCCGGTGGCAGGTGTCCCCCTCTCCGCTGCCTCTCAGCCATCCGCCCTCCCCTCCCTCGCTCACGATGCGGCGCGTGACAAAGACTCGGCTTCTTTCGACCGTCTGTCTGTGGTCGGCAACACATTCACCAATGGACACATTTGGCAAATTGGATTAAAGTGTGGCGAATTTCACTTCTAAAATGTTTTTAATTTATCCACATTACTGAATGGATTTTTTCACTTTTTTGCCTGACGCTACCGAATTGTAGTATATTACATTGGAAACGTTCGGCAGTGAAAATAAGATACAAATACATCTTGAAAAAGAATGCCACGGAGTTAATACAATGTGTTCACAAAAGTTTGAAGCGAAACCGAACCGATGCGACGACGTGGTTCGGCAGATGGCGTGAAACTTGTATCATTTCTCTCGACGCTCGCATTGCCACGTTACATTACTGTGATTTTTCCTTACTCAGGAAATTTACCGTACTATTAGTAAGCATTTTTACTAACCGTGGCGAACGTTATGGCCCATTCGCCACACCTGTGGCGTGCCTCAGAATCCTGTTGCCCACTCGACGGTGATCGGCGCTTGCGGCGCAGCGTGTATATAGCGTTCTCTTTGATAAGTTAGCCAGAGTGATCTGTGATCTAGATCGCGAAATCACACAAATTTGTGATCTAGGTCGAGATCATAAGGAGGATTCATCCAATGATCAAGATCATAGATCATAAAATAGTGATCTTGATAACGATCTAGATCACGCGCAACACTGCTCAAGACTGACTCGGTTGCCCGATCGTCACTCCTTAAATAAAGAAAAAGAACCTTCTCGAATAATCTGGTAGCAGACACAATACAACTAAATATAACCTTAAATACGAACTGACCAAAACAAAACAAAGAGGCAGTTGGTAAAGCACGGAGATTACTCCAGTACTGCCAATTGCCGGACAAAAATTCCCGCGATATTTCGAGGAATATTTGGAATTTTTCGCAGTATTTCAAAATTTTTATTTATTTATTCTTCGATTTCTCACGGAACCCCTGACGATGGTCTGCGGAACCCTAGAGTTCCGCGGAACCCTGGTTGGGAAACGCAGCTCTAGAATATCACTCTTCATTCGTCGCCGGCCTTGGTAGAGGGGTGGTTAGCGGGTCACGGGTTCGAATCCTGCCGAGGGCATGGTTGTATGTGTTCGTCTTTGTTAATGTTATTACGCTCATTGTAAAAGGCCGTTAACGGCTGTTTATGAGCTAATATTAAATAAATAAAAAAAATAAATAGTAAATACGAAGAAAAAGGATTCCCTCATTAACGGAGACTGCAAAAAAATTATACAACAATAACCGATCATCTAAAGCTCTAAACAAGACTAAAAAGCTTGGCTAATAATTAAAGACAAAAAAGGCAAGGAATCAGACGAATACAGTGGAATTCCTATTTAAGGTTTCTCCATTTAAGGTTTTCCCACATTTAAGGTTGTTTTTTTGTAGCCCCGACCAAAGCTCCAAAAATAATGTATTTTATTACCAGATTTAGTGTTTCTCGATTTTGTGAATTGCCCGCATTTAAGGGACGAAATTCTCATCCCTAGACGGACATCGCCTCGATTTAAGGTGCGTTTACAATATGCGATGCAACACTATTATTTAGTGGAGTTGTAATGTAATAATTCCCACTATCCATCAACGACGCAACACATACTGGCATTGTTACATTAAATGAACTCAATATTTTGTCATGCCGTGTTCTGTCAATCCATCTTTAATCCGTAAGTCATCTGTTACGTACGTTACAAAAGTTGCAGTGACGTCATTACGTGAACATGGATTTTTTTAACGCCTCAGTTCCAAAGCGCTCGCTCGCTTACGTGACGTGTTAGATAGTTGTGCCACTCGTGTGTACTACGGCAATATTTACCATGTTAAACCGAAAGGAAGACAATCCCCCAAAAAAGGGAAGGTTTACTCATATCATTGCGTTTGTTACATCGATGTTATGTTATTCAAACTTAGGGTGTACCTACTCGTCAGTCGCTGGAGCTTTTCCCTACACCGCACAAGATAATCAATTATATTTGTGTATTTGTCATAAAGCGCCGAAATGTGACAAATGTTATTAAAATATAATGACTACAAGGATGTGGGAAATTCCAACATCTGCTAGCGTTGTCATTTTGTGTGCAGCGTTGTGCACGCTCGGCCGATTATACGCGCTGACATGTCTGCCAACGCTCACCGCACTACTTCATTGCTGGATAAATTCGATTATTCGAATCTCGTTTAAATTACAGCAATCCCTCTATATTCGTGGGGTTAAGTTAAAAAAAACGGCGCGAATATAGTTATTAAAAGTATATGGGAAAATTGAGATTAGGGGAAAAACTAACCCGTTCATATAGTAATAACATATTTTTTAAAATTATGTTTGGTAATTGTATGCATATCATTACTTTTGAGATAAAATATTCCTTACATGCTCGCATAATTCACGCACCTTTGCTTCTCAACGTGGAATTAGCAAAAAACAATTAGAGAAGAGTGAAAAATATTTTTTTCGCTCTTCTCGCGCTTTTCTCGGGACTCTTTTCACTTCCTTTGCGTTTTACAATCCCTGCCGGCTCCAATATCATCTGCCTCTTTATGCATTTGCCATCTCCTGCAAGTCATTCACCGTTTAATGTAGAGCATAGATTTTACTAAATGGCTAATTCTTCTTTTTCAGATTTGCCAACTGGAATCTACGAAGTTTATCGGAAATTTCCATTTTTTTATGCGTTCTATGCAGGAAGTGCATGCATATAGGGGAGGCCGTATCCGTCCGTCCGTCCATCCATACGCATGTTTAAACTCGGGAACCGCTGGACGTACTTGGATGAAATTTGGTATTTGGGAGTTTTGCTAAATTTTATCGACCGATTCCAATTTTGGTTAAAATCGGCCCATAATAACGACCACTTTACATGAAGACCTACATGTGTTTTACAACGTACTTCACAAGCATCTCGTTAAATATTCATCTTAGCGAACAAAAGTTCAATAAAATAATTAAATACATTTTGTCAAAAAACCTTTCCCGTATAATGTAAGGTTTACGATAAATTTAAAGAAAAGTAAACGTGTTTACGTAATTATACGATTTTCGATGTTCTTTTGTTCATTGAAAAAATATTACCGTATTTCGCGGCATATAAGACGCACCCTGATTTTTTAGAAGAATTTTCAGGAAAAAAGTATTGTGGTTCAAAAAGGCATTTACGAAGAGCCGCATTGTGTATCATTTCGAGCCATGATTAAGTCCGCATTCGACATTTGTATAAAATATTCCGGCATGATAACAGTTACCTAAGTATAACGTTTTAGATAAACTTAAATAATAAAATAAATAGGGATGATCTAAAACATAAATAATTGCTTTGAGACTTGTATAGCTAATTTTACCCTAATTAAAGCTATCGGAGTGCACCGCACGTATAGATACCCTTTACCGAAAGTACCTATTTAAACTTAAGTTCAAGATGATATTTATATAGAATGGTATAAATAATAAATGGAATGCTTATGTAATAATGATATGTAGGGTCAACTAGTCCTTTTTCTTCTGTAACTTCTTTTGTCTCGTACATTACAATTTTGATCGGTACAGCAATACCTTCCTCTTCTCTACTATCCATTACTTCCTCCTTTAGTTGTGGCCATTTAAAACCAACGTTACGAAGACTATTTATTTATTCAGTAATTCCACATACAGTTCTGGCAGCCATTTTCAGTGGAAACTGTAACAATAGACGACACGTACAACCATGATGGGACTCGAACCTGCGACCCTAGCATTGGGAGCCAGACGTGCTAGCCACCCCTCTGCCAAGGCCATTTCTCTTATCCCATCTGTTTCAGTTTTTCCTTGTTTTCTCCATTCACGAGTCATTTTTTCTGTGGGAGGTGGACCGAAATGATGTGCTGTTACTCTGTTTCCATGCGTTTTTTGCGTATTGAATCGCCTGAAGCTTATAACTAATAGCGTAGGCATATCTTTTCACTTTTGTAGCCATTGCGACCTCAATACACATAACGTTATTTATCCTAGATATGTATAAAATATTTATGGCATCTATACGAATTCTGTTTCGTGGCATTAATTGCGCTATTCAACGGTCTCATTAGGAACTAAATCATCACAAAAGCGCTGAAATTGCAATCACTGTGGGCGGACATGTAGGTATTAAAGCGTAATAATAAAGATGCGTCCTCAGAATTTATGTTGCATAAGCGATCACTGTATATATTAACAGATTTTTCATTATTAATTATGTAAATTTTATTGTTTTTGCAACGAATGACTGCCAAGTAATCCATTTTTGAGATGAGTTCCTTGTTAGTGTCAGTATTGAGAACAGTAATAATTTTACCTTTGGCGTATAAGACTCAGGCTGACTTTGGAGGTAATTTTTCCGAGAAAAAAGTGCATCTTATATGCCGAAAAATACTGTAATTAAAAACTTTACAACTCGGTAACCGCTGGAGATATTTTAATGACATTGGTATTGGGAAGTTTTACTGAAATTTGTCAACTGATTCCAATTTTGGTTCAAATCAGACAATAATTACAACTGCTTTACATGAAGAACTACATGTAGCTTACAATGTGTTTCAACCTTGACTATACACACGTGAACCTTGCCTTCCGGCCCGCTGCAGATACCTCAGCGCTTCACACTTTGCATTCAGCCTTGCTAGTTTCGATAAAACTTATGTCGTTGAGTATTCATTGTCATGTATTTTAAAACAAATGCATTGAGAGTAATTGTGATAATTTACGATATAATCATTTATAATTTCAAACTATGATCGAGTAGTCAAGTTAATACGACATCAAGTTTTGCGAAATAGAACACAACACTATGTAATGTACCTATATGTGGGTGGAATAATTATGCTCCATATTATGTCTTAAAAACAAGTAATGTGGCTTATAAGGGAAGATTTTTTACAATGAGAACATATCTTTTATTATAATGGCAGCTAATGGGATATTATGGCTCAATTTACGAAACGTTTTTCAAGAACATAACCCTTTCGTAAATCGGGGTCTCCCTGTACATCGCAACAATATGGGCAACTTCAGAGAGAGGAATAATAACGCAAAAAGATACTTGTAATAATATTATCTCTTATATTTGGGCTCATTAAATTGAAAATTTAATGGTATTTGTTTTTTTGAATTTTCCAAAAATTGGGGTGTGGGTCTTATTCAGGGGCAGGTGGTACATGGATAAATACGGTATAATATTTATTCTTCAATGATCTGTTTACTGATATAGGAGAGACCATAGCTGATTGAAACTGCAGATGTATAAATTAAAAATCCATTTGAAATTGCTATTAAAACCTTTAAAATATGTACAGTGCAATAAAAAATTGAAAATTTATATAATAAGAAAAGAAAACATTGAATATCGATGACACTGATATGCATCCGTATCTCGAGAGACATTTAGGAAAACCGAGCTAATGCGATGCACAGTAATCTTGCTTCCAAAGAGTTCAACCTCATTAGTGTGCATCCACTTGTTAGGAGTCAGGATAATTATTCCCTAATGAATATATAGCCAACATTATATACATACATCATATTTTCAATTTATTATAATAAATACAGTATTTAAAATGAGGAAATGAGTTTGTTCACCAAAAAAGGTAGAAAATAGAAAAGACACATGTCATTTACTAATACAAGTCATATAGGCATTAAAAATGTTAAAATTACAAAAATACAGATAAAAATATTAGAACAGCATACAGCACTCAGATCTGCCAATTCTCTCTAGCTCCAACTAATTCTCAGAGAAAGAGGCCTTCAACACCAACTCTGCAGCTATCACTGAAATAAGTTAGATTCATAATTATTCACCATGTCCATGACAACGAAAACTCTTTTGTTAAGATTACTTTGGGTTTAAGAAGCTACAGTGACTAGAAGATGTCATCAAATGGAGGGAAGAGAGCAGATTAAACTAAATATCAATAGCCTAATACACTCAAACCACACTTAGCACTGGTTCATTTAACCCTTCAGCGACGGGAGGCATTTAAATCCTACGGCATCGTACAGCCGGCTGGTATTTAAACAGAATATCAGGTTTTATAAGTACCATCTATTAAAAAAATATAAATTTTCATCTATATATGTTAGATGAATGAAATCTTGAAACCAACGGCTGTATAGTGTTCTGCATTTAGTATTAAATATACAATATAATATCTTAATATTCTTTTACGTTAATAACCTCTGAAGATGAAACACCATGCCAATTGAAATGTGTTACAGATTTCTGAATGCAATTTTTCGGAAATAGTCATCGATATATTCGACGTTTTGTGATATCACACGCTGAAGTTCTCTGTATAGTCTTAGCTTGCTTCTCTGGTCTACTCAATGGTCTACTGCCTTTGCTCTCTTGGCTTCTTGTAAACACCGAATCTTTGGAGCCTATGCCTGGTTATTAACTCTCTCTCTCTCAGAGAGAGAGAGAATGTTATCGCATGTGGACGCCTAACAAAGAGAAGTATTGTATTCCTATCGTCCATTCCATGACCACTTAGCTTAGCTCACAAAATCTTCACTGAAATTACTTCCTCGAGGTCTCACCGAGACGGTATAATATTGATTGTCTCTCGAGTTCGTTTAGTCTTGAGAATATGAAGTGTTCCTTCGAATGAGAGCACGCATGATGAGATATGAGAAGATATATCATGAAGAAAACAGGGAGGGTCCCTTCCATCACTGAGAAAGAGACTCTAGAACGATCCGTTTTCATTTCGTCTCTTGCCTCTTTACGATACTAGCCTACTCCAGTGCAGCTGTGTTCCAAGAATATACACACGTTTATTTAGTTATTTGCATAATCTGTCCATTTAGTTTTTACAAAGTACAGTTATATTTTAATATACTATATATTTTAAAGTAGACAAAAAACTGGATGTTAAAATCGTAACTTTCGAAATCAATTTTTATAATGTTAATAAGAGCCAGATGAACAAAAGAAATTGTTTAAATTCCTAAAAATATAAGAAATTATGCATGTGATTAATTTCTAATAAAAGAAAATATTACGAACTGATAAAGTAAAGAATAAAAAAGAGATGTGAGAAAGAGTTTTTTTGCAGTTTTCCATTCATGTACACTAAAAAAATTATATAAGCCAATTTAAGAGTTCACAAAACGTATTCTATTTATAAAATACAAATAAAAAATCATTCCTCAGTGTTAAACAAAAAATATCATTATATAAGAAATGTTTATAATCGAAATATGGCAAATTAAAAGAGTCGCAGCAAGGGTCCGTACGTGGTACGGATCCCGGCGCCAAGGAAAGAAACCTAGGTCCGTACCACGTATGGATCCCGGCGCTGAAGGGTTAATGCTGATTTGTTTTAGTGCTGTTGCTCATGAATTTTTTAAAATGCTTATATAAGTTATTACCTTCAATGCACCGTCAAACAGCTGGTTGAGGCAACTGATGATAGAGATAAGCTATCAATAAGAGTATTTTGGAAAACATACAACATCATGGTAAGTATTAATAACATCAGTGAAGCATGGACAGCAGCACTTCCATGAAAGGCACTGGGCAAAAATTATTCAGAGATAGATAAAACAGTCATCAGTAATATCATCAAACTTGGCACACAAAGAGGACTAAATGAATTGGATGTCAAAGCTGTAGAAGAGTTAATGCAGTCTCACGGGAGAAGCATAGAGGAACTGGGAAAGTTGGAACAGTGTTTTGCTCAAATGGAGACCAAGGACACCGATACAACAGAAACTCCTTAGAAAGAAACTTGGGTGCAGCAGTTTTGATGGAAAGCATTACAAAGATCAAGAAGGCAATTGTGCTCCTTTCTAAAAATTATCAGGACTGGAAGCACAGCTAATCAGTGAAGAGAATAGTGTGTGAAGGTATCTCCTGCTGCAGAGAATTTCCTCGTGATAGGTAGAGGGTAAAACAGCTTACATAGGATTTCTTTTTCAAAAAGGATGTGTCAAAGTCAGGTCAATATTCCCATCGCAATAAGTCTTAAAAATGTTATTTAGAATTGATAATAATACAATTTCTCACTTCATATTGTGTTCAGTTCTAGTATATATTGATTTTACATAAATATTACTGAAATGCAATGTATATGTGAGGGGTGTTCAATAAATAAGTTTCGGGAGACTTGTAAATCCACAACTGTTTATTTACAGAAATGAGAGCTACATTAAAAATTAGCAACATCCTTCCTTTACTTCTTCTGGTACCCATCGTGGTGCTGCCAGCTGTTGGTCATGCACAGCGGCCGCTTAACCAGACAGCATGCAGCACCGATCATGGGAGCTACATTGTGAGCTGTGCACCATTTCCTTTGTATGCAGGGCACTGATTTCTTCACCGAGGGATTTGAATAGTTGGTGCGGTGGTGGGGCATATGCCTGAATGTGGAAGGGGATTATGTAGAGAAATAGAGAAAGGATGTCACTAATTTTTAATGTAGCTCTCATTTCCGTAAATAAACTGATGTGGATTTACGAGGCCCCCGAAACTTATTTATTGAACACCTCTCATGTATACATGACTTGTTGGTGCCAGCATACGCAAGTGCTAAAATATCATCATATACCAAGATCTAAACTCGCAATTAAACCAACGTGATCTCCAAGGCAACAGCACTTTAGTCATGTGGAGCCTATATGTATTCGATAATAAATTCAATGAGTACCAGCAGTATATTTATAATTTTTCATGAAATTAAGGCAACTATCCATAATTTCCAAATTCTCTGACAATTGGCTCATGTCCAAGTTTTCGTTGCATTTCAAGTTTCGCGACTCAGATCACCCTGCATGAGCAATAAGAATAATCATCATTAAGACAATACCCTGCACATTAAATTCATGGAAAAATTAGGATACTTTCTGTTAAGATTATGGCATCATCATCCATACCTTTAGCATGAATTTGAATAAAAAATATCGAGAAACAGGTATGATGCCATTATATTTAACAATTGAAATGAGTTAAAATTTCTTGAAACACAACATTAAAATACTTCTCACGTTTTACTGTCACTGCTATCAAGGTTGCTTCTCCGATTGTGATCTCTTCTAGTCATAGAGAAAAACAAACCTATTCGCTCCTTCCTATAGTTGATATCCCAAATTTAATTGTCATGTTTGTGCTTTCAGTAGAACGTGAGAATTACAATTATCTGTGATACCCTCAATCACAGTGCATGATGCAATTAGTGTTTGGGATACAGTAAAATCTTACATATTATCGGAAGAAAATATTGATGATGATGTTTTCATAATATGCATGATATTGAAAATTAGAGTAAGTTAACTTATATCCTTATGGGAATAAACATGATGTTAATTTGAATAAAGAAAAATGAAAAAATATTTCCGTAACTCGAATAATTTTTGCTTTCCCTTGAGATTCAAGTTATAGGAGTTCCACTGTTTATATACAAATATTCTAAAATATATTTCCATAACTTGAGTTTTCTAATACTTGAATAATTTTTACTTTCCGTTGAGATTAGAGTTATGGAAGTTTGTTATGATGGCATTAACTTCCATTAAAAGCATTAAATCACAGCAATCGTAACGTATAATATCAGATCCCTTTAAAAGCATTGAGGTCATTGTCATAGTATTTAAAGATTTCCATTGTTGAAAAGAGGAAGCAAATATTTATGCTAATTTGGTATGTATATGAATTCTGCCTTCAAAAATTAAGATAAGACAACTGCTCTTTTTTCGAGTTTGTATTCCAATTTTAAGTAATTTAAAAATGCATTTTTAGAAAGCCTTGCACTGAATCCCATGCTTTTCTTATGAGGTATTGAAATGAAACATTGGGGTTAAAAACACCCCTTAAATATGAACTTTTTAGGAATTTTCGATTTTTCTGGTTGGTTGTGACTAAAACCTATAATTGTGCCAAATTTTAAGTCTGTATTTCATCTGGAAGTGCCTAAACATTAGTATCCTCCTATATGTTAATAATGATGATAAGTAAGAAGTGTCAATATAGTATACAAGTAGTTGGTGCTTGCATTCTGCAAGCATTTCATCTCACCTTGAAAAACATTAAATTTTCAGAGAGATTTCATTATTAGAAATATTTTTTTAATTCAAAAGATTTCACCTCTACATAGATTTTCATTGTATCCTTATGGAAAAATGCTGCAGTAAAACAATATCTAAAATATTATACTTTTTCATTGTGCCACATATTTCTACCAAATTTTGAAGTTATAGAAGTGAAATGGTATTTATCTAATTGTTTAAATTTTAAAAATTTATAATGGCCACAATAACAACTTCATGGAGATATTCAAATGTTTATTTGTGCATATGCATTAACCTCTAAATAACTTTAAAATTTCAGCTCCCTAGCTCACCTCGTAGTACTTAAACATTTACCCATTCATTTAAATTTTAAGAATTTTGAACAGCCAAACAAATTAAAATATCAAAATTTCTATAATCCAGATTTTGTTTTTTTTTTACAAACTCTACCTTTAAAAGAATTCAGCTTCGTAGCACGTTCAAAAATACATAAATATTGAAAATGTGTTTAAACAATTGCGAATTTTTAGCGGCCACATTGTTGAACTTTCTTGAGATTTTCGATTTTTATATACTCCATTCCATCCTGAGTTGACAGTATTGCGCTTGTGGCATGTGCATTTGCCAAATTTCTCGTGATTTAGACCTAGGCCCTAGACCCTTGAAACTTCCTGCTTGATACAGATTCCATGATGATTCAGGTGATTTCACAACTGAATTTAAATATTTTCGAACTTCTACCTACAACAAAAAATATAATTTATTAGATATGCTGACTCAAAAACAAAAACAATTGAGTGTAATGGCTAACTTGGAAAAAATCACTTTCACTTTTTCACGTTACTATATTAACTCAATATAATATAGATCACCAACAATCTGCAAGGTGCACTGAATCGTATAATTACACATCAAACAACCACTTGCTATGAACTCGGGTGCGAAACTGTTTCATTGTGTCAAACATTGGATTCTTCTCCCTTGGGAAAATTTTTGGAGATGTGTACCGTCAGGTTAGACCCTTCCTTCCATCATAAAATGCACATTTTACAGAGTAACCAAAAAGCTGGCATTTATTGACCAACTCCTTAGAAATATCTGGGTGCAAACCTCTCGCCTATTCACTCAAGGGTCATAAACCCTCCCTGTTGAGGATTTCCAAATGAATTTGGGTCTGTGTTTACTTCCAACGAAGCCCCTTTCTTCATAGCTTGAGAGGTTTTTATATTTTTTTGCGTCTCATTTCTTCAAGATATTTTTTGAGGCTTCAAAATTACTTTTAAGAATAAGGCGGAGGAAAAACCAGAATTGTGAATCGTATTTTTAGCTGCCCATATATATAAAGTTTACATAATTATCCCTTGGTTATAGTTAGGCTTGGTAGAATTCGAAGTTTATTTTTTTTGAAAATCAACGATTTAAATTGACATTTATTTTCCCAAGAGATTTTCAACGAATGTCGATGCTTAAAATTACTACTACTATAGGCTTGGTAGTTTTCGACGTTTATTTCTCTTAAAAATCGACGTTTATTTTTCCTAAAAATCGGCGACCAATATCGACGTTTACTTTAATAAATCTGTCGGTTTGAAAGCCCGGAGCTCAGTTTGGTTCAAAGAAGGTCTGGAAGTCAATATACATATAGACATTTGCAAGTGTGGAAGTTTGTAAGTAGAGAACCATCTGTATATGTACAGTAATCCCTCATCAACTGAGACAGTTATGTTCCTGGAAAAACACTACAATTGGCTAAACCAAGGTTGGTAAATCCCAGGGCATATGGGGAATAGGGGGTTAGGAGAACCCAGTTCCAAGGGTAGTATAGGGGAAGGTCTAGAAAGTGCTACAGATTAAAAAGGAAGACCAATACCTCCATAAATTTTTGATAATAAAACTAAAATTAAAAACACCTCATAAACAAATAAATTGTCACAACAGCTGCCTGGGTACACACCTCCCCCCCCCTATTAATGCTGCCTAGCCTGCATATTCCTACTACCAATATCCTAAGGAGAAAAAAGTGAAGGATGGAGGATGTTCTTGACCAAATGTTTATGAAAGTTTTTGCTTGCCAGTAGGTGTAGAACACAATGCTTATATTTAATGTATGCAATTAAGAATCACCCTGTATAGGTTAATGACATATCATAAGTAGGGTATGGATTTTTCGGGGTTTACCCGATTTTTTACCCTCCAGTTGCCTTTTTTAAAGTTCAGGTAAAACCCGAAAAAAAAACCTGAAATTATTAGTTTTCTTTAAACACAATTTTTTTATATTTGGTCAAAGAATTTCTATTCTGGCACTTGTAGGCACCTCAGCACTTGAGTGCAGTCCAAGATGTTCATGATCAGTCTGTTTATTCTATTTGTAAACAATTCATTCGTAAGCTTACTTTGTAACACAATCTTAACCTCCTTGGTTTGCCCGTGCCACTAATAGTCAAGGACCTCGCCTTAGCTAGTCACTGCTAGATCTTTGATGGGATAAGGAAAAAAGAGCCCAAGTGTCTGTTAGTTGAAAACACTACCAAAGAAAAATCATTTCACTAATATCTGGCGTGTATTCAAAAGAAGTTGAATGATATAGATAGATATTTGTGCAGCCTGCGAGGTGTTCCTCTCCACCTGGAGGCATTTAACTTTTAAACACCGAGTGTACCCCCCATACAGTAACGCAAAATGTGACCTGCTCGCTGCCGGCCTTACCCGTATGGGAATGCTTTGTTAGGAAGTCGCTTAAAGATGTAGTTTTCATCATAGAGGCATGAAATTTTGAAGGTTCTGTCCTTGAGCCATGCTCTCAAGAATCATTGAGGCAACCTTGCTGCTGATTCACTACTGACAGCGGAAATGACCTCCCACCAACTGTAAACAGAGATAAGGGAGAGTGACGACAGCCCCACCCTTCTCATTTCACGTGGACAAGAGGGATAGGATGGCGAATAGCTACGACATCAGCCACCGTAGTTGGAAGTGGACAAAGAAGCTCTTCTTCCACCTCCTCAACATCATGATCCTCAATAGTTATGTTCTCCTGACATCATCTGGTAGGCAGATGACGCATCAAGATTTGAGTCTCTCTCTCGTGCAGAATCTGATCCAAGAAGAGGCATCAGCTTTTCCCACTGTTACTTCCCAAAGTGGAAGACCGAGCAGCACACAATTCTGTTGCATGGAGGCCAAAGAAAACAAACACTGGTCCGTAAAGCAAAATCGCCTTTGCTGCCGTGTATGCTCCGAGAGGGGAAAATATACTAGAATAGCGGTGAAATGCAAAATATGCAATGTAGGGCTCTATATTTTCATGCTTTGAGGAGTACCACACCAAAACAATACTTTAAAAGTTGTAAAATATATGAAAAATAGTGTGTTATATTTTATTATGATTTTATATACTTTATATTATATATATTCGGAATTTGGGTTGTTTTCTTATCTTTTAGTATAAAAAACGTACACCCGTTATAATCCAAACAATTTTGTTAAATATTACTTTTTGTTTAACTAATTTATCTCTTATAGTTCAAGTAATACAAGGTTTTAACTGATCGAAAGCAAGAAAAATTTAAATGGCTAAAAATAAGTCTGGAAGCAAGATTCGCCATAGGGACATTTAAATCCAGCATTTAAAGGTTAACACAAGATATATCACTCTCAAACATACTTAAGGTATGGTAAAAAGTTTTGATTGTTGATCAAACTTTTAAATTTTTAAACAAGATTTTTATTTTAAAATAATTTTATCCAAATTACAACATAATAAAATTATCCGAGATTGAACTATTTTAAAACCTCAAAAAATCTAACTTTATACCCGATTTAAACCAAATGAAAAGGAAAATAATAAAACCCAATATTTACCCTCCGAATGAATTTTTTTTAAACCTGAAAAATCCATACCCTAATCATAAGTAAGTAAGATGATACAAGTAGTTGGTGCTTGCAAGTATTTCATCTCACCTTAAAAAAACAATTTTTCAGTTATTTCATTAGAAATATTTTTTTAATTCAAAATATTTCACCTCTGCACTGATTTATGTTCGTTCTTTATGAACAATATTGGATTAAAACAATCTCTAAAATTTGCAATTTTTA
The DNA here is from genome assembly GCA_028673005.1 of Tanypteryx hageni. NCBI lineage: Eukaryota > Metazoa > Arthropoda > Insecta > Odonata > Petaluridae > Tanypteryx > Tanypteryx hageni. The sequence goes on from CM054112.1 coordinate 119,396,261, forward strand.
GAGTGTTATACTTTTTCCATTGTGAGGTTATAATGCCACATATTTCTGCCAAATGCTATCGGCCGTTTCAAGAATGTATTCGTAACTTGCACAAAGTTGGGGAAGTTACAAAAAAGTACATAATTTGTGGTCAGGGCAGACAAGCTAGGCTCTATATGATGAACAGTTCCTGGATAAGAATAACCAGCCCACTTGCGAAATCAAAGTTATTCCCCCAAAATGCACCTCTGTGTGTCAGCCTTGCAATATGTAAAAATTTTCATTTTACAGCTGCATAATGCCGCACAATTGTTTCAGGAACAGAGAGAAATAACAAGCCACATGGATGTTATTAAAATCCATGCATTAATTCAAAACCAACTATTGGCTCATATTATTAAGGAAATGATTAGGTATGCATCAAAACTTTCCAATTCGAGAGAAGTTTTCTTCAATCTTCAGCAAGTGATTTTTCCTGGAGAAGTTTTGAAAACAAAATGCAGCTGCAAGGAGCAAAGTTTTGCAAAATGTTCATGGTGTAAACTGCTTCCGATGTTACTTCGATTCCTACCATCAAGGAAGTTGCAAAAACATTGTTTCCATAACTTGTCGAAAGCTTAATGCAGAAACACAAGAACAACAAATCTTTCTCTTCCTCTTTTCCTTATCAATGACCCCAGTGACGATTATAGTTGGGAGCATTGCTGCCACACTGCCAGTCTGCATAAGCTTTCACTTTGAAAACAACGCATGACATACAAAGTTCTATGCCGCTATGCCACAAGCACTCGCCATTTGCTCTTGACAATTGGCAACATTGTAACCAGCTGAACGTGTTGAATCGTCTGCATGCTCCGACTCATTTTTGAAGTACTTATACACTTTATATATGATTTCTCCTGCTTGTTTGTGCAAAACCTTGCATTTACTTCCTTCGCCCTCCATTTTAGAACACCACAAGATGGTACTATTTAAATCTCAATCATAAAACATGTAAATAAACATGAAAATCACACCATAAATGTACGAACCGCACCCCAATAGCCAATGTAACTGACTGATGCTGATTGGTCAAATGAAGGAGTGGGAGAAACCACGTGACATTCCTTGCCTTCTGCGCATCCAGTTGCCACCCTCCTTCGTTCATGCTCCCAACTATAGTGCTTATGGATTAATATTTTTTAATCACTTCACTGTATTTCTGAGGGATTCACGGAATATTATAATTTGCTTATATATTTTCTTAGATTACTATCATACTATTAATTGACTTCTCACCAATTCATTTTATTAAAAACTTTCAATACTCTGCCTGATATATCTCTGCCAAATGCAGATATTTTAAAAAGTCGGTTAACGTCTTCCCAAAAATATTTTTAGGGATCCTTACCATACCATAAACATCAATATTAGAAGTAGCATGTGTCAATAGTTTGAACTTAAGTGAGACTTTTGTGCATTAAAAGACAAAAATATCTGGATAACAAAATACACCACCTTTTTGAACTTTGCGAATAATTGGTTCTGGAAAACTGACGCGAAATACAAATTCGCGAAGTGCAAGTCCTATTTTCCCATGTTATTAAGAGTGATTCCCAGCCAACCTAAAAAATTCACTTTTTTATCATACATAATAATGTGGCTTAACAGAAAATAAAAGATAACGTAACCGCAAATGAAAAGCCTAGCATTATAAATTTAAAAAATACTTTTAATTATCTTCAAAATGCGTAATAGCAAATGAAAACCCAGCATAACAAAGAGATTAACTTCTTTCCGTACTTGTACAGTTTACCTCGAACACAATTTTACATGCAATTTTCGATCTTCTTTTGTTCATTCTAAGGAAATGGTTTAATTTAAATTGAACTACTGAAATGGAATGTACATCATGCACGAATGTTTTCCTGGATTTCCATTTCCATTCCGCACAAAAAGCACTAACATTAAAAAGTGGTTCCATTTCTTTTACTAATTATGTTAGAAATGCATAACAGAAAATCAACACCTAGCATAATAAAGTTATAACATGTCTTTTAGTAATCAAGTTCAAAATAGGCGGCAGAATATTTTACGTTACAAGATGATAGCAATTCTTAGATTTACATTAAAAATTCATAATAAACAATGAAAACCTAACAAAAACAGTTCTTTAAATTACATTCACAATACAAAGATAATAGCATTAAATCATTAAATATTTCGATCATAAACCATCAACATCATAGGCGAAGAGCGAATATTTTCAATGTCATATTCGTAAAAGTTGTGAAAATCTAAATGTGCAGGACGCTCTTCCATTAGCCCATAATTTCTAATTTGGCCACTAGATGCCAGCAACTTGGACCGTTATCAAAAATGGAACTCTTGGCAGTGAAGTTTAAACTGAGCTACAAAAGAATTAAGTCGATGATTATCACGTTTGTTTATTTTAACACTGCTAATAACGAGAATTATAAATATAATAATAATGTCCTTTTCTAGGGTGCTCAAGTTTAAAATGAATTTAGAAACAAAAAAGTAGGAGTTCACGCGTGTTGCCATCATAAACGCATGACGCGAAATGCAAGTAATATGTGCGAAACACAAGTAATGGCCATAAAAAATTTTGACGCTAAGTCCAAATTCGCAAACCGCAAGCATGCAAAATTCAAAAAGGTGGTGTATCTAATATTGTAAAAAAACATTAAAAAGTGAATGTGGCTGCCCAGTGAAATTTCAAAGTAAAATACGAAAAAGGATTACGTAAATGGTGAAAGAAAAAAAAGGAAAAAAGTCACCCATACCTGCACTTGAACCCAAAATATTACTGTCCATAACTGAATGCGCTAAACATTATACTAACACTGCTCTTGAAAAATCTCTCTTCACTAGTGTAGTTATTCAGCCTGACGCGAAATTGCAATATACAAATGCGATTTTTGGGAAAAACTACTGGCCATATACGCCCAAAAGGGCAGTTGGTTGTGATCCTGTAATCCAGCACTATATATACAAGCCGATGTTTTTGTCAAAATCTATCACCTCCCGGCTTAAATGAGAGTTCGAGAAAAAATTTGGGGTTAAGTCTCGTAGTCACTCATAGATGGCAGCACGTCTCTCATTGCCATCGCATTGGAATGATCTAAAATACAATAATTTTGAATGTAAGTTTGTATGTACGTAAACTTGACTGAATTGTAACCATGGTTTCATACATATGTAATAATACTAGGAAGTCTATTTTTCCAGAGAAAGAGAGGGGAGGAGAGCGGAAGAGAGAAATGGAGAAAGAATGGGAAGTGCTTTAAATTTAATAGTTAATTCACGCATACCCGTCATATTTGATGAGCAAATACACTAGTAGTACTATATTTTTCATAAAGTAAATATTTGACCTACGATAAATATTAATGAATAAATAATAAAGCTAGAATATTGAATTTAGCAGTACCTGTGTTTTGTCACCTTTGTTACCTATTCTTTTATTCCTAAATGCTATTGGATATTTTCTGTCATTCCTCATGGCTATGCATATGTATCATTAACAATAGATACGGTACCTACGAAGTTTCAGAAAAATCCATTACCCCACAAACAGGTTCTCTCCTTGTTAGACAATGTGCTATTTGGGATTTGGCAATTTTGTTTGCATTAATTTTCAGAATCAGAAGAGAAACAAATTTCAAAACATTTATGGCAATGGCATGTGACTCCAATATTTCATTTTTATTTTTCATGCATACTACTTGCTCGTGAATACATGAATATTTGGTCTGTTCCAAGATCCACTAACTAGCTACCCTTTGTAAGCCTGATTTTACAATAATAGCTTTCTGAAGACATACTTACTTGGTTGATAACTTTTAGAGCATAATGCACACTGTCCACATCCACATTCAACATGATCCTTTGAATGACATCAGCTCGGGATGTAGCTTCTGTGAGAATCAATCTAAGGCTTCCCAGGCGCCAACAAATGTTCATCGATTCTGACACTGTGGGTCGTCTAAAACCTGGATAATTAAAGAAAATTATGAACAAATGTAAAAATCTGATATGCCATATACAGGGTGTTTCACGACTGGTCTGCCATATTTCGGGAGGTAAGTTAGAGTAAAAAAGTTAATACAACATTGGTCCTATTTCCAACCATTAAGGAGCTATGGATGTTTGTAGGTGCACACAGGAGAAATTACACGAGAGTATTAATCAGATGAATTTATTGGTACATTTCGAGATACACCTTATGTTAACTGTTCAAAATGTCAGCCACAGGTTTCAATGCATAGTCTTGCTCATTGCAAACAAAAGTTTACTGCCAATTGGTTCATTTCATGGTGGTCTCGTATGTATGCAGTGGCATCCATATGGCAAAGCAATAGTTCCTCTCTCATCTGTACTTTGGTCTTGTAGGCCATTTCTTTCATAAGACCTCACAAAAAGAAATCAAGCAGGGTTAGGTCTGGAGATCTTGGTGGCCAAGGTATTGGACCACCACGACCAATACACTGATTCCCATAATGCTAATTCAAGTAACCCATAACTTGACGACCAAAATGTGGAGGCACCCCATCCTGCTGAAAGAACATCTTGCACCTTGTCTCCAGAGGCGGGTTCTCCATTAAAAGTGGCAATTCCTTCATCAAGAAGTATAGGTAATTAGCAGTATTTAAATGTTGTTCCAAAAAGAATGGTCCAATCAACAAATCTCCAATCAGAGCACACCAAACATTAACTGAGAATCGATATTGGAAGTTGCTTTCAATGGTCTTGTGAGGATTATCGGTGGACAAGTGGGAATTTTGTGTATTGTTAATTCCATCCTGATTAAATTTGGTGATTCGGAAAATGTCTGCAATATTCTTCGATTGCCACCCTGCTGTTATCATCACAGAATCCATAAATGTAATGGATAAGCTGTAGGATCTGCCAGGCCTGATTTATTTAATAAATATTTTTCTGACTGTTTTATACCTGGTACTCACACCATTGTCGACTCGAATGATGTTCATTTACTTTCACCTGTTACCTCTGATTCTTTGTCTCATCTTCAAACTACCCCCAAGGAAGTGCTTGAGTATCCTAATAGGATATCACCTCATCGTTCCTCAGGCCCCGATGGCATTAGCCCTGTTTTTGTACGAAATTGTGCTTCCTCTCTTTCTACCTCTTTAAGTATTATCCTTAACCGGTTTTTCGGCAGGAATTTTACCCATCAAATGGAAATCTGCAAAAGTAGTTCCTATTCATAAATCCGGTTCAAAATCCATAATTGCTAACTATCGCCTCATTCTCTCCTCTGTTTGTGAAAAAATTATTTTTAATCGCCTTTATTAATTTACATCACCCTATATTTCATCAAAGCAGCATGGTTTTCTTCCCAGCCGATCCTGTTTAACTAATTTGGCTGTTTTTCAGAAACATGCCATTGACGCAATAGAAAATAAATCTCAGTTAGAAACCATATTTTTAGACCTCACTAAAGCATTTGATTACTTAAATCACATACTTCTTTTACATAAACTCTAACACCACTTTGGTGTTCATGGTTGTTTTCTTAGCCTGATTTTTAGCTACCTAACTAATAGAAGACAATGTGTTAGTATTTGTGGTGTTTCTTCTGACTGGTCAATGATATCATCTGGTGTCCCCAAGGCAGTGTCCTTGGCCCTTATTTATTCAACTTGTTTATAGATGACTTAACGATTTCAGTATCTACTTCTCAAGTTGAAATGTTATTATATGCTGATGATTGTAAAGTTTTTCAACCAATTGATTCTCTCCCTGATTGTCTTTCCTTTCAAAATACGATTAATAATATAACAAATTGGTGTGATACTTGGCAATTGCGACTAAACTTGTCTAAATGCAGTGTTCTCGCTGTCACTCTTCACAAAAACCCCATTCTCTGGGATTATGCAATGAATGGAACTACCTTAAAAAGGGTGACACTGCAGAGAGATTAGGTGTCTTGACTGACACTAAACTAAACTATTCAGAACACATTTTCATGATGAAGAGAAAGGCTCTCTCTTCTTGGCATTCTCTACAGATACACGGAGCTGAGGGATTCTGTGGCTTTGAGGACGTATTTCTGCTCTATTGTACTTCCCGTAATTTCCTATTGCTCACCAATTTGGTCCTCATCCTGCATAACCTGATTATCACACATTCTTCATACTAATACCCCTAGGATTTCTTTGATCCAGCATTCTCTTTTTTTCCGCCTTCCATCCTTATTAAATTCCCTCCCATCTGATCTTGATGTTTTTCACCTCTCACTTCCCTCTTTCATGAAACAATTCTCTCAGTTTTTAAGTAAGTGATACTATATGCTGATATTATTAATTATTGCTATTGATTGTGATTGTGACTTATTGTTATTTATTTATGTTATATTCCCGTTTTATATTTCACTGTAAAATGGCATTTTAAAGCTGTATGTGAAATTTTTAATTAAATAAAAAAATTAATAAAAATATCAGCATATTTACTGGGAGTGAACTGTTGATTCAGTTTGGGATAAACAGCAAGATGAAACTACGATTTTGAATTTATCGCAACAGTGCCACATGTAACACTGAGCATGGATCAGAAGCAAGTGAGGCAAGAAACAACTGAGAATTAGTGGTGATTACAATGCAACTCAAACCATCACCAGTGTTGCCATTACAGCATTGCACTAATTAAAACATCTGTAGTTCCTCAAAGGTTAGAAATAGGACCAATGTTGTAATCGAATACATATTTCATAACATGTACTATGATTTTAATGGACTTTCGGGTCTAACGGACTACCCTTTCCCCATATAGTCTGTTAGATCGAGGCTTTACTGTATCTGGAAAAAAGTCAAAGTTCTTTGTTTGTAGGAAATTATTTTTCAGGTTTACAATTTATGATTATGGGATGTAAAATGACAAAATAAGTTATGTAATACAGTAGAACCTCATAAATCCGGCATCTTCGGGACCGGGCGTGAGCTGGATTTTTGAAAATTCAGGTTTTTTTAAATCATTGCAAATTGCATACGAACCCAGAAGTAATGTACGTAAATATGCGCTGTAAAATTAATGTCGTAGAAATTGATGTACAAACACGTTAAACTTCGGAGCGTTAGTATGCAATGTATTTCAAAATGTAATCACAGATACAAAAATATGATAAATATTTTTAAAAGTTTATAATAGATTCTTTCCCTCCCTTGGCTACGCCACTGTTAACCTTCACTCTACATCACGTCTATAAGTAAAACAATGAAATGCGTAACGTTAGAATCCAAAGTTTACATCAAAACATATAAAAGCAAGTATGTAGGTACATATATTTAACAAAAATCCAAATTTGAAATTACGTCCATGCAAATTTAATGCATACTAATCAATTTACGTGTTTCATTTAGTCTCCGAATCGCTAGATGATGATGTTGAATCAGCAGCATCTTCAGTAACACAAACGAGAGGTCATCAATTTTAGAAGTGGAAGCTTTTTGAAGGTTTTTCTGAGAAACTCTCTGGAATATATCACACAAATTAGCTTGCTTCATGCATTGCAGTCTTTTCTTGATCAATTTGTCCTTAATTCTGTATAAATTCATCATATCCAGTGACTCGATAAATGCCCGTTGCTCTAATGCCGATATTGTATCAGTGACTAATTCTATGCAGCGGTCTACTGAAGGCTTGTTAGTAGTTGCCTTGTGATCATCGTCACTTTCACTCTCTTCATAATTCTCATGCTCGGGTTTCAAAACCATTTCAACTATTTCTCCGTCAGTTAGTTGATTCACGACAGGTGCTTCTTTGTCAATTTCCATCCACTTTTCTACGTCTTCTTCTTCTAGATCATTTGTGAAAGCGTTATTTGTCGATCGCCTAGCAAACTCCATAATTTCAGATACCAGTCTCTTTTTGTCGCTAACATTGAAACCTAGAAATTCTATTGGGGAATCATCTATTGTTTCAAAAATGCTCGCAGGTCACAAATTATGCCGGGCATTTTTCAGTGTTGCGGCTGTTACATCATTCCATGCCTTAGTTAGAGTCCAAATCAAATCCTTGATGTTGAATTCCTTTTTTAAAAATGTCCACACCTTGGCCTTTATTGCAAGCAACAAGTAATTTCTGCATTAACTGCCGCCTGTAATAGCATTTTAGTGGCCGTAATATTCCCTGGTCCATGGGTTGAATTAAAGATGCACAATTAGGAGGTAAATAAACCACACGTATGTTTCCCGATACCAAAAGTGATGCATCAGGGTGGGCAGGACAATTATCTAATGTCAGAATTATTTTACAGTTGTCACTTAGTCCAGCATTTACAATGAGCACGCGCCTCTGGTGCAAAGCAATTCATAAACCAATCCGACATTAATTGAGAAGTTATTCATGCACATTTATAATGGATAATGGACAGGTAAATTTTTTACACTCTTTAGAGCACGATGGCATGCACTTTACCTATTATGGTAAGCTTTAGTTTGAGCATACCTGCTGCATTTGTGCATGCAAGAACAGTCAGCCGCTCCTTGGACTCCTTAAATCCACATGCCTTATCCTCCTCACCGTTTCGTCCATGTTTTATATTTGCTCGGCACTTAGATTTTCATCTGAAATTAACATCGTAAACGTCTACAAATTTTTTGGCAGCATCCAAATCGGCACTATGCTTTTCACCAGACACGGCTAATTTTCATATTCCATGACAAAGACTGAAGCGATAAAGCCAACCTTGTGAATAATCGCAAGCTTTATTTATTTTCAAATCATCATGGAATTTCTTTGCTTGCTCTATTAGCAATAAGCCCGATACTGGTACAACTTCACTTCTTCTTTGTTGAAAACATTCAATCAACACACTATCGACATCGTTGACTCTGGAAGTGAGTAATGTTTTTCTGCTACTCATAGCCTTAGGAATGTCACTGTCTGCATAAAATTTCAGCAAATCACTTTTTTATTTTTTCAAGTCATACACAGTGGACTTTCCTACGCTATACTCTTCATAAAGTCTCTTAACTGAAGCACAATTTTCTAGTTTTCTTAATAAGTCCACTTTTTGTTCAATAGAAAGATTTTTATGTTTATGCTTCATAATATTACCGGAGGGGTTTTCAGCTTTTTTTTTAAGACAACCAAATATGACTCTGTCACACTATTGGAGAACAAAAAAAAAACAAGCGTGAACACGACTGTATTCATAGGTGGGTGCAGACTGATGATACTGAAACTATCTCATCTACCAATCTTCTGCATACAAAACAAAATTCCCCTAATCACAACCCCCTCTCTTAATTTCTCACCTCCACTACTTTCCTGACGATTCTTGCATGGACGGAAGCGAGCGCACGGAGGGGAAGTCTGGAAGCAGTATGGCTCAGAAAAAGAAGAGGAACATAATATGTAGCAAGTCAATTTTCTGCATTAAAAGTTTACTTTATGTATACTTTGTATGTGCCTTGAACCGCTGCTTCCAAATTGGTTCTAAAGTTGTCGAAATTTCTTACGACACAGTGTGTTTACCAACCTGTAGCGGAATAGGCAACCCGCGATATAACACATTTTTAAAAAATTCCGGATTTTTGATAATTCCGGATTTTTGAATGCCAGATTTATGAGGTCCTACTGTATTATTAAATTTTTATAAACAAGGTTTCATTGCAAAGATATAAAAAAATTTCAGATATTATGTTACTACATTTCAAGTAGATAAATATAATAATATATATCACTCCAAACATTAATGTGTTGAAAACTAATAAAACTAGATGTAAATAAAAATAAACCAATAAACTTAACAAAACTTTGTTAAACATTGTGGAAAATAAGTTTTTGAAATGATTTTTTACAACTCCAAATCACAATTTAAAATGATATGTCAGCTTACACTAACCATTATAGGTGCAGAGGGTGCCTACCACAGCATGCACTCTCTCAAATGCTGCTTCTTCAATGCCAGTACGCTCTACTTCAGCAGCTACAGCTTGCAGAAACAACTTTTCAAGACGGCTGCAGCACCTTTAGTTATAAACCATAAAATTTTTGAAAAATCTTCATGTTGTATCATAAACTTTCTTTAAAAACAATTATTTATGAATACAAAGAAAATTCATTAATAACTGCAATTAATTTTATATATCAAGTTGTTTTTTGTTAACTTTTATCAAGAGTTTAAAGTCTCCAAGTTTGGGACTTGGTTGTATAAAGAATGAAAGAAAAAATTTGCTTTAATATGCTTTAATAAATAAAACTATCCTTGGTCTGAGTTAGCTTCTGAAATGAATAAATGAAAAAATATTTCATGTTTGTGTTTGTGTAAAATGCTGAAATCATCAACGGCCCTTTTTAACACATTTTTAACAAACTTCCCTATTAGGTAGAAGATTGAAATTTTGCAGGAATGTTTGGTTCAGATATAAAAATTAAATGACGAAAAAAATACAAAAAGACATGGGTTCAATTTCCATTTCCTGTAAGATAACACATAAAAAGCGACTTTTTAAAGTGCAGGTTTTTATTCTTTTGGAAATTAAAATTAGAAAGAATTGACGTATGATCTTTGAATTTGAACTATGTTTTAGGAAAATTAATGAATTTTCTTATTCTATTCATCTTTTTCTGCCTACTTTTCGAAATCTCTCATATTAAACATTTAAATCACATATTTTGGGAAAATATCGGCTTTTAAACAGGATTTTGCCTTGCCAACCACGTCATTGTTAAGCTTCGAGAATCAATTGTTATCTCAACCCGCATATGTGTAATATATACGAATGCATAGATAGCCTTAAATTATCGTAGGAGTTTTCGCGAAATTACGTATTTCTAGTGGGACTGGGATTTAGTTTGGATTCTTTTGCTTATCTAAACGACTATATAGATGTAGAATAAGAGAGAGGGGGATGTGGAGAGGGAGATAGAAAGGAAGGGAGATAGAATGGAAGGTACATAGAGAGTAATGGAGGTATAGAATTAAAAAAGGCCGGGAAGAAAGAGATAAAGAGGGAGATGGAAAAAAAGAGGGAGAGCTATAGATTGGGACAGGAGGGAATGAGAGAGGGAGGAGGTAGGAGAAAAGAGGCAGAGAGAGGGAGGGAGGGAGGGACGGTAAGAGGGAAGGAGGGAATATTATTATTATTACTTGATTTTTGACAAGGGGCTCATCATTGGAGAAATCAAGAATGAGAAAGAAATTCTCCTGAATCTCTATTTTGCCAAATTTTATAACAGCTTTTACTCAATAATTACAGCTGTTATTATTCATTTCTAAGCTCCCCGTTGAATTTCAACAGGCATTTACACTAGAAAAATAAACTAATTTTGTGATTATCCATAATAATGAGTTACGATTACCAGTCTTACGATGGGTTTTTCAACCATATAGTAAGTGACACCATCTTATGATGGGCAATACACTAGTGTGTATATATATATATATAAAAAAGAATCGATCAATGGGAAATTTGGGTTATAAATAAAGTAGTAATACATTTCTAATTAGGAGCATGAGGTAAGATGGGAAGGTGGCAAAGAGAAGAGGGGAAGGGTAATTGGTGCACAGTTGAAAGCAGCAGGGAGTGGAAGGGGTTGTTAACTAGAGTAATATGCATGTTTTGCAAGCAATTTTAGATCTCACCCTTTCAAAGAACAAGGGCTCTGTTGAATTCTCTGTTTTGAAAACTGAGCATACTATCCATAGTTCTAAACATTTCCTCTCCTGTAAGCATACTACTTGCCAGTGTGTGCTTGACAGACTCGATAACCTACCCTTCACAATAGCAAACTTCTTAGAAATAAATACTATTAAACAAATTAAAATTAGGAATGGGTTCTCAAGTCGACACTTCTTTTTAGAAAACAATGCAGCTATGCTATATCAAAAGTACAGTACTTACTAAATTGTAAGCTGACCTTTTTTTACATTTTTGAACAGCTGAAAAACATCCATCGGCATATAATCGAGTTAATTCTAAAAATTGGCATAAAATAATGTCATCTTTAAAACCCAACATGATGAGATATTCTTTTATTTAATAGACATATATTTAATAGACTAATGTAAGAAAATGCATTCATGAATGTTAATAATTGAAATTTATTAATAACAAACAGCTGAGTACTTTCTCGTCTGCTCGCACCTTGAGCCTGGAATTTTAAGAGCATTCCATGGCTGGCATTCCACTGCAGTTAACACATTTTGGTTTAAATCATATAAATAGATGAATTATAAAGTAGGAAGTTTGTAACAATGTTGCGCAAAAAATGTGATAGTCTTACCGGTGTTCCACTTATATAAAAAGACACCTCTCTTGTTTGTTGTGTACTGTCTCCATGACTCTGGTGTTTCCCATTTCTCCTGAATATCTTGTTGGAGTAGTATTGGGATATTTTTTCTTTGTGGCCAGTTTTAAAAAGGCTTTTGTTGCCCCCAAAATGGGACGAATATATTATCCGGCCAAATTTAAAAGAAAAGTAAACACGTTTGCTGAGAAGATGTCGAATCTTGCAGCACAACATCACTTTGGTATTGCCGAATCAAATGTGAGATGATGGAAGGGGCAAAAGAAGGATTTACGAGAATGTTCGACCAAAAAGAATATGTGGTGGTCCGAAGCATGGACACTACCATGACCTGGAAATAATTCTGGACCAATATGTACAGGATCTAAGAAACAAATGTTTGGCTGTCACTATAGAAATTATCCAGACAAAGGTTTGCGAAGTTGCCCGAGATTTAAGGATGACTCTTTTACTATTCAAAGCTAGCCGGAATTGGATGCAGCTTTTTATGTGATGATGGGGATATTCTCTTCCCCGGCGTACTTTATTACGCAGAAACTGCCAGCTTACTACAAAGAAAAATTAATGGCGATTTAACGTTATGTTATTAATTTGTGGCATGAGCAGTACCTTCTTGGCCAAACAGGAAATGCTGACCAAATGCCGGTTTACTTCAATATGCCAGCAAACTACACAGTTATCCAGAAAGGCAGTCAAGAGGTGAAGATACTTACTTTAGGTTGCAGGAAATGTATGTCAGCAATGTTGGCTTGCACTGCTGATGGACACCAACTTCCATCATATGTTGTTTAGAAGCGTAAGACTCTGCCCAAAGAAATGTTTCCGAGGAATATGGTGGTGCACGCTAACGAAAAAGGGTGGATGACAGAAGATATGGTAAATAAATGGATATGAATTGTATGGCAACATCGACTATGAGTGTTATTACGGCTTCCAAGCCTTTTAGTGCTAGATGCCTTTGCGGGCCACCAGACGGAGAATGTGAAGAATGTGCTGTAACAGGGGAGGACAGATTTGGCAATTATTCCTGGGGAATGACATCTCTACTTCAGCCATTTGATATTAGCATAAAAAAGCCTTTTAAAGACAAAGTGAAAAAATTCTATAATGATTAGCTATGCTATACCAAATGGACGTCTCAAAAAAGCCAGTTTATCTCAAGTTGTTTTTGTGCGTGCATTTAAAAAATGCTCAATTTCAAACTTTATGGATGACATGGTATGAAATGAGGACAGCAACAAAGAAATGCTGATTGAAGAAGCAGTCATCAGACAACTATGCAGATTGTGTTTTTTGTGTGGAATTTTACAGAAAAAATAGGTGGACAGTGACACCACTATTGACAGTGTTTTTTGAATCATTGTGTATTATTAAAATAGTTATGAGGGTTTGTTTATTACTAATAAATATTTATAAGCAAGAAGAAAAGAAAAGGCAATATGTATATTGGTTGGTTGGTTGACTTCACTCTCCCCTGCCAGGGCGAAGTAAGCAGTACCCAGCGTATCTACGCTGTTCCCTGCTGAGTTCAGTAATAATATATATTCTCACTGTTTATAGTCACGGCTCAGTTATTGGCGGGTCATGGAAGGGAAAGGGATAATTTGGGTTTTTTTGTGTGGCGCTGCTGGAACGTCATAGTCCCATAAATTCTTTATTAGCGGATTATTACAATTTCTCAGGGTATTATAAAAATTTTTGTTTATAGTCTCCATATATTTCGGCAGCGGTTGAATTTTTAAGTCTTTATGGATGTCTTCATTCTTTTGGAACCATCTGGCACCCGTAATGAGACGTAGCATTTTATTTTGGTACACGGTAAGCCTTTTAATTTTCGTCTTTCCACAGTATGACCAGACAGGGCAGGCATATGTTAAGATGGGACGGATCATGGCAGTAAACGTCAATATTTTGGTCTTGAGAGCCATTGGGGACTTACTATTTAGGATGCAGTAGAGTGCTTTTTTCGCGGCGTTTGCTTTCCCTATAGTCTCACTGACGTGTGCGTTCCAGGTAAGTTTTTTATCTAGGGTGACGCCTAGAAATTTCACTTTTTCATGCCGTGGAATGAAGGTATTGTAAAGTTGCAGCGGGACTCCTTCGCCTATTTTAGGATGTCTTGAGAACACCAAGTTGACGCATTTACTGGGGTTTACTTTAAGCTTCCAATTTTTCATCCAGTCCCCGATTACGTCTAGGTGATCTTGGAGGAAATCCGTAGCCGTGTGCGCATTCCGGTGTTTTGCGGCTATCGTAGTGTCATCCGCATAAAGGAGAAGTTGGGTGTTTTCGGAGCGCGGTATGTCGTTAACAAAAACATTGAAAAGGTTTGGAGAAAGAGCAGAGCCTTGAGGGACGCCAGCATAGCATTGGAATATGGGAGAAGAAGAGGTATTAAGGCTTACAAAAAACTGACGGGAGGAAAGGAATGAGTGAAGAATTTTTAGAAGGTAACTTGGCGGGGAGTAAGTTCCGAGTTTGTAGATAACTGCTCGTGGCCATACTTTATCAAAAGCCTTCTCAAGGTCGAGGAATGCCGCAGTTGTGACTTGTTTGCTGTTAAAACCATCCGTTATGAATTCAACAAGGCGGAGTATCTGGTGAGAAGTGCTCATGCTTGCTTGGAATCCGGCTTGCTCATTAATAGTGATGTTGTTGCTTCGGAGAAATTGTTGTAGTCTGTAGTAATATGTATATTGTGTTTGTTCCTTGTTCCACAAGTTTCTGCATGAGCCTTCAATTTAAATGGTACCAGATAACCTGGACTCTTATTTTTATAGAAAATGGTTGCATAACAACAGTTACTAATTGACAAATCGTGACTGCGACAATGCCATGTCCTCAATTTACAAGGGCCATGCTAGGGCCACTCTTAGCCCCTATCCTTTGTGGTATGTACTCATATTATCCTCTGGTTTTCTGCTACGATTTTTTGTGAAACCGCACCGATTCGTTAAATAAAAGCAAAATTTACCCATCGCTGGCCTTGGTAGAGGGGTGGTTAGCATGTCTGGTTCCTAATGCTAGGGTCGCAGGTTCAAATCCTGCCGAGGGCATGGTTGTATGTGTTAGTCTTTTTTAACATTATTACACTCATTGTAAAAGGCCGTTAATGGCTGTTTATGAGCTAATATAAAATAAATGTTGTGCAGGAGGATCACTGATCTGGGTATAAGCAACTTGTAATACACATTGATTGCTGTTAAACCGTAGTCAGCTTACAATCAAGGTCAGCTTACAATTGAGTAAATACGGTATTTCCTCCCTCTCTTTTAACACCCTTTAAACCATTTTGGTGGTGGTGCAAATTACCTTTCTTAGCCCCCCTAGTTACAAAATTGGCAATTTGCTTCCCTCTGATAAATTTATATTGGCGTATTATGAATTGTGTCAATTAGGTAATCTCATTTTAAACAATAAACAAAAATAACTTTAAACTCAGCATCTATAAATAAATTTGTAATGATTGCAAGATGGTAAATACAAATAGGAAGAAATTTTAAAATTAGGATTAAAGAGGATGTTCATTGCTTCCATAATGTCTCCAGTATTACATTTTGCAAAACACTTTGATTTTAATCATTCCTCAGATTTCAATGCCTCAACTTTACACTTTTAGAAATGTAGAATTTCATAAATTTAAGGCTTTCTTAGTGAATTATAAACACTTTAGTACTAGAAATACTGTTCATGATTTACATTTAATATTCCTCTGTAACAATGCATCACTTTCATGGATAACATTTGAAATTCAACTCACTGTATGGCCTTTGCTTTTGATGAGGAAATCATTTCTGATATTGCTTGATGAACATGCCTCATGGTCACAACAATGTTCTGAGCTTTTTTTGGAAGTTTGCGTAATATAGGGGACAGATTTTCAATCTTAACTTCTCCAGGAAGTTCGCATTCTGCAATTTCTGCAGAACGGCGACAAATATCCAAGGCTCGCCTTGCATCTCCAGATACTGCTGCAACTTTTCTAAAAATAATATAATTAGACTTTATTATTGAAATTAGCATTCTATCCATATAAATGGCTCTCTTGTCAGCAAGGCACATTTAACTATATATAAAAACATCAATGAATGATCATTTAAAAATGGTCAATAGTTTTTTATACAACAAACCAAATGAAGTCATTTTGATCTCATTGTTTTATATTTTTTACCATTATAATTTTGTTATAATATGATATATCATTGCCTGAATTGAAAAGTTACTTTTATGTACTACCATTTTCTGACATTATAAGAAAAATAAATACATAAAAAATATATATTGTCCTTATTCAGTGGTATATGAGAGAAAGGAGACAGCAGCGAAAAATTGAGAATTTACAACCAACTCCTAATTCATACAGTTTAGGAGTTTGTTGTAAATTCTTATTCAGTGGCACCATATCTTTTCACTAAGCCCTATGTAAAAAAATATAGGGGCCATACATAAATGTATGTCAAGACTATTAGGTAGCCAATAATGAATCTATTACACGATCTGAACTTTACTCAGGGGTCAATTTACCCTTATGGCATGAAAATCGAAGGAGCACCAAAATACATACAAGATAAAGAAACTTTATTGCTTCAACAATAAATATTTAAATGACAACTAACCTCTCCTATTTCTTATAAATTAAACTCCACTCCGATCTGTAAATTACCAGAGGCATCTATCCATTCTAATGTAAATTCATGATATACTTACTGAGTATATTTTATTACTCCATTGATGACTATCTTATTGATTTACGTTTGTCATGTTAACACGTTATGTATATATATCCTTACACCTAAATTTAAATTTTGGCTTGGGCCTCTCGCCTATGGGGGCTGCGGAGGCTTCAATTTAATTGTATAAAAGACAATATGAAGCATAAATTATAGGCCATATAAATTGGCGTCAAATCATTCAGATATAATGTTTCATAGTTTTCATAAAAATAACACCGAAAAGGACAAGATAGAAAGAAAAAAAGGGCTGTTTCATGGACCCAGATACTAAATGGTCGACAGCATCCCAAGGAATATTTGTTCTATTTTCAGTGAAGTATTTATAGCAGAAGCTTATATTGATTTTCATCATGAAAAAGGGAAAGGTATTCTGAGAAGGATTTTTGAATAAAATGTAGAAATATAATTGTCTGCTTATCTGTGAAAATCAATTAAAAAATCTAATTCCTGCATAAAATGAGAAGGCAATATATTTCCTGATTACTGCAGAAAATTCCCATTTTCCCAAATGTCCCAGTTTAATGAGTAGCTCTTTTCTAAATTTCAAGATAAAACGAAAGGTATTGTTCCATTCTTGATTTTCAGTAGAAAATGAAAAAAATTGTATATAAATTTAATAAAATAATAATATATAACATTGAACTGAAAACGTTAATTCTTAATAATAATACAAACAAATTATCACTCAACTAATAATGCTAATCAGAACTCAGTGCGAGATGTGGGTATGATGTTTTGAACAAATTTGTTTAATCCTTGGCCTCACCGTTGACAAACAAACTCTAAATTCTTGTTCTAGGGATAATAGTCTCTCTCTCTTTTTTGTTTTATTTCAGTGAGGGCCAGGGGACGGGCACTTGGTTTACAGAATGAGGAACATCTTAGGAGCCAATGGGAAGTGCTCACAAAGTGCACTGGAGGGGAAGAAGGGGAAATAGGTTGCGTGTGCTCACGACCAATTTGAATTGTTGCGATCGGTACTGTTTTACACTGTTTAATGTGTTGTGATATACGTTCTGTGCGATTATGGTTTGGTCGACATGCCAAATGTGGGGAAAAGAAGCTTGCTCAAGTTAGGTAAGTATTTATTTAGTAATATACAGAAATATTCAAGATATGCAATGAATGCAGAAAAATATATGACTGGGCCTTTTTAAATTCTTTATTGGTCTCCACAGTTAACTTGCATGTTTTTTTTTCACGTTAATATTAAAAGAAATTCACAATATTCATTATTTTCTCTTCCAATCACTATCTGCCAAGGCAAGGCTAATATTATCAATAATATATAATTAATATAACAATGAATTAACAAAAAGTTGCTTTTTTCCAATTCGATGTAACACTCAAAATGAGAAGAGGTCAAGGTTCTTTCAAATATATATGTATCAGAAAATTGCTCCCAATTTACGAACTTTCAACTTAAAACTACTTTTCAGGAACACATGTTCGTAAATTGGGAAATTACAGTATCAATAACTGATATTAATATCACAATTAAAATTTATAATTTAGAAACAAACAAACAGAAATAAACTATTGAATAGTGAGGTTGGAGGAGAATCTCTTCCTTAACTTAAAAATGGTTACATAAAACCAAATCCCTTTTGAGCAAAAATTTCCAAACCTGGCAACCAACTGAACAGCATCAGGGTCAAATGCTTTTAAGCCATTCATTCTAGATGACACGATTTGCTCAAGTTGCTGAAAGGTATATGGATGGAAAGTCAGCCTAGTCAATCCCTGTAACAAGGAAAATTATTAGATAAATTTGGAGATATAGTTATTCAAATGTTTGCAATCATCATGTCATACGAATAAATTACACTAATATTGGAATATCAAGAATCATTCCTCTAAGACAGTTTCTGAGGCATCTGGAATCAAACCCAGGACTCTAAAAGCAAAATCAATACCAATTCCTAGTAGGTATTGCGGCTAGAGATGGGTAGTTCATGAATGAATCGATCTAATTGAATCATTCAGTGTACTGAATCGAGTGAATCGATTCACCTCTGACCAAGTAAACGATTCACTGGTTCACCGATTCATGAATCGGTGAATCATGTGATTCACTGAATCGTTAAGAATCAACTGATTCACTGAATCAAAGAATCAACCGATTCACTGAATCGGTATTTCACACAAAAAGAGGAATCTTATTGCCCAAGTATGGTGCGCCATGTTTAGTTCTAGAGAGTGTTATATTATTGTTAAATTTATTCAGCCGCTAACCTACCTTGTTTTAATGATCAAGAATATTGTGAAAATCAGTAAGGCATAATTATTTCGAAAAATAGTATAAGTATATTGTAAATTCCTTTAAACAAAATTATTAAATTATGATGGTCTTGAGATGTGAACACGCATTGAAGGAAATGGAATCAAATAAACTGTAGCTAAAGTATTGCAATTTAGTATAGCAAGTTATAATTTGTATACATTTGGAAAATTAACAGAAAATATAAGAAACAAACTTTAAATTATTCCTCCAGATAGGATTACCTTATTTTTAATTTTCGCGGACAAAACACAAAAACGACAAAACCCGGTCTTTTAAAATTTACCTTTTTAAGCACAAAAATTGTAGTGTAGTGTTATATCAGTGAAGGAAATATATTTAAATATTATTCAAGTAAAAATTCGAATGTAAATGATTTTATAACTTCAACATTTACGCATAAAAATATAATGGAATAATACCTAAAATGTCATGCATTATTATGATTATAAATGATATAATTAGGAATAAAACATTAAAATTACAAACTGCAATACCGACCCAAATTGTGCAGATGAACTCTTGAATGTAACTACTAATTCTAAAAATATTTCTCAAAAATTAACATAAGTAACAAAAAACGTGCAATAGAAGGAAATAATGAAGTTCAGGACAAGTGTTAAATCTCTCCCGGATTTCCCCAGGCAGGATATGCCTACTAAAATCTGGACATCTGGTAATCCTACCTCCAGAGGTTGAGAGAAAATCATCCCCAACTAAATAAACAAAGCAAGAGTTCTTCATTCTCAGAAGTCCATCTAAATATAATTTTCTTATAGATATTATTTATAAATTTGATAAAAATAAATAGAACGGCATTTTAATGTTGATTTTATTACCAAAAGTCAGGTATATGCAATCACCACTTTTGGATATTTTCCTAGTGTATATAGATAATTCCTAGGGTATATAGGTAATCAATACAGAGAAATTACTAATACCTACTTCTCCCATGACTATTAAAAATATTTTATATTGTAAATGCTAATAATAGCTATGTACTCAATAATTGTCTCACTGATCGTACAGCCCAAATTTCAGAATTCCCTTTTTCTGCCAAGCTTGAAATTCATCATAATAAATGTTTTAAAAAATACTTTTTTTATACTTCTCATACAAATTTCATTTCTCTTCTCCAATGTAAGAGCTGGGATACAATTTTCAATTCTGCATCATTTGAATACAAATTTGAATTTTTCATACCTTGATCATAGCTTTCCTATAAAAATATATTATGCAGAAAGACAAAATAATGACTTATTGGATAACTCCTGAAATTGTTTCTCTGTTTCATCAGTTAAGACAATTTCTCAATATAGCACAACTTTATTAATCCGACATTGAAAAAAGCACTACTGTAAACTGAGGTTCCTTTGGCCCACTTTTCCATACCTTAACGTGAAAACATTGCTGTAGTTTTGGTATTTCATTATTAATTTTCACCTATTTTACTTAGAATTTCTAATGAACCATTTAAGCCCAACAAATCCTCCCAGATCTCTTATGGTACTTTGAATTTGATTTTTAATTTTTATAAATTTTGGGCCAAAGTTATCTTGAATTGGGGTAACTTTGCCTCAGGTGTCAACTTCCATATAAATCCTTGCTAATAATTATCATAGGCCAAAGTAACCCTTAAATAAGTGCTCCATTGTATAAATAATGCAAAAATATGGAAAAAGTTTTAGTTTTTGCTTATTTATTGTCCAAATTAGGCAGAAAATTGTTCAACACAAAAACAAATTTATTTAATTACATTAGCATTGTTTGAAAATAAGAATAGAAAATATAAATTGCTATGGTTATGTTGGCATGAATAATGCTGAATTAAAAATTGCATTTACAAATTCATATTAAACAAAGGCAGACCAGAATAGCCATAGTCAGTGGTAAACAAATGAAAAAGATTGGTTGATTGATCCAACTGTATGACAAAATAATCCCGCTATTAACCATTTTTGGAGAAATAATTTTTTGTTTTACATTAGACCATTTGTTAATCAAAACATCTTTTCTTGCTGGCCATTTACAACACTTTTTTATCTTCATCATACAGTCAGTAGTGGGACCTTCGTCTTTCTTGGTTGGCAATTTTACCACAAGACCAGGATATTCTTGCTGGTCCTACTTATAATAATAATAGTTTATTGGTCCAGAGATCAGAATATGATATAGGACAAGTCAGTAAAAGGCACAAAAGAAAATTGGTAAACAAATTGTACATACAAATAAAGGTAAAATAGAGTTACAAGCACATGTAAAATAATAGAATTCAAAGTGAGATAAAGATGAATATCAAGCATCACTAAGGAACTCATTAATATTATAGAAATGTTTACTGAGCAGAAAGGCTTTAAGTTTGTTTTTCAAATTTGGCAAACTCATGGACATTTTCATCTCTTGCAGGAGTTTGTTATAAAAAGAAAATCCCATTGTTCTTGGACTAAGTGAGGATGTTTTTGTACAAATATAGGGAATGTGATAATCATTAAGACCACGTGTGCAATAGCTGTGTATGTTGAAGTTTTTCTCAAAGTCATGTATGTTCCTTCTCGTATAAAGTAAGGTAGTGTGTATATATACACATGACAGAGGCAGTATATTCAATTTTCTAAAGATGGGACAATATGATTCATTAGCAAAGAGATGCATTGCTTACTTTTGAGTTTAAAAAATATTATTAGCAAGTGGGGAAGAACCCCAGAAAAGAATACTGTAAACAATATGGGAGTAGAAATCTCCATAATATAAGGACGCAAGTACATCAGTGGAGACTGTGAATTGAATACACCCTATAAAGAAGCAAGTAGAACTCAACTTACTGGATAGTTTGTATGTGAGTATCCCATCTTAAATGTATCAAGGTAGATAAAGAGAAATTCTGGGCAGGTAACTTGTCAGATTGATTTACAATTCACATAAGCTAATAGGTCTTTACATGGTTTGTTTTTGTTTGCAAAGTGGACCACCTGAGAGATTTATTGATATTTAAAGTAAAAAAAATTGTTCTGATATCAATTTAAAAAAGTCCATGCTATCGTTGTTGTTACATAATAAGTCACAGTTGAAATCACCTGAAATAATTAGGCATGGATAGTGGTTAAAATTATGCATAAGATCTAGAAGACTATCAAATTTTTCAATGAGGAGCTTAAAATTACCAACAGGTGAGCGATAAATGATAACTGAGATATCATTAATTACTACACTTGCAAGAGCACACTCGAATTCATGATTCTCAGTCAAGTGTTTAAAATGAATTTTAGAGTATCTAACACTAGATTATCTTCAACTAGAATCAAAACTCCACCATTTTAAAATTTAGCACAACAAAATATGTCTGCAACACTGTAACCTGGAAGATTCAAGGCAATGCACTCATCAGTAGTGAGCCAATGCTCACAAATACAAAAAATATCAGGAGACGGTAAAAATTTCAAGTTCCAATAACTTATTTCTGATACACTGAGCATTGCAATGAAGTACAGATGGTGCTTATTTTTTTAGCAAATTTGAATAAATGGAAGCACTGTTATTTGAGATTTACATGAACATTGTCCTTGCATCACCTAGTCATTTAACTTTCAGTTTTTTGGTCCCAGTTTGGCCATGGGAACACATGTCTGAGTTACTCTTGGTTAGTTTTTGGAGAGTAAAAGGCTGCTCTAGCTCTATGTGAGTCAGCTGCATGTTGATGGGCTGCAATTTGCACTTTAGCAACTATTGTGACTCGATTCTTGAGTTGCAGTCACTAATAAGAGAGGGACTCTGCTTCAGAAAGAAATACTTTCTCACAAGCCCATGGGCCAATTTTCACTTTTGTTAAGCTCACTTATTAGTGAAATGTCACAGACTTGAACATTGGCAGTTAGATACACCAAGAAAACATGATAAAAAATTTAATTACAATATGAAAAAAGTAGGTAATAACATTCACAATATAAAAAATAAAACACCATAAAGATATAATCCTTCCTGAATCATAGTGCTTTAAAAAGTGTAATAAAAATTGAGTCCTTTCTGAAACATAGTACCTTACCGTAGAGTGAAATAATATCAGTGTGGAAACATCAAGATAAAATTTGAATAAAAAATTAGGCAATTACATTCACAATAAAAACATAGATGTGGAATAAAAATTAAATCATTTCTGGACATAGTTCCTAACATAGACAATCAGAAAAAATAAGTTGGTTTCACTCCATAGTAATTACCTAATATATTTGTACAATGAAATAATATCAGTGCAGAAACATCAATATATAATGCGAATACAACTTTAGATAATTACATTCAGAATATAACACAATAAACATAAAAACTATCTGGAGCAATGTGCCCTACAAAGGCAACCAGTATTAATTAATTGGTTTCAATACAATACAATTACAGTGCGAAATACTACAAGTGAAAAAATATACAGATACATGGTGAATATAATGTTAATAGGAATTCAAAACAAAAAAGTTAAATGTTTTAAAAACACCCATTTCTGAAGCAGAATCTTATAATAATTTCCAATCAAGAGTAAAACTTACAAAAGACACATTTTTCATTTGCAATTACTGAAACCTTAATATAAAATACTTACATTCTAGAAAAATACAAAGTTAGCTGAATAACACAAAAATATTAATTATAAGTTATGATTTACAAATAGGACTTGGGAGAGTTTTTTAGGTGTTAATCTGCTTCGTCTTTCTGAAACAATTTGTCCTCCCTTTGAAAAAATTCGTTCGCATGGAACAGAAGTTGCTACTAGACATAGCCTTCTTAGCATTATTTCAAAAAGCCTAGGATAGAGGAGTCTCCTTCATTTCCACCATGACAGAGGGTCAGCAGTATGTGTAATGTATGGCTCCTTAATGTACTTGTCAAGCTCTACCACTGCAGCAGTTGTCGGATTGATACTTTCTGTGGTAGAAATTTTGGAATCAAACTCTCCCCAAATTAAAGATGATGTTTGCGGCTGAGGAGTTTGATCAGCAATCCTTACTGGCTCTACTTCCATTCTTACCCCTGCAACTTTCCTTATGAGGGAATCATAAGCATTCTTATAAGCAGATTCCTGGCTGAAAGCCTGTTTTTTGAACCGAGGGTCCAAAATTGTGCTTTCAGCAATCAGACTGTTCGGCTCTATGTCCTTAAATCGCTTGTCAATTTCCTCGAGCATTATTTGTACCATGTTTTTAATTGGCAGTGGAAGATTGGTAGCATTAAACTTGCTGATGTACTTTCTAATTGCGTTAATCATTGGTATTACTTTGGACAAGGAGACCTCCTTTTCCTGGCTTAATTCCAATGTGACTTCATAAAATATTTCTAAAATCTCCACTGCTCTTTCTATTATATTCCAATCCTCCATACTTATGTCAAGCAATTCTGCCTGCACATGGCCAACAGTTGACAGAAGGGGTTCCTTTAATTCAGAAAATCTTTTCAACATTTCATAGGTGGAGTTCCACCTTGTGGAAATGTCTTGCTTTAATTTCCTTTCTGGCAAGCCCATTTGTATTTGTGAGGAAAATAGCCTTTTTGCAGCCGAAGGACTTCTTTTAAAAAACTCAACAACTGATTTCACTTTTGTTTGTACTATTTTAATTTCCTTTATAATGTTGCGCAACCAAATTAATTGTGTGCGCAAAGCAGGGAATATGCTGCCAGATACATAATCTTACAGCAGCAATGACATTTGCAGCATTGTCTGTTGCAGCAGCAGCTATTTTATTTTTGATGCCCCACTCATTCTCAACCCTTTTCAGCTGTGCTGACATATTTTCAGAAGTGTGCCTGTCACTGTATTCAAAACATTCTAATAGCAAACCATTTAATAAGCAATCACGGTCAACAAAATGAGCTGTGACAGCAATGTAACTTTCATTAGCTATTGAAGTCCATGCGTCTGTTGTTAGACACATGACACTTGCATGGGAAATTAATGTTTTTATTTCTCCCCTGATCTTCTCATGCATCTGAGGTACTAAACTTGATGAAACTGTTTTCCGAGTAGGCAAACTATATCCTGGATTAAGCATTGTAATAAATTTTTTAACTCTACATCTTCTACTAAGCTAAAAAGGTGAAACTCCTTCACCATCATTCGCACAAGTTGTTCATCAAATTCTTTTGATTTTGATAGAGGAACAGGTTTTGTGAAATAAGAGGTAATTCTGAGACTAGGTCTTTTTGCAGGTGGTCCACAGAGATTGCTTCCACTTGTGCTTGGAGTTACATCAGTTTCTCCACTGGTGGTGGACCCCTGGCCTGCTTCAGGTGAGGGAGCCCGAGAAAATTCTGGTGGTGTTTCTCTAATTGGCAGATTCAGAGGAATCCTCCTAGACCTAGGATCTTCAACACCAGGGTGTTTGAATTTGATATGCCGTAGTAGGTTTGCTGTACCTCCCTTTATTGACAACACCACTGAACAAAATCCACATTTTGCATGTTGGTTGTCCACCTCAGTAAAAAAATTCCATGCAACCCCCATTTTTCTGGATGAAGCCATTAAAAAATAAATTGACCAATAAGGGTGATTACTCGCTAATTCCCAAATAAACAATAATGTAGCAAACTAAAGCGTATAATCCTAATAACTAACTATAAAACAAACTAAATATAAAATATCTGATACAACAATTACAATAAAAGAACAATATAAATGATAGTATTAAGTATATAGTCAAAACGAACTCAATGCTGTACAAATTAAAAACTGAAACCCACAGCTAATATCTTGAAAAATGCAGAAATGTCGTTTTTTAAGAACTGGAGGGAGAAACAGAGAGAGTGTGACATACACGTTTCCACAATAACGTCTTGAGTTGTAGTGCGTGCGTAAAGATCATAAACCTATTTAACATTAACGTCTTTACACTTGCGGGCCTTCAATACATCTGTTGTAGTTACCGTACCTGATGAAAAGAACAAAGGGTCAAACTTTTGAACAATTGATACATTTTTAAAATTTTAAACCACTATAAAATTATAATAATATATTTAATTTCCATCACTGAAACACATTTTGATAGCTTCTATTACGATTTGTACTACGCGTTACAATTAGGGTGACCATACGTAGAGTTTCCGCCTTAACCGTCCCATTCTAGTGCCTTTTCCAGACCGTCCGTAGTTTGTGACAAAAAAGCCATTTTACCCCGTTTTAAAAACTATCGCAATAACAATCCAGATTTTCTAATAGTACAGCTAAAATTACTATTATAGATATACGATTCTCGGAAATGTTGACCTTACTAAACCGTAGTTAATCATTTTTCATATTGTACGCACTTTGTAAGATCACCGTAGCTAGAAATGTTAGCGCACGGGGCAATTAATAAATATGCCCCACTCCATTCAATAAATTATCATTTGTATAGTTACTATTTGTTTTTTTGCGCCCCATACTTAGTTGCACCTGGGGCAGATGACCCGCTTGCCCTGCCCTAGTTCCGGCACTGCTTCGTTATAATATTTACCTGTAGAATATATGAAATAAAAATATTCTGCAACAGTTATCACCAACATCTCATACCTAGTTTATTATTGTATTAAAACTGAGACCCATAAAGATTACAAAAAATTTATGCTTAATTCCATTCCCATTAATATTGTTTTTTCGTAGAAAATGAAACAATGAGGGTCAACGTTATAGCAAACAATTTTTCCTTCGAAGAAAGAACTCTTTGGCATTAAAAAGGTATTCAATTGCTCTTGACATTATTACAAAATTCATAAAGAATGCCTCTGCGAAGCTTATATACATGCATGAAGTATAGTTCCTTTCTTTTTATGTAGCTAACCAGATGCATATAATTTTCTTATCTATAGAGTTGTTCAAGCTCTTTCAAATGATGCATTTATTAAAGTGATAAAAACCACCCATTTAATGCCATAAATTTATTGTTTAAATTTTAAATCATCAAGAAATAATATGCGAGTTATGGCAGATAAGCTATGTGTATGCAAGTATAAAAATGTAAATATTGCAAATAAAATCAATCTATTAACAATATTTTTAATGTATATGCCAATGTAATTAATTAAATAATAAAATTATGAAATAAAAAAACCTGACTTTTTTTAGTCAAAATTAAAAAAAGCTCTACTGTCAAAGGGTTAATCAATATCGCGCAAAAAATTTGCCGTTTTGTCTCGTTTTTTTAATTTCTTTTTTTTGGAATATGGTCACCCTAGCTACAGTACATTATCGCAAGAAATAAGAAGCAAGTTCGATCTTGCCTCTGAAGAGCTTAACAAGATAAAACTTCATCCAAGATATTGGTTGAAAATGATTGTTTGATGAAGCAACGGAGGATGATGACTTCTTGTGTTTCCACTAAGGAAGTTACTCGACAACTGTGGGGAAAAATTCTCTCAAAGGCTAGACACTGATTTTTCACATCTGCAACCAAAACCAAAATTCCGACGATTCTTATCTTCCAAGAACCACAATTTATCCTTAGGCTGAAGCCCAAAAGCAGGAGTAATGGGAAACCCCTTTTCAAGAGGCTTGAAGGGTTTACGACCTTAGCGCACGTGCTACAACTAGGGTGACCAGATGCTGATGGTCATGTCCGGGACAAAATGAGTTTTGAAAGAGAAAATCCGGAACATTTTCCGAAAAAACCGGGGCAATTTTGGTATTATTTTATATAATATATAATATAATTTTATATAATTATAAATGAACATATTTACAAAAGAAAATTCAAACTTTTATTTATTGTAATAACAAATAAATGTACACATTTCCTGAATAATTAAATAGTATTACAATAAAAAATTTTAGGAGCCAATGTTGTTTTCAGTAATATTTTACCCCTCAACGACTATCGACGTAGCCACTACATCAAACGAATTCTTCATATGCCGCCGACCGACGTAGTCACTACGTCACAGAGATTGCAATTTTTTTTGCCAAATGAGTTTTCCTAAATCTGACGTTTCTCGATATATTTCATAAACGTAACCTTTCATCTTCCTATTTACGCTTCATTCTGCGATTTTTATTTACACACACACACATATGTATATATAATGTAGTTAATGATAATTATGTAGGTATACGAAGATGGGGAATTTTGAATTTAAAAATACTTCGACATAATGCTGAGAAGAACCATTTCTCAACACGAAGGCTTCTGCGGGTTTTGTTCTTATGCCTTTAGAAGGCTTTCCATTTGGGTCGATGTGTTTTTCTCATCTGTTAACAGTTCCGAAGGGAGAAAGCATAGGGAGGCATAAGGATCTTCGGCTGTCTGGACCAGGATTTCCATTTCATTTGCGCATCTTAACGTTGATTCCTTCCTCTCTTCAAACAAAAAGTTATAGCAATGGCTACACTATTATTATCAGTATCACCCAACATGTTAACTGTTTCGGACTGGAGTCATAAGGACCGCTTTAATAGATACCTACTAAAGAATGCGCAATAACATTAAATCGTTTGAGCGAAAAGCATATAGAACTATATTATTGGGAAAAACATTGCACAATAATATTGATAGCTTATGGTAAGCTTTATTGACAAAGTGACCAAGAAATATGTTTTTAAAAAATCAATTATAATATTAACAAATGGTTAGTTAGAAAACTAGGTCATCAGACACACAATACGTCCTTTTTTGTAATTATCGTAATCTTAATATAGTATTCTAATTCACAATTACAACTTAACTCGATACTTTAATACCGTAAATTTCATTACCATACTAGGGAGATGCCCGTTAAAATTCAACAGGAAAGTGTTCTGTGAAAAAAAAATGATGAATTCGCGTTTTAAGACCAACGGACCAGCCAACAGAACCTTTTACTAAAAGGTGGGTTAAAAGTAATAGATTCGTTGTCATGATAGTTAAAACTTTCCATTGTTATAAAATAAAAAAGTACCTTCCTTCGTAGCTAAAAACAAATTTTCATGCTTTATAATTGACATGGATGCATATTGTTTAAAAAGGTTATTTTCATAATTTTTTTACGTATAATTCTACAAGAACTGAATTCGTATCTCAAGTTGAAGTAATTTTAAATGTGCGAATATATGTATATTTATGTATGTAATAATAATAACTTTATTCGTTCTGGAAATTTGTTCATAAAAATATAGGACAAGTCACAAACATCCAAGAATACATTATACAACACAACATATATATATAGACACACACACACATATATATATACACACACACGAGTTGTTGGTGCTTGCATACGTACTGCAAGCGCTAAAAAAATCACCATAAACCAAGATCTAAACTCGTACATAAACCAAAGCAATCTCCAGGGCAACAGCACTTCAGCCACGCAGAGCATATATCGTATGTGTAGATAATAAATTCCATGAGTAATAGAAGAATATTTATAATTTACCGCAACATTAAGGCAACTATCCTTAATTTCAAATTCTCTGGCAATCGGCTGGTGTCCAAGTTTTCGTATTTCAAGTTTTGTCACACTAGATAGTCTTGCATGAGCAATAAGAATAAGACACTACCCAATACACTAAAACTATGGAATAAGTAAAATATTTCGTGTTAAGAATATGGCATCATTATCCATGCCTTTAGCACGCATTTGGAAACACAACATTAAAATACTTTCCATGTTTTACCTTCACTGCTATCAGGTGTTGCTTCTGTCGTGATCCTTTAATATAGTGCTAGTGCTCTTGTTTCACCAAAAAAGCTCTCTCTCTCTCTCTCTCTCTCTCTCTCTCTCTCTCTCTATATATATATATATATATATATATATATATATATATATATATATATATATATATATATATATATATACACACACACACACAAGTAGTTTGGTGCTTGCAGTCTGCAAGTATTTTGTTTCACCTTAAAGAACATTACTTATCCTCTGTAGGTTACTAACTCCACAAACATCTGCCAAATTTTAAAGTTATATGAAGTGAAGCTTTTTTTCTAATTGTTTAAAATTTAAATATTTTTAACGGCTGCAATAACATCCTGGAGACTGGCAAATTTTTATATGTGCATATGCACTATGATCTAAATAACATGAAAATTTCAGGTTCCTAGCTGGCCCCTCAAGTCTCTCGACATTTATCAATTTGTTTAAATTTTAAACATTTTTAACGGCCGCCGCAATAAATTTATGGAGAGATTATATATTATATTTCATCATTACACATATATTTTTAATTCTAAATATTTCACCTCCGCAGCGATTTTAGTTTTTCCCACATGTAAAAATAATAGTTTAAAACAAACCCCAAATGTTGCAATTTTAAAAATTTTACACTTTCTTCATTATGGGGTACTGATGCTACACATTTTAGCCAAATTTTAAAGTTGTAGCATTTCTAGAAGCAAAATAATATTTTTCTAATCTAATTTTTTTTATAAGTAGAATTCCTAAAAAACGAAATAGGGATTATACAAATTTTGATATTTTTATTTGTTCGGCAGTTAAAAATTCTTAAAGTTTAAACAAATAGATAACTGTTAAGGTACTACGGGATGAGCTAGAAAGCTGAAATTTTCAAATTATTTACAGAGTAGTGAATTTGCACAAATTTATGAATTTTATGAATTGCGGCGGCCGTTAAAAATTATTTAAATTTAAACAATTAGAAAAATATCATTTTACTTATAGAAGTGCTACAACTTTAAAATTAGGCTAAAATGTGTAGCATTAGTACCCCATAATGAAGATAGTGTAAAATTTTTAAAATTTCAACATTTGGGGATTATTTTAAACTATTATTTTTACATCTGGGAAAAACTAAAATCACTGCGGAGGTGAAATCTTTAGAAATAGAAGACTATTTGTAATGATGAAATGTCTGTCTAAAAAATGAACGTTTTTTTAAAGTGAGATGAAATGCTTGCAGTATGCAAGCATCAACTACTTGTATGTTAATAATGATGACATATCATAAGTGGTGTAGTGGTTAGCGTGTCGGCTTTCTATTGCAAAGTTCGGGGGTTCAAACCCCTCGAATGGAGGTTTTATTAAAAAAAAAAAAAAACTATCATCAGTGCCTGGCAGTAGGCAGCAGTACTGTCAGTATGGTATAGAGCCGAAAACAAATGATGTTGGTTGGGTCTATATCCAATACAGCTGTAGGCGTGATCAGGACGATTTGAACGGCTACAGTACTGCGATGTGGAAAGCAAGAGGGAAACTACCACATTACAATCCCTAGTAAAGATTATATGGTTGGACAATATGAGTTCTCTCGAGGTAAAACAATCCGGAGGTAAAATAGTCCCCCAATCGGATCTCCGGGCGGGGACTGCCTTGAGGAAAACATTTGTCGAAAGTAAATTACGAATAGGCACTTGGAACGTAAGAACTATGAGAAAGGCAGGAAAGCTAGAGAACTTGAAAGAAGAAATGAGAAGAAATAGAGTTGACATTATAGGGCTAAGCGAAACTAGATGGGAGGGAGAAGGACAGTTCGACTCGGAAGAATTCACGGTAGTTTATTCTGGAGGAAATAGTGGGGAAAGGGGAGTAGCTCTGGTACTTAGGAAAGATATGATGAAAAGCGTGACAAAGATAATAGCAACGAACGATAGACTGATGGCAATAAAGCTAAAAGCAGTCCCAGTGGACATGCTGATAATCCAGGTATATATGCCAACGTCAGCTCATGACGATGAAGAAATAGATGAGATCTATGAGCAAATTAATGAAATTTACGAAGAAGACGGAAGAGGAAAGGTAAACTGCATAATAATGGGAGATTGGAACAGCATAGTCGGAGAAGGACAGGAAGAAAATGTTGTCGGGCAATACGGACTTGGGAAGAGAAATCGAGGAGGGGAGAAACTCGTAGAATTCTGCATCAATAATGACCTTGTAGTGACTAATACATGGTTCAAAAACCATAAACGAAGGTTATACACATGGAAAAGCCCAGGAGATAGAATGAGATGCCAAATAGATTACATCCTTGTAAAACAAAGATTTAGGAACAGCATAAAGAACGCCAAGGTATTGCAAGGAGCAGACATTGATTCAGATCACAGCCTTCTAATACTTGACGTGAGTACAAAGCTCAAACAAATAAGAAAAACGAGAAGAGAAAGACAGACCTGGGACCTAGAAAAACTGAAAGAAAGGCAGGATGTAGTCAGCATGAAGTTGGAAGATAACCTAAGAAAGTTGGAAAACAAACCGAAGACCGTCGATATAGAATGGGATGAAATTAAAACCAGTATCAAGGAAACCTTGGATAAAGAGATTGGAAAACAAGAGAAGAAAATCAGAAAACCATGGATCACGAAGGAAATGCTGGAGAAAATGGATGAGAGACGAAAATGGAAAAACGTTAACAGTGAAGAAGGTAGAGCCAACTATAGGCGTATAAACAATGAGTTGAGAAGGGTAACAGATAAAGCTAGAGAAAATTGGCTAAAAGGAAAATGTGATGAAATAGAACAAATGGAGAAATTAGGACGGTACGATATGATGTACGCTAGGGCACTGGAATTAGAAGATAAGAAGTCTAATGGAATTTGTGGTAAAGGAATTATGAATACGGATGGGAAGATAGTCCCAGAAACAAAGGATGTAGCACAGGTATGGGAAGAATACATTAAGGAATTATAAGCAAACAGACAGGAGCGGCAAAAATAGAACTGGAAAATGAGGAAAACATTGAAGAAGACAACTTAGGACCAAGTATTATGGAGAGCGAAGTAGAAAAAGCGATAGTGGAACTTAAGAAGGGGAAAGCCACGGGCAGCGATGGAATACCGGCTGAGATACTTAAAGTCATAGGATCAGAAGGACTAAAAGCGATCACGAAATTAATTAATAAGATTTACGACACGGGAGAGTGGCCTCAGGATTTCCTAGAAGTAACAATGATCCCTCTAAAGAAGAAGCCAAAGGCAATGCAGTGTAAAGATTACAGAACTATAAGCCTTCTGTCACACACATCCAAGATCATCACGAGGATTCTTAATAAAAGGCTGGAGAAAAAGGCAGAAGAAATAATAGGGGAAGATCAATTCGGTTTCAGAAAAGGACGAGGAACTAGAGATGCTATAGGAGTAGTTAGAATCATATCAGAAAGGGCAATAGAATACAGTCAAGATATCTGCGCATGTTTCGTAGACTGGCAGAAGGCCTTTGATAGAGTAAATTGGGTAAAGTTGATGAAGATATTAAAGGATATAGGTGTAGACTGGAAAGACAGGAGACTGATTAGGAATCTATATGAGAATCAAGTTGTAAAGGTCAGGTTTGAGAATGTGGACACCTGCGGAATAAATATCGGTAGAGGAGTAAGACAAGGCTGCTGCCTATCGCCAACCCTATTCAATATATATGGAGAAAGTCTAATGCAAGAAGCTTTAGAAGGCACAGGGGATTTCAAAATTGGAGGAAGGATTATAAGAACAGTAAAATACGCAGATGATCAAGTACTTCTAGCAAGAAAGGAAGAGGAGCTACAAAAAATGATAAATAGACTAGTGATAACAGGTAGAAAATACGGTATGGAAATAAATACAGAAAAATCCAAGGTCATTCGAATATCGGGTAAAGAAGAGAATCTGAACATAACTATTGGGGGAAAGCCATTAGAACAAGTTTCAGAATATAAATACCTTGGAAGTATCATAACACGAGAGGCAAAATGTACGGATGAGATCAAAACTAGAATAGGAAAAGCAAAAGCGGCTTTCAGGAGAAAGAAACAACTACTTACAGGGAATATAAGGGAAGATATCCGCAAGAAGTTGATAAAATGCTACGTATGGAGTATAGCATTGTATGGGGCAGAAACATGGACGCTAAGGAAAAATTACATCAAATACTTGGAAAGCTTTGAAATGTGGACTTGGAGGAGAATGCTGAAGATAAAATGGACAGATAGGATGAAAAACGATGAAGTGCTACGAAGAATAGGAGAGAAGCGAATGATTATACAGACTATCAGAAAGAGGAAGGCTAACTGGGTTGGACATTACCTGAGGAGAGAGAGTATGATTAAAGACGTGTTAGAAGGAAAACTAGATGGGAAAAGGGAAAGAGGTAGGAAAAGGTTTCAGCTGATAGACGATTTGAAAGGGAAAGAGAGTTATCAAGATATAAAGAGGACAGCGGAAAATAGGAGTATATGGAGAACCAGGTTTAACCATGAATAATCACGGACCTGTCTACGGACAGACTACCTATGATGATGATCATAAGTAAGAAGCTTCAATATAGTATAGAAGATTATGGCATAGGAGTTGATTCCTTTCTTTATATTATTTAAAACTATTAAAAATAATAACTAGTCCTCACTTCACCTTAAAACTAAGCAAAGTTTGTACCAATGGCATGCACTCATAGACATTATGCTCTTCAAACTGCAGGTGTACTTGTCGTTTGCCATTGGCACACCAATCAAAAAGTAACAAATATGATTAAATTGTAACAAGACATGCATAAAACGGCAATCTTAATGAAGTGATTTTCAATGCAATATGTATCAAATTTCCTACCCAGTCAATTACAAGTTCTGGTACATGGGTTTGTCAACACTGTCCTTCCACCAGTACCTACGAGGTGGAAAGCCATGCATTTGCATATTGTGAACTTCAAGAATATGAATAAATGTATTGTGTATGTATAAATAAATGTATTTTCATGGACATTGAATTAGCGTTGGGGTGTTCCATATGGCATTTAAACTTTGTACTCTATTATAAGACGATCCCTAATTTTTTGCCGAAATTTTTGGGATAATACTGTACATGTGTCTTGTTGATGATTTTTACTCTTTTGTTAGGGTATCTTATAGCTATATCCTGCACTGTGTTAAGTCCGAGTGTAGAAAACCAAATTCATAAATCATGATGAACAATTTCCTATAAAATGCACTTGTGAAAAACTGACAATTATCGACGAGAATTGATATTTGTCGAATTTAATATTTTTAAGAATTTGATGTTTATCTGTTTAAACCAAATCCTACCAAGCCTAACTATGATTTAGGAATCAGAAAAGAGCACTATTAGCTAGTATTCAGTTGGACGCTATCTTACCAGTCTACTAGAAACTCTGCCCATCAGAATCCTCTCTGGTAGATCCATAGTATTGGCAATAGTGATGACAATTAGTCGTGAATGGTTTCTATTAGGCCAGTCCATCAAATTGTACACAACATCTTGACGTCGAGTCCACAGCAAATCCAACTGCCAAAAAATATAAATGTGCAATCAGTCAAGTCAATTTTCTTTAATACTGTAGAAGCCCTCTTAACCGGCCTCTGCTTAACCAACTTGCTGGATTAACTAACCTACCTCAGATGCTATCTTATAATCCCCTTTCCTTAATACTGTCTGACACCTGCCAGATGAGTTGCATGCTTACTCAGTCAGTTGTGTGTTTCCTCTAAACCGCGACATCTGAATTGTGTTTTTGCCAGTAAAATTACATATTGTTGTTAATTATAGTAATGAAATATGGGTGATAAAAGAAAGCAAGTTGTTGTTTCTATAAAAACTAAGTTAGATCCAGTGAAAAGGCTCAATAAAGGTGTCGCTAAAAGAAATTGCAGGTGAATTAGGTGTGGGGGAGACTACCATAAAAGATTGGAAAAAAATTGTAAAAATCTACAAGGATTTTGCACTCAGATTGCTTCACAAGTGTCTTTAAGTTTACACTCCACTTTAAAGAAACCAACATTGGAGATTTTAGATGATGCTTTATGGCTGTGGTTTAACTAAGAAAGATGATGCAGAACTCCAATCAGCAGACCCATACTCAAAGAAAGGGCCTTGGCCCTACATCAAAAGATTGCTGGTGATGACTGTTATACAGCAGGTGACAGATGCCTTGGATGCTGGAAAAAAACGTCATGGTATCCATGTATTGAACATCACTGGTGAAGAGACTCATCA
Source organism: Tanypteryx hageni (assembly GCA_028673005.1). NCBI lineage: Eukaryota > Metazoa > Arthropoda > Insecta > Odonata > Petaluridae > Tanypteryx > Tanypteryx hageni. The sequence goes on from CM054112.1 coordinate 119,432,410, forward strand.
TATGCAATATTTTGTCTTGCAGTTATAATTTTCTTAATTTTGTTATGATTTATTTCTTTAATTGTCATGCTATAGTGTGTTTTATTTTTCATTGTTTATGAATTTTCACATCACATTCAAAAAGATTATTGTTCAACCTTTTTTAGATGTTTTATTGTTTAAACAAAAGAAAATCAATAATTATTATCACTTTTATGTATATTTGATGCAAATGACATTATTTAACAGGTATATGAAAATATATACATCCTTTATTATTATGTTTAACAAATAATAATAAAAGCTGTCTTTAAATTTTCTTTGATTTTGATGATTTCTAGAAATAAATATGACCCATAAACTATGCAACATATTCATGAAATTTTTTATGAGATGGTGAAAAATAAAGTACTTACTAATAAAACAACACCTAAACTATATTCTCATAATATACAGGGTGTTCCTAAATTATACCAACAAAATGATATGCGTTGTAGGGCAGCATGCCTGATGTGAGAAACACCAGTCTCTGTGTCTGGAGCAGTTTCCTGTTCGAGCTACGAGGTGTAAAATCTCATACCTAAGTGCCCAGTGTTAAGGCAATCCTTGTGCTTTGCACACCACCTGTGATGCACTGCCTTGGTGCACAGTGAAATGTTTTGCTCGCTGTTTACTTAATATTGCTTGCAGGCATGAGTGTACGGATTGCAGATGGTGCATTCGGTGGCACGTGTGTTTGCCAAGTTAGAAGAAAAAATTGGAACTTCAGGATGAAACAACATGTTTTATTAATCCACAATTACCATACTGAGTATGGGACAAGATTCATTAAAGGAGGTGCTTGAACTTGCGGCCCCCAACCTGCAAACACAACATGCATCTTCTGAACAATGATTGCCTCGTTCGTTTGAAAATTCCCGCCATGTTGTGGACTGAATTACAAGCAGCCTGGATGTGAGGGAAAAGGACCACCTCTTGACCGACTGCATTTTCATACATGAGACTCTTAATTTGACCCAAAACAACTAGATTTGAGGAGTGTGACTTTTTCTGTCACAGTAAAAACTCTTCCAGTGACAAACAAATACAGTAGTCTCAATTATCCGAGCTTCGCTTATCCGAGTTTCCGTGTTAACCGAGGTGTCCCCCTCTAAATACATACACTGTTGTTTTTAGCTTGTGGTCAATGTCACAGGTTATTTACCCCACATAAATCATAACTCCTCACGACTTCAATTTTCAGTTGATACATATTGTAAGATTCACGAAGCATATGGGTGCATTCAGTCGCAACAATCTATATAACAGAGGCATGGTCCTCTCGATGGAGGCTCAGATCGTCGAGTCAGTCATCAAAAGGTGGCGTAACATGGCGGCCAAAAAGCGATCGACCAAAGTTAGGCATAAATCATTAAAAGACTATTTTGTTTAAGTACTAATATCAATAAATTGTTCTTTTAGTTTAGTTATGTATGTATAAAATAAATTTTCTGAACATACATAGGCCTATTTTTAATATCTAAAAATGAAACTTGTTTTATCCGAGTTTATCATTATCCGAGGTTAGCTTGGTCCACTTTACCTCGGATAATCGAGACTACTGTACCTGTGACTCATACCTGTTACTTGAGTCACCAGTGACTTTTTCATTGTATTGACCTTCAGCTGGTAGGGGACTGCCTGAGCACAGCACAGCAGTGTCAATTGAAACCATTTGGACCATTGGAACACTTGGAACTGTTGGGATGAAGTTAGGACTCGGGTGGGTGGGAGTGGAAGTAGGGACCGTACCCCTTCTATTGTTCCACTGAGCCCTCAGTGACTTAACCTATGACTGGTTGTGACTCCCATACCTTTTACTTCCCACTCATACCTGTTAACAGTTCCAGGTCTCTGTTAGTCACTGTGATAAAAATTAACAGTTACTGCAAATACTCCCCAACTCTACCTACAACTCCTATCATTTTGTTGGTAAAATTTAGGAACACCCTGTATAAAGCATGTTCCTGTCTCAGAAAATCAATATTCTTTTTTTTATGCAAATTATATTTTGAGATACATAGTTATTTTTAATTTATTTTAACTGTGGATACATAAAGTACAGGATTTATTATAAACTAAAAAGTGAGTTATACAATTGAACAAAAAATAGGATTAAAATTTTTAAAATGTTTGAGATATAATGTTTTCTTCACCAGGGTGCAAAAAGGGATAAAAATCTTTGGCAATTTTAGCATAACCCTCTTTAATCGGCTTGGCACTCAAAGGATTAATATTTCTGGCGCCACCTATTGCACACATTACTCTAATGAATATATTCTTCGGATTCTTAAGAGACTCATGGTAAAGTGACTATATTTATAAGATAGCTACATGGTAGATATCTTCTGAAACGTGTGCCACCAATGGTAAAAAAAAATCATGAATAAGTTGGAGCAATTTTTACAACTATTAGGTTGTAACATAAGCAATGTCTTTTCACATTGTGAACAGTTCAATGTAAAAGAATTACCGTATCTGCCCGAATAGAAGCCGACCCCGGATTTAAGCCGACCCCACGAAATTTTCCAACATTTTTTGGCAAAAAAAGTATTTTCGTAAATTTTATGCTTAAGTGCACCAGACATGCACGCACAACCTAGAATACATTATACATTACATCTATATAATTATATACGTTCCATGTAAAGTTTTATTAGGTATTATTACTGTTAATTATAAATATAGTCAACACCGTTGCTCATACCTTACAATCAAATGTAAGTATATTTATTTATCTTACTGGAATTCAAACTGTTGCGCATCGAAAGCTGTCATCGAATTTGGCGTGATCGTATACTTAGTCATTGTACGCAATTTTAATAGATTCTATGAAAGAGTTTTCCAAGTTTTATTATTATTGCTGTTAATTATCAGATGAATTACAGTTAACGCCGTTGCTCACACCTTCGAATCAGACGTATCTTATGTTAGCGGAATTCAAACAGTTGCGCATCGAAAGTCGTCATCGAATTTTGCGAATTGACTAAGCAGACGATATTGTCTGCCTAGTCAGTATACGTACTTTTAAAACATTCTATGAAAGAGGGTTTTAACATACATACAAAAATGACAATGGCTATAGCAAAATATAAAATAAACAAGAAAAATTAATATGAACTTCTTTTATACTGTCGGCTCCTAACTTTAACGTACTTGCCATTTAAATGATCCGTAAAAGCTATGACGTCTGCTACATCTGAACTTTAAATCGATTGCAGCACCAAGAAGTGCAATTAAAACAAAGAGTTGAAGAAGTTTAGTGTAGTCAGAATTTGTAAAAACCTCTAATAAGACCGGTGTTGGTATCTTAAGAACTCGTTGCAAATTATGATCAAAACGAATTTGCTGTAGCGTGCAATCATGCTATGAACCTGGTGGGTTGTTAAAGCTCGATTGTTTTATATACCGCCGTTTCCTTTGGATAAGAACCCATTTACTTTTAACTACGTGTTAAAATATATAAATAACCTTCAATAGCAATTTAAATTACTGCTCCGGGCAATCGCTGTAAGAAGGGAGCGTTTTTCAGACATCGAGTGCCTTATCAGTGGAATATAGGAGGTATGCTATGGAAACAAGACATTTTTCAGCGATGGCGTCATACGAGGATGCCAAATTTTTCCTCAGGCTCGCATTTAAGCGGAGGGTGATTTTTTTCACGATAGATTTTGACAAAAAGTATCGGCTTATATTCGGGCAGATACGGTATATCAAGTATCACAATTATAATGTCCACAACAATGAAATGTGAGGAAATTATAATTGAGCGAGTTCTGAATTATTTAATTAAGTTCTTTAATTTAATTATTCATACTAAACCCTCATTCTCGAACAATCAACCATGAGCAGCAATAACTTCCCTATCTGCCATTGTATGCTCTACGAGTTCAAGCAATACAATTATGCAACCTTTGCAACTGAAAATATTTGCAAAGTTTATGGTGAGGTTCTTAATGTTCGTAAGTGTAAACATTGATTTTTCAAATTCCGATGAGGCAATTTTAACCTGTGTGATCGCACCAGATGACCAGTTGACTTTAACATTGATGCCCTCCAATGGAATCAGATCCACATCAAACTACTCGATAAATGATTGAGAAGCACAATTGTTCATAAATGACTGTTTACAGACTCCTTTGGAAGCTTGGCAAAGTCAGTAAGCATGGCATATTGGTTCCACATCAAATGTCAAAAGACAAACTGCTGCAACGCGTCGCAGTATGTGCCTTCCTACATGATCGAATTTCCTGTAAGCCATATCTGGAGAGAATTGTGACTGGAGATGAGAATTTGGTACTGTATGGGAGGGGCAGTGGCTGCAGCTGGACCAGCCTCCAAAATCCACCCCAAGAGGCATTCTGCACCCTAATAAGATCATGCTGTGGATTTGGTCGGATATAAGAGGTGTAATTCATTTTGACCTTTTGGATACAAATCAGAATATTACCTCCGAGCTTTACTGTCAACAATTAAGAGCATTTACATCAAGCTTTTAAGTGGCCTACTCTGGTGCATCAGGTGTCACTCTTCTGCACAACAACGCATGACCCCATGTTGCAAAGGTGACACAGCAGAAAATCCAAGAGTTCAAATGGGAAATGCATACTTCATGTTAATGACAGCAAAACAAAATGGAAAAGTAGTAAGCCCTCTGAACCATGGTGGTTCCTCAAATTTGGTCATGACTTTTTCCCCTCTAGTAGACTAAAATCATCACATTCATTTTACTTAATCCAGAAAAAATACTAAATCAAGAAACATTAAGTCAAAGAAATTCATTATTAATGTGAGACATTTGGAAGGCAAAATAAATCATGAGAACCATATGAAAATTTAACCTTTAAACACCGAACGGCACACCGGCAGATAGAACCTACTAGCGGGCATTTAAATCCGGCGGATCGAGGTTAATTGGAGTTTCAGTGCAAGATGAATAATGAAAAGCATGTTAACATTTTTCTCACCTCATCAATGAGTAAAAGGGTAGGAAGACGGCGAGGAGCAGGTCTCAAGAACCTTTGGTCCAACAACTCCCTTGCTTCTTCAGGACCTACACCAATTCTCCCGGTTAAAACACGCAGTACTTCAGAATAAGCCCTTCTTGGCTCAGTCACTCTCATTCCATTCACCTCTCCAAACTCAAAGGTTGGAATCTCTCCTTTAGATGATGCCTCTTGCAACTGGCGTACCACCTCGCGCACAACAGCTGTCTTCCCCGTGCCAGGAACGCCACAGATGTACATGCACCTAGGTGACAGAAAAATGACACGGTATTTCATCACTTGACTACCAAGTGCAATGTCCTTGAATAAGAAATAAAACTAGAAAATGAATTTTCAAATCAGTTTCCAATTAATCTTTATCGGCAGTGCATACATTTAATGTACACAAAATGTAGGCACTGTTGGTGGGCATTTAAATCCATATGATAAAGGTTAACCAAAATAATTATGAACTGGTCAAATTATTTCAAGAATATTTTAAAGATTGTAATGATGAAATGTATAAAGGAATATTACCCTCCTGCTCCATCTAGGATCTTGTCTTCTACAAATGAGTAAATAGTGGCAAACTCCTGCTCCCTGCATGGAAGACAACTAGGTACAGATGAAACGTGAAGGCAAGCCCTCGCTTCCTCAAGTGGTGATGAAGGGATTTTCATTGGTCCAACAGATTTATCACGCTCAATCAAACTAAAACATCCATGGCCTGCTTGTGAAAGTAGCTGCAAATGCTTCTTTGCAGAAAGGGACTGAGTTGGCAAGAAATGACATAAAATTGTTACTTCATTCACTGATACAATATGAACAAGTATAAATTATAAAAAAATTCAAAAATAAAGTCTTTTCTCCATCGTACAAGAAGTCATCCTTAAAAGGAAAAAAAATCAGACTATTTGTCCATTATAAAAGATTTTGGTGTCATATTTTTCATTTATTAGGTACAATTGCTTAACATATCTTTAACCTTTTAACACCAGGTTTAAATGCCCACCTATAAGGTCCCACTGCCAGTTTCTCAAGAGTTTTTAAATTTTTCTTGTATCTATTTGAAAAATATTGTATATCTCACGATCTATTGGTGATAAAATGTTCAGATAGAAAGCAGTTTATAATAAATATATTGTAGAATTATGTGGTGTTTGCTTAATAGAGGAAATAAAGGCTATGGTTTATCATATCGTATATAAACTTGATGTAAACAAAAAAAATTAAAAACAAAGACGTTTACTCACTTCACAGCTATTGCAATCCTGGTATTCTAGATTGTTGGGCTAGTGTGATACTCCTCAAAGCAAGGAGCAACACACAATCCTACACCACATACCTTACATTTATAATTTGTCCACGATTGTTTTACTTTCATGGAGCACATACAAAATATATACATTTAAATATTTATGGAAGAATATATTAAAAAAGTAAAATATGGATATATAAATAATATCCATAAATATGTAAAATATGTTCTAAACCCTAAAGAAATAAACAAAAAGCTACGAAAATTTGTAACTCGTCAGCTTACTTCTGCTATATATTGCAAACTGGAAAAGAATGACCAAAATGGAATGTATGTCGATGCACGAAAGGAAGACAAGAATAACTGAGAGAATTAAGGCATAAGTATTGTCACGAGGTTCGTCTTTTATTGCATCTGTTCGAGTTGTGAAAAAGAGTCCCACAGCTAACGCCAACTGCTTGAGACAGAGAGCCTCTCAAGAGTTTGTTTACCATTCTCCTCCCCTAAAAATTATTTTTTGGTATTGGGAGAAAAGGAAAAGAAGGAACTAGGTCTCATCTTCATTTTCCTCTTACTCTCATGTCCCTGTGACAAATATGACATCAGTGAGTGTTCTCAAAAGTAAGCGGTACACATGTACCATTAGGCATACTGCCGTCACATTTGCTGGTATATATATGGCACATTCGGCAGATAAAGGTTAACATAATGATTTCACTTTGATCTGACATTTTTACAGTTTGAGTTATTTTCGGACAATTTTTTCATATAAATGATTTTTGTTTCCTGATTTTTTTATTATTATCACTACTAGAAAAATGCCCGTCAAAAATGATGGGATCATCATAAAAGCTTTCCAAAGATATTTGATTTCAATAGGAAAACTCAAGTGAAATTTGCTATGATCTCGTTTGGCTTTCATGTGCAATCAAATATGTTTTTGAAAGTTATCATTGTTTTAATAATATTATTTAAGTAAATATTATCCAAGAGGCCAAATGATTATCCATATATTTATTTGCTGAGAATAACAGGGATCAAATTAATAAAATATAATATATTAAGTACTAGCAGAATGTTACTCAAAATATTTGAGTTAATTATAAGTTATAGAATTGAACTTAATAATAGCACTTTCCTTTTAACTATACACTACTCCCCTGATATCCGCAAGGGATGCGTTCTGCAAAAATGTTGCGGATACCGAATTCGTGGATACTGGGCCTTATGTTTACATTATATCTTAGGATAGGGTCACCATACAAAAGAAGTAATTTCAACATGCGCTATTTAGGCTTATTTTTACTGGTAATAGTAATAGATAATATCACCTATATGAATTTGAAGAATATTTCATCAGTTACATTCGTTCCGGTTTGTCTCAAGTAAGGTTGGGGATCCTCATACAGTAATTAAAGAAGAATAATTAAATTAGTCCATTTTTTATGAAAGAAATCATATTACATTGAGTAAATTACTATTAGCATCGTATTTTACTAGGGATAAAAGAAATAATAGCCTTGCGTATCTGCGTTATTTTTACCTTTCCTTTGAGAACTACGAACTGTTACCTACGTTCGTAGTTCTAAAAGAAAACTAAAATATTAAATACTATATTATATACTGTAAAAGAATATGACTCAGATACTATAAGTATATACCGATTACCGCTTATCTGAGAGATACTGCTATCAAAATTAAAAAGGTTTTCTAATACATATTTATTGCCAAGTCACGGCATATGTAGTAAATAGCATGGGACATTTGAATAAAAGTCGGACATGGCAAGATTATGAAATTCTATTATTTGTAAAAATTAAGTTCTTACAGTCAAAGTGAATACGATTTCGAAGATTTAGAAGAATTGTGTAGTAATTTTCTTACTACTAAAAGCGATTCTACTCCTCCTAATGTCTGAAATAACGATAGTGAAAGTGAACAGCCAATCAAAAGAAAATGGAAAACTAAACTTAATAATAATGATTTTAATTGGAAAAGACAAAATTATTTTTACAATTTTTATTTTATCATTTCTTGTGTGTACAATAAATAATCTTAAACGATCAATTTTTACTTATTAATCGCTACTAAACAAAATGTTTATAAAAAAACTCAGTCCTTAAAGAAGTTACATAAAATAACGTATTGGAGAGATTCGCGGATATGCGAGACCTTGCTCGTGAATACTGGGTAATTGGAGATAAAACCAACTCGTGGATATGTGAATTCGTGGATACTCAGATCGTGGATAATGGGGGAGTAGTGTAGTATTTTTGAAAAATTTTCAGAAAATTGGCTTAATTTAAAGAAATTTAAATAGTAGTCATAAAATGTTATTTTTACCTTATTAGAAATTTGGTTCGAAATATATGCTGTACATAATACCATTTAAAGAAATCCATTGAAAATAACATTATATTGAGTTTTATGAATTCCCACTATTTGGCAATGGTGCATGATTCAATCGTATAAAATGTTATATAATCCAATTATAATTTATTATTGTTATTTTTTTACTGCAGTTCCTTTCAATCCTATAAAAATACTACATCCTCCTCTTTCTCCATTTCTGCTCATCCCCATTCACTTTCCCTTCTTCTAACTATCTACTTAATAGATTTATTTAAGCAATTGTAGCATTTGATGGTAATTTACTGATTTATTCTATGAAAAAATTTGTTGATTGTGCCTAATAAAAAACGATGACGTTTTGTCTCGATTATTTCACAATCAAAAATTATTTAGAACATATCTCACTTGAATTTAATGGCTATGATGTAATCTTTAGGTTCACGTCAAGAGAGGATAGTGTAACAGATATGTTAAAGGAACTTGGGTGGGAAACTTTAGAAAAGAGGAGGAAAGTGAAAAGGTTAGTTTGTTTCTATCGAATGTATACCGGTAAACCGGCCTGGAAAGAACTAAAACTTAAGATTAAAACCCCGACATTTAAAGGTAAAAATGATCACTCGTGTAAAGTTCGTACAAACGTTCGAAGAAAAGATGTTGGTAAATATTCATTTTTCAATAGAACAGCATTGGACTGGAATGAATTACCTGAAGAACTTCTTATGCCCTTTCCGCAAACCGAGAAAGCATTTAAAAGTAAAATTGTTAAAAACTTTAGTATTTAATATTTAATATGAGTATTTGTAGGTTAGTATTTTATTTAGTTTTTTTATAGAACTTGCGCCACCAAGCGGCGTTAATTATTGTAAATAAACATAGTAGGGTTATAATTTAATCACAATACTCCAAATAACTATCTAATGTCAAATTATGGTCAATTTTTTTTTATTCATGAAGATTATTTACTTATTCTAAATTTTTGTAGTTGTATGGACAAATAACAAATGAAACATGTTGTAGTTTGTAGCTAAGCTGTTGTGACAAGAGTTCCTATGACTTGAAGTCAAGAAGTTGTATATAGTGTATAGGAACTACTATCAAAAAAGGTTCTATTTTTGTATTAAGTACATTCAATTGTTATTATGTAATTTGGGCATTATGTATTGAGTGATACCCAAGCTGTTGTGACGGTAGTTCCTGTGACTTGAAGTTAAGAAGTAGTATATAGTGTATAGGAAATAGTATCAAAAAGCTTATATTTTTGTATTAAGTAAACCCAATTTTTATTATGTAATTTGGGTATTATGCATTGAGTAGTGATGGGGACCCGCTGCCACCGGGACCTGCTCCTAATTGTAGCATTTATGTGAATAATAATAATAAATTAACAGAATCAGATAACTTTGTGTAAAAGCATGGCTAGAAGTGCTTTTATTATAATTTTTAGTCCTGTTCATGCCTTCATAGTAAATTATTAACGTCTTTTCACTAAAAATTCTTTTTGTGCACGAAAAGTAAAAAAAATATTTTTACATTCATTTCTTCATTGTAGATAAACCATTTTTTCACTTAATGCTGTTTGTGTGCATGAAAGGAAATTAACGTATTTACATAATTATAGCTAATCTTGTTAAGATCGGTTGCAACAAAGACTATGATCTTGGAAACAATAAACCATTTGTCATGTTTAATTGTCCAAACATATGATGGTAATTTAATGTTTTATTATATGAAGAATTATTCCCAAGAGAAAATGGGTCATTCCATACCAAATCAGCAAATTTTTTATCTTTTTCACACATGGCCATCTTGGATTTTAATCATATTTGGCACAAATGTAGCTATATTCATCACATGAAAGCCTGTCAAGTATTAATGCCCTAAGTCTTAGCAGTTCTGAGAAATGGTAATCAGAATGAAGGTGTGCAAATTTTTTGAGCATTTTCAAGGTCTCATAACTGAAGTACTAAGTAAGCAAGAGGAACCACATTTCATACACTATAAGTGTTTAGGCTCCTGTTTTGAAATACTGCCTCATTATTGGGTCAAGGCTTTTACTTTTTCTGAATTTTTTGAATGCTCACAGTTTGCAAGAATAAAGTAGTACAGGTCTCCATGTTTATTCATTAAGTCTCTATGTAATGTGTAATATACACAATAAATAGTGAAGAATTCAGACTTTTTCTAAGACTTACTAAGCTCTAAAGTTAGCCACAGAGTGAAAAGTTGCAAATTTGACTTATTTTCATTCACGTGTTTAGTAACGTGGTCAGGAAATATGAAGCTGAGTTTTTGTAGAAATGTTCACACTTATAAAGGGTAAATGTGGTATGAATTTCAAAATCCTAACTCAATACCTTACTTCCAAAAATTAAAACCTTAATCTTGGTATTAGTGCAATGTAACAGTTGCTTGAATGCTATTAATTTTCACATAAAATGTGAAAAATACTACAGTAAAAATACACTTCACTAGAAACAAAAACAAACTCTGTTTATCATTAAAATCAAACAATATCATAATTCACTTTGAAATTCGGCAACTTTTTGCATCGTTATTTAATTGTCAACGAAAACAATCTTCGTAGTAACTGAAGTAAATAAGATCTATTACAATTACAAAAATATGTTTAATTTCCTTTCGTGTGCATACAGCATTTAGTAAACAGATGAAACTGGACTATCATGGACGAAGAAACAAACAAATACTTTTTTATCTTTGAAACACACAAAGTGTTTTATAGGTGAAAAGAAATGGAGGATTTACAACGAAGGAATAAATGTAAAGATTACACTGGTACTTAGAGTTAAGCCGGTTACACTCATTTTTCCCATCATTTAAAAATGTCATTGAAAAATGATGGGACTACATTTTTTCCTCAAAGAAAAATGACAACAAAAATGATTCCAGTTTTGGCACACATACACACTATCATTTGTCACTTACAAGGAGACCTTACGAAATGCTCATCGCCTATTTGGTTGAAACATTGTGAGAATGTAGCAGTGATGAAAAAAACCAAAGCAAGAAGATTCTCAAACATTCGTAAGATATTCTCGATGAAATGTAAGGAGCGTTCAAATATATACCATACTATGAGATTGAGCATCAAGATCAAGCTGTGGCCTAGTGGCTAAATCCTCGGTTGCTGAAGCTATCCCAGCACTAGCAATTTCTTTTTCCATTTTTATTATTTGAATTTTTTCTAATGTTTTCGATTTTTTGGGTTTTACAATTTGCTGTTAGTTTATTTGATTTATAATTACATTTTCACTAATTATGCAAAGCAAAAAAAATTTTCTCACAATGTTAAAAAAGAATTTAATTTGAGTCACCAACAAAAGTTAAATGGTAATAACTGCTCATGGTCCATTTATTAAACATATTCAACATGTTTTTATAAGAAACTAATGCTCCATTGCAAATTATAATTGTGCACATTTATTTAATGATATTACTTGAAGACTTACAATGCTTCGGATGGCAGTGATCGTAGAAACATGAAGAAAAAAGATCTAGCTTACACCACACACGCATTATTAAGCAAATCAATTCACAGGTGGTTATTTTTAACAGAGTTTGCTGAAAAACACACATTCACAATTTTGAAAACTCTCCTAACATTTGTCAGTTTTGAAGCAAACCACACGTACCTGATCATATCACGAAATACTGGCACCCTTAATTGGTTATGAATCTACGAAAACGGACTTCAGAATCTGCAGCATCATAAATCTACAGTCATAATTTGCTATGAAACATTAGTTTCTTGTAAAATCAAAGTGTTGAATATGTTTAATAAATGGACCATGAGCAGTTATTACCATTTAATTTTTGTTGGTGATTCAAATTAAATTCATTTTTAACTTGGCGAGAAAATTTTTTCGCTTTGCATAATTAGTGAAAATGTAATTATAAATCAAATAAACTTTCAGCAAATTGTAAAACCCAAAAAACCAAAAACGTTAGAAAATTTTCAAATAATAAAAATTGAAAAAAGAAATTGCAAGTGCTGGGATAAACTGGTGTCCCAACTGAGGATTTAGCCTCCTAGGCTACTGCCTGACCTTGATGCATGATCTCATATTATGGTATATATTAGAACGCTACAAAGCTCGCTAAATTTCATCGTGAATATCTCACGAATGCTTGAGAATCTTCTTGCTTTGGCATTTTTCATCATTAAGAGGGTACTACATGCTCACAAAGTTTTAACCAAATCAGCGACGAACATGTTGTAAGGCCCTCTTGTTAGCTGAAAAATAAACTTATAACCCGGCGAAGGTTGCATTCTTTTACCGCAAGCAGTGAGAATGGGTGATAAATATTATCAGACGTTGTTATATGGGCTTTCAGTAGCTGCATGCACATTAGTTATTGCTAAGATTAGGCAAAGAAGAACAGCTAAAAATAAAATATGGAAAAATCGAAGATGGTGGACAAAGCTATGGATTTTTTGTCGTGATGAAGGGCACAGCATTCATGACTTGATTCACTATGAATTGCACAAAGACGTGGAAAGTTATAAAAACTACCTACGGATGGATTCATCAACATTTGATAAACTTTTGGTACTAGTTAAGAATAAAATTAGCCAGCAAAACACTACTCTACGGGAGTGCATATCCGCAGAAATAAAGTAATAAATATGAATGTTTATGGATTATTAATTAATATATCAGGCTGAGGAAAAAGTTCTGTCGTTTTTAACAAGGTTGTGGAAATTGAATTTAAAGAAGTATTTAATTTTGAGAAATAATTTTATTATTCTTTTAGTTAGTCCAACTAATAATTAAATTTTGTTTATTTGGTGACAACAATTAAATTTGTTTATTTAATTATTGGGTATTTGCCCTTAATATAGGATGAGTTTGAAAGAGATTCGGGTCTGTTTATTGTATGAATTCAAACTTGGAAGCACAGCAACCGATGCTGCTGAGCGGATAGCCAAGGCTTGGGGACAAGGTTTTGTGAAAGTAAGAACTGTTCAACAATGGTTTACCCAATTCCACTCTGGAGATATGGTCGTTGAAGATAAACACTGTATAGGACGTCCCTCTGTTGTTGACAACGAGGTCTTGAAGCAGCTTGTGGAATCTGATCCATTACAAACAACTAGGGAGATTGTTGTCACACTTACTGTTGACCAGAAAACCATGTGCTATCATTTAAAATGGATAGGAAAAGTAAAAAAAATAGAAAAATGGGTGCCACACGAATTGACTGAAAGAAACAAAATGCAGAGGTTGAATATTTGCATTTCTTTGCTCCAAAAGAGCGTAAATGAGCCTTTCTTTGACCAGATCATCACGTGTGATGAAAAGTGGATTCTCTATGATAATCAAAGAAGGTCGAGACAATAGTTAAATGTTGATGCACCACCTATAAAATTACCAAAAATAAATCTCCATCTAAAGAGGACTATGATTTGCATCTGGTGGAATGTGAGAGGGATCATTCATTATGAATTTCTCAGACCGCGAGAAACCATCACAGCAGAAGTGTATTGTCGTCAGCTGGATGATATGCATAAAAAATGTGCAAAAACCAGCTGAGTTTACGCAATAGAAAATGGCCAATTCTTTTCCAAGATAATGCAAAGCCACACACTGCAAAAATCACCACCCAAAAATTAATGCAGTTGGGATATGAAGTTCTCCCCCACCCACCATATTCGCCAGACCGTTCACCTACCGATACCACTTGTTCCGATCCATGGACAATTTTATGAAAGATAGGAGATTCAACAAGTATTGTGATGTAGAAATTGCAGTCACCAAATTCTTCATTCCAGAGAACCAAACTTTTATAAAAAAGGAATAATTAAACTAGTTGAGCGTTGGAAAAAGTGTATCGATTCAGAAGGTTCATATTTTGATGAATAAAAATAATTGGTAATAAATATTTGCATTTTTATTCTCAGCCTCTTAAAATGACAACTTTTTCCTCAACCTAATACATACAATTGGTATTTATGTGATTAATATTTTGTACTTGGCTACAGGGGAGACTTTTTCTAGTTTGCAGTTCTCTTATAGAATCTCTACATGCACAATTACTGCTGTCATTCCTGAAGTTTGTAAGGCAATTTATGAATTCTTGTCATTTTTAAATGACGAAAAATAGGATGGGCTCTATTCCATCATTTTTGTATCATTTTTTACCAAAGCCATGCGTGCGCATGCGCACGTGTTTAAAGAATACACACCTTCATTTAAAAATGACAGCTTTTAGATAAGTTTCCATGTACAAGAAAAATGATGGGAAAAATGATAGTGTGTAACCGGCTTTACATATGTTTTAAATAATTTTCAATATTTTTATCAAATACAACTGATTAGAAAATAAATCGTTATACCATCAAAAATGTAATATTTCCTTGACATAATATTTTTCCTGTATTTGGATGTTTTCGTTATTTGAATCTTCAGGAAAACGATCTTCTACTGTAATAATAAATACAGTATAGTCTTGATTATCCAAGGTAAAGTGGATCAAGCTAACAGCGGATAATGATAAACACGGATAAAAGAGAAGTTTAATTTTTAGGTATCAAAAATAGGCCCTTATTTTATACATACATAACTAAACTAAAAGAACAATTTATTGATATTACTTAAACAAAATAGTCTTTTAATGATTTCTGTCTAACTTTGGTCGATCGTTTTTTGGCCGCCATGTTACGCCACCTTTAGACGACTGCCTTGACGATCCAAGCCTCCATCAAGAGGATTATGCCTCGGTTACATACATTGTTGTGGCTGAGTGCAGCCGCATGCTTCATGAATCTTACACTATGTATCAACTGAAAACTGAAGTCGTGAGGAGTCATGATTTACATGTGGTAAATAACCTGTGACCTTGACAGCAAGCTAAAAACAACTATGTATGTATTTAGAGGGGGACACCTCGGTTAACACGGAAGCTCGGATAAGCAGGGCTCGGATAATCGAGACTACTGTATTAATAAATTAACATTATTTTCAGTAATATTAATGTGTATTTAAACAACTTTTGCTTTAAAAATGTAGCTTTACAATGGTATATAAGGATGAAAAAATTTCGGACTAGTAAAAATCAATTGGGTTAAGTACTACGTCATAAGCTGTTCATTTAGTGCAAATTCCGTTAGTGCATAGATCTTCCAGAACACACCTCTTGCGCTAAGCGAGACATACCTGTACATTATGCCATGTTTCACTATATTCTTCATAGTTTTGATATCAAAAATTATTCTGATACAGTTTCCTATTAAATAGTGTTCTCCATGCTATAGGAGGGACAACCACAATTGTGTTTGCTTCTATAAGTCTCTTGTCAACATATGCCAAAAAATCAAGGACACAACTCAGTTGGCTTGGAAAAAGACTAATCAACCATAGTCTTGCTATTAAAATTTTGGAGGAATCTATTAAATTAGTAGAGTATGTGTCCTTAAATAAGCACACTGCATAACTAAGGCCTCAGCTATTTTTGAAGGGGGATTTTTGTATGTCCAGACTTAAAGATTGAATGCATAGGCTTTGTGCTAATATAGCTTCATAAAAAATTTTATACACCAGTTAATCAGATTGTCAGTCAAATTGTTTGTTTGTATTTCTGGCCAATCAACCTCTTGGATTATTATAGCCATAACTCCCTTCACACCGAACACACACAAGGGAGAAGGGAAATGCAGGGCCAGCATTAGCCTACTCTTTACGAAGATCACCAAGGGGGCCAACTGCTTAACGTCCCTTTCAAAGGACAGAGTGCTGACTTGCACAGTCTCCTCAAACCACACAAGTAGGGAATGGGATGATCCCAAGTTAAAAAATCCAACCCCAACCAGATTCAAACGTGGAACCACTTCATAGAGGGCCAACACTAACCACTCTGCCACCCCCCTTTCAAGTCAATTTGCTGCAATACCATTTTTAATAAATGACGTAAAATAAACATTAAAGAAAAAATAGCAATGTAAAATATTTTTACCAAAAAGAAAATAAAAAATAAGGCAAAGAAATATAAATTTAATTAAATGGACAAAAAACAAATCGCCATTGGAAAGATTCCGAAATATAAGATACTTTCAACGAATCTGAATATTCAACTCCCTTTTATAACCAACCTTGGGTGCAGCAGCAACTCTGGTCCCTTTCATTAGAGGCGTCGTTGAAGCCTCTAATTGGCCTGTTGGTGTCTGCAATTCACCGAGCTTCACATCAGCATCCAAATCCAACTTGTGTTTTCTTTTTTTTATTCTTCTATTACTAGAGCTTAAAATAGCAAATTTTTCATCTATGTTACCATATCCACATGAGCCGGGAGTAAATGGCCCCAATGGATTTTTATCACTTTCCATGCCATCAACAGTACTTTTATCAGTTATTTTCTCTAATTCCACATATAACTTTGGAGTATTGCATTTCATTGTTGAACTACAATTCGAATTCATCTCCAACATTTTTTTCTCATCCTCAGCTCCACTTTCAATATCGCTCATGCTGTTACTATTCTCATCCTCCAGATCATCATCAAGAAAACCAGATATATCTTTATCCTTCAAACATGCATCTGATTTAGGTTTCAATTCTTCTATTTTAACAGAAACAGATTTTTTTATGGGAAATTTTATATGCGATGAAATCTTTTTTGAATTCTTAGGGCTATTTTTCAGTAGACTATTCTCTATTCTAGTTGTCTTTGATATATTTGCTATTTTTTTCATTTCCTCTGAATTACTTGGTGATGGTGACTTGGATTTTATAGATCTGTCACTTCTCATAGATTTCTTATGGCTAATTTTTCTTCCATTAGACAACAAAACAAATCTCAACCTAGGTTCACCTAGAAAAAATACAATAATATAACATGATTAAATTAATTGATTACTAATTCATACAAAACATAAGAATAATATAATGAAAGAAATCACAATAAACAGTTATCAAGATTACAGAATGTTACTGAAACACACATGCAATAATTTTCTTTAAAATGCATGCAGGCATCACTATCATATAATCTATCGAACTGCACAAGGCTGTACTGATTGAAAATTCCTATTATAAAAATCAAGAAAAAAACTAATCAAATGTTTAAATACATAGTCAACAAGTCAGGGAAGAACTGCAGAGCAAATTACATGAGGATCTTTTTTTCACCGACTGCTATCCTTCCATTTGAGTACATTATCACAGATGTGGTGTATTTTTGGTTGCCTACATCTATAGCAGTATGTACTTTTTAGAAATTTTTTCCAATTACAAGTACACCCATTCCCCGACTAGCATGATAGATGCATTCTTAAAAAAAGTTTTGTAAGGTGAAATCGTGTTAATTGGACACGAACTTCTCATAAGAAATAATGTAAATGGGAGGATGCATTCCAGCATCCTACCCTAATTGAAATTTTTAATTTTATTTCTTTATTATAACTATACTTTGGTTAATACATTGTTTTTTATTTGTTTATGTATATTTCATACATGTAACTCATTTTTACAGAAAAGAAATGATGATAACATGGATGGTTCGTAGTGTTGCTTCGTTAGGACCTGTATGACGAACGGTATCATGTGTTCGTTCATTGTTCTCATGCTGCTTAAGTAAATCTAGTTTTTGCTATAGCGATATAACTTTTCAGGTTCTTATTCCCTGTATGGTCAAGAGATGGTAGTAATACATGCACGACAAATATATTCTATCAAAATTTTCTGCTCGAATTATGTTTTGCGATAAATGCTACTATAAGATATTTGTACTTTTTTAGTTTTAATGTTTTAGGCGATATTTGCAACCAAAAAAGGAAATATAAATACTTTCAATGAAATTTTATTAACGTAGTTAACATTGTTGTTCAATAACGATTGGGGGACAAAGGATAAGGTTAATTTGTAAAGGTGGGGTGACCAGTGGCCATATTAAAGTGCACTGTCTGTGTTCTTTCGCTGACACACTGACAAAACACACTTAATGTATAGATCAGGGGTGGTCAAACTGCGGCTCTTTTATCTTAGTATGCAGCTCTTTTAAATTTCCTTTCAGTGACGTGTCAACATTTTTCACTACAGAACATAATGACATAGTGTGATTTGAGACGTTGCAGATTCCTAAGGGACATGCATTGTATCTGAATTGCTTTGGATGCAGATTTTATTTTACTGTTTGTAAATTTATGAGCGGAGAATGTATGTCATGCGGCTCTTAAACTTCTGAAGATTATCGTACGCGGCTCCAAGCGCAAGTAGGTTTGGCCACCCCTAGTATAGATAATAGCTTCAGGAAGGTGGCAAAGAATATTTTGAAAAACTTTAGACCTTTAATGATGTAACTTTTATTCAGAGTGATGTAAATCAATACACAGACATTAATTGATTGGCAACGTAACTTTTAATCGAAGTAAATCGGCATATACACCCAGTCCCTGACTAACATGAATTCTACCAACATTATTTCGGTTTAACAAGATTTTTAGAATAGGGCAAAAACTAGATTTACTTAAGCAGCATGAGAACAATGAACGAACACGTGATACCGTTCGTCATACAGGTCTTAACGAAGCAACACTACGAACCATCCATGTTATCATCATTTCTTTTCTGTAAAAATGAGTTACATGTATGAGATATACATAAACAAATAAAAAACTATGCATTAACCAAATTATAGTTATAATATAGAAATAAAATTAAAAATTTCAATTAGGTTAGGATGCTGTTTCAACCTATGGACCAGGGAGTTATAGACACAATGAAGAAGCTTTACAGAGAAAAGGTTAATGATGGATTTAATAACAAAAAATCTACATTCGCTTTCATTTTGGAAATCATTCAGTATAAAGGAAATCAAGAATGTGTGTGGGTGTACTTTTTAGAATTGTATTTCAAAATACTACACAACCTCCTGGTGGAGAGCACTTTAACTATCTCTGACATGGATAATCCATATGAGTTTATTTTAAGTTATTAACACTTTGCTATAACACCAATAAGACCCCATAAGAAATATCTAGACATATTAAAGGAATAAATAAAAGAATTGTGAGAAATATATAGACAACTAATTATTTAATTACTTGAAAATGTTTGTAATTTCTGTTTGTTTTCTTTGCTGCCACTTTTATCTTACTTCTTCTGATGTACTGTTGGATGTTTACAATATCGGTAAAATCAGTATCATCTTGGTTTTCAAAATATGCTAAAAAAGTCTCAGTTGCCAATAGTGCCTCTTAATTACTCACATGCCGAGTGGATTGCAGTTCACTATCGCTTTCTGCTTCTGTTAATATTTCTTCTGTAGCAGAGATAAGACTGGCAGTGTGTTCAACTACATTTTGCAGTAATTCTTCTTCACTCACGATTTGATTACCAGGTTCACTGTCATCGATTCTTAACCACTCTTCAATATCAATTTTATCAACTTTGAACATTCCTCTACATCTTTTATCAGGTTTTACATTATTTCAAAATCTACTTCTTTAGTTTCTCCAAATAACGATTTAGTGTCTTTACATCTTCCCAAGCTTTTGAAACTGAGAGGATCCTTTATACTGAGTGATTTCCAAAATGAAAGCGAATGTAGATTTTTGGTTATTAAATCCATCATTAACCTTTTCTCTGTAAAGCTTCTTCATTGTGTCTATACTCCCTGGTCCATAGGTTGAACCAAGGAGGTCACATTTGGTGGCAAAAAATGTGGATATTTCTCCATCATCAGCCACTAACTTCTCTGCAGAAGGATGAGAAGGGGCATTGTCCAGTCTTAGTACTGCTTTCTGTGGAAGGTTTTTCTCAGCTAAAAATATATTATGACATGTGGAACAAAAAACTTTTCACCATGTTTAACAGCTTCCCTGATTCACCCGAATATACTTGGAACGAGCTGATGATAAAATTCTGACAAGCTCAAGTATACTCAGGCTGCTGTATTTTTTCCTTCCCTTGTGAAACCCAATCGAATTTTTTTGGTTCCTTCCTGAAAGTTTATGTTTCGACTGTCAGGGATCAGAAGTAGGCACGAATTTTATTTCTCAGAGCGGGTTTTTCGAAATCCTGGGGTAGTGAACTTGCATGGTCTTTTTCACTATACAAGCTGGATTTTTCTCTTTACAACTCAGATGCTTTGATTTCAACTTCAAATATCCTTTATCCTACCAATGAATCTGTTAACCACTAGGTTATTCACCCTCAGTGCCTTTCCTTTCCTCAATTCCTGGATGGTCCATCCCTTCACCTCTGGAGATAAGGATGCACCCTTTTGGGATCAGTTTTTTTTAAGACCTTTTCACAGCAGTTATTCATTGAACTTTCGAGTGAATGCATTTAGCATTTTTCCTTACATTAGTTATCATTGTTGTTTTCATTATTATACTATATTGTTTTTGTTGATTTTATATCATTTTTGATGATTTTTCTATTTAATACAGTTTTTGTTTTCGTGATTTCGATTTTCATACCAAACAGATCGCTGCAAAAATACCAAAGAAATCGTTATAATGATCAAAAGACAGGAATGTAATATGCTAAAAATACGAGTTACTAAAGTGGAATACCTAATCGACATAAGAACATAATAAATCTTCAAACTAATATACAAAACAAACACTTTTGTGTTATACTACATGATAGCCCAAATACTACAATGGGGTAATGAACACATTACCCATGTCAAATTCCCATCTAAATGAAATTACCTGACTTCAGGGCCAACTCAGGTGAAACAGGTCTGCTTTCACTGGCTTCATTTTCCCTGAAAATATGAAATCATTATTATTTCAAATTGTATGCTTGGTTGCATTTACAATAATCTTAATGTTAAGATACTTGATAAACATAAAGATGTAGAATATTTCTGGATTTATACAGAAGAAAATGTTCATTCTACTTTAAACCAATGGCCAGAATGGACATGCTACTCAATGTTTCTTATAATAATTTGTTAAATCTCCATCGCAGTATAGTGCTCAATGGAAGAATGAGAAAAATGCTTTAATCTCACAAACTGTCCGTTTGTTTTCGATCAAACTTTCAAGAATTACTTGGCAATGCCACTTTTAAATTTTATGCTGCTCACCATCTACATTTAAGATATGGGTTCAACTGTAGCAGCATTTATTTTCTTCATTTGATTAACAGAGGGATGAGTGTAGTACGTTCATCATTTGCATAGTAACATTATGTAGAATCATTGTAGGATTTCGAGACTTGAAACAACAAATGCCAAAAAGAACCAGATTTAATTTTTCTGCCATCAATTTTTTAATACACCACCTATTTGAATTTCGCGAATAATTGGTTCTGAAAAAGACACGAAATGCAAATTTGTGAAGTGCAAGTCCTATTTTCCCATAAGACGCCATGTTATTACGAGAGAGTATTCTCAGTCAACCTAAATAATTCACTTTTTTATCATAAATAATGCAGTTTATCAGAAAATAAAAGAAAACGTTACCACAAATGAAAAACCTAGCATTTTAAAGTAAAAAAATACTTTTAATTACCTTCAAAATGCATAATAGCAAATGAAAACCCAGCATAACAAAGCGATTACACTTCTTTCCACACTTGTACAGTTTACCTCAAACACAATTTCGCATGTGATTTTCGATCTTATTTTGTTCATTCTAAGGAAATGGTTTAATTTAAATTGAACTATTGAAATTGAATGTTGAGTACATCATGCACAAAAGTTTTCCTGGATTCTACAACAAACATTTCCAAGCCCCATAAAAAAAACACTAGCATTAAAAAGTGGTTCCATTTCTTTTACTAATTATGTTACAAATGCATAACAGAAAATCAAAACCTAGCATAATAAAGTTATAATATTTCTTTTAGTAATCCCATCCAAAATATGCGGCAAAAAATCTTACGTTACAAGATGATAGCAATTCTTAGATTTACATTAAAATTCATAATAAACAATGAAAATCTAACAAAACAACAGTTCCTTAAATTACATTCAAAATACAAAGATAATAGCATTAAATCATTAAATATTTCGGTCAAAAACCAGGAATCTCATATGAGAAGAATGAATATTTTTAATGTCATATTTGTAAAAGTTGTGAAAAACTAAATGCGCAGGATGCTTTTCCATTAGCCAATAACTTCTAATTGGGCTGCTAGATGCCAGCAACTTCGACTGTTATCGAAAATACTGCCATTGGCAGTTAGTTTTAAACTGAGTTACAAAAGATTAAGTTGATGGTTATCACGTTTGTTCATTTTGAAAACTGTTAATAACGAGCATTATAAATATAATATAATAATAATGTCCATTCCTAGGGTGCTAAAGTTTAAAATGAACTTAGAAACAAAAAAGTAGAGGGAATTCATGCTTGTTGGCATCGTAAACGCATGACACTAAATGCAAGTAATATGTGCAAAACACAAGTAATGGTCATAAAAAAATGTTGTCGCGAAGTCCAAATTTGCGAATCACAAGCACACGAAGTTCAAAAAGGTGGTGTATGCATCAAATCAGTCCACAAACCAGTTTTTATCACCGAAATTTGATGTATTCTTCTGAAAAAATCTTTCGTCATCAAGATGATTTGCAATGTTGCCAGTATCATGTAATTGCGCATGACTGACTGGGATTATAAATTTACACTGTATCTGTCCACATATTCAAGAAATTTCCATCGTTTTTTGAAACTTAAACAATATCTAGGTTATGATAAAAAACAACGGTAAAAAATAAGCAAATTAACTGATATTGTGTTAATGAAGTAAAATGTAGAGATTAAATTTGCTGAAATTTTTAAGGTCTCAGAGGACATTTTCTGCAAAAGCTGAGTAAGTTTTTAATCTTTGATTAAAGACAAAATAATATTTATATAAATTTATTTTAATGAAATTATGTTTTATATGCACTACAAGTAAAAAATAAATCTAAAATTCAAATAACTAAATGTTTCATAAAGTAAAAATAGTTTTGGGCAAATGAAAGTTGTGTAGGATAACATTTATCAAATAAATCTTCCATGATATTTTCCTGTCACATAGCTTTTATATGCCCAAAACGTTTTACTTTCTGGAACATTCATTTATGTGAATTATCTATTTAACTATCTAGTGCATATGCAAGATAGTACCATTAATTCTTTATTTGAACTTTACGATAGATTTTTTGGCGCATATATTCCACAGGCCGAGGCTGTTTTTTCCTCCACCATGTAAAAGTTATGGTTTTAGGAAAAAAAAACATTACAAGAGAATTTGGGCGGATATAGAGCCACGCGATCTAGGCAATCGACTAGGGCCTTCCATCTCTGGGGACCTCACGTATCTAGAGGCATAGCATTTAGAGTCGTGAGAGAGTTAGTGTTAACAGAGTCAGCAGCTTATTGTGAAAGGGAATATGTAAATAGATTAAATGTGAAAAGTTCAAACACAAAGAAGTGGTGATATATCCTAAATGATGACGAAGAGAATCCTAAACTATATTTGACGAAGACCGGTCTCACTAGAGTATCATTGAAAAAATAATTATTTCTAAGGGTTCCACTGGAAGACTTTTGAGCTGCAACGAAAATCAACCTCAGAAGCCAACTCATTAAATTTTAAATATATATGCAAAGAAATTAAGAAATTGATAGGCTGTATTCTTCCATAAAATTTAACAATTTTTGGAATTCTCAAGTCGCAGGCCCCTAAAACTACTATCATTTAGTGGCCCCTTAAAACCATGCCTGTGAGAACGATTTACATTATTGAAACAAAATAAAACCGTTCCACAGTAAATGTATTTCATTATCTAAAAGTACCATATTTTTCGGACTATAAGATGCACCGGGGTATAAGATAGAAGATTTTTTGGAAAAAAAAGTATTTTGGTTCACCAAGGCATTTAAGAAGGGCCACATCTGTATCATTTCTAGCCATATTGCAGTCCATTTCTGGCAACATTTACAGAAAATATTACAGCATGACAACAATTACATATAATGATTTAGATAAACTTAGGTAATTCATAAAAGTACATAGGGATAATCTAAAACAGTGGTGCCCAACCTTTTACCTATTGTGCACCACTTTTCCAGAGCCAGAGTGTCGATGCATCACTTAGTGAATATAAGTGTGTATATGATAAAAAGAAATCTTATCTTTAATGCAATCTCCGGTGTAATTTCAATTCTGCTAACTTGCCTATATCGGGTTGTAATTTTTTGTTGCAAATAGCAGCAGATTTTCTAGATTCGAGTCATGATGTTTATTTTTGATATGTTTCATGGATGAGAAAACTTGTCTACATGCGTATGTGCTTGCAGATTAACAGAGGTAATAATGGAAATTACTCACGAGGCAACAAAATGACTAAATTTTAGAAGTTGATCCATGATGAGTAAACAATGGTGGGAAGAGAACTGAGAGGGCGATACTTTATATGTGTTGGGTGGACTTTCCGGACACCTGAACCATCAGACATGACAATGTTTCCTCAAAATCACTCACCCACTAAATTCTTCCCTTTCAAACCCATTCAATAATTAAAAACTCACAAACTAAACCAATATAGTATCAACGTAAATACAATAAAATCTTGAGATCGTTCATTTAAATCCGATATATATTTCATCTGTGGAAAAACGAAATGATCGTTAAAAGTGTTTTAAGCACTGTGCACCACATTTGAGGTGCAGATGTGCCAAAAGTTGGGTACCACTGATCTAAAACATAAATAATTGCTTCAAGACTTGTATAGCTAAATGTGCCGTGTGAACTCAGCAGTCCTGTTAATTAGGCTGTCAGTGTGCACCACACATGTCGAACATATAAACACTATTTACTTAAACTTTAGTAAAGATGAGATTTTAATTCCTAACAAATGGAATGCATATGTAATAGCGATACATACGCTCAACGGAGTGCATTTATATCTTATCAATTAAGTACAATTGTAAGCAAAGGAAAATCTCTAAAGCCAGTCAATTTAAATAAAAACCCAGATAAAAGCTGGATAAAAAACACAATAAAAAGCCAATACGTATTTCGGTTACCAATAACCATCACCAAGGCTAAAGAACTTGAGAGTGGGCAACTGGTGGAAAGAATAGTCCAGTGGCACACTCTCAAGTGACTGTGAGGGGCTGTGCATATATATTTATACCTGGTTGGTGGGCAGGGAGAGGGGAAAGGAGGTCAGTTTAAAAAGAACGCTGTTGATTATCCCCATGTCATTATTCATAAGTGTGTCCGTATTTATGAATGTAAAGGCTTTCTGTCGCGTCGAGTTTGGTATTCGGGACTTGTTTTAGCATTTTGAGGTTATCTATATCTAATGGGTGGTTGTTTTCGAAGATATGTTTCGCGACAGCAGATTTTTCTGTGTGTCCATGTTTATAATGTTCCAAGTGTTCTTTAAATCTGATGGATAAATTTCTCAGCATTAGTTATGACCCTCCTGCAAAAAGTGCAAAACTATTCGTTTATTCCCCAAGTTCATTAAAATAAATGGTCCCCCTAATAACCTCAACGCATTCAAAGCAATACAACTAACATGGAGACATTGGCTCAATTTAGAAATTCGATCTAAATTCGCTACACGCAGTTACCTAGAAACTCAAGCCTATAACCTACACCTTGCAATCACAAAAAATTTAAATAACATTGAGTTTCAGATCTTCAATGTATACTTACAACATTTGGATGAAGTTAATCAACATAAAATTAAAACCAAACTTAAAGGTACAAACATGAAATTAAAAACACTTCAGAAACAAAGCCCCACCATGCTCCCGCATAAGACAAACTTTGTTAAAAATCTTTCCAATGTTCAATTTAACCATGACGAGATTAGATTACTAAACAAAGGCCTTAAACACTGTTTACCTTATAACAGACCTCCAATTGACGACCTAATAATTGAGATAGAATGTAGCATTGGAAACAGCAACGACATGACTAAACAATACATTAGAAATGCTTGTAAAATTGCCATCAAGAGGAACATGAAAAATCTCCCAACAAATAACCTTCGGAAAAATGCCTTAGATCATAAAACCATTCAGGGTTTAAAGAAAAAAGATTGCATTTACATTAAATCAGATAAGCGGAACACCACCATTATTCTTAATAAAGACGACTACATGGAAAGAACAATCAACACAATTGAAACAGGTTCTACATTCAGATCCCTAAAAATCCCATCAATAAACTCACTACACAGGTCAAAGACACTATCAAACGTTGCAACAATACACTGGACAAAAAATTAGCCTTTTCTCTGAAAACAGAAAATCCTACTATCCCCTGACTCTACTGCCTACCCAAAATACACAAACCAGGTAAAAAAATGAGACCCATAATTGCAGCAATCAACTCACCCACTTACAAATTTGCCAAACGGCTCACTCAGGAATTAAAAGCATTAGGCATAGAAGACACGTACGGTATTAAAAACACACCTGTTAGAACTGATCAGAAACAAAACAATACATAAAGACAAAATCCTCATATCATTTGACGTGGGACAACTTTTTCCTAGTGTCTCCATTGACGCTGCTCTTGAAAACCTTCAAGAATGGCTCATGAAAAAACAAGTCAGAGAAAACATAATCCATGAATACCTTACCCTCACGATATTGTGCATGCAACAAAATTACTTCGTTTTTAACAATAAATTCTATAAACAAACTAACAGAACCTCTATGGGCAATCAATCCTCTTTCACCACTTGTAGCAAACATTTTTCTTCACTTTTTTGTACGCCATTGTAAAAACTCCTTAAAATATTTTCCCAACACTTGGTGTAGATACATCAATGATATCTTTGCCATATTTGACACGAAACAATACAATATTGATACTTTCATCTGAGAACTCAACTCCTCCTACAATTCTATGAATTTTACCTTTGAAACTGAAGAAAACAGGTCTTTTTTAGACATTTTGATTATTAAAAATAACGGACGACTTGTATTTGATATATATAGGAAACCGACACATCTGAACAATTACATAAAAAATGACTCGAGTCACCCTTATAAACAAAGGATCGCTGCCTTTAACCAAATGGCACACAGACTTTTAACTACACTATTAAATCAAAAACGCTTTGACAGAGAAGTCAAATACATTAAAAATGCGGCCCTGGAAAATGGTTTCACCCACGAACTGATTGACCATATCATCAAGAAACAATCCAAAACATTAAATAAGGAGGTAACTTCAACGCTTGCTTCAATCAATGATAGGAAAAAGAAAAAAATCTGTGTCATTCCCTTTTTTTACCAACCATCACCAAAGGGTTAACAAAATTTTTCATAATGTTGGATACGAATTAACCTTCCATAATACAAACAACATTAAAGTCTGCAGTTTGCCCACACGAACATGAAGGTAGTCTTCCTACCACACAATACCACCTCTCTTCTCCAACCGATGGATCAAGGTCTCATCGCAACATCTATGTCACATTACATCCACCACATGTTGCAAGAATTCTCAATCAGATGCAGAGCATTTCCTCTATATCAGTCAGAGATTGTTGGAAAAAGTATAACATCGCTGACTGTATAACAATTCTAAAGGAATCTATAGATGATATCCATCCATCAACATGGAATGTGTTGGAGGAAGCTGTTACCTAACGCGGTGAAAGACCTGAAAAACATCTCATTGGTAGATGAGCTGCGGAGGGTTTAGTTTGGCACATGATGTGGGGGGGAGGGGGGGGGGGGGGGTTTCGACGACCTCAAAGAAAGCGAGGTGGAGGAACTCCTCGATTCCCATAAAGAAGAGTTAACCGAGCAGGATCTTATATAACTCATATGCTCAAGTGAAAGCAGCAAGGAAGAAGAGAGTGGTGATGTGATTCAAAAGTCTCAGGTGTTGCTTAAGGCACTGACGGAGATTTTGGACATGTCTAAGACTATGGCTGAGAAGGTTTTTAAAATGGATCCTTCGATGGAGCATAGTCTAAAATTTAAAAGAGGACTGGAGGCTCTTACAGCCCCTTACAAAGAGAACTACAGGGATTTGCAATGGAAGACAAAGCAAACCTCCATAAAAAGTTTTTTTAAGAACATCGCAACTACACCTTCCTCTGCAGACTCCTGTAAGTCCCCTTCCCAGAAAGACCTTCAGGAGGACACTACATCTCTCTAATCCATCCTCCTGTATATCCGCCCTGTCATTATCTTCTCAATATTATCATAATCGGTGAGTTAAATGTTTTTTTTGCATTTAATTGTTTATTTATCTTTCATATAAAACATATCCATAGTGTTTGTATTTATTTTTATTACAATAAACCTGGTTATTACATACAGAAAAATATTGAACCGTGACCTATTTTTCCATATTTTGCGCTACCTTCACTTTTCCTATGGCACCAACAAACATGATAGGACGGACAAAAATTGACATGCATTTTTTCTAGTATTTATTTGGAGCGATGTTTATCGTGTTCCATAAATGTCATATCATCCCATAGTCTATATGATGACATGAGCCCATGAATTCATATAATCAGATTCAGTGTTCAGCAAACATTTGATGGTGTGCATGGTCATGAGCGACCACTTAGTGCGCATTTAAATGTACGCATGGCCGATAATGAGTAAAGGAGAGAAAAAAGCAATGAAATTGCACATTCTCAAGCTCGAAGAGAAAGCCTATATACCTGCTAAAGAACTGGCTAATATTCATAGAAATAGTAGTGCAAAACTTACTGGCAATGATGTGAAGCAGAGTTTGTGTTGTTACTCCTGCTACTAATAATACTGCTATTAGTACTATCACATTCTGAATCAGCTCCAATTTCACAACAATTCTCTCTCAGAGACATTGGCAATATTTCAATTCTTTGTTTACCCTTAGAAGCCAAGAACTGGAATCGAACTACAAAGGTGGGAAGACAATTATCGTAACTATAGCTGTTGACCACTTCCTTTGGATCTTCATCTGGCATGGCTTGCACCACCTGTGCCAATGGAAAGATTAGATTTACCAATAATATTTTAAATGAGACATGTTAACTACATTGAATGTGATCCACTATCACTAGGCTTAATTTTATATATCAGCATTGATGAAACATTCTTTAGGGTATATTTTGAAAAAACAATTACTAGTACACAAAATTTATAAATAATGGTAGAGGCTTTTTTCATGAAATGGATGTTGTAACCAAAAAGCAAAACATTTCGCTGATTGACTCATTGATAAACTAAGTTCACATGAATTTAAAAATTTATTGTAAATCTAATTGTTTACAGTAATAGAAGTTGTTTTTGCACTTTCTAATTATATGAATCGGACACACAGCATCATTACATGAACATGGATGAATTTTGGTTTTTCCCAAAGGTCATTGTACATATAAGGGATGCCAAGAACTTCTCTTGGACTGAAAACGACATAGGGGTAAATTCTACAGCAACAATTCATGTGTAGGGACCTAACTTCCCAGAAGAGATGGAATGGCCGTAGATAAAGAAACGGCACCACCCAGAGGGATGGTGAATTACCCTTCACCACCTCCTGCTGACACCCATTATCCCTGGTTTTCCCAAGCTTAACGGATGGAACAAAGGATCTTTCTAACAAAAGAAGAGTAGCACTGTCCATGGTCTGTGAATGGTAAACAAACCCAAAACCATACCCAGAAGATCTGAGAATGTGTCTTTGAGATTTTCTTTCTGCCATTCACATGTTCAAATTGTACTTATTAATACAAGATTTACAAGAAAAATGCTTTCTGTCTGCGTCTCGCAGGTTCCGCCTTACAGAGGGAGATTCCTGTGAAGAACGGCATCATTATGAAGTAGGATTTCTAAGTTTCCGTCATTGGCAGAATTCCGCCTTTCACAGATTCCGCCTCTCGCGGGTTTTACTGTACATATTTGAATCATCCTTCTCATTGTCTCTGCAATAAATGCTCATATGGAAGCATATTTCATTGGTTCATAAATTTCATTTTTCCGTGGAAAACTTAGATATGGAATTTGGAATGCAAAAAGGACTTTGTTCCACTGTTCCTCCACAGTAGCATTTCAATGGACCACGCAAACCCCAAAAGGTGGGTAAGGGAAAGGTGTGTCACAATCAGAAGGCCCCATCATGGCCCAATCCCCAAATCAAGGGGACTTTTTACTTTTTAATATATCAGCTGTGTTTATTGAGGAAGCATTCTTTATTAATGTAACAGCAATGGTAAAGAATTCATCCTGAAAAACGTCTCAGATATTCAAAAGCCCCAGATTTTCCAGTATGACTCTTGTCCTCACTAGATTAAGGGTCCACAATTAGGTATTTGAGTTTATAAGAAAAAGGCTACCGGTCAGTGCAGGGGACTATTGGAGAGGAACTTTCATCTACCAATCTCTCATTGTTCAAACAGCTGTAGTGAACATTTAATTCGGGATTCATGAACACCACCACATGTGAAAAATAGCCTCAAGTGAACATCCCAAATTTCCCAGTAAATACATGTTTTAACCTTACAGATTATATAAGGGCAAAAGAAAGCAAAATACAATTTTTGAAGGTCACAATGGAGGCTTAATGCATATTTGTGGAAAACAACCAGTCATTTCCCACCACACTAAAATAAACAAAGTGTTCTGAAATGGTTGCAGAATGAGGGCACCTTTTACTAGTGCAGGTTTACCCCAATTTACGTCGATTCAAAGTTACATTGCCAATCAATTAACACATTTGTATTAATTTCCGTCGTTTTCACCCGAAGTTACGTTGTCAGAGGTCTAAGATTCTTTAAAATTTTCATTGCCAACATCCACAAGCAATTATCTGATTCAAATACTAATTAAAAAGGTCATACAGCTATCTAAATATCCACTTTCTGTAATATAACATCTAAATAAACAACGATCCTAAATTTATTACATCACTCAAAATCAGGCTAATGATCACTAGGGAACCTAGCGATCGAAAAAATTGACAAATTTGGACACGAAACATTGCGCAGAGGAGCGATTTTTTCCTGCCCAAGCTGGCCGTGGAGTCGCACGATGTTTGACTCATAGCTTCCACCATTGGAATTTACCATGATTTCATTTGAAGTGAAAGTAGGATGCTCTATCGTAGTAAATTTCACGCGGAATCCGATTATGCATATTATATTTTTAAAAAAATCAGGAAAATTATTTAATATTAGAGAAAATAACAATTTTGGCACAGTAACAATATTTATAATTTTAATTCACTTCATTAATTCCATCTCTATATTCTTAAACACTATTTTCCTAAAGAATAGGCACCTTTTCTACTTCATTGATTAATAGTTCTCTGCAGATAAGACCAAAGGAGGTTAGGAATATTGCAAGACCTCTTATGCATCAAATATTTTAATAGCAAATTTCAATAAATAAAGCAACCTCTCTCAGAATGACAATGCTTCATATTTTTCCTGATTTTTTAAAATGGTTGCACTTTATATAACAAATATTTTTTTGAGAGCCGGGACATGGTGTGGTCGCACCACCTCTGAATAAGACATACATGTTTCCTGATAACAGAACAATGCCTGTGCGATGAGAATCACCTCGTGCGGCCAGGCAACTTTGTCTGAAATTTGGATTAGGAACACAGCAGTGATCCTATTGTGGATGTTCAATTCACATTCTAAATTTATATCACTACTAAGATTGCCAACTTTGAGGTCTTCATGAACCAGAGATTTGTGTTTGAAAACGAGATTTGTATTCGAAAATCGGAGATTTGGGAGGACACCCACGCACAACCACAGCACCACCTGTGTCGGAAAAATGAACTACTGTAATACGCGCTTGTTTAAATATTGTCCATAGGAAATGGAATTAATGCAACCCCAACCCGGGAGAGGAAAATGGAACGAATCTAACTCCAAACCACTTAACCCAACCTGGATGATAAAAATGGAACAAATGCAACCCCCAACCATTTAGCCCAACCCAGGGGACGAAATAGAATGAATCCAACCCCAAGTCACTTAACCCAACCCAGGGTGGGGAGAGAATGGAATGAATCCAACCACCAACCACTTAACCCACCACAGGGGAGAAAAACAAAAGGAATCCAACCCCAAACAACTTAACCTAACCCATTCTTCTTTAATTTGTACTTTTCTATTATAAAGGAGCTGCCGCCCCCTTAAACCCCACCTCCTTTAACCCTTGGGTGTGGGGCAGCAGCATTTATGGGTGTCTTATATCAAACCTAAGCTGAGATTTTTTCTGAAAAGTGGAGACTACAGATGGAACTTGATAGAGATGATATTAATGCCATAGGTCAATATTATTGACATATGGTTTTAGTTTTTATCCATTTCTTATTTAATATTAAATACGTGGGTTTCATGAGATTTTAATATTGTTTCGATATTTTCTAATTAGGAAGGGTAAGCTTGATGCAATCTTTTAAATGAATACAACAAAGATTTCTTAAGTAAATAATAAAAACATTTTATTACAGAAATAAATGAATTTTCATATTATATCAAGTTCACATGCTGCTTTACACCAATAAAAGGAATTAAAGTGCTAAAACTGTTTTCCTCAGCAGTTTAGGTTCAGGGATTAACAGGAGGGGGGAACCTACACACACACTATAATTCCTCTGCCTTCCCTTGTATCCTACACACTTTATAATTCCTCTGCCTTCCCTTGTATCCTACAATAATTTTTCGATGATGTTTTTGTTAACAACTATAAAGTGAAATGGGAGAATATGATAAACACCTAACCCCAAAATTTTTCAAACAGACGGACAGTATTTAACTGTCAATACGACTGTTAAATCATAAGCTGCTCGCCATCTTCAATGAATTTGTAGTTGGCTTATTCATAAGTCAACAGCTTTAAGAAAGTGAACCGGAGATTTTATCTACTGACCACCCCATTGATTATGGCGATGAGCCGGAAATCTCCGTGCGAAAATGGACGTTGCCAAACCACTACGGATTACATGAGCAAATAGTAAATTCACTGCAACACGCTTTCATCTACGTTTATACTCGCAGAAGACAGAATTTTACAAAGTATGCGCGCAAAGTATCTTAATCGTCAAAATACTGTCACACTGGTTAGATAAGTGAATATGATGTTATAAAATTGCGATGGTGAAGTTCGTTTCTTCCTACGACAATAACATTAAATATACTAGATAAAAATATACGGTACATTTTGTGCTGTCCCCGGGTAAATTTGAAGGTAACAAAGATGCTGATATAAAAAATCTAAAAATGACTACGAGAACCAAGATAAACATTAAGTGGAATTGTACAATACCTCACATTTACTGAAGAATGTTTCTATATTGACATCATTGTCAAAATTCCTCCTATCTTCAACGACCTCACAGTCGTATTCAAACGGTGGAAATGGCATTTTGTGTAATGAGAATTTCTTTGGCAGTTGCTGAGGCCTGCTATACCACTGTACGACTGCTCTGAATGGCTCCTCACATTCCGCTTTAAAAAAACATGCTCAGATAATTTGAGATGACAAGAAATATCAAAATCTAATAAGATCCCGCTTTTACCTGCTTCGTATAATTTCAGTATTTTAGCGATGTCACAACCTTCCACTGTATCAGGATCTACAGCATCGACATTAGAAATTAATACGTAGTCATCAATCTTTCCTTGAATGGTACCATACTCGAAAGCCCTGTAAATAGATGTACTTAAATTTTATAAACTACAGAAAGATCATCTGATGAAGCATGTAGTCAATTTTATGCTTTACTTGTAATATGTGACGTTTTCATGCCGCCTATCACGTGCTTCGCCTCTTAAACAATTTCCAATCCAATGAAAAGGCTTAGTGTTACGTCCATTCTTCCTAAGTCTCATCGTAAATTTTGTAAAATTACACGCAGAATAAAGACAGCTATTCTCCTCACGACTAAAAGTCGGCCTCCAATCCCGACTTACAGACCACCATTTACCCGCTTTATTTTAACTTGACATTGTCACATTGTCAACTTGACCGAGATTTCGGTATATATCGAAAGGATCGAAAGATATCGATGGTTGTACGGATAATCAGTATGAAAGTAACTTTGTCAACAGCAAAGTTAAACGAATATTTATGGGGCACTATAAAATATTTTCATTTAAATAACCAAAGTTTTAAAACAAACAATATACATCTTTTTCTATTATTATTTACTTTCGACACGAAAGAAAAATACATTCTTGAAGAAAACTCTTCCAATATCAGTAAAAATTAAGAGAATCAATTACTAGGGGGAGGGGAGTTCCAGAGTGAAAAAGCAAGTGTTGTATAAATATTAGCAATTAAATATAACATTGGTTAGCGCAGACATTGGTGTCTTATTTTAACTCGGATACGTTATTAGAGGCGCTAGTAGCTTTCAGGCGGAAAAGTACCTAAGAATAGCGGCAATTAACGATGGGGTTGGCTATTTTGGGGTCGGTTGGATTTGATTGAGTTGGTTTGCCTTGAAGTGCAACAACTATGGGAAAGAATCTATAAATTTGAAAGAAAGTTTTTAATTACTGATATATTGTTTGTATCTATCATTATTCACTGACTTTCTTGCATTTCATCAATTCAACTCAAAACAACCAACAACTGATAAAAACATTGTAATTCCCGGTATTCAAAGGTATCTTTCCACCTGGAGGCCACTACTGGCTTTAATAACCTATCAAAAAAATGGAACACCAATGTCTGTACTTACCAATGGTACATTTAATCAGAAATATTAATTGAAATCTTGCTTTATCTCTTTCTTTAGCCCATAAAAATTGATTTTCTTAATTTATACCATATTGAAAGAATTTTTTGTCAATGATGAATTTTTCTGTTGAGCTCTTAAAGTTAAAAATTACCAATTTCAGACAATAATTCGAAGTTTCCAGTTTAAATAAATATAAATATAAATGACCACATCAGTAGTTGTTTGTATGGAATTTCTGGTTAATCAACCTCTTGGATTATTATAACCATAGCTCCTTCCACACCGAACACACTCACAAGGGAAGAGGGAAACCTGGTGCCGGCATTAGCCTACTCTTTACGAAGAGCACCAAGGGGCTCCAACTTCTTAATGTCCCTTATGAAGAATGGAGCACTGATTGCATAGTTTCTTCATATCACACAAGTATGGGACAAGATGATCCCAGGCTGAAAAATCCTGGCCTCCACCTGATTCGAACCTGGGACCACTGGTTGGAAGGCCAATACTCTAACCACTCTGTCACTGCCAACCCCAGATCAGTAACAGATTAAGACTTTGGCGCCACTGTATCATTTCACGTCCCCCTTGCAGAATGTTTTCCTGATTTTGACCTTCATTTTACCAATGAAAATAAATGTAATTGTAGTAGATTAGCTGCCTCTGTGCACAATAGTTAGCCACACATGTTAGCTGCTACTACACACAGAATCCCATTTGCAAATTGGCAGTTACTTGTATTCTTGATGTTCCCTTTGTTAGTTTTTCTATTAGTCTTAATGGGATATTCATGTGAAAAGAAACATATTATATTGTGTCATTGCAACATTTTAAGTGGTGAAATGTGCATGACATAAATATTCATTCATTCCTTGTAATATTACCTTCTGTTAGGATTTAGGCACACCCAATCTTGTCTATGCTATCCAAAGCTATTCTCTTCAGGTTCTCATACCCAATTCCTTTTTAATGCCTCTAACATACCTTTCCTCTTCCTAACTCTTTGCCTCTTTCCTAACATTCATCTTTCTATGACTTCTTTCAATAGAACGTTTTCTTTCAAATTTTGACCTACCTAGGTCGGAGTCAGATCTGGTCGGTTCTGCTTCCAATGTGATCACAGCCTTAAGCAGTCTTTAAATTCTGCTCAACTAATGCAATGCGTTAGGGCATACAAATATTTGGGGACAAGGGTAGATAAATTGCACCTGAACTTGAACCCTGATAGTTCAGAGAAAAAGGAATGCCTTGTTGCCCTTTAGCTCATAAACACTAATAAAACTATATCAATTCTTGATGTATTCAGTGACCGCCATGAGCACCAAATATTTTCAGCTCAAAAAAACTTGTAATTTTTGCGTTCAAAACAAATTTTGACATCAATTTGATGCCTCTTAGAAAATCAGCAGTATTACAATTAAAAATCTATTTTTTAGGCATTTTTGTTTCAAATCCCTAGGAACTACTATTATTTTAAGTAGTTTTAAAATGCAATTTAAAACTATGGTGCACTCATTCCCATGTTATATTAATGGAAAAAGAAAAGCTCCTGGAACCGACCTTGGAATTGGATGCAGACATTGTCCTTGACTAGGGTGACCAGATTTTGACTTTGTGAAAAGAAGACAAATGGTTCAAAAATTACAAAAAAAGAGGATAAATAAAATTTTAATGTCTATAGGCCAGGAATCAGTTGCATGTTTTCTCGTCCCCTACTTGTGTGATTTGAGGAGGAGCGCTAGTCACCACTCCATTTTTCAGTAGGGATGTTACGCAGTTGGGCACCTTGGTGATCTTTGTAAAGTCATCTAATGCCGGCACCAGGCTTCCATCCTTCCTTGTGTACGGTGTGGAAGGAGTTATGGCTATAATAATCCAAGAGGTTGATTAGTCAGAAATTTCATACAAACAAACATCAATTGCATGTTTAACCCAATTATTTAAGATATTGGCAGGACATCCAATTCCAATTAACTGCCCTAAGATCAGCTGACAAGTGTGCAAAAAGTTTTTTTCCCCTTTTTGTTAACACTGCCAAAATTGGTATTGCAATTGTATGCTCCAAATGCAATACCTACACTTTTTCTCCAACTATACTGTATTTAATATAAGTAGACTTATAGTCTCTGCTGATCCACTTAAACAGATTTCTATTCAACTAGCTTGTCTGAGAATCCCTCAACAAGGTGATTAAAATGCTGTATGATTATTGCAAAACTTTTGTTGATAAATTATTACTACCATCAGTAGAGACCACAATGTATTAAACCTCATGCTTAACTATACTTTATATTAATTGTAGCGAATTAGTTGACATTTGCTTCTGGTTGATGAAATTTTAGTGGCTGTCTTAGAATTGGCAAATAATTTTGCATGTAACTTATTTGTGCAATCCACTGAACTGAAAGCAAACTGTATGAAAGCCTAAAGTTGCCTCACAAGCAGAAATAATTTCAGCCTCCTTGCTGTTTTTAATGACAACATAGTATATAACTTTCCGATGTATTTTCAGATATGCTATTTTTCTTGTTTGGCTGAATTCAAATGCTGCTCCAAATCTAATTTTCCCTTCACTGCTAAAGATATTGTTTTACGAAAAATAGAGCAATATTCTTTGTTCATTTTTGGCACTTTTAAAGATTTTATACGTTTGCAGATCTCCATGAAACATATTTTCGAATAGGAGACATTTCAGCAAGGATTAATCTGAAAAATATTTTATATGGTGAATTAAGAGATGAGATTCACCCTAGTTCAAAAAAATATTTAAAAACTAAATTTCATGGTAATGATCAGAAGTGGTTTCACAAAATCTATTTGTGAAAACTTATAGCAATGTTGGCTGTGATATTAAAAATATCGTGGATTTCATTGTTTTTATTATCTTAAAAAATCTCGAATTAAATAAGTTACATTTAACTTAAGAGACAAGGTTTTGACAAAGGTTTACAGCTGTTTTTTATCCAAACAACACCACTGATCTTATATTTAACGGTATTTCAGTTTTGAAAACAATTTTCGTGGGGATTCACCTTAAGTGACCGAGATGTTCAGATTGTCATCCAAATGAAATATCTACACCAAACTAAATGTGTGTACTATATATATATTTGTATAAAAACTTTTCTCAGTAGGCAACGCTAACAAAATAGTTAACTGAATTCCCATTAAAGGTCAACTGAAATAAATTAACATTTTTGAATAAATACATAAATGATGAGATGAAAAACTTCCCTTCCACACAACTTAATCAAAACGACAGGTTCCACTACCATCGTAGTATCTTCCGTTTTTATTAAACTGTGTGAAAGTGAGTTCTTCATTAATTTCATGAGCAAATTTCACAAGGTTGAACCTGACTTTATTAACGATATAAATACATAAATAGACTGACAGCGCGATAATGCAACTTCAATAGGTTGAACCTAAAATAGACAAAAGAGGACACTCAAAATAGACAAAAATGAGGTGGTCCTCTAAAAAGAGGGCATCTGGTCATCCTATCCTCGACATTCCCCTGGATGAAAGTATTTTCTATGCCAAATTTAGTTGCAGTGGCTCTTGAGGTACCGGAATGGGTCGAAGATAGGCATCACCTCTTTTTATATTAGATTATAATAAACTATAATATCAATTTTCTAACGTTTTACACAAATATATTGTACATTCAATAATTGACAATAAAAACTGTTT
This sequence comes from Tanypteryx hageni, assembly GCA_028673005.1. Taxonomy (NCBI): domain Eukaryota; kingdom Metazoa; phylum Arthropoda; class Insecta; order Odonata; family Petaluridae; genus Tanypteryx; species Tanypteryx hageni. The sequence continues at coordinate 119,471,349 of CM054112.1, forward strand.
AGCGTTTAAAAATTCCGTTGTTGATATCGCCTTTGATCTATATATTGTTTACTGCTTATATTTCCAATTTTTTACAAACAAAATACTCCAAGGCCTTATAACGCTCTTTCGTTCTTAATTGTTTCTGCCGATAACGCCCTGTGTGACGAAATGTAGAACCAAATAGACACGCTTGACAATCGATTGTCAACTGTGAGTTCCATTTCAGAAGTGAATTTTGGTCGTACACGTGAGTCAAACTATCCATTGGTATTACCGCGTTCTATTTTTTATGTTTATGTTAATATTTATTCTAGGAATTGACAGAAGTGCATGAGAACCGGTGAAATTTTAACGCAAATCATTTTGTTTTCCATTTAAGGTTTCTTTATAACGTAACCGTCCTCTTTGTCATTTATGTTGTTTTTTTTACTTATATTCAGTAATTAGCTTTTGCGAGGCCTCATAAATCTATACATATTTGCCACTGCTAGGTTTACCATCTTTGATAAAATGAATTCTGGAAGAGAGGTCATAGGTAGAGGTAGAGGTCGTGGTGTACGGCGCGAAAATCAGGCTCCAGAACGACGAGATCTTCGAAGAACTGCTGAAGCGTCTGTCACAGATGATAAACAATTTCAGGAAGCAGCGACTTCTTCCAACGAAGGTGCGTCCAAAGGTCTGTTATAGGTTGCAGTTGTTTATCAGACAGGTTAACAGTTTATTAATCTGGAATTTGATGGTGTTTATTGTTATCCAGGTGCAGCAAATGCCTTCAAAACAACAACAACAAATAATGATCTTACAAATGCAGCAGGTGATGTGTGTAAGACGTCAAAGTTGTCAGTCGACGCGAAAGAATTTTACCCAAAAGGTTATGTCCAATCACAGGAGAATACTGGTCAGGTAAGATTAAAATTATAATTCTTTGTTTTGGTAGATCTGGCTTTTCTTGGAAGTGTTATAATTGAATTCAACCAAAAATTCTTTTTAATTAATTAATGCAAAACCTCCACGGGTAAACATTCTCTTGAGAATACTATTCATTAGGTAATATATGGTCTTGTCACCAAATAGGAAAAATAGGGTTTGGTTCCCACATCTGCCAGAATGTTCCTAGCTGTGTTTAAGCTTGTGCAACACTTACACTAGTTTTTTGTGCTTAAAAGCATCATAATTTTAAGATTAATTTATTTTATTTAAAAGAACACCTAATAAATGATAGAAATCACATTATTATAGTGACCTTTGATTTTTGGAAAGCGAGTTGAGAATGAGAAAGTCTAATAATGGGTGTGGTGACATTTTATATTCAAATCAATTATTATTCTGTCCGCTTTTGGTTTCTTTTATGCGAATAGAATTATTTGAATCGACTCAAAATTAATTGTAGTAAGTGAAGCGATTCAACTTTTCTGATTAGTTTTACTATATACTTAAACATGTTCAGTTTTATTTAATCACAGTGACCTCAGTAGTGACAGCTTTTGCCTTTTCACACCATTTTTCACTCTCACATCATAAAACCATGAAGGAAGCCACTTTTGGCCCATCATTACCAAAGAGAAGATCAGAGCAAGATAGTGTGATGAAGATTAACAGAAATATCCATTTATACATATTAGGTCGGTCTTCTCTAAAGGGTGAGGCAGGATTTGTACATCTACATCTACATCTACAAGTTACCCTGCAATTCACCAAGTTGGTGGGTGGCAGGGGGTGCAATGCACCAAATCCTACCTAAAGATTGTCTAACGCAATTCGAAATTTCCTATTGTGATCTCTTATTGTCCTCGGAAAGAACGAGCCTAGATAACGCTCCGTCCTACAATCGATCTCACGTATTTTATCGTCTCGATCATTTCTACCTATATACGTCGGTGCCACAATTATTCCCACTACCTCCTCTTTTAGATATTCTGACCTATATTTCTCTAGAAGTTTCAACCTTGAGTGCAATCTACGGTCCTCCAGTGATACCCAGTTCAAATCGCTCAATAAAGAGGTGACGCTTTCCTTATGTTCGTACTTTTGTTTTACAAATCTGGCTGCTCTGCGCTGTACTCTTTCTAGTTGAATTATGTGTCCCTTCTCGTACGGATCCCATATGCTCGCTGCGTATTCCACTTGTGGTCTTACCAGTGATAAGTAGCATGTTTCGCGTACTTTCTCTGTAGTGTTCCGTACTATTCTACCTATGAATGCCAGTTTCTTGTTGGCCGCGCCTATAACTCGACGAATGTGCATGTCCCACGAAAGATCTCGACAAATGGTTACTCCTAAATATTTTACATACTCAGCTTGTCGAATACTCATTTCATCTATTTTATATTCGAAACCTAAATCTTTGTTCTTACTTTTCCAGAACGTGACTGCGGCACATTTAGTATAATTAATTTCGATTTGCCATTCTTTGCACCACGCTGAAATGGCTCTTAAGTCTTCACACAGAGACTGATGGTCCTCCTGATTTTTTATTTCTTTATATAGAACGGTGTCATCGGCGAAAAGCCTAATTTTACTACGAACAACCGAGCACATATCATTTACATAGATTAAGAAGAGCAGAGGGCCCAATACACTTCCCTGAGGAACACCCGAAGCAACTTTAACGGGGGACGAGTATTTCCCATCGATGACAACTATCTGTTCCCTATTCGAGAGGAAGTCTCTCACCCAACCGACAACTTTCGAATTGATACCACATTGTCCTAACTTCGCAATTAATTTCCTATGAGATACTTTATCGAACGCCTTCCTGAAATCAATGAATATGGCATTGACCTGAGTATTTTTCTCTCCGCATCGCAACAAATCGTCCACGAACAGGCCGAGCTGCGTTTCGCATGATCTACCTCTCCGGAATCCGTGTTGGCATCCGCTAAGCAATGAATGACTATCTAAATAGCGCATTACAGAGCTAAAGACTATGTGCTCAAGTATCTTGCACGATAATGAAGTTAAGGATATCGGCCTATAATTTTCGGGGTTCTCTCTGTCGCCACTCTTATGGATGGGCGTAACATGTGCCACCTTCCAATCTTTAGGAACTACTCCTTCTCTAATGGATTTCTCGAATATAATTTTCAAATACGGCGCGATTTCAGCAGCTAATTCTTTCATTACACGCGCGGGAATTTCCTCCGGTCCAGGAGATTTATTTGGCTTAATTGAATGAAGTTGGAGCGCGATGCCATTTTCCGAAAATACCAAATCTTCCATCGAATCGCCCTGACGCATAGGAATAGGGGTTTCACATTCATCGTCATCACGAGTAAAAGCTTTCTGAAAGTGATGATTTAATAGGTTTGCTTTATCCATACTATCGTGAACTACGTTTCCCGTTTCCGACCGCAGTGACGCAATAGTGGGGCCCCTACCTTGAACTTCCCTGACGTAAGACCAAAATGCTTTTGGGTTCTCTTTCAAGTTTTCCTGTAAAACCTTCTTTTTATAATTGTTAAACGCATTACGCATTGCTACTCTGGCTATGGAGCGCGCCTCCTTGTATTGATGCCTTATTATTGCAATCTGTTCGACCGTAGCTGTTGAGGATGTGTTATTTACGCGAGAGTGGAGTTTTCTTTGACGTCGGAGAGCGCTTCTTACTTCCTGATTGTACCATCTAGGCTCTGCACTATCACGCTTCAGTTTGCTCGGAATAAATTTATCTGTACACTCTCGCATCATATCTCTGAACAAGCACCAGGATTCCTCCGAGTCTGCACTATCGGTTAAATTGCAGAAATTAGTATATTTATTTCGCAGAAAAGACCTAAATCTTGTGAAATCGGCTTTGGCGAATACATAAAGTTTTCTTTTGGCCTTAACCTGTTTCTCAATAATTAACTGAAATTCCACGTACACTGCCTTGTGATCGCTTATTCCCTCAGCACCAGATACTCTATTCATACGCTCAGGAAGATTAGTAACAAATAAATCTAATATATTATTAAATCTCGTGGGAAATCTCACTAATTGATACAATGAGTGCTTACCGAAAGTTTCTAGTAACGCCTCGCACGATTCACGCTCTCTACCTCCGGGATAAAAGCAATTATGCCTCCAATCTATTGACGGAAGATTGAAATCGCCCCCGATTATAATGGCTTTATCTTTATTAGACGAATTTAGCGTCGCCACTTGTTTCTCCAGAGAATGAATAGTTTCCACGCTCGCATTTGGGGGTCTATAAAAAGCGCATATATTTATAGTTTTTGAGTCGCTTCCTTTTACACGACACCAAACACTTTCGACTTCGTCGTCGTTAATCTGTATTGGGTAACTTTCGTATTTATTGCTAACTGCTATAAAGACTCCACCTCCCGACCGGATACATCGATCTTTTCTGTATACGCTATAGTCACGAGGAAAGATCTCCTGACTGGCTATGTCTGCCGTAAGCCAACTTTCAGTGCCTATAACTACATCAGCACGCAGACTGCATACATAAATACATACATATACATATACATATACATATACATAAATATAAATATACATAAATATGCCGAGAGAATATCTTTTTAATGACTGTCCAAATGTGAATATGTAAGTGTCTTATAAACAATGATTAATGGCAGAGACATGGCAAAGAGATAGTTAATGCTTAGGCTGCATAAAAAAAAATTAAGGGGTGTCTTGGAGAACTGGCAATTATCCACAAAAAATGAAACTTGAATGTTTGTATTTTTGTGCTTACTTATTTTATTTGTGCGTAAAACAAAAAAATGATGCCCTGAAATATTTTTATCATGGTATTTACATTTAAATAAAAAACAAGCACAAAAATCACCTTTTCAGATAGAGAAACGAATATCTTATGAACAAAAATAAAAAATATATTGTGGCTTGGCAAAGCCACATAGGTGCTAAAGCGTTGTTACTGGATGAAGATTGTTGCATGATGTCAGAGGACTGGAGGCTAGACTGTAACTGGGTATGAAACTATATACAGGCATCCCTCATTATAGTGTGCATCACTTAGTGCAGTTTAATTATGTCAATGTTAGGATGAATAGATCTTACTTAACTGATTTTTCTGCGAAAAGTCGCCTTCATTTATTTTCTTATCTGCACATTCTACGCTTATTAGCTTCTCCAGTTGGTTACGAAATATTTGACAATGATATTCTTGAATGAAAGGGATTTTCATTTAGTCATTTCACATTATATAATCGTACATGCAAATGCATTGGGATGGAAGCACTGAAGGTGCAGCTAAATCATTCAGCAAGTTGGCCACTCTTCCTTAATAAGGAAGAAAAAAAATTCCCACAAGAAACATAAACTCCCTTAATCCTCTTTTATTCTTCTGTGTTATATGGTATTAGTTGAGTGATTAGTGTCTCAATGGAGTTATTTTTTATTTGTTGGACCCTTGAATTATTTGTAATGAATCAAAAACGCAAAAATACAAGTGCTACGGATGTTTCTGTAAAGAAACACTTTGTCAATTTCAGAGAAACTTGAAGTAATTCGATGAATTGAAGGTGGAGAACAGCAAGTTGATGTTTGCAAAGCCTTGAAATTAGCGGAATCCACAATAAGATAAAGTGCTGTACATTTTTTATTCATAAAAAAGCATTTCTCTGATTTAACCCCTCAAGTGTGGAGGGCATTTAAATCAAAGCCATCCTGGAGGTCTGAGAAAATTTAAATGAATTAGCTAATTCGGAGTAAACTTTAAAAGAAAGTCATAACTTTTTACCTATTCAATGGATTCATCTGAAATCTTTTGAGGATTTGCATAAAACTATGGGTATTTATACTATATTTTTTACATTTTTTTAGGTATTTCTTTTTGGTGAAACAGTTTATTGAATTATTTTAAGCATTCACAGAAGCACTCTATGGCATGTCATTATTCCAGATTTATGGGTTACTTCACATATACTTTATTGTAGATTTCTACATCTTTCTCATGTTTACCGGAAAAAAAACTTCCAATAAGGATAAACAAAGATGCTAGAAGTGCTCAGGGATAGGAGAGTGAGGAGATTTTATATTTTCCCACACAACAAAAAAATACCAAAGATATAGGTTTTTACCTTAGTATTTTGAGCACAATCTTCAATATGATTCTATCTGTATCTGAGCTGAATACTTTCTTCCGAATTACTTTCAAGTAAGATTTCCATTTCATTTTATCACCAGGTATTGCTTGCCTTTTTCTACTGGTTGATGCCATGATCATTTTGACTCTTTAACCTCTTTGAAATTAAATATAAAAGTAATCACATAAAAAAACAAACAATAGCTGCCTTCGTGCAGCATAATTGCTTCCCTCAGACTAACTTCTTTAAAGCGGCAAGAGAATATTTTTTGTGTGATTCAAGCGCTTACCATGCTTTTGGTCAAGAGGGTTTGTTTGTGCAATGACGTCAGATAAGTGTTTCTCTCTCGCACCCTCATTATATTGTCCTCAAGAGATGCTGAACATAGCACTAGCCCAGATCCGAAGATCCTTCCTCCTCCCTTTCCATATAGCTCTCAAGTGCATAAGAAAATGAACGGCGCAATTAACATTGCACAAACTTTCTCACATATGTATGTATGTTTAATCGACTGTGCGCGCTTATAAAAGAAAAATGTTTATAAATCAAAGTTAACTGTAGTTTATCGTATATTTTAATGCAACTAAACGATATATAGTAATTTTTTGGGACATATGATTTAGTTAGTATTGTTTGTGACATCAGGTTGTATGGTTGGATGAATTTTAATCAAAATCCTTGAAGCCATTTTTGAGTAAATCGAATTTTGTTTCAAAATATCCTAAAATAAAGCACCCTTAATTGTTCCACAAAATCATTCATCTTTTCAGAGTGTCTATTATGAATGATATTATCAGCAAATATGAGATATCATTCAATTTAGTTTAACTGTCTAGGCTGTAGTAATATTTTGAGTGGATTGCGGCAGAGGTGTGACATCATATGGCTTAGGTAATGTAGCATAGTATACATTGTAATGTCACTGGACACCATATAGTGATTTCTAGAGACATATGGCTTACACAGTATTATTTGTGACATCAGACTCTACAATTGGATGGATTTTAATCAAATTCTCTGAAGCCATTTTTGAGTAAATCAAATTTTTCTAAAAATAGCCAAGAATAAACCTCCCTTTATTTTTGTACAATATCATTTTTATGAAAAAAATGTTCTGCAAAAGATGATATATAGCCTAAATACGAGATATAATTTGATTTTATGTGTGTGTTTGGGCCCTAGAACCATGAGCAGACTGACAGCATGGCGAAAACAACTTTAATGGACTCAGGGACATCTAAAACATGTATTTCCATCAAAATCTCTAAGTCGAATTTTTTCACGATTTCAATACTTCCTCAATATATTATGTATATGAGATAGTAAAAATATTCATCTCAAGAGTGAGAGATGTCACAGAGCAGATAAACACAATTAAAAATGCCCAAACAATACACAATTACAAACAAATCACAGAAAAATGAACAAGATGGAAAAGTATACTCCATAAATGGAATACACAGAGATTTCAAAGGTGTTATTAATGAGAAATACATATGGAGCGGTATTGAAAGATTAGGTGATTCTCGAATTTTTTATCTCCTCAACTATAGTCTTGAGGACTATCTTGTAGTAAATGTTGATCTCTATCCAAATAAATTTTTTAATCTGTACCTCTAAGATAATATAAGCGAATGTGAGAGAAAAATATAGATTTTTAATTGTTGTTTGCTGAGAGAACCGTCTTCATGATCGATGTAAACAAAATATGCAACGTTTTGCTCAGGATTTTCTCGAATTTTTATCTCCAAAACTATAAGTCGTAATTATGTAGCCTCGGGACCATTTTGTAATCAATGTTGTTCTCTATCCGAATAAATTTTTTAATATATATCTCGCAGATCATATTAGAGAATGGGAGAGAAATATATGGATTTTTAATTGTTGTTTGCTGAGCGATCGATGTAAAAAAATATATAACTCGTAATTATGTGGCCTCGTGGACTTTCTTGTAGTAAATGTTGTTCTCTATCTGAATTATTTTTTTAATCTATACCTTACAGATAATATAAGAGCTAGGGAGATAGAAGTTTGATATTTCATTGTTGCTTGACTGATACCATTTAACAAGATACGAGTATAAGTTTATTGAAGTAATTATGTAAAGTGGAAGTTCTAATTGACAGATTCAGTTGAAAATCACAATTGGGTGATAATTTATAATATAGATCACTCATACTTGATTAAATTAAAATCTGTCTAACGGTTTAGGAGATGAAAGTTACGATGGATGGACGGACAGATCAGACATGCCCATAAGGAGTTCCGCTATTACCGCTTTGCTGGTAAAGAATGCCTAAAAACCACAAGAAATACCACTCAGGACAAAGACTTCTTTCAGTCTGTCTGTAGAGATACGAGAAACGTTCGATGTGAAAATGCTGATGAGATCAGTCAGTATATTTCCACATAGACTTTTAGCTTTCTTGCTCATCTTTTTCTATACTGGCTTATGCCGGTCCTTATCCTTCGGAGATAAGCGAGGCTGTTTGAAAGACCCACATTGTCTCACTGCCTTGCTCTAAAAAAGTTCATGGATAGAGAACGCATGGCCAAGAGATTCTGCTGAGGATAAACAAAAGTGATGTAAAATCCTCATAAATCTCACCCACACTTCCAACTCACTTATAGATGGTCCTTTCAAGTCAAAATGAAGTTCGTCTCATCGTAGATTTGAGAGATTTGGAAGCCTAAAAATTCAAAATTGTATGTAGCAGCAAGAAAAAAGTACCGAAATAATAAAGCAATATCTTTGCAAAGAAGGCATTCAAAATTTAACAAAAATAAATGACAAACCTTACTCTATTAGAATATATAAACAAAAACCAAATACTATAGTATTTGATCAGACAAAAACCAAAATTAAGCCAAACGTACAGGTTCGGTGCACAGCACCTATGACGATGGCATGTGACGTTTAAAGGGTCTGTGACCGGCACATATGACGACATTGAGGAGTTAAGCCCGAAAATATACCTTATACTGAGAATTCATTATCATAGAGAGTAGGTTTGAAGTATGGATTAAATCTATTTTCGTTAATTTTTACGAGAAAAATTTCCTCGCTTAATGCTGTTTTAGTTAGTCCTGTTTTATGATGTTTCTGGATGCTATATAATTATTTCTATAGAAACATATTTCATGTAATATTGTTTATGACACCAAGCTGTATAACTGAATCAGTTTTCTCAAAATTGCCGGAGCCATTTTTTAATAAATTGAAATTTTGCAAAAATCAATAAGAATAAAATACCCTTTTTGTTGCACTTTATCATTCTTCTCTTCACAAATTCTGTTCTGGATCATAGTAGACTAAAATTCCATTAGGCATCTGGTACTCCGGAACTTTTGATGATTCGACATCTGGCAGCTTGGAGTTCACTCAATAGCCGGACAATTTTTGCTAGCCGAACAAGTTGATCGTAGTGCAGTCTGCCATTTTCCATGTTGCAGTATGCCAAGTGTCTGTGTTGTGTTTATCACATTTTATATTTATTTTTTAAGCCATCTGTCATATATAATGGCTATTAATGTGAACAGAGGTGATAAAGGTGCCAAAAGAAAGCATGTAACTTTGACAATACATCAGAAATTGGAGATAGTAAATCAGCTTGAGAAAGACGAAAATCAAAACGTTATCATGAATGAGTTCAACATCGGATCATCTACGATTTATGATATAAAGAAACAAAAGGACCAATTGTGATTATTTCTAGCTGAATCAGATACTACTAAAGGCATTGATATCTGACAAACTTTGAAAAAGCTGAAGTTGTATAAGTGGTTAATCGCTAAGCAGTCCTAAGGGAAGCCAATAATGGGGATCACTTCTGAAGTCATCCCTACAATATTGGTGAATAAATTACTGTATTTGCATGTATTGCTTTATTATTATTAGTCTGTTTACAGTAGTACAGTATTTATTATTATGTAGGCTATTTATGTATAAATATTAATCACACTAATAGCCTATAATCTAAATTTGTTAAAAGTATTGATTTACGTAAGTTAAAAGTAGAACGAATATTGGAGACAAATTTGTCTCATGGCAAATTCGTTGCATGGCAAATTTGTCGCAAATTCAGTAATCGTTGAGAAAATAGGAAATGTTTATATTTTCAAAAGGCGGCAAGGGAATTTGATTATGTATTCTTTGTGTATTAAAATTGAATGAATATTGGAGTTGTAATATCAAATCAATGTTGACTTTTGAAAAAATAACAACGATCATTCCTTTAGCATTTAAAATTAAACATTCCTTTATTATATGGCATTTTATAATCTTTAGAAATTTGATTGAACATTTTTCAAATGTTACGGAATGAACTGAGGTGCTCTAAAACTGTACTAGATTTTTCTGTAATGTAGATTTTGGAAGTATGACATATGAGCACATTTTTAAGAAAAATGGTCTCGAGAAAAACAAATGAATATGGTTTAAATAAAAATACATTAAAACATAAAGGGAAGGGATCCCTTCTTGGACATCCTGGTGAGCCGCAAACCCAATGGCACATTGGGACACAGCGTGTATCGCAAACCTACCCACACCAACCTATACTTAAATGGGATTAGCCACCACCACCCCTCCCAACGACATGGAGTGTTGACCACTCTGATCGACCGGGCAAGAGCCATTGCTGACGAAGATAGTTTAGGGGCAGAAATCAGGAGCCTACGCCTCTCGTTCCGACAGAACGGCCACGGAGAACGGGAAATCGGCAGGGCCCTGAAAAGGGCCGTTTCTGGGAAAGCGAAGAAGAAACCGGAAGAAAAACCAGTAGCCACGGCATGTATACCCTTCCTGTCAACGATTTCGGGGAGGATCTCGAGGATTCTAGGCAGACAATGCATCAGGTTGGCACATAAACCGCCGCCAAAAATCCAGAGCTTCCTACCGCAGAACAAAGACCAACTAGGCCTCAAAACAGCCGGAGTTTATAAAATCCCTTGCTCGTGCGGCAAGCAGTATATCGGCCAAACGGGACGGACAATAGAAACGCGAATCAAAGAGCATTCAAGGTGCATCCGCCTAAATCAGCCAGAAAAGTCGGCAATCGCAGAGCACAGCATATCCACAGCCCATCGAATTAACTTCACGGAGGCCAAAGTAATTGCCAAGGCCAACGGTTTTTGGGATAGGCCAGTGAAAGAAGCCATTGAAATAAGAATTGAGAAAAACAACATTAACAGGGACACGGGATTCCCACTCAGCAAGGTGTGGAATCCCATACTCCCCAAAATCACAGAACGCCATAGGCCGACCCAACAGCCAATGGGGAACGAGACTCCAATACCGGAGTAGTATATATACATGGACGAAAGATTGGTACGGCACTCAGGAGACCCCTGAAGATGGCACTTGAGGAAGGTGCCGAAACGTCGGTAGACAAAATATTCACCTGGCTGGAAACCCGGGAACTCTTCACCTCATCGATTCGCCAGGAAAACATCAGATCTTTCAACTCTAAGGATATCATCAAATCATCTTGGAATATAATCATGCAAAACACTAAAGCTAATATTTGTACCCTAAGTCCTAGTGTTATTTACTTCAATAATATTGTAACCACCAACCTTCTTAATATTGCTAATTATTTTAATAAGCAATTTTGTCCAAATGTAAGTCCAAATAATACTAAATATATATGGGAATGAGCTTCACAGCACACACACAATTATAAAAGGTAACAAATCTCCAAATGCCGTAATAGAATTTCTTCCAATTTAACAATGATTATTATAAACAGAATTTTGGCACCACTATGGGTAACCCCCTTTCCTCGTGAATTTATTTATGTCCCACTTCGAAGGAATATGTAAATCTAAATTCCCCTATTTTCTGAGGATATGGGTAAGATATGTCGATGATATTTTCACAGTATTTGACACTAATTGTTGCAAAATAGCTGATTTCCTTAGGAGTCTTAACAGTTTATTCCTGTCCATCAACTTTCAGAATTAGAATATAACAATTGTTTACCTTTTTTAGACAACCCTTACAAGAACCAAAAACAACAATAGAATATAACATTTACAGAAAACCAACTCACAGTAATGATTACCTCCCGATAAACTCCTTTGACCATCGCAAACACAAACTCACCACTTTTCATGCCTTAATATACAGATTATTACATGTCTCCTTAATCAAAGCCAATTTTCAAACAATTAAAGTATATAAAGAAGATTGCCATTGAACATGGATACAGGGAGTCCACCATTGACAGTTTATTAAAAAAACACCCAAATAAAATATCATTGAAAGACGTTACCACAATTATGAGCGATAAACCAAAAAAATATTTTAAACTACCCTATTATCCGAAATTTACTAAAGGCTTGAACAGTATTTTCAAAACCTTAGATGCACAAATCACATACACCAGCAACACAAAATTAAGAAACCTCTTAGGTAACACGAAAGACAAACCTTCACATACGAAAAAATCAGGCATTTACAAAATTAATTGCGCAGATTGTGAATTAGCCTACATAGGTCAAACTCGATGCAGTATTTCTGCCAGGTTTAAAGAATATTTAAGCCACTATAAATAGGTAAGACCTGAAAAATAAGTGTAGCCGAACATATGATCAATACCAACCACAAAATCAGCGCTGAAAATCTTAAATCATTACAACATATTCCCAGCAATTTACTTGACCTGTACAAGAGTTTATTGATTTTAAAAAAAGCCACCTTTTAAATCAGGATAGGGGCCCCATTCCATCACCGCTGTATGCACTTTCCGATGGAAAAAAATTTGAACCTGGGTTTCTTAGTGCCACTTCCTTTACATGGTTTTTCTTTGCTTAGTTGACGGTTACAGCAATCCCCTCACTCCAACTCCTTTCACTTTCCCTATACCTCGGTTAACTGTCTTCTTCAGTTACATCTTGTTGGGAAACTTCTGTATGATTTGAGCAATGTGAGCACTGGCTAGGTTGATACATGGGTTCCATAATTTCTTCAAGCATGACTTTCGTAGAATAAAACTGTTCCTCAACAGACACCCTATCTTGAACGTGATTCTTATTCTCGTTGTACAACTTGAACGACATCTGAACCTCTTGATACATTGCCCACGCTTCTACTACTACCTCAAATCTACTTCTAATCTCTGCCATTTTATGCTTTTCGGAATTATACTGTGCTATGAAATTTTGTGCATGAGTTGTCATGCCTTTATAAATACCCCACTTACGGATGAGGGTCAGAAACTCAGAGGAATCCATGGTATAAACAGGAAAAGAATACAGGGAAAGGAAAGACTCTGATCCCTGACCTGTGCTTGCTGTGACGCTGATCGCCCACCGCTCTCACCTCAGAAGAATGTTTCGTGGAGATGTGGTGGCGATCCAACTTTATATGTTTTTGCCTGATGCTCACGATGAAGCTGCTGTTGTGGTTGGGTTGACGATCCAGTCCAGCACCTTACACGAAGCGATCCGCCCAAATGTAGCGTTCTCAACCGCTACTGTCCGGGAATGCAGCCCGGTTCTGCAATACTGGTGTTTGGCTACATATGACCATAACATGATCACACCATACTTCAATGGACTGTATTTTATTTACAAATGATATTGCACTTTACATAAAACAAAAAAGAGGGGTGAAGTGAACGCAGGGGCCTTCGTCCACCATCTGTTCTCTGTCATGTCTTCACAATAACTCTCTTCATTATTTCCCTGTCTCTTCACCCCACGTCTCTCCTTCCCTTCACATCTCCCCATCCCTCCAATCATGTAACCCATGCAGACCTTCTCACTGCCGATACAATCGCGACAACTCTGGCCTTGAGTCCAGTCCTTGGAGTTCCCACAAACAGATGGCGTGTGCATTTAAATTTCATTCAGCATAAGTCTGAACACCAAAAACTAATAAGTTCTTATGACTATCATAAAAATGTCAAATATAAAATTTCACGTTGACCTGATTAATAGTTTTTGAGTTAGAGCACCCACAAAAAAACTGTCACATACACACACACACAGACATCATCGAGAAAATGGTCAAAACATGTTCAGGGGACCTAAAAACATGTATTTCCATTGACATCTTGAAATTGATTTTTTTCATGAAAACTATACTTTCCCCTATACTACATATGAAGAAAGTAAAAATTAAAAAAGAAGTACACAGATACACACAGGGACCGAACACTTACACAATCTTATACACTCCGGGTTTAGGGGAACTACTCTATGCCAAGGACCCTTGTTTACATGCAAACAACCAGTTTAGGGGAATTGCTCCACGCCAGTTATTGAACACTCGCACAATCTCATACAGTCTGTGTTTAAAAAAGAATGCCTAAATATGTATTTTGGAATCAATGATTCCATCCTCAGTAGGCCGATTGTATCTTTAGTATAATCCATAGCACACATTTTTCTCCTTCATAAGGACTGATTTTGCTAAGAAACTTGACTATATTCTAGACAATGAAAAAAAAATCAATATGTGTTTCATTGATTTTCCGTCAGGGTTATATTTCCCAGGTTCAATTCCTGGTAATAGCAGAATTTTTTCCTGTTTCAAATTATTCCCATATCTTAGGAGTTAGGTAAATATGGTACCTGTAATATGCCTCATATTGATAAATTTCAAGAACAGGGGTTTTTCTACTTTTAATGTTCTTAGCATTATAGCTGTCTTTATAAGGTCTTAACAATTATCTTGCAGTTAATAAAGAGTTCTGTTTCAGTGGTCGTTTATCACGTTTAATGACATTTTGTTTTTAGAAATATTTTGATACTTTTTTCAGATGCAGTCTGATTTATGCTAACAAGTTACATAGTAAAAACATGCTTTAACCTTGAATGTTGATGTTCAAGATATGCCGGTTAAATTTGAATTTTTCCATTTTTTTAAGGGCTCTTTTGGTGCTTTGGATGATCTATCTGCAGCAAAATCACGTATGTGTGAGCTGATGGCCAATCTCACTAAGAATCCTGGTGATTTTGACCAATCATTGACTCCACTTAAGGAAACATTCATTGTGTGGCTACAAGACCCTCTTATTGTCCGTTCTCTTGTGGATGCTATCATAGACCAGGTAATAAATTATTTTCTTATACAGTAGTTCTTCTATCTGTGGAGTTTATTTTCCTGGAAAACACAAATAAGAATCAGTTTTTTGGCAATAGTAATTCACTTTTATATGATTAAAATTCAAGTATTTTTGAATTTTCTATATTTATAAAGGATATTTTTCATAACCATGTATTAAATTGTGGGAATTATTTTTGTTTGAACAATATGTGAATGTTGTTTGAGTGGTTCAAGGGTAAGATTTATGGGCAAGGGCAGTGGCGTAACAATATGTTGGCATGGATGGCCAAATACCTTGGACCTCTGGGGAGGCCCTCGATTTTTCCAAAATCTAGAAAAAATAATTTTTTTAGCAATTTCTATTTTGTGTACTAATTTCTAAATGACTTTCCAATTAATCATTAGTATTGGACAATATACAGTAAAACTTCGTTATTTCAAAGTTCAGGGGACCACAAATATAGAACTTCGAATTATCCAGGTTCGAAATAAAGGAACTTTAAAAAAAATCGAAATTTCTTACGATCCGTTACTTGAACAGTGAAATCGCAATAAAGTCTTATCTATCCATTCTGCTAAAAACGTATTGACCTTACAAGTTTGTACACCCGGCAAATTCATTAACATAGCTGAAGTGGCCACTTGATTCATGAACACCAACGCATGTGAAAAATAGGATCGAGTGAACATCCCAATTTTCTCAGTGTGTATTTCAGGTTACTCTTTTATGCCACGTTTCGGAAGAAGACTTTCAACCGCGCATAGTCAGCCTAAAGATTACAAAAATGCGTGCTAAAATATTGGGAAAATGCTTGTATGAAATATTGTCTAGATCAGCGGTTCCCAACCTTTTCCAGTCTACGTACCCCTTTCATGAAAATGGACATTTTCATGTACCCCTAAAAAACCATAAACTGAAAATAGTTCAAGAATATTGTCAAATGATTTTCAAAAACTAGGTTATTTAATTTGTTAAATAAATTATAATAAGAAAAAATTGTTTTGTAATTAAATACTGCAATGATAACAATGACAAGTGTTCACAATGCTGTAGCTTATCCACAGGGATTATCATTAGCACTGCATTCAAAATAACTCAATATATTTCAGAAACAAAATCAAAGTTTATTTTAAAAACATCAAACCAAAACAGATACAAATTCTGTTATACACTGAAACGGTTTTTTCTTTGGATGTACATGAAAAACTTAACTTACATAAGTAACAAGAATAATCTTGTTAGTTAGTTAACTAATATTTATTAATGACACTAATTAATGTGATGCCTGCGCTTGTTTTAGTTTGCACAGTTTCTCAAAATCTGGTGCCACTGAAGACAGATAAAGGCGTAAATCTGGTTCAGCATTGAATATATTTCTCTACTTGGTTTTTAGATTTACGTACAATGAAAACGCTCTTTCACACATGTATGTCGTTGTAAACGGCAACAAGACTACAATTGCTTTATCTGACAATGATGAGTATTCATTTCTTAAAGAAATCCAAAAATTTATTAATGATTTATTCTTGAAATCCACCTTCAATTGATAATCACAAGATATATCAATCAATTTCTCTTTCTCCCCCACACTTAACATATTTATCGAGTTGATGGTGATAGCATCCAAATCAAAATTATTACCATTAGGCATAGACGGGAAATATTCAGTGAAAGTTTTACCTTATAAATGTGCAATTATATTATTTTTTATTTCTTTTTCCAACTGAAGTGTATTTTCTTTTAAAAAAGCATGTAATGTACAAAAAATCTCTGTCTGATTCGATTCTAAGCAATTTTTCCAGAATTGAAACTTTCTTATCATAGATTCAACTCTATCTTGTACATTAAAGATAGGCGTAAACTATTACTGCACATAACTAAGATTACGTGTACTATATCTAATATGTAATGCTTACCTTCCTAATGACATGGGGAACATAAAACCGCTCTTTCTGATAGATGTGGCAAAATGACTTCAAATGTTTCAAATATGAGATTTCCTCGTTGACCCTGTTTTCAAATGAGTAGTTGAAAAAGTATGTGCTGTTCTAAAAGAGATGAAACCACTAATGCAGGGAAAGAACGTCTTTTTACTGATCCCCTTATGAATAAAGTCCACATATTACACACAACCACACCATGAATAAAGACCACGTAATAAAGACCACTCTGTGAATACGAGCATGGTAACTGGCCTAACAATTGATGTCAATGACATTATTATGGGTATTCAATTAATTATTAAATCACTGTTGCGAATAAAAGTTTTGAACAATTTCTCCATTATCATTGATTTTTAATTATTAATTTGCAACTTAAAGTACTATGGCACTTATTTTAGTAATATAGACGCGAAGTAAGTCGATAGAAAAGAAAGATTAAATTAAAGTAACTGAACTCAGAACCTTCAGAAATGTATAAAATATCGTAAAGTCCGTAAAAAATTAAAGTTAGCAGCTTTTAATGACTTGGGTCTAGAAAATTTTGAATCGCCTAGGTATAAACTTCTTTTAAATTGAAAAAATTGCTAATATAAATTTAAATTTGGCTGCCATTACAGATTTTTTGTCGCGTACCCCCTGGAAGTGCTTCGCGTACCCCCAGCGGTATGTGTACCCCAGGTTGGGAAATGCTGGTCTAGATAATAGATAGGAACCATCATGTAGTAATTTTCTCCAATCTCATTCAGACTTTCCATGCCATCGGTATGATCAAAAATAATTAATTAATTAATTCTTTATTAGCTTTATTAGCAATTTCATACATTGCATTGTAATTTTATTTCCATCCATATTACACAGCTGTAATAAAATATACATGCTCTCAAAATAACGTGGTCGTATTTGTTATGATGTGATGATTTTACAATTATGTACTTACGAATTCTTTTCTGCAATATGTACTAAACGCATTCTCCCTTTGGGACTGCTAGCAAGGGGATTTATGTAAATCCATGAATTGTTTCATGCAGGCAGCAGGGAGGGGTAGGGGTCATGCTTACAATTAGCGTAGAGCACCGAGTTTTAGGGAAGGGAAAACTAAAAAGGCAAACATAAGCATGACGTATTTTATGGATGATTTCTTAAAATCGTAAGAAACCCTATTAACCCCTCAGAGTCGTTCTGCATACCCAGTATGCAGGACGAAAACTTCATATGCAGTCGTAATGGGTACGCTGTGGAGATTGCTAATTTCTGTGTATTTTTAAGCAATAAATTTTCTTAAATCTGAAAAAACTTGATATATTTCATAATAGTAACCTTGGACCTTCCTATTGTGCTTAATTTCGCAATTTTTAGTTTTATTTTTACCTATATTATACGTCAAATTTTGATTGAATTTTCGCATAGTTATGCAGATTGTGGGTTCTAAAAACCCCCAATTCAATGCTGAGACTAACCAAACTTCTGCATGAAAGCTACTGTGTGGTGGAAGGGATGCAGGCACTGTTTATCTACTTTGTGATGTCTCTCACTCTTGAGATGAATATTTTTTTCTTATTCATCAACACTAGAGAGCTATATGGAAAGGTAGGAGGAATGGTCTTAGGATCAGGGCTAGTGCTTGGTTCAGCATTTCTTGAGAACAATATAATGAGTGTGAGAGAAACAATTATCTGACATCATTGCACAAACAAGCCCATTCTAAGATATTTACAATGCTACCTCTTGACTGAAAGCGTGATCAGAGCACATGGGACGCGCTTGGATCACTCAAAAAATATTCTCTTGCCACTCTGAGGGAAACATTTATGCTGTACAGAGGCAGCTATTGTTCGTTATTTTTCTGTTGTTACTTTGTTTAATTTCTAAGAGATTAAAAGAGTCGAACTTATCATGTCGTCAACCAATAGCAAAATGCAAGCAATACCTGGTGATGAAAAGTAGATGTAAATCTTACTTGAAAGTGATTCGGAAAAAAGTGTCAGTTCAGAGAGTGATAGTGAGAATAACATTGAAGATCGTGCTCAAATTACTAAGGTAAAAACTTATATTTTTTAGCTAAAAAGTACGCAAAATCCTATGATGTTGGCCGGAGACTACTCCTAGCTTTGAATTACACACTATTTCGCATTATCCGGAATCGAAATAACGAGGTTTTACTGTAATTCTAAAGTTTTGTTTCCAATTTTTCCAATTATTTAATAACAATGTTGTTGCCCTAAGCCCTAAATGTTTGCTTGGTTGTATTGATATGCATGTACTTAGTATAATTCTTTGTCTTCTGTGAGTATTAATGTAGACGTGTGTTGCAGTGAATTTACTATCGATACTCACAATTTGTATAACCTATTTAGAAATCTTCATGTAAGATGTGCAGTCCCTTTTTACTTTCTTCATATACGTAGTATAGGGGAATGTATTGTATTCATGAAAAAAAATCAACCTCGAGTTTATTTTATTTTATTTATTCAGTAATTCCACATAGAGCTCTGGCAACCATTTTACAGTGGAAACAGTAACAATAGACGACACATACAACCATGACCAAGGCGGGACTCGAACCCGCGACCCTAGCATTGGGAGCCAGACGTGCTAGCCACCCCTCTACTCCTCAACGGAAATACACGTTTTGAGGTCCCCTGAACACGTTTTGACCATTTTCTCGATGATGTCTGTGTGTGTGATGCTTTTTTGTGGGTGCTCTAACTCAAAAACTATTAATCAGGTCAATGCAAAATTTCAATTTAACATTTTTATGAAAGTCAGAAGAACTGATTAGATTTTGGTAAAAATCAGTCAACCAGAAGTGTCACTTATCCGTTATTGTGAAATATTTGCTTTAATATTTGATAAATGTAAAAATATATTGGAGTAAAAGTTTTAGGAAATTTAATTTTCTACAAGCTTTGTTTGAAACATTTTTACACATAATGCATTGTTTAAGAGATACCTTATATTTTTAGCTGCCACCACCATCCCACCTACCGATGACTATTGTTAACAATTGAGTCTTAGTTACGTCTTAGTAGCGCTCTTTTTTCTTTTCTTAATTGTTGGAACTTTGTGGCTATATCCAATATTGGAAGGCTATGGTTTGAGTTTATTTCTGTTCTTTGTAAAGTCTAAATTTTTCTTGCAGTTTTATTATTATGCAACCTATTTGGAATTTTCAGAAATATTACAGATATGGAGAAAGTCATGTGGTGGCCACATCAGATTTTTTTACTGACATTTTAGGAAAAAGGTGTATGGGATACATGAGTAAATATGGTAACCTAGTTATTTACTCTCTAAAATAAGACCTGAGTTGACAAAATAACATCAATAGCAGGTTGCCTTGCCAAATGTTATCCTATGTAAAATTATGGTCTAGGTCAGTGGTTCTCAAACTTTCAATTGTCATGGCCCCGTTGAATATCATGCGGCCCCCTTTGCATTAAAACAGTAAAAATAAGAAACTTTATTGCAAATTTTTTAATTTTATGTAACTATTAATACTTTTTATCACATTGTTTTTTCCCGAAATTCCCTGATAAAAATTTATTATTCATGAAAGCTGTATTTCACCTTGCATCCAAAATAGTTTCACGGCCTCCTGGGGTGCCACTTCCCACAGTTTAAGAAACACTGGTCTAGGTGACACCAAATGAGATTCTCAGTAAAACTTCATTCAGAACTGGAATGTAGTCAACCCCTAAAATGTCAAAATTATAGTAATGTCCAGACTTTTAATTTTGAAGGAATTTGTTAGGAAAAATGCTGTGTTACACAAGTAAACATGTTGGGTGGAGGTATTTTAAAGAATGTTCGCAGGTGTTTGTAGTTGAATGTACTGCATGGAAAACCTCTCTATATATCAAAAACTTTTTCGCAAGGATTTGAAAAGTGTGTATAGCATGTCCTCAAATTAACATTGCTTCGATTAATGCTGATTTTCATTAACGTCATTCTTAAATTACTACTCATATTCAAATTAACATTGCCAGTGATCCGAGTTAACATTGTCCTTATTTGGTGCTGAAACGATACATACAAAATATACTGCTTAGATGATTCTCATGCACAACTGTTGCACAGCAGTTTTGTGAGTTGTGCAGAAAGGAAGAAGACCTGCTATAAACTTGAAATTGCTTTGTAGTATTTGGATAACTTGAGTTTAATGCCGGTAAAAAATTTCATTATGGTTGATACATTGAAGTTACATGGTTTCTTAAAGTAAATTTCACGCTGAATCCAATTATGCATGTATAAATTTTCTAAAAACTCTGAAAATGCCTTAACTTTTAAAAAACAATTTTTAGTTTTATTTTGTGTATATCATTCTTTATGGTATACATGGTGTTCGGAAACTATTTGCCCAAAATGAGAGGGATGATAGAAGGGACCAAAGGTAGTAATATGACAAAGGTCCCAGAGTTCGGCATCGCTTTACCTAGGATCCAGAGAGCCTCAAAGTGCGGCTTTGGTGCCTGTTTGGTTAGACAACAAAATATATGAGTCCACTAGATGTCAGCATTATCACATACTTACTACCTGCCTGACCTTCTGTATGCACCAGTCATTTACTTGTGGTATCATCTGTTGGTTGTGCTGGTCCGCTGTCGGTGTGTTAACTCCACATCAGCGATACACGTGGGTGGAAAAAGCTGATAGGCATCTGGTCTACGGCATAGCCCGCTTTTGTGGGAGACGTGCTCAAGATATTTACAGGACAATGTTTCCTAACTGGCAATGTCCCGATTATCGGACATTCAGTTCCTTGGACCGACAACTGACAGCAATTGGTGCGTTCAAGGTAAGAGTTAGAAAGGTGCTAACTTGGTCATTTTAGTGGTGAGAATACCCTAATTTGGGGAGGTGACCCAATTTTTACCCCATTTTACAGGCAAAAACTCATGAAACAGGACATCCCTGGGTAGTGCATACCATTCAGTTTGAGGAGGCTGTACTTGATAGGTTTGAAGAAAACCCCTCAACTGGTACTCGTGCCGTGGCAAGGGAATTGGGCACTTCTAATTCCACAGTTTGGAAGGTGCTACATGAAAATCAACATCACCCTTTCCGTAAGCAGAAGGTGCAGACTCGGGGGCCTGATGATTATCCTGCTCGACTAGATTTCGTGCAGTGGTTTTTGCATTGCACAGAAGAGGAACCTGATTTTCCATCAATTGTTTTATTCACTGATGAAGCTAGATTCACCTATGAGGAAATGTACAACTCCCACAACAGTCATATCTGGGCCTATGAGAATCCACATGCTACTTTTCAACATGGCAATAAAAAAAAATTTGCTGTCAATGTGTGGGTGGGTATTGTTGTCAATGACTTGATTGGACCTACTTCCACCCCGCCTTAACGGTAACATTTACAAGATCTTTCTTGAGGAAACCCTCCCTGAACTACTGCAAGATGTACCTCCCGGCTCATTCCTCCCTAATGATGCATGAGTACCTCAATGCTGCATTCCAGAACAGATGGATAGGACGGGGTGGACCGATTGCCTGGCCACCTCGATCCCCTGATCTCACTCCTATTGATTTTTTTCTGTGGGGTCACATGAAGAGTGTTGTTTATGAGATGCCGGTTCAGAGTGAAGAAGATA
The DNA here is from genome assembly GCA_028673005.1 of Tanypteryx hageni. NCBI lineage: Eukaryota > Metazoa > Arthropoda > Insecta > Odonata > Petaluridae > Tanypteryx > Tanypteryx hageni. Next base: position 119,493,985 of record CM054112.1, read on the forward strand.
TGGTAGCAAGAATTGCCGTCGCGGCCGGTGATGTTAGAACCATGCCAGAAATCTCTGGACGAGTATGTCAATAACTACTGCGTCGATTGAGGCTCTGCAATGAAGTAGGGGGGAGACATTTCGAACACTTGCTCTTATGACCCAACGGAGACATTAAATTTGTAAGAGTAATTAATACTGGGTTGTTTATTACATTTACCTTTTCCTACTACAACCCAGGTGGCTGAGTGACCAGCTGGTTGCCTAACCTAAAAGGCACCAAAGCCTCATTTTGAGGCTCTCTGGATCCTAGGAAAAGCGACGCCAAACTCTGGGACCTTTGTCATATTACTACCTTTGGTCCCTTCTATCATCCCTCTCATTTTGTGCAAATAGTTTCCGAACACCCTGTATACAACATTATATCTATGCTTTTATTGAACACAGGGCCATAGTGACCACTCTTGGCACCCTGGGCAGAGGAGTTTTTGGCACCCCAAAATTATCTAATAAAATTATAAGTTAATATTTTTAAAAGGATATTTAACCAAAAATTAGTCCTGGTTTGGACTTCTTGTTCTTCCTCTTATTTTCTTGTAACTCACATTTTATCTAGTGTATAATAAGATTTCCATTTGGCACCCCCTTATGAAGGGCACGTGCCCCGGTTGCCCTGCCCTCACTATTGCTCTGATTGAACAAAATGGGACAATTTTTTCTGTGACTTCTGTAATAATTATAAATAAAGACTTACTTAAAAAATTATGATATTTATGAAATGTCTTTTAAAAATAAGAAACAACATTTATTTCAAATTTTCAGCTAAGACATGAAAAAGTTGATCTGCAAGAAGCTTTTTCCCTATGTGGTTTAGAAGGGTAAATTCATTGAAAGAAATGTGTAAAAAAGTTGAAATATTTTTTGAAAATTATTGTGTATCAATAACTTGAATAGTTTTCATGAAACTGATAAATATAGAAAAGTGTGGGTGCACTATGGACATATAGGCAATTGGTTTATTTTCTCTTCTCTCCAGCAGAGTTTGTGTATGACGTAAGATAGCATAGAAGATATAATTTAAAGATGTCATGTTTTACCTAAATCCTCAAGTTGAAAGTTATGAATTTTTAAATAGTTTCGTACTAGTATCACAGTTTTTTAAAATCTCCTTTGACCTCACGAGTGATATTTCATTAAATGTTCTCTGCCGGTGAGGGGTTAATGTTTGGGATGTCAAACCACTAGACATTTCATTATGAGTAACTCATGTTAACAGTATGCCCTTATTTATAGCTGAATTAATTTATTTGCCACCAGCATTTTCTATTCCTTAAAAATGGTAACACTGATCTTTTCCCTTTAGTATAAAAAAATTTCAACTATGGATTTTATGTGATTTTGGTCATGAGAACTTTTGATGTATGATGAACAATTTTGACTACATCTTTTACACAATCTTTTTTTATGCTTCCAGTCTATCACGGAGACCAACTTCCGATACAATGGTGCTCGTCTGTGCAGTTTTCTCTACAATGCATCTAGCTCTGTTGCTAGCTCAGAATTTCGAAGTTATTTAATCAACAGGTATGTGAGTGCTGGAAAGTAGAATTGAATTGGGAAAGTTGTTGCTTTTGGAAATGTCAATGTAAAAATTGAGAATTTTATTTTTCTCATTATTTATTTTGGTTCAGAAAAGAGATTTTTGTAATGTCATTTTAATTTAACAACTGATTACATCATTTGCTTGTGATCATGGAAGTGGTCTCCTAAATGATTTAAATTTCCAGATAGAGTCTGCTGAGCAGGATTTTTCTGTCTTTCTTGAGTTGCATTGCTGATGTTGCAAAATTATTTACATGCATGGAAAGTAATAACAGTATTGTATGAAAAACTGCGATGTTGCCAGTTGTTTAGTATACCAGTTACTATGAACCAAAGATAGTGCCTCTAGAGAGATGTGGGAACTACCTAATGGTGAAAAAGTGCAAAATATTATCAATCATATTATCAAAAGTAATAACATATACCTAGGTTATTGAAAGAATCCACAAGAAATAAAGCCTAGTAAAACCATAGAAAGAACAAATTATGCAATTTAAAAAATATTCCTTTTTTATATAATTTAAAAAAACATTCTAAAAATGGAAAAATGAAATACAAGTTGAAAAACTGAAAACAAATAATTAAATCTTAATGTTTTACTCTTTCTTATTCACAATTTACATATATATTTCACCTTGTATTACACATTTGTAGTTAACTATTTAATATTAAATCAAAAAAGCAGTAATGAAAATTTTAATACCAAAATTAAATTACACCATATATATGCTAAAGATATTCTTGACAGTATCTTATATATTTGCTTTAGTATGGTAAATTTTAAAACGGCTAATTCTGGCGAGGTATAAAAATGATCTTTCGTTAGACAATACCCTTTAATTTTTGCAAATCTCCGATAAGACATGGTTTGTCCAAAAAATGGCATAGAAAGTATTGGTCTTGTTGACCAATAAAATTCCTGTTCAGGCTTTCTCATAATACTTGGCAGCATAATAAGTGCAAAAAAAACATGCATTTCAGGACCACTGGTGGCACACCATTGTTCTTTTGAACCAGATGGTTTAACACACATACACTGATTAGCCTAGTTATTTGTCTCATTGGTAATATAACCAATGAGGTCATCATCAAAAAACAGTTCAAAGAACTGCAAAACACCACCATCTGATCAACTTCGAAATTTATCGAAGAACCACCCTCAAAATAGAACCAAGCCGGTGCAGGAGGAGGGGAGCCTGAATTATTCACTTCACATCACTGTCCATCTTGCACAGGTTCCTCTGCAACTTTGGAATTGGAGTTTGTCTCTTCCGAGAAACTTGATTCTGGTCTGGTTTGCGGCAGGGGTGAGACCCTAAGGCAAGAGGCGTGGTAGAAGTGGGAAGTTCCTTCATCCACAAGATATTTCCCAAATTGGGGATGTATATATATATATATATATATATATATATATATATATATATCCCCAATTTGGGAAATATCAACTACGGAACATAGAAGCAAGATGAAGGTGTTCTTTTAACCACAGTAAAAAGTTAAGCAAAATGGGAGGATTTTTAAAGCGATTTGAACTACATTTTTCATTTTTTTAATGTTTTTCTCTTTTAATTTTTCCCATTTAAATAACAGGGGAATGAGAATATTGTTGGATTAACAATCTACTTGACAACCATTATAAACAATACCTAATAATTATATTACTGTAATTGTCGACAAACTTTTTGGCAGGTTTTTATTGGTTGTCTGGCCACCTAATCAGAGATCGGGACATTATTGTTTATATACCTTTGTTACATTATATGTTTACCTAAAAAGAATGATTAACTGTACATGTTAATGAAACAATACATCCATAACCCTCCAGAACTTTTATTGTAGCAACAACTATAAGCAGACTACTATTGTCATTTGTAGCAACGAGTATAAACAAAGTACGATTTCGAGCCTAAGTTAAGACGAATTCCGTTATAATTTTTGAAATGGCAGTTTCCCTTAAAACCATTATATAATTATTCCTGCAAGATTTATTTTGAAAGATTTTGACTCCGAATAGGTTATTTAAAACGTTATAAATTAGCTTGAGGATTTTTAATTACACAATTTTATGCTGTGTGTAAATTAAATTGAAGTCTTTAAAAATCCAAATCGAGGTACTTTTCGACAGGATGAACCATCTAATAATAAGATAATGACAGATATATAGTTTAGCAGGGAGATTTTCCGTAATTTACGATTTAAATGGATATGAAAATACATTACATTTTAATTCAATAATTCTACCTTTAACTTATTTTGTATTAATTGATACCTTATTTTTGTTATCTTATTAAATAATTTATGCTTATATTCGTTAATATTTGTGATTAATTGTAACCTTTTCTTTAAATTTCATTTTGAATTATAGTAAACTAATGTTTTTAAGTAGTTTTGCTGACAATACAATTTTAAAGCAAATGATGAACAACAATATTTTTTGTTATAAGTGAGCAAATGAAAACTGTTATATATGCGAATCGTGTATCAGGCTCTCTAGTATACTAATAAAGCAAAAAGTTTGTATGTCTGTCCATTAAAGTCTAGGGCACTTCTGCTTTACCTAGAAGGTTGAAATTTTGAATGTTGGTACCTTTCCAAAATTCATTCAAGGGAAAAATCCAAAAGCTGCATATTTATTAGTTTAAGTAAGACAGATAAAATTTTAATCTTGGATAATGGCTTTAGTTCAGTTTTCAATGCTTGATGGAGTTGATGCATGTTTGTGTAGTAATTTCGAAAAATGAAGTGAATTGTTGTTTATTATTTATGTATGAATAATAATTTTGTAAGGAGAAAAATAGTTTAATGTATAACTTATTAAAATCATACAGTTATGAATTTCTTGATGCCGCTTTTACATATTTTCTGCCTTTAACCTGGATTGAAAGTTAATGTTAAGCATTACGGGATAATTTTTAAAAGTGAGATTTTTCCCTATTGAAATCTGGGAGTTCTACTGTACTTAAGTGATCAACAAAATGTCCTAAGGCAGTTAATAAAGGAATTAAAACTGGGGAGACGGATATCCTACATATAGAAGAAGAAGTCCACATGATGGGGAATTCACTGTTGAAATTGATAGATTTACATGAGCAATGCTTTTCTCATGGTCATTTTTAGGTAGCATGCTCATGAATAAACAGTGGAAATAATTTGTACATTCTTTTGCAAAGTGGGAAGACCCTCAACATAGTCTATAAAGAATTATTGTAGAATGTTTTAAATACATTATTCAAGTTGAGTCAAGGAATAGGAAATTTAATTCAAAACCATGAAGATTGTAGGTACTTGCCAACAGGGGGACTTTACAAGATATTACAAGGGGCTCATCATTGGAGAAAACAAAAAAGAAAGAAATTCTCCTGAATCACTATTTTGGCAAATTTTATACTGGATCTTACTCAATAATTTCAGCTGTTATTATTCATTTCTAAGTTCTGCCATCATATGATGGACAATTACACTAGTGTATATATATATTAACTAGGGGCCTGTTGCAGTACTTCTGCAAACATTTAGGGAACTTTGGATGAAGTGGCCCAATGCGATAGTTCCTATAATTGTTATTAGTTGAACCACTTTTATTGCCTCTCAAAATAATCATATAGTTCACACCATTTTCATAACCAAAAACACACAACTACACGAATAATCTAACACTTACCAGTACACAACAGTTTTTGTTTTTTGAAATGAGAAAAAAGACTGCTATGACTGGGAATCGATCCCAGGTCTTCCACTTGCCAGGCGGATATTCTACCACTGAACTATCGTAGCAGATCAATTTTCTCATTTCTGAACGCGGATGTTTTCTTGGTTGTGACAGAACTAGCCAAGTTAGTATCAAACTGCCCCAACAGATGTCCTCGAAGAGATACATTGAATGAAACTCCTCCCTCTCAAATGGTGAGATTGCCAAGCAAGAAATTGATGGAATAAAGTGATCTGAAGATCCTATGCAGACAGGCATAAGCTGTAAAGTTGGGAATAATTTTAAAACGAGAAAAAAGACTGCTATGACCGGGAATCGAACCTGGGTCTTCCACTTGCCGGGCAGATATTCTACCACTGAACTATCGTAGGAGATCAATTTTCTCGTTTCTGAATGCGGATGTTTTCTTGGTTGGGACAGAACTAGCCAAGCTAGTATCAAACTGCCCCAATGGATGTCTAACCGAGATGAACAATGCCGGCTACCCTAGCAACCTCCTTTATGAAATGTGGAAAAACCGGAGAAAATCGAATATAAACTTAAAATATGAGCAAACACGAATTAAACAACAGAATAGGCGGTAAGAATAAGAATCTTCATTTCTTTCTACACGAAATGATATAAATCTCGAGTGATAGTCTCATTTGTAAGATATTTTAAAATGTTAAAGAATAAAGGTCTACACATCGTATTCTAGCCGTTTATGTGTTAATGAAATGCAAAAATGACAACTATCCTGGTATCAAACCCATGCCTTTTGGGGGATGATGACCCAATTAAAACCTGCAAGAATTCGCACTGAGTATTCAGGCGAAAGATTCGTCGAAATCGAAGAGACAGTTCTCGATTTATTTGCATTCATGCCGGAAGGTGATGTCACTTGAGGCTTCAGATGCAGGCAGGCAGGGATGCATGCAGAGGCACAGCGGTTATAATATATTAGATAAAAGTGTGTGTGGATTCATTGCCTGGGATTTGTGTTTTATTGTGTTTTGACAAATTTCCCGACTAGGTAGGAGACTGAAATTTGGTTGGAATGCTTCATTCGGATATCACAAGACTGACAAAAAATCCCCAAAAAAGATCCAGGCTCGACTCCATTAGATAATTTCTATTTCCCATAAGATAACACGTAAAAATCGATTTTTTGATTTACAGACTTACTTTTTTGCAAATTACAATTAGAAAAAATTAACATATGATCTTCTTACCTGGATCGTTTTAAATAAAAATAAATGTTTCTTATACTTATCGTCATATTTTTCCTACGATTTGAAATCACTCAATTTTTACGTTTAAATCATATTTATTGGAAAAATTTGAGCTTTTTAATGATATGTTGCCTTGCCAACCATTTCATTGTTAAACCTCAGCATTGTATTGTCGTGTCAATCCTTGTACTATATCCGTAAGGAAAGCGTGCTTTGGATGCTTTAATACAAGAGAGAGAGAGAAGGAACGGAAGAATGGAGAGAGATGGGGAGAGCGAGGGAGGGAGACAGAGAAAAAAAAGGAGAGTGAGAGATAGATAGATAATATTCTTTATTAGTGTGAGATTGATACTTGGAAGTCTCTTTTTCCATTGAAGGAAAGATAGGGAGAGGGCAGGAGTATGGGAGGGAGGAGGTTTGAGAGAGAGGAAGAGAGAAAAGGAGAAGAATGGGATGTGCCTTAAATTTAATTTCCGAGAAAACTTCATTGCAGCCATTTGCTGGGAAAACCTCAAATCTTTCTTTTTTTCTGTTATGACAAGCTGCTAAAAGGGGGAGGTGTGTCTTAGATTCGGGGTTTTCTTGGATTTGGGTAAATACGGTAATTCCCTAATCAATCTAGGGTAATAATAATTTTCATGTTTTCTGTAGTAGTTATTAAGTAGTTTTTATTATTTAACTAATTTCATTATATTTTGTAACAATTCCCCTGATAAGTAACCCCTTGCAAATGAAATATTTTTTGGAACTCTTTGTGGTTGCTTAATGAAATGACTTTTCATATATGTAACTGGATGAATATCTTTTTGTCAAAAAATGCTTAAGTTTTCTTTTATCTTGATTTTGTTACCCATAGTAATATTAAATTGCCTTTTTCCTAAGGTGTACAGCTTTATCATCTTCTAAAGAGTCTCTACATGTTTATGGCTTCGCCATATTTTTGGCGGAGCTGTTTATGCAGTTAGAGATTGCTCAGGGCACTGGTCAACGCATTAATGCTCTAGGTGAGCAACTGTTTCTCCTCCTGGAAGCATTGGTGTCTCAAGCTATTGCGGCAAATGCTGAGGCCCAGCAGGCAGGCACACAAGCATCAGTGGTTGCAGCTGAGGCTCAAGGCGAAAACCTTAAATGTGTTTGCCAAGCACTCAAGGTCAGGGAGTGTTTCTCACATTTTGCTCTGGAGTTAGCTTACAGCCAATATTTTGCATGCTTTCTAACTTTTCAGTAGTTGGATTGTTGTGTATAATTATTTTCAAAGAAAGTAACAAACATTTCTAGTAAGAATTTATAATATCTAATTATTATTTTTAAGTAAATTTGATACCAAACCAAAATCCTACCTATGTATTTCAAACCTTTTGGACTATAGTGATATATTAATTTTTTAATTCATGTGTACACTGTTCACAATTTAATAGTTAATTTTTCTATATTTTCTGTGTATTAATTTGATCATCTACATATACCAGATAAGATGGATCTTATTATCTAATACATACAGGCTGCACATGGCTCAAGTGCTGTTGCCTGGAGATTGCGTTGGTTTATTTACAAGTTTAGATCTTGGTGTATGGTGGTTTTTTTAAGCGCTTGCAGTATGCAAGCACCAACAACTTGTATAACAGAATATGTGGAAATGTTTGCTTAGTAAAAGCTATTAAAGCTAATTTCCTACCTTGTTCCCTTTCTTTGAAATTATAACTTAAGATAGTATACAGTCGAATGTCAAAAATCCGAACATACCTAAAGTCCGAACACAGTGCAAATGTAGCATGAATTAAAAAAAACAATATATATAGATGCTTCGTACTTATGATATCATTATATATAGACGTTCCTTACAGAGGAGGATATAACATACTAGTAGAAGGTACTTGCATACTGCAAGCATTTAATCACACCTTGAAAAAAAACATTAATTTTCAGAGGAATATTTCCTTAATTCTAAAGATTTCTCCTCTGGACGGGTTTTTGTTTTTTCATTATAACAAAGAAACAATTTTTCCTCACTAAACATTGAACACAATAGTTCAGCTGTATAACAAAACTCAGTTACACTAACAATTTCAAAATGACATAAGTTCAGGGGCGGATCTAGAAACTCCCCAAGGAGGGGGAGATCGACCCAATTGCCCCTTCCCTCTTGATTCTGCCTCAGCCGACGGCCATACATTTTGAAAATTCCCATCCCCATCAGAATGTATCTTTCCCTTGTCATACAATCTTAATCTTCGGCGTAGAAACAAGGGATGTTGCGCGGAATGAATTTAAGAACGCACGCAGTGGGTGGCAATGGGATTGTCCAAGGGAAGGGTGATCGCCCCTCCCATGGATCCGCTACTGCATAAGTTCAATCCATTGCTACAGAATTCTCACAACTGCAACCTCGATTGATATCCATCTTGTCTGACTTAACTGAATTAATTTCAAAGGAATCATTCCATAGTTAATTTTAGAATAAAGTTTCCTATATCTAGCCTGTCCAATAGGTGAATGAGAGAACCAATTGTATGTTTCTTTAATAAGAAAACCTAGATTTTGTGGTAGACATTCATGGACGGCATGTGAAATTGCAAGCTGTAGTGAGTGGCACATACAGAAGCAAATGGGAAATCTCAATTCTTTAACTCAGCATACAATCCATTATTAATACCAGTCATTACAGATGAATTATCAGTCCCGAGAGGAACAAGACTCTGCAAATCTATTTCATAATTTCTTAAGGGATTTTTTAAAGCCATGCATATTGCATCTGCATTACATTCAATTAAATCAATCATGTCAAGAAACCACTGAAGAAGGTCTCTCGGCTTGTCGCAAAATTCTTTCTGTGGCCGAGCAACTGGACCTGCATTTTAGGGCAGGAAACCATTAAAGGATTGCATCATATAGAATTTTAAAATCCCATTGGGTACTGCAGAATTTCAATGTACATTTGTGATATTACTATGCCACTTTTCTAATTTAGTCGGTGGCCTTCGGGGCACTTTCCAAGTTGAGTGTCTTACGGCAAGGAAAACCTATGCAAGGGGTGTACCTAGGTAATTTTTTGGTTGTCCTGGTTTTCCCAGCCACTCCTTTCTATTTTTGAAAATATGCCTCCGGCTGGATCGCCACCCTTGGCATTCTCAGACTAGACCAATGCAATCTGTTTTATTTGGAATTCATTTTTCTTCTCATTGAAGGTAGGTTAAAAAATAAATTACATGAGAAAAAAGGCGTCAAATTTAATGCTAAAATTGAAAAAGCGCTAAATCAGCACCATGGCACTAAATGCCAAAAAAAGGTGCTAGACAAAACAAAAAAGCACTAAATCTAGCGCAAAAAAAACGTTAAAATGGCAACACTGTGCAAGATTACTTTTGTATAATAAATCCAGAAACAAAATTCTAAACAACATCTGTACTTTTCATCCTCTTTCATTTTTTGCAGACGGACCACATTTTCGTCTCATGTATACTTTGGGCCAGTGTTTGCTATGATGACACTCCAGACAGAACAACACTGAAAAATTAATGGGCCGAACTCTTCTCTCTCTCTCAAAAGTCTTCCCTTCTCCCAAACTTACTCAGAACAAATAATATACCTTTTCCTTTGCAACCTGTGAGGGTGTAATACACTATGAAAAGATTTCCCAGGGACTACACAGCATCAACTTGGCAATTTCCCTCCTATCCTTAAAGTTCCATAATGTTTACCTACTGCCCTGGCCTATTTTCTTTAGAACTTTATATTCACCAAGAAACCCCAACCGGGGAGACAACAACTTCCTTTCAAAGGAAGAAATCCACTCTAATCGCTGCCTGTTTCTTGACTGTTAATAGCCAAGAATTCCTTTCCAAAATGTGTTCCCCTAGGCTATGGAGTTGCTAAACGTTTGGTGTCAAATATTCTTTCTGTTTAGATGTTTTCCTAAGAATTCAAATCTAAACTGTAAAAGAGAAAACAATTGGCAAATAACAGAGAAAATAAGAGGAAAGATGCACACATCGTGTGTGCATACATGCCTGGCAGAGGCGTTCTTTACGATTTATGCAATCATGCCAAATAAGATAAATATTGACGACTTACAATTAGTATAATGTCTAAGAACTGAAAAATATGCCAGTAGTGATGCCAAGGAAATATAGATTTCTTTGTTTCACTGACTTATTTCCTAATCAGTTCTAATTAATAAAACAATTGATAATTATTTAAAGCATTACTCATTTGAATAGCAGTAATATAATCTCTATGTTTACATTAATTCCTTGATTGTAAATTACTTCTGAGATGAAACTTATCAACTCTTGTTATAGTGGGCTTTTACTGTATTTACAAACCTTGAAAATTAATTTAAATTTTCATTCTCTAGCAATAATGTGGCTCTTTAGTTAGCAGGATGGCAGTTAGAGGAGATGCAACGTCCTCGTGTTGTCAACCTCACTAAGGACCTGGCCCGTGCTGCTGGGGGCCCTGCTGGAGAGAAGGGTGTCCGCCGAATGGCTACTTCAGTAGTTGAGCTTCGTCGTACTGGCTGGGGCCGCAGCAACTCTGCTGTTGCTGATCTATCTCCGTCTCTTTCCTCCTCGTGTCAAATGGTTGAAAGCGTGACCAGTAATCCACATCCTCCTGGGAGCTGGCAAGGCGTGGGTCGTGGTGGCAGAGGGCAGCGCCAGTTTCACTCCAACCTGGTAGGCTTTTTCTGATTTTTGAGGCTTCCTTTTTCTCTTTTTTACTGTTCATAAAAGCAATTGTACTTATGGAATAACTTTTCTTCAATCAATGATGTACGTAATTTTTATGGGAGTGAAGTTATGTAATTTATGTTAACTTAGTTTTCCTGAGAGTTCAAGGTCTCCTCCATGTATCAATATTTCTTTAAATTCTGGATGTATTCATTTTTATTAAGGTTATTAATGGAGTCTTCTCATTTCTCCTCTTTCTCCAATAATATATACCATATCTGCCCGAATACAAGCCAAAGTTTTTGTCAAAATCATGAAAAAATCACTTCTAATAATGAATAGTAGAACTTTACATGGTATGTGTGTGCCTACATGACTTTGTGTTTCATATTACGCTCGGAACCGCCCAGCTGTAGTAATTTTTTTTCAACTTGTTGCACAATTACCTACCCAGCTCTAAACACTTCCCTACTGCCAAAGTGGAATCATTGGTCTGTGGGAGCAATTTTAAGAAATTTGACCTTAAATTTTTAAAGTATTGTAGTAATTAATTAAATACGATGTATTACTTTATGCCATAATAAATATTTTAACAGACACATACTTGACATCTGGGTGTTTCATGGTGCATTTAAAATAGGGGTGTATTCTCACCTTAAATCCTCATACTCCATTCTAAGACCATACCTAATATTTTTAATGGTATTTTTGTGTAAAACCTCGTCTTCCTTTCGGGTAAATACGGTAAGTCATAAGATAAAAATAGTAAAATTAACGATTAGTAAAAATCAATTAGGTTAAGTACTTTGTTATAATCTGGTTGTTTAACGCAAATTTGTTTAGTGCAAAGACCTTTTGTAATGCATCCATTGTGCTAAACGAAGCATACCTGTATCCGTATTTAATTTTTGTAAAATATTTGTAATAGGATGAGCCTGTGTTTTATGGACCAGATGGACAAATCCTTACTGCTGAGGAGAGTCGTTTTCTGCAAGACAGCATAGCAGCAATATGTGATGAGGACGAGTATGGGTAAATACACTTTCTTTCTCTTTTATACTGCCATTTTGTTTTAAAATGAAAAAAGAATAAAATATGCAGAATTTTATTGAATCTGCTAAAGAAGTTCTTTCAGTTTATTCTTCTGCTGCACATTTCACTATTGGAAGATTTTAATCTGTATTATATGCATTGCCTTGTCAAAATGAGGTTGTAAATGTGTTGTTACTCAACTGCTACTATTTGAGAGAAGAACTGTTAAAAGTTGGCTCACTTTGCTGGGAAAAAATATTTGCTGAACTAAAAAACCCTTCTGATAAATTGTCACAAAAAAGTGACTTGTTTTATACAATGTACCAGGGACCTGGTCAAAAAATCACTTGGAGAAAATCAGGTTGGATCTATCAAGGACACGGTAGTGGGATCACGAATTTTTTATGAAACTTGGTAGCTCTGGATTCCAGGGTCACTGCAAACCTCCCTTTTGGGCGTATACAGTCGATAGTTTTTCCGAAAATCATGATTAAATATTGCAATTTCAGGTCAACTGATATAAACTTATTAATGCATGCCTAATTGATCAAGTAATTGTTGGCGGTGAGTGTATAATGTTTGCGTCAGAAATGTGAGGGCGTGAGTTCAATTCCCTCTTTTTTAATAATTTATATTATTGTACTTGTAACGGACTTCTTACCAGATCATTTTTCTTTATACTTTCAACATTCCTTTGCCTGATATACCTCCGCCTAATGGGTCTATTTTAAGTATTCGGAGGAAGTCTTCGCAAAAATAATTTCAGAGATCCTTTCCATGTCATAACCATCAATATAGGATGTATTGTGTGCCGAGATCAATGAAGAATATGTGATTTAATAATTTAAACTTTGTTGAAACAATCGGTAGTAAAATGACTTGAGAAAAAAATCTGGATCACCACCTAACAACATAGAAAAAAAATAAAAATATGAATGTTACTGCCCAGTTAAATTTTAATGTGAAATACGATAAAGGATTTTTAAAAGGAGGAGGAATTAAAGAAAAATAAGCTATCCACGAGGAATCAAACTCGCACCCTCACATTTCAAACGCACCCACTATACGATTACTGCCAACAATTACTTGATCAATTAAGCATGCATTAAGAAATTTATACCAGTTGACATGAAATTACAATATTTAATAGCGTTTTCGGAAAAACTATAGGCTGTATACATCCAAAAGGGCGGTTTGCAGCGATCCTGGAATCCAGAATCCAAGTTCCATAAAAATCCGTGATCCCACTACCGTGTCCTCTCCTTGTAAGATAAATTCCCTGTAGGAGAAACACTGGCTTTTTCCCTTGATGGATTGCACAATAAAAAATCACATTTGCAGTGAAAATGATATAGCTGAATTTTGGCATAATAATAATAGTATAATATAATAATATATACATATATATAATAATAATATAATGAGAGGTTTTTGTCTTTCCTACATGCATCTTAGTGACAATGGAGGGTCTCTTGATGATGAAGTTTTCATATAAACAATGTAATATTTTTGTGCTCAAAACAAATTCATGCATCAAATCGACACACATTAAAACTCCGTATTTACATTATTGGAATGTATGTTTTCCCACTATTTACAACATTTTATATGGGTCCCATCAATTTTCCTATGATTCCAATGTAAGTAAAACCCTGTATTTACGTTATTTCATTTTAATTTTTCCCGCTATTCACATCATTTTACGTTAGAATTTCCAATTTGTTTTACAATTTAGCATGTGATTCCCAACAGTTTTTACCGTTTTTCAGTGTAGCTTTGCAAATAAATCCGAACTCTTTTGGGTGAATAATTCAAAATGGTGGCAGAGTATGTGCAGCACCCCTAGAGGCAGAAATATGAACTTTCTTTTCAAAACATCACTCGTGGCACTCGCTTTAACAGATGCTACTCAGGAACAGCGTACTTAGAGACGGAAATACATAGTATGAACTCTTTTTGGTGAAAACTTCAAAACCTCATACGTAAATTACACTAGCAGAGCATAAACAGTGCACCTAGATATGGAAATACTATTTATGTCATTTACTCTTTGAACCAAATATGATTGCTATTGAAGAGATGTTAAAGTTTGGTGCTATCATGTTTTAACCGTTTCCTTTCAAATTCTGCCCCTTGGCTCCCACAGTTTGTAATTAAATTTAAGTTAATTTGTAATTTGATGTAATTTAAATTAGCATATTGTCCCGAATATATTGCGATGTTTTTTTTCTTCAAAAAATGAAATTTTAAAAGTAGCCCCCATGTTATATTTGAATGCTAGTGATTTTAAAAGATCATATTTCGAAAAATCGCCTTACATTCTGCATGTCTGTTAAGTGATGCAAGATAGCCATAGCTTAAGAGATGGAAAAAACGAACAATATTCAAGCTTCAAAAAAGTATGATGTTCCTGAAGAAAATATACCTACATCTATGTACAATTTTCCAGGTAAATGTAATGTGGGGAATGTAATGGAAACCCAAGCATACTATCCATACTAGCATTTTAATTCGGCATATATTTTAATATTATTATTATTGAAAAAGTGTGCTGGTTAAGTAAATGAATAATTAGATATACTCTTTATAAACTTAGCTCTTTTAACTGATTTTATTGCTAGTCTTACTGTAACAAATGAGAGAGTTTAAAAGTAAAATCAGTTTAGCTATTTTTCCTTTACCCTAAATTTGCACTTTCCCGCAATTTGCAATTACCTGCAATTTTTTTCCCAGGTCCTCAGAAAAATAAAAATAAGGGGTTTTACTATATTTGAAAATTGACTATTCATTCTTTTAGGCATTCTTTGGTTCAGTTCCTAAGGCCATATAAAATGAGTGCAATACTGAAAACAAGTTCATTGAATATTTTCACGTGAAAATCTTTCGTCATCAAGGTGGTTTGAATTGTTGCCAGTTTCATGTAGTGATTGAGATTATAAATTAACATTGCAACTGTCCACATATTCAAGAAATTTCAACGCTCATTGATTTTGTTTATTTATTTATTTACAGAATTAAACCCTTTTAACATGTGTAGTTATACAAGATATATAAAATTAAATTCAATAATATTTCAAATTTTCTCACCAATATATTCATTAACACTTTAAAGCTGGGTCGTATTTACTGAGATTATCGAAATTCCAGAATTTTTTAATATAACCTATTTAATTCTGTATTAACGTTTAAATTATTAAATTTATTCGATAAAAACGATTTTGGTTCATTTAAGTTTTCCTAAGCGAAAATGGACAAAACAAAATAAATGGACACAATTTTCTCATAAGAAATAATGTAAATAGCATCCTTACCTGATTGATATATTTTTAATTTATTCCTTTATTATGACTGTACAGATTGACCTCGATTTACTTTGCCTCGTTGTACAAACTTTCGATGTTTGATTGTTTGGAATTTCTGCCTAATCAACTTCTTGGATTATTATAGCCATTATTCCTTCCACACCGAACACACACACAGGGGAGGAGGGAAACACAAGTTGGGGATGGGACGATCCCAGATTGAAAAATTTGACCTCTGCCAGATTCCAACCTGAGGCCGCTGCATGATTGACTTTCGAAGTTACGAAAAAAAAATTTGTTCAGTGCTTTGTTATAAGAATGAAAATCTTGAAGTTACATAAAAAATCCGTTATTTTTTGTAATGAATCAGGTAAATAAAATGAGCAACAGAGGAAGAAATAATGATAATATTATTTATAACAACAATAATAATACAGTAAAAATAATTTCTCTTGATCGTTTTGAATCGAAGAAATCTTAGAATAGTCACGACATTAAAAATATTTGTTTTTTCTTGCAAGGAATCAAAACTTTCGATGCTATGTAAACAAATCAAAATTATTTTATATTAACCCATACCAAAATTGTTATTTGAATTGCCACAGTCTACTTTAATAACTATCTATTGAATATTATTATCATTTATGTTATTTTCATTTATTTTTATGATCTATAATCAAATAGTGGGTCACATGATTAGGACATCAAGTTGTGTGAAGAATAACACTAATACATGGATGTTTAGAATAATTACTTGCCATTAGTGCTCGAATTGGACTGAACGCACTAGAACACCTATCTTGTTATTAAACTAGAAGTTCCATTTACTGCATATAGCACTTGCTTCCTGATTGCTTTGTCTCTCTTGCAGCTAAGAATCCAACAAGAACGGGCCAAACATATCTAAACTTGTTTCTATTTCGTAGTCTCGAATCTAGACCTTTCCATGATCGTAGAAAAGTCGTGGAGATATTGTGTTAAACCAAACGACCAGTTGTGTTAATCGAAAACCAGCCCTACTTGAACCATTCATCTGGGTATTTAATTTTTTTAAACTGGTGGTGAGCATTTAAATTGCAATTCAGATAAATTTAATTTTTATCTTTTGAAAATCAATTAAAAATATGTTAATTATTCAGTATTTGAGTTGTTTATTCTTAAAATTTGTCTTAAACTATTTTTACCACAACACATGAATTAAAATGTTAATATTTATTATTACCATAAAAAATTAATTTGTTAATAATATTTAATAAACACAAAATCGTAAAATATAGTATAAAGACATTCAAAATTTACACAATTACTCGGTGATTAAAAAATAAAAAATTATATAAATGACATAAATGTTGTTAATTTGAAAATTAGGGTAACAGAAATGCAATCCTCAAAGCAAAGTCAGGATCTAGATGCGAGAAGCATATCTTTTCCAAATAAGGTAGTGAAGCCCATTTACTGCCGAGACGGTAAACTAAAAGGATACAGCTAGTTGCCAGAGAAGCTACGTTATGGAATACTATGGCATACCCATAGCAAACAGCCGAGAAAATAGCATGCCGTATATATATGGCATACCCAGATGAGTGGTTAAAAACCATGTTAACACATTTGTTGCTGTCTAAAAATTTAAGAAATTATCGCAAACGACTGTAACTTTCAGACTCAAAAATCATATAGCTTTTTTTTTTTAAATTTGTAATGTGTATGTATTTATGTCAAATTAGTCAAATTTTTTTTAAATAAAAAAAATACGAAGACATCATATGATGTCATCTGACCCATGGTTAGTCCCAAGATAAGCTAACCCTTTTATTGCATCTAAAATATCACCAAAACTAAATATTCTGAATATCGTTTCCAGGTTTCAAGATATGTAAATTTGTATTTAAAAAAATTCTTATAAATTTTTCGGTTACTTTTCAGTAATAATGATGGAATTCCCTTTCAAAAAAGTTTATTTATTATAAAATATTTATATTATTTCTTTCACAATTATTGATTATTATTATTCTTTATTTAATTGACAATAATATTTACAATTTACAATAATAGTTTCAATTTACAATAAAAGTGACATTTTACAATAAATTTAAATTTTAAAATATTCACAATGTACGTTATAACTAATTGTTTCAAGGAATACAATTATTGATTATTATTATCTTTTATATATAATTACTCAATGTCTGTCCATCTGTCCATCCCCTCTTTTATCTCTTGAACAGAGATATGCTGTATACGCCATTTTGTGTCTGCCAACTAGGAGACCTCGAGAAAACTATTTTTGTTTACATAAGTGTCCCAGGTTTGACTCCAGGAGATGATTATATTTTTCCATATTTTCACAGGAGTTTTGATTTTTCAGTGTGCAAGGTTTTTTCCATCATTCATTAAAATATGGACCGAATTTCTCCGTTTTTGCTTTATTCAATGGCTAAATCTATTAAATATCTTATTCTTGCAATGTTTAGATGTTACACAGAAGAGTATTTCAGAAATACGCATTTCCTCGTGAAACTTTATGGCTTTTTCATGCTTCTTACATATATAGGAGATATATATCATATAAAACCTAAGGTTCTTCTAGAAGTGCTACAGAGCTGAAATTTGGCATAAAGATAGGTTATTGAGTACAACTTCTGGAAAAATTCCAGAAAAAGTTATATTTAAGGCATATTTTTCACCCCAAAGTCCAATTTTAAACACCCATAATTAAAGTATTGAAAATGATACAGGGCTATATAAAATTGCTTTTTTTAAATTGTTTACAATTAAGATACAAAGTCAGGACATGCACTGTACTGTGGATGAAAAAATGAAGATTATTTTTCTTGAAGGCAAAATTGAAATCCATGCTGAATTTGCATAAAAATTTGATTTTAATCATAAAATTAGGAAAAATTTTTCAATTTTCAACAATGAAAAATATTAATTACCCTCGCAATGACTCCAATGCCTGTCAATGGGAATTGATTTTCCATACTTCAAAAGCATTGATATAATGCTTATAATGGGAATCATTAATTGCCTGTCAAATATGATGGGATTATCATAAAAGTATTCCAAATATATTTCATTTCGATATAAAAATCAGTAATATTTGCTATGATCTGGTTTGCCTTTCATGCACAATCGTATCACCGTTTTTGAAAGTTATCTTTGTTTTAATTATATTGTTTAAATAATTATTATCAGAGAGGCCAAATGATTATCCAAATAATTCCTAAGAGGAAAATCGAAGTAATAAGATATAATGCATAAAGAATTTGCAGAAATTTACTTGAAATATTTGAGCAAGTTATAAGTTATTTAAAACGTAAAAAATTTAACTTAATAATTGAATTATTTTACTCAATAATTGAATTATTTTACTCTTAATTAACATGTAAAAACAGGATAAAATGTGAATGAACAGTCAATTTACCATCAAAGGAAAAATGTGTAGTAACTAACTATGAACTAAATACTTACATGAACTGCAATGAGTTTTAACTATATTTTAAGATAGCAATTTTCTTTTAACTACGTATAGTAGTTTTGAATTTTTTCTGAAAATTGACTTGTTTAAATAAATTTAAATAAAAGTCATAAAATGTTATTTTTTCAATCCTAATAGAATTTTGGTTCGAAATATTTGCTGTATTATCATTTAAAGAAATCTATTAAAAATTACATTATATTTGGTTTTATGATTTCCCACCATTTGGAAAAGGTGCATCATTCATTAGTATAAAATGTTTTATAGTGAATTATAATGTATTATTGTTATTTTTGTACTGCAGCTCCTTTTAATCTTATACAAATGCTATGTCCTCTTTCTCTATTTCTGCTCATTCCCATTCTCTTTTCCTTCCTCCCTCTAATTACTTTATAGATTCAGTAAATAAGTTATACCCATGTTTAAGCACTACATTGGTGCATTTATTATGAGACCAAGAATAGAATTCAACAATTGGGACAACGGTGGCCCGATATAAATAAATGCGTGAAAAATCATATTAAAACATAATTTTTGGAGATTAACAAATGAGATTTAAATTCTTCTCTTCGCATAACTAAGTTAAATACCATATCCTTGAGATATTTTAAAATGTAAATGAAAAAGGTCTGCATGTCAAGAAATGGATTTTTGTGTGTTCCAAATTTGCAATTTACATTTATAACTCTGGTAAATTATAAGATTCACTGCAACAATAACTATGAAAATAACTATAAAAATAGTTAATTACCAAAAATTTCCATGTGAAGTTAACTGAAAAGAAATTAATGAAAAACACTTTTAATTATAAAACATTCGGGCGCCTTCCCCCTCTCTCTCGTGCTAAAGCATTCAAAGCACGCTTTCCTTACGCATATAGTACAAGGACGACAATACAATCTTGAGGTTTAACAATGACATGGTCGGCAGGACAACATATCCTTAAAAGGCTTAAATTTTTCCAATAAATATGATTTAAACATAACTTGAGCGATTTCAAACCGAAGGCAAAAGTTGACGATAAGAATAAGAATCTAGGTTTATTTTTCTTTAAAATGGTCCCTGTCCAAAGACAGTCGGTCAATTACTTCCAATTTAATTTTGCAAAATAAAAAAAGCCTGCAAGTAAAAAAAGGTATTTTTAAGTGTTCTCTTATGGGTATTTCTACGGACCAATGGACGGACAGACAGAATAAGGATATTATGTATATAATATTATATCGTTAATGTCAACCAACTAGGTAAACATGGTGCCATCTTAATCCAAACACAAAACATTCCATTTATATTATTATTATTTTTAGTGTGATACATATTCATTATAAATAGCTTGCTGTGGAGATCGCATTGGTTTATTTAAGAGTTTTGATCTTGGAGTATGGTGATTTTTTTAAAGTGCTTTATTAAATACTTGATTGTTTCGAAGTTCAACTTAAACTTTGGTGCCCTAGAAAAGGACAGTATTATACAGGCACACCCTGGGTTACGTAAGTAATACGTTCCGGCACCCATTGCGTAACTCAAAATTTGCGTTAGTCGAAATTTACTATGGAAAGTACAGCAGAGGGGGGGAAACTATGGCACGCGGGCCGGTTCCAGTCCCCGAAGGCATTTAGTCGGCACTCCAAGGAATTTTTGCGACTGGCAGCAACTGCAACCGCAAACTCGCAATGCACTCAGCTGTGCGTTGTGTAAGGATTTTCAAGAACCAACTTTTTTTTTATGGAAATGTCTTAATCTTTTTTGATCAATTCAAATTAAGTATTTTTTGGTTATTCACTCTTTTTTTAGTAGATTTCCTTTCCTTTCTTTTAAATCATATTTTTTAATTTGTATTTTTTTCAGTTGGATTCTTTTAACATAATGCATTTTTTCTGAAACCACAATACACTAAAACTAATACATGATAAAAATTAAGACTATTCTTACTTCTTCTTTATCTTTTACGATGGTGTTTATGGTTGATGCTGCCATATCAAGAGCATGTGAGATGTATGAAAGGGATTGTCCATTTTCATATCTCTTCACAATATCCATTTTTTCTTCTAAAGTAATTAGCAGCACTAGCACTTTTACTCTCATTGCGATGCGTATCAGCCATGATTACGAGGGCTAGACTCCGTTAATTGTGCAAAAGTGAACACACACAATAAGAGATCACGTCAATTATCAGAAAAAAACTGAAGGGATAGGAAGAGAAACCACACTACCACATAGACATGTAACAACAATGTAATCTATTATTGTATTTATATGAGTGCAGATATATGCTGCAATTTTAGCCAGTCGCTAGAATTAGGTAAATTGTTACATTGATCCACTAGATTTGTAGGTAGTCGTTGTGGCCTTTTTTCATGTGTAATTCAAAACCAAATTTGCTACATATTGCTAAAAATTCGCTAGAATGATATTGGCTGAGTAGCAAAGTGGGGATATTGCATTACAACCCACACCTTGCATTCTTTCTCCACACACATACATAAAGATTTAGTTTGAGCTCGCTCACGAAAACTGCTAATATAGGCATAACAAAATTTTTTCGTAATTTATGGAGCCACTTATGTAAGTGTAGGTTTACGTAAGTCACATAACCCGGGATATGCCTGTACTAGCATTGCCTGTACGAAAAATTAGCAAAAAAGTTAATTATTGTGTCAGCGTTATTGATTACATCTTTATATTTAAAAAATAGTCATTGAAAAATTGCTCCCTTCAGCAGACGACCATGGATTATTCTTTGTATATCATTTTAGTTAAACATGGCTCTTGTATGTATATATAATTAAAAACATCTATTTCGATCTCGAATGTGTCAAAATTCTATTTCTAATATTGATAATTAAGCCACAAAATGGTGTAATACCTTCACTTCTTATCATAAATACCTTTAAAATTATAAGCAATGTAGTAATTAGATTTGTTCTCAAATATATCTATTTCAGAAAGATTCGTTATTATTCATTAAATGTAAAAAATTTAGTAAGTACAAAATTTAAAATCATCTTCGAGAAAATACCGTCTATGTTTATGGAATGTCATTCAAAAATATTTTCGTATAATGTCTTCTTATGGATTGGAGTTAAGTTATTCGTAAGTCTAAGACATCAATGGTTAAATGCAAAATAAAGTTACAAACTAAGGCAAATCATCACATTACTATGGTTGATAGAAGTACGTTTTGTAAATGACGACGTATAGCTGAGTTCACGAATGAATTATGTCTTTCAGGATAGAATTATAACGATTCATCTAATTTCCACTAAAATATTACATCTGCCTGAGGAATGATAGCTTATTTCCTATAAAGCCCATATATGCATGCATATGCATATAAAAAGCCATACAACAATGATGATCTCAAGTTCAACCATCTATTCTGTCGCCAAGGGAACTTTTCACTAAAAATGCAATATTTTGATGAAATTTTGAATTCTTAAGCAAAATTCAAATGATTTCGAGGAGAAGGCAAAATTCGATGACAAAAATAAGAATCTTTGTTTGTTTTTCTTTAAAATGGTCCCTATCCAAAGATCGTAGGTCAATTACTTCTAATTTAATTTTGCAAAAGAAAAAAGCCTGCAAGTGAAAAAAGGATTATGGGGATTTGCATAGAGTAGTCGGACAAACAAATAGATTGCTCTTTATATATTAAGATTATATTTATAATGCTCATCATGCTCAGCATTACCTTATCTCTACATGATTAGCCATTTTAAGGTTGATAGTGACGTATTTAAAACCTTGTCTTGGATTCGGGTAAATACAGTAAATGCTTCCAAAACCTTAGGTCCAAAACCTCTTGAAACAAAAGATTTTATTGTCAGCTGGAAAAGAATGATTAGGGAAAATTTATTTGATTTAGTAAAAGTAGGCAAAATTTGCATAAATCTTTCTGTGAAAATTCAGGCTTAAAAAATGGACATCTACTTTGCCTATAGCATAAACACAGAAAAATTATAGACATGAGAAGTTCAGGAGACTATATTCTTTGACGAAGATTATGTTTGAATACAATTGGATGCCATTTTGAATCAAGATGGCAGACTGAACATTTCAAAATTGCATTAATTTTAACCAAATTCGACAGGATTGCAAATGTAATGATATATATTTTGGGAAGTTGTTTTTCTTGCTGTTCTTTAAGAAACTAAAAAAATAAATTACCCATTAATAAATCTCAATACTTTTGGTTTCTTAGTAATAGCAAATAGAGTATGCTTCCTGATTTAATAAAAAAATGGAATCTGGCCACCCTGCATACACCTACAGTGAGATTAATGATTATTGCACTTTAATGTACCACAAGATTGCCAGGTACTATAACAATTTACGATTTCAAGACAATATTTACGTGATCTAGTTTCATGAAAGCATGACCACATGGGCTGATAAACTACAAACTTACCTTGAAAAGTAACAGATGAAAAGCAGAAAATAAACATTGTGAATCACGTCCACCACTAAATAATATAAGCAATAAATGCTTAAATCATCTCTCGTACAGGAACTCCTTATCGAATAGGAGGATCACCTTAACGCAGACAAACACCTTACCCTCAAAAAACACCTTCTCACACCTATTAGGCACCGGTCAATGATGCTTGATTACTCAGCAAGACCAGAAATAGGATGTACCAACATAAGACATGCTCTGATTGGCTTGTTCAATGCTAGGCTCTAATTGGCCCACTGTATTTTCATTCGTTTTCTGCACGTAAATGAAAAAAAAATTTTGCGACCATTTTTCCCTTCATTATTCAGGAG
This sequence comes from Tanypteryx hageni, assembly GCA_028673005.1. Taxonomy (NCBI): domain Eukaryota; kingdom Metazoa; phylum Arthropoda; class Insecta; order Odonata; family Petaluridae; genus Tanypteryx; species Tanypteryx hageni. Next base: position 119,517,729 of record CM054112.1, read on the forward strand.
TTTTCATAGTGTGGGAGTTCGTTGTAAGAGGTATATACACATGCTTTTAGATAGGGGTTTGGTGGGACCAACATCATTTGTTCGCTATTTGAAGGTGTTCGTTAACCGGGAGTTTGTAAGGTAGAGGTTTTACTACATAACATTTATTTGCCCAAAACTATTTTTACTTTCTGGAAAATTTAATTTTGTGAATTTTATATTTATTGTTTACTTTTTAGTGCATGTAAAGGTTGGTTTCATTAATTTTGTATTTAAATTTTATTTTAACTTACTGCCTTATATACCCGTCGTATACCCATAATATTTGACATTCAATTACACTAGTTATTATAAATAATTGTTCACAGGGATGGAGATTGGGGTGACAATTGGTCAGATGGAGGGATGGATGAAGAAATGGAGGCTGCCTTTGAGCAGTTTCTTCAGCTGGGTCAAAAGTCCACCACAGCCTGATGGATGAATCATAATTTGTCATTGGGAATCCAACTTATCGGATGCCCCATCTGCCCACTCTGCTACATCTTACCTGTTGGAGGCGAGTGAGCTGGTGCAGGCTGTCCACCCAAGTGTGCACCAAGCATGCCTAGTTGGCCTTAATTAGGTCAGGCAATAATGGCATGGTTTCTAAATGGCCATCTTGAATGGCTGTCACGTGCAGTTAACTTGGAATTGTTCCGAGTGCTGTGTAGTTGTGTGCATCAAGCTCCCTTATAGATCTCATGTTAAAAATGCAATCCTGCTCTCCCATTTTCATCAGCATTTTTCCTGTAAATGTACACTGGTTTAGAAAACTAGAACAACTCGAATGAGTTATAGTAAATTTTGTGATTTAAAGAATTCCTTTATACATTTTCGTTTGTGAATCTCAACTATTGTGAAGAGAGTTTATACTTGCTATTAAGTTCTCTTAGACTTATGTCTACAGAGGCATCTGCAGTTACTCTTTGAGGATACTTTATCATAAATTTTGTGACTAGCTGCTGTCTAAAGTAGCTTCACAGAAAGGTGAACCATATTTTTTCCTTGATAACTTTTGGTGTATGAATAATTTTTTATGTAAATTTTCGAATAGGTGAAGTAATACAAGTCATCATTAGGAAGTGATAACTTTCATTGGTAAATGAAGTATAGACAGTTGATTTTCATAAACTGTGTGTTTAAATGTCATCCCGAAACTTTGGTAAAACCATCTTGAGGTTTTGATAAATTATTAACAAGTGCCATGAGAAATATCCATAAAATTTAACTTACACTTCAATTACCGTAGAAAAAAATCCTTCATTTACACTATAGTATTATATTTTCCAATTAATGTAAAAAGAACTATGGTTTGCTTCAACAATCTTTTCTCTTAGTTTCTGTAGGTGTCAGCAGTCATCATTCATATTGGCTGTGTGATTCCATGTAAATAGCTTTAACATTGTGATGTGTACAAAAGTCAGCAATATAATAAGAAGCTAATTTAGCTGTAAGAGAAACAATTGTATTTTTTGTTTGTATTTGTTGGTTTTTCTGTTAATTTGGGTACCTTGTTAATGAATGTAACGATTTTGCTGTGCTTGATACTGTTCAATGTGGATTGTCATTTATGTAATGTTGTTAACTATACATACCAGCATTTTTAACACGAGGTATATATTTTTTGAAAAGGTGAGTGGATAAAGTCGTAATAGATATGAAAGGATGTGAAATTGCTGCCACTTAAAAAGCTCAAAGCAGTAATAAAAGATATAATTTTCCAAGAAAAAGATACTTAAATTGACTGGTTTTGCGTTTCAATTAAAGTGTCTTTTCAATGAAAATTTCAGTAGTTCTTTTATTACTATTGTGGGATCTTTCTACAAAATTGAGCCTTCCCAAGTGGATTTTGTTAAAAAGCTCAAGTTTTTTGAGTATATTCTTCCATAGCTCTTGCATCAATTCTTACCTAGTGTTTGTTGTTTAAATTTAAGCACAAAACAATTTTGCTAGAACCATTTTTAATTTTCAATAGCATGTTATGGAAATCATAGTTTTTGCAAAATTGGGAGTAAATTAAGTTGGTGTCTTTTAGAATAATTTGGGTGAACTTGTGTTTTCTTTCTTTTTTCAGCATTATAGTTAATTTTTTTTCACAAATTGATTTATGTTGTTATGGCTTTTTCTAGTTATAATTTGTGAAATATACAAAATGCTTTGTTAACCTCTTCCCTGATATTTTTCGGTCAAAAAGAAAACATTTCAATTTTATTTTTTGGAAATCTTGTATTTATATGATGAGAGAAAAAGTACATATTCATTTTTTGTATAAAATTTTTATTTAAAATAGTATTTCATTTTTAAAAGATACAGTATTTATCATAAGATTTTTGGTAAAATAAAAATTTCGTTCCAAATATATACATGTTAACATTTGGTCTAACATTCAATTGATAACATTTATTTAAGTAATTTCCTAATCAATATTAACTGAATTTATCCAAAATTATTATAAAATATTGGCCACCATATGATAAACTTGAAAGCAAGGTATTACACACAGTGGCACATCACACTGGAGAAAATACTGCACAACTTGCTTGGAGATGCATAAAATGTGTCTGTTTCTGTGTCCTTGTGGCTGAAATCAAAATTACTAGCGTAGATTGGAAAAACTTGGGTATTTTATCTAGGAGAAGGAAAAAAGTCATAGTCCAAGTTAACTTAGCCTCCTCAGAATTTTCACAACTTTTTGGCCTGAGTTTACTCAGGGAATTGGTTAAGCTAGTGAATAATCATTTACAGCCAATGTGCTTTTCAAAAAATTGTGGTTTAGGGCACATGTTTTCATTATCTCTCTGTTAAGCTTACTACTGCAGTAAGACTCATTCTTGTTCATGATAATTAATATTCCATGAGAAAAATAAATTTTTTCACAAATAATATAAAAATTAACCTTTTTGTAACAATTGCTAAATGAATTGTGAAACAAGCTTAAGTGTTTTTAGATTGTGCTAGTAAGTAATCCTTCCACTTATTGTCTGTGGTTGAATGTAATTGATTAATGGTGAAATTGCATCAGGTTATTTTGGAGACTCATTTCTATGAAGACATTTATGAGTGAAGACAAAAAAATGTGTGGGCTTGTGTGTGACAGTTTTCTTCTTCCATGGTGCAACTAAGAAAGAATGCATATAAGGGAAATGGGAAAATATATGGTTGTGTGTTTTGTAATTTTTTTAACTTATTCTATTATAGTATCTAAAGTAAAACATCACCATAGTTGCTCCTCTTTACCTTAAAAACATAGCATACTCTATTTCATTCTAAACTTATTTAAGTATTGTAAAATATCCCATCTTTTCAGAATCTTCTTACTTATTATGATGCGCTTTTGTTTTACAGTTCATGCCTTAATCTGGATTTGGCATTTCTAGTGTCATGCAGTCATTTTCTTATTTACTTAATGCAACCTGAAAACATACATTTTCTGAGTATTCTTTATCCTATAGATTTTTTTATTTTGTAACAAAATCAAATATTTAACAAAGATGTTTATTTAATTTTTGTATAGACCTCTTTTGATAGATATTGAATAGCCTTTGCTGTATTAGCGTGGATCCTAAAGCTTTATTTGATGTATGCAAAATCTATTATCATTTGATGGCCATCCGAACAGATGTTTACTTTTGTTTCTTTCAAGGTGATTTATACAAGGAACATCAGGTTAGGTATCATTTTATACTATAATTTCTATATATATAACTGCAACAGTTGAATAAGAAACCATCCTTAAAAGTGTTTCATAAACAAGTTGCACATTTCATCTACATTAAGTCGGTCTAAAATGGAAAGCTGCTCCTATTGAATTTGATGTAAAGCATATAATTCCCAATGATTAACTTCGTGTTATCATACAATCGAGAGAGATTATGAATTCATGAGTGAATTCAAATCATTGGCTCTCTAATATAAAATACATTCTGACATATAGCCTATGAATAACCTTAACCGAGAATGAAGATACTGGGAATGTTGAGGGTTTCCTGTATTAACATAAGGTCTGTAAGCAAAGGTCAGAGAAACCTACAAAAGGAATTAACTTAAATATTGCAGTGTTTTAACTACCAAAAATTCAGAAATATCAATAAAAAGTAATTGAATCTTGAAACTGCATAATATGAACCATTGAATTAAATCTTGACAAAAACTATAAAGTAACAAATATAAGATCTCCATAACTAAAGAATTACTCTTGCATGTACCATTCTCACTTGCTTTATCCCTGAAACATTTGTATGTATATATTCAAATGAGTGAGTAAGCAGCTTTGGTTAGGCATAGGTATTCTCTATAACCTGACATTAAAGGTAACTCAAACAACATGGTGAGGTTATGTATTAGGGTGGGCCGAAAAAGGCTGTTTTTAAATTTTTATTTTTGATTACTTTGCACTAGTGTGGGAAAGGTGCCATATGGGTTCATGAGTAAGATAAAAGATTTTTTAAATTGGATAATATTGAGAGGTACCACTGGACCATTAAATTGTAAAATTATCTTTAACATTTTTCGGAATAGAATATTTTTTAAATTTAATGATTTAGCTACCACATTATTTTTCAGTAGATCCTTATCGAGCTCATTGTGAATGCTTTGGACTCAGACTGAAGAATTACATCAAAGTTACAGTATTCGGCCATTCTCAGGTTTTTGCTTGTTTTGATTGAGATTACAGGCCGATATCTTTGCCATGGGAGTAGAATGTGAAGCAAGTTCCATATTTTCTTTTTTGGGAGGCAAAGGAGTTGTGAAAGCTGCTCTTGAGTTGTTAAGAAGGGCTGCGACAATGTAACCAGCTCTGGCCCCGCTAGTTGCCAAGGGAGGAGTGCCCTCACTGAGCCACAACTTAGCAACAATAGCCTCTGCTGTAATGGAAAATCTGAAAATTGTGACCGGAGAGGACAAATCTCAAGTGATTGATAAGAATAAAGTGAGAAAAGAGATGATGATAGCGTGGTCCGCTCTAAGGGAGAAGGAAATCGGAGACGTAAATACATTGGAAACACTATTTTTTGGCAGAAAGGACAGAACACTTGCTCAAGTAAAAAAGGGGAAGAAATATCATAGGGACATTAAAATGGAAGAGCACATTACTATGTTGCAACAACCTGATTCTATATATGTAGGACATACTACTGCAAACGGAAGACCCAATGCTGCAAATATAAAGGGGAGCATTACAGAGTACCTACAAAGAAACAATATAATCACAGACTACCTTGTTGCAATCAGTTATGGTGGTACTAATTTAAATATGGGTTGACAATGGAGTGATTTGTCTGATGGAGCAGGTCGTTAATAGACCTCTTCCATGGCTGGTATGTATTCTTCATATGAATGAGCTTTCCCTCTGCCATGTTGTGAAGACCCTAGATGGAGCCACCAGGAGAACATATAGCTATGGAGGACCAATTGGGAAGCAATTAGATGAATGTGAGCGGTAGCCTATTGCCACTTTCCAAAGAGTGGAAGTGGATTTGCCTTTAATAGTGGACAGCAACCTTATTACAGACAAAAGATATTCGCTGCACATTTGCAGAGCAGTTGCTTAGGGTCATTGTCCACCAGACTTGCAGGAACAATTCGGGAAAATTATCACACTCAAAGGTTAACTATAGCAAACAGAGTCTTACAACTTTATGTCGCTAGTCCTGACCCATATGATAATCTACGCATTTTAGTACCTTCATTATGAGAGTGTATGCTGTTATGTGGTTCAAGATAAAGTGAAACCCTTTGTGCCACGAGGGTGCACATCACCTTTGGACCCCAATAAAATTAACACGATACTTTCCAGAAGATCTCAGAGAAGTTGTAGACAAAACTATTAAGAAAAATGGCTACTCATCCAGAGGGCATACTCCTCGCAATGCTCACAGATCAATGTCCACAGGACAACTTGTTCTGCGGCAAATTCTCTGTGCGAGGGAAAAGTTCCAGTAACAGTTACCAGCTGCGGTGGTACAAAATTCCTGATCTGAACTTTGATGCTAATGATTGTTCAAATGATTGACTGGCAAAAATGTGCCATCAGTGAACTGCCCTGACAAAGAATATCACAGTGGAGGGAATCTGTGGATTAAGGGCGAGATAGTCATGGACATTCCATACCAAGATTCCCATGCCATACACAGGAAGTGGAGAGAGCTGTTCATCTAGTAAATGAAGCCTCGGTAGCAGTGTATGGGGAAGAGGCCAAAGATGGTTTTGTGAGAGCAAGAATCACCTCGAGACAAGTTATGCCTCATTTTGGGCTCAAGGCACAATTCATACCTTTGACTTTCAAGAAACAATAAATGTGCCCTTAAAGGTTTGGTGGTAGGGCTGGGCGGTCCCCAGTATGCACAGGATGAACATGACGTCCAGCCACCTCCACGTGGTGAGTTCTGGGTTGTTTCAAAGATTCACTTCAGATCTAAACAAACAAAGAGCTGCATACTACCAAAAGCATCCAAATGTAGAGAAATTGGTACTATGTGCATTGCCCAGTGGCACCTGAAGATATTGTCTGAGTTGAAAGGGTTCGTGATGGGGACGATGGGGATTCCTTGTAGTGTGATGCTCAAATGATAAAATTAAAATATGAGTTTTTATCAAGTTATATATAAATTGAAAACTTCAGTTTCCCAGTGACACCTCTACATATTGCCCGATATCAAGAAAAAAAATTCCCCTTATATGCCCAAATTGCACCTTTTCCACTCTAGTCCATTAAGGTCAGAAATAATTTTTTTTTTGGCCCACCCTATTATGTATTCTTTTTAGATTCATTTATTTTACCTTGGCTGTAGTATAGGCACCAGATCTTATTTCCGCCATACCTATATCTTCATTTCTGATTACTGTTTCATTCTTTTATTATACATATTGCGATTTAGGTAAAATCAGAAAAAGTAAATACGGATGCCATAATGATGTAATTGATGGAGTGATTTCATTTTAATCGTATTTAGTTGCCTATATTATGTTTATTAAAATGATTGGAGTGTTTATTTATTGTGATGATTTAGCTGTTTTGTCAGCTGTTAGTGTCAAATATTTTACATTGGAACAAGCAAAGGTATAGTGGTTATGAGAGTCATCAGCAATGGAGGCCACGTACACAGGTAACTCTCATTCAACGAACGTTCGTTGAATGAATGTTCGCTTTAATGAATGAATTGAATTTTATAGCTTTACTTTTCACCGAAATTCTGTTCACTTGAACGAACTAAATAACATGTATCCAACTCAGATTGAAGAAACTCGGATGTTTATGAAAGCTCTTGGGGTCACAAAGACCATCTTGTTTACCCATGGGTTCTTCGTGTGTCCATTATATCACGCATTTTTCCTATTGCCTGCATTTCTTGAGAGGCTTAATATGATGTTACATGTACCTGCTGTTTCTTACTCAAAATATATTTACAAATAACCACTTATGTTAGACTTGAAGGACCTCTTGTGTACTGATAAGGAGGAAGTGCACTATGCAGTGTTTCCCAAAGCATCTGGAATTTTAACGGGAAAGTCAATGGAAAAATCACAATCGTTCAACGAATTTCTGTTTTACGAACCCTATTCAGGAACGCATGTCATTCATTGAACAAGAGTTGCCTGTATTAACAAAATGAGCCAGAATTGTTCCTATGAGTAGTCATAAACCATTTTCATTACAATCCTGTCCCAAAAACTCTTAAAAGATTGGTATTCCTGGATGTTAAGATACATGTGACCATAAATGTCATAATTTTTTGTAGAATTAAATTTAAAAGATGCCTCCAATCACCGGATTTAGTTGAAATCATACTTAAGTTACGCTCTCACCAAGTTAATAAAAAAGTTCAAATTTTATTGCAAATAATGTGTTCAGTTAGTGACTCTCTGCTGCAAATGGACAGGTACATGAGCTTGGTTTTGGGTGTGGACCTTGATGTTTGAACTCCTAATCTGAATTAATTAAGGTCAGGAGGTCTTGTAAAGCTTTCATTTATTCCTGCTATGATTAGCATATCATAAAATAAGGCCAGGAGCTATCTTTTTATATTTCTCACAACATTATATTTGCCACAATTGATCAACCGAGTCATCACACCTTTTGTGAAGTTGTAAAAATAATAATTAAGATTTTTTTATGGCCACCTGTTTCTTGATGCATTTTGCCGTCATGATACTAGATCATGGATAGTGATAGATTAGGAGTGGAGGGATGAGAAAGGGAATGGGATGAAAGATAGGCAGAGAGGAGAAGGATAAGAGCGATACATAGATAATCATCTTTATTCAGACGAAATTTAGACAATTAGGTCCATTCTTACATTTGACTCTTTGTCAATGACATGTATGATAGAAATTGTAAAAGTAAACTACATAAAAATAATATAAATGAAAGATATCTTAAGAAAGATTTCAATTAGTGGGGAAAGTCTAGGAGGTAAGAATAGCCTAGACCAGGTCTCAACAAATTTTCTAAAAATCTAGGCGCCAGTTCCAAAACCTATGAGCCAGCGCAGACATTACATAATTTTGGGATATTTTTTACCATCATCAGAAAAATAAATGTTTAATAATTTAGACACGAATCTGCTACAAATATAAGTAATGCAGATTTATTTTTGTTACATTATGTAGCAGAACAATAAAATGGGCCTTATACATCTGAAAAAGTCGAATGATATTCTAAAAACATATTTTACGAACAAGAATAAATATTTGCACTTATTTTCAGGAACTTGAATGCTTCCAACATATATTTTGCTACTGCTGAGCCTGACAATACAATATGATTACAGTATAACCAAAACCTAAGTACAGCATGCATATACATTATCTAGGCACCAGCATGAAAATCTTAGGTGCCATGGCACCTGGGATTTTCCAAGCCCTGGGCTAGATCTACACAGTGAAACTCATGCAGGAAAACACCCACAGGGAAGGAGGGTGTGAAAAACCTGTAAAATCCCTACATAGCATATAATAAACCCTTGTTAACATGAACTCGGCTAACACGATCAAATATTTTTCCCAGCCCTTGAGACACAACTGTCTCATTTTACATTAATCTCTCGTAATTTACAAGTACTTGGAATAGAAAAATGATACGATACCTCTTAGGTGACACTGCTGCTGCCAACAGGAAATCAAATATAACACAATGGTAAAGTGACAAGAAAATGCTTAAAACTATATTGGAGTGACGTCATACAAAGCAGAAATATACTTAATAGAATTGTCCACTTGGAGGAATAACAAACGATACGAAAAGTAATGGACTAACAGGGAAATCTTCCACTGGCCAGTTTAAGGCTGCTCTCTCTCGCTGCTTCCTCATTCTCTCTCTCTGTGTCCCCTTCCTCTTACTCAGGTTCGACACTCATGACTGATGGATCGCAGTCCTCAACGTTGCCAGGTCTGAAGTCCGCTAGTTCGGCCTGTTCTCCGGGAAGAGGGCACACCACTTGCAAAAGTTGATAGGTTAAATCGCACGATGGTAGCATTCTTTTCTGGGCTAATGTCTGTTGCTTATAAAGGTAGAGACTCTGTACGTACGTGCAAAGCCAAAGTACTCGATAAACTGTCTGAGGGTAAAATGCTGCACCCTGAAAATATGGATTTTATTATGTGAGTTGGTTGGTTAACATGAAATTCTCTTAAGGCGGACTTTGAACAAAATTTGGGAACCAAGAACTCAAGTAATCATTAACACGAACACTTGTTTTAATATTTTACAAGCAGTAGACTTAGTTTCCGGCTTGTAGAGAGGTTTGTGTAAACAGTTCTATAGGCAGATGTAGTTCTAAGAAAGGTGATTCAGCCTTTGTCTTCATTCTGGACTCTACCTGCCCTTGGCCCTTCAGTTGTGTTTCATCTTTCTTGAGTGCCTCAAATGGGAAGACGTGGGAAATTTGGAAAAAGGAGAAAAAAATCTACTATGACCGGGAATTGAACCTCGGTCTTCCACTTCCCAGGCAGATATTCGACCACCAAACTACTGTAGCAGAGTAATTTTCCTGTTTCAAAGCTGGAATGTGGAAGATCCGGGTTCGATTCCCGGTCACAGCAGATTTTTTCTCCTGTTTCCAAATTTTCCAACATTCCAGCTTATGCCTTATGAATAGAAGAATTCTACATGAAACAATATGAAGATCCTTTTACCAATAAAGAAATAAATGAAGAAGGAAACATGGCCACCGATGAGGAAACAAGTGCCTTTAATCCTTTTAGTGCCATGCAAATTTCGGTGGGTATAGCCAGAAGTGGCATGGGCAATTTGTGAATTTTGTATTACCTCTGGAGTACTATCACAGTGAAATTTTTTCTTAAGATAATAAACTATTTTTTCAGAATTGCAAATATAGTACATTCTTCATAGTTACATTATTATTATTTAAATGAAATATTAAATTATGTAATAATTGAAAGTTATTGCATATCACATTGCAAAAAATAAATAAAAAACATCACAAATAATTTTCATCTTATACACAATATACACCATTAGCACTTAAAAATTATAATACTTATATTACTCCAGAAAATCATAAGAAGAAATCACATGGAAATACAAAAAATAATATAAACTACAGATTTTTCAATCAACCTCTGCAGCCATAAATTTTGAATAAAAAAATTAATACAGTGATGATTATTAAGGAAAAATGGAGTAATTGCATGTGGCTTTTGGTTCTGGCTAGTGTTTCATCTATACTAATGTATTTGTGGGGCGTGTAGTGACTATGATGAGTTATTACCAGTTCAGTTTCAGTCTATGCCAGAGCCGATATATCGGCCATGGCACTATTCGCCCGGGAAGCAAAAGCCGATATATAGGCCCGTGGCACTAAAAGGGTTAAGACCGAAAAGGGAGTGAGGCAGGGAGATACCATGTCTCCTAAATTATTCACAGCAGCTCGAGAGGAAGTATTCAAAATGCTAGACTGGGAAGAAAAGGCTATAAAGGTAAATGGAGAACATCTGAGTCACTTGCAATTCGCTGATGACATCATACTGTTCACAGGAAGCCCACAAGAGCTTCGTAGAAGAACTGAGGAACTGGAGCAGGCAAGCCAAGAAGCTGGGCTTAGAATGAATCTTAATAAAACAAAGGTCATGTTCAACTCCTTCACAAATCCCGAGAAGATATTGATCAATGGAGCAGAACTTGAAGAAGTAACAAATTATGTTTACTTGGGTCAACTCATTACTACTGACGGATCACTTCTTGGAGAAATCAGCCGGAGAGTGAAGATGGCATGGAGTGCTTACAATATATACTTCATAACTTGCATAAAATACATAATAAAATATGACCAGAACACACAATTACTACATAGACTCAGGGATTGCCTTGATTGGTTTAACAGTATTTTCAAAAATGTGTAACGTATTATGAGATAAAAACAAATTACCTAAACATTGAAGGTGGTTTATTGGTGAGTTGTATATATAGTTTGTAACTGGGGTGGTTGGTCATTGCAAGCAACACAAGCACTGCTTGCCTGGTAAAACAACAACAAAGCAAACATTTTTATTTGCTTGAAATAAATTTGGTTACTATTTCAAAATTGGTAAACATATATTTTACATTTTTGTAATGTAAATGAATTTCTACTAACTTGATTGTGCCTGGCATTACTCAACTGTTATTGAGCGGGTCATTGAGAAGCAGTTTTGGTTCTGCTTCTCTAGTGGTTATATGCATGGAGATGAGAGTGTGGGGAAAAGAGGGGAGGGCATATGTGTGCCCATTGGCGAGAAAGTAAGCAGAATTTGAACTGCTTCTCAGTACCGTGGGAAATTTCTACCAATAATACAATGGAGCTGGTGACATGAAAATACGGTTTTCTGTGTCCATTTATCAGGAAATTAATGGTTTACATATACTCAGATGTTTCTTTGTTTAGCAGTTCTGTTGCCTCCACATGGTTTATATGGTGTTTTTTTTATTGCATGTTCCTTTAATTAAACACTTATTACTTTTTATCCCAAAAATGTTTGTGGATAATGAACAGTGCATAATACAAAAATTATTGGTGAAATCATTTTCAAGTAATCGAGATTTTGCAACTAAAAATGAATTCGTTCAAGCTGGAAAGCCTACAGCTGAGCTCCCGCAACTTACTTCTTGTAAAGGAAGTATAACTCGTCGATTTCACGTGACTACTTATAATTTCCATCCCTGGATTACTGGATGTTCTACAATAAATAGACTGTTTTGTTGGCCATGCATTTTAATGTCAGTCGAGAGAAGTGTATGGAACACTAGTGGCTATGCTGATTTAAACAATCTGACGAATGCGATAAAACGGCATAGCACGAGTCAATCCCATATGCGTGCATGTCTGGATTTACACTACTTTGGGAAGTCAAGGGTTGATTTTTTGTTGAACAGTCAGTGCCGCTTAGATATTCTAAATCATAGCAAGAAAGTAAAAAAAAATAGGGAAGTGCTACGATCTGTAATTAACGTATGTCTGCTAGGCAAGCAGGAAATTGCTTTTCATGGCCACAACTAGACAGAGAGTTCAGTGAATCGAGGGAATTATATTGAGTTTGCTATGTTCCTGAAAGACTAGGATACCCATCTCTGTGAACATTTTAATAGTGCTAGTGTTTTCAGTGCTCTCTCAAAACACATTCAGAATGATTTAATCGAGGCTATAGGGATCGTCATCTTAAATGAAATTCAACGTGGAATAAATTCATCAAAATTTTTTTCTACATTGGTTGATGAAACTTAAGACGTTACTAACAAGTCGCAATTATCAACTGTGTTTCGATATTATAATGTAGAAGGTGAAGTGTTAGAACGTTCTGTGGGATTTACTGATGTGAGTGCTGATAGAAAGGCAAACACTCTGTTTGTCCATGTTGATAATCAGCTAGATTTACTATTTTTAGTAATGTTAGGCACAATATTAGATATTTCTCGACGGAAATGTAGTGTATTTAAGTTGAGACTAGAAAGAAGGTGTTGATAATGTATGTCAGATATGCAATATCTGAGTTTCAAATTAACCGGCCTTAAAAACTTATGCTGAACTTTCTCAATTGAGTGAGAATGGCTTTGACAATATGGTGACCTCACAGGTGAAGCATATTTTAAATGGGGTCTTACCAGGGAATACAGTATCTTTAAAGAAGTGACATTTTGGAACATGGTAGTATTCCTTGAAATAAATCCAAGCATTTGTAATCGCTTCTTTACCACAGAATTGATATGGCTTAAAAACATAAATAAAGAATCAAAACACACACCCAAATCCCTAATTTCATTAACAATATTAAGTGCTGTATCATTTATAAAATAAAGTTATAAAACAGGATATTTGCATTTATGAAAATGACATTACATTTAGAGATATTCAATTGCAATTTGTTGTCAGTACACCATCTGAATAAGTTATTCATAGCCAATTGTAAAATATCACAATCACTAGAGGAATGTACCGTTTTATAAAATTTTGAGTCATTGCAAAGAGAAGTATATTTATGCTTTGCACATAATTAACTATATCATTAACAGAGATATTAAATAATAATGGCTCCAAATGGGAGCCCTGGGGGACTCCTGATGTGACATCAAATGCATATGAAGAAAAGGATTTAACTTTAATATATTGATGTCTACCAACTAAATAACTATGTAGCCAAGACAACATAGTACCACTGATGCCTACAGTTTCTAATTTATTAATCAAGGTCATTCGAATATCGGACAAAGAAAAGAACCTGAACATACTAGAATTGGAAAAGCAAAAGCGGCTTTCAGAAGAAAGAAACACATACTTACGGGGAATACAATGGAAGATATCGGCAAGAAGTTCATAAAATGCTATGTATGGAGTGTAGCTTTGTATGGGGCAGAAACATGGGCACTAAGGAAAAATGACATAAAATACTTGGAAAGCTTTGAAATGTGGACTTTCAAAATTGGAGAAAGGATTACAAGAACAGTAAAATACGCGGATGATCAAGTACTTCTAGCAAGAAAGGAAAAGGAACTCCAGAAAATTATAAATAGACTAGTAACAGGTAGAAAATACAGTATGGAAATAAATACAGAAAAATCCAACGTCATTCGAATATTGGGAAAAGAATAGAATCTGAACATAAGTATTGGAAGTAAGCCTTTAGAACAAGTTTCAGACTATAAATACCTTGGAAGCATCACAACAAGAGAAGCAAAATGTACGGATGAGATCAAGAGTAGAATAGGAAAAGCAAAAGCGGCTATCAGAAGTAAGAAACACCTACTTACCGAGAATATAATGGAAGATATCCGCAAGAAGTTCACAAAATGCTGTGTGAAATATAGCTTTGTATGGGGCAGAAAAATGGATGCTAAGGAAAAATTGCATCAAATACTTGGAAATGTGGACTTGGAGGAGAATGCTGAAGATAAAATGGACAGACAGGATGAAAAACGATTAAGTACTATCAAGAGCAGGAGAGAAGCGAATGATTATACAGATTATTAGAAAGAGGAAGGCAAACTGGGTTGGGCATTACCTTATGAGAGAGACTATGATTAAATACGTGTTAGAAGGAAAACTAGATGGAAAAAGGGAAAGAGATACGAAAAGGTTTCAGCTGATAGTCGATTTGAAAGGGAAAGAGAGTTATCAAGAAATGAAGAGGACAGTGGAAAATAGGAGTATATGGTGAACCAGGTTTAACTATGAATAATCATGGACCTGTCTATGGACAGACTACCTATGATGATGATGATGATGAATATGTTCCTACTGCTGGTGTGGCTGGCACTCGAAGTATTCGGCTTGCGTTCAGGTTATTTCACTTTGGCCATGATGCTATGTTGCCAAGTTTCCAATTTCGCGCAGTTCATCAGTAGCTGCTGACGAGTGAAGTTCTATGCTCCAATAGATCCGGATGAAGTACGTTCACGCTTTCTGCCGTAGCTGAAATACGATTGGAAAGTGTGAACAATTGTGTCAACAGTGCTCGTCAAGAAATTTTGAGCGGAGAGGGAAATTTATGACCTCTTATTGGCTGGTATTTTCTTCCCCTCACTCCATGGGTCTAACTGTAGGCACGCCTCACCTGCACGAAATGCTGTAATGGACTATAATTATGCATGTTATATAAGGAGAAAATTCTTGCAAAAGAATCACTAAATAATCACTAAATAATGAAATGTGTCATATATTTTTCTTAGTTGGATAAATATTGGAAAGTGCTAGGTAATGAACGTGAAATTGAGTTGAATATGAAAAAGTAAAAACAGAACATGAATCCTGCCTTATAATTGGATGCAGAAGACTGCAAGGATAACTGTACAGAAATAAAGTAAAATTCATAGTGTGTTTTATTATTTAATAATTTGGACTTCATTGTTTTATTTTTTGGTATTTCTCTATGCTTCTGTGGGGTTTGCAATTATCAAACAAGAGTCAACATAATTGTTAAAGTTGAACGTCAACTAACATGAATTCTGAATAGGAGACAACAGTGGTGTAGATGTTTCTATTTTTTAAATTAAATCTAATGTCATCAATAGAAAATTTCATACAATGAATAATTAATAATTTTTGACAAGAACTATAAAATGATTTTTCAGTGATATCATGATCAGATGAATTCCATGAAATGAGTGTTTGTTCATTCAAATTGAGCAAGAATATTACTCCTATGATCTATGCATAAATTATTGCACACGAATAACCACGTATCTTGATATTCCAGCCTATATACATGAAGAAATATGAAGATTCATGGAAAAGAAGTTTTTAGCAGATGGAAAGCAACCTCTGTACATATTTACCTGGAATAAATGATGGAATTTATATGGTATTTTGAAATAATAAATACATAATAACAATTGAGATTTCACAATAGATTTTTATGAAGCTATTCTATAAACCCATTTCTGCCCAACTTTGCAAAAATGCAACATTAAGTTTAGTAATTTTTTATGTCGCTAATTTTAACTTTTAAAGAAACAACAATTTCTTCACTTTAATACGCCCTTCGTTAGCGTCATTATATTTTTACTTTCTCCATATATGAAGTATAGAGAAAGTATTGTTTTCATGAAAAAAATCGAATTCGAGATTTCAACGGAAATACATGTTTTAAGGTCCCCTGAACACGTTTTGAGTATTTTCTCAGTGATGTCTGTGTGTCTGTCTGCATGTGATAGATTTTTGTGGGCGCTCTAATTCAAAAACTATTAATCAGGTCAACGCAAAATTTTATATTTAACATTTTTATAAAAGTTAGAAAATCTGATTAGTTTTTGGTAAAACTCGGTCAACCGGAAGTGGGTGTTTACTCTTGTCACTTATCCATTATTTTGAAATATTTGCTTTAATATTTGATAAATGTAAAAATGTATTGAAATAAAAGTTGTAGGAAATTTAATTTTCTACAGCCTTTGAAACATTTTTCCATATAATGCATTGTTTAAGAGATATCATATTTTTGGCTGCCACTACCATGCTACCTACTGACGACTATTGTTAACAATTGACGCTTAATTACGGCTCCTTTTTCTTTTCTTAATTTTTGGTGCTTTGTGGCTATATCCAGTATCAGTTTATTTCTGTTCATTGTAAAGTCTAAAATTTTCTCGCAGTTTCTTAAAATATTTTTTATTATGTAACCTCTTTGGAATTTTTAGAAATATTACAGTTATGGAGAAAGTCATGCAGTGGCCACATTAGAGTTTTGTATTTCAAATTAATGTTGCATTTCTGTAATGTTGGGCATAAGGTCCTATGTCGGCACTTACCTCACGTCGTCTGACACAAACGTTTATATTTGAGCGTTCCATTTATTTATCGAATTCATTGTTATGATAAATTTTATTTATAATAATAATAATTTATTTACTGCAGTGACCCCTGTATGGGGCATTACATTGTCAAGGTCATAGTAAAAATTAAAGAACAGTAGAATACAATATATAGAAAAGTGCACAAACATGACAATACAGTACAAAAGACACCATTTGTGTAGATCATTACAATTTTTCAGAGATAAACTCATTGATGCTATAGTAAGCCCCCTTTAACATCATATCCCTGACATTTCTTTTAAATATAATTGCAGGCATAGATTTAAAATTAATAGGGAGTGAATTGTACAATTTTTTACAAGAATATTCATAATTTTTTTGGCTTGTAGCAAGCCCACAGTATTTCATATCAATATTAGTACAATATCTAGTTTCATATTTTTTAATATCACCACATAAAATATTTTTGAAGCCAGAGTGAACATAACAGGTAGCTTCCAAGATATAGACAGAGGGTAATGTTAAGATATTGCTACATCTAAAAACATCTCTACAATGTTCTCTTGGTTTGAGATTATGTATGATTCTTATTGCCTTTTTCTGCATAATAAATATCTTTTTACTAGCACTTGATGCTCCCCATAATAGAATACCGTATGACATAACACTATGAAATAGAGTTAAATAGGCACATCTGAGGGTATCATAGGATACCTCAGTCCTTAGTCTTATTAAAAGATATATTAATTTTGCCAATTTATTTTCTAAATATTCAATGTGCTTCTTCCAAGTTAGTCCAGGGTCCAAAACTATGCCTAACAGTTTGCCTGTTTCATTTCTGTTTGAGAAGCTTTTAGATGGATTAAAATGTATATGTTAATTTTTGGTAGCATTGAGGCTTAATTTATTGCAGGCAAACCATGCCTCCAATTTCTCCATGGATTTTTTGATTTCCCTTTTGTTTTCCTCAGTATTTGAGTTTTTAACAAAAAAACTAGTATCATCGGCAAATTGGAGGGTATATGACATAATATTTCCTGGGCAGTCATTAACATATAACATAAAAAGAAGCGGACCGAGTATTGAGCCCTGAGGCACACCATGGATATGGTTAAAGTTTTCGGATTTACCATTTTTAGTTACCAAAACATGAAGTCTATTGCTTAGAAAAGATATGATTAAATCATGAATTTTGCCTCTGAAACCATAATGATTTAATTTGGCAAGAAGAATCTCATGCGATAAGCAGTCAAAAGTTTTTGTGAGGTCACACAGAATGCCTTCAATATGATGCTTCTCCTCAAAGCCATTTACTATGAATGACATGGCTTTAGCTACAAGATCTATAGTATTTCTACCTTTTCTGAACCCAAACTGCCTGTCATTTAGTATGTCCTGTATTTCAATAAATTTATTCAATCTGCTTATTATAGCCATTTCATACACTTTGGACAAGATAGGGCTTATTGCTATTGGTCGGTAATTTGCAGGATCATTTATTGGACCCTTTTTATAGATAGGCAACACTTTTGTTTTTTTCAAAGCAGATGGATAGATACCTGTCATAAAAGAGTTATTGATTAGTTTAGTTAAGGGTTTATTTAGAAATTCCCTAGCATGCTTTACAACTTTAGAGTTTATCCCATAAATATCACAGGTATTCGAATTACTTAGCTTTTGAATAATGGTATTTACTTCTTCTTCCGTTACTCGATGGAGAAAAAATGATTTGCCACAATTTCTAGCATTTTTGCGATTTATGTAGCTTAGTTTATCATTTTTAAGATAGGAGGCAACATCATTTGTATTTTGAGTAAGATTTTTATGTATATTTGTAGCAGATAATTCCTAATGCTTAGCAAAAACCTGCGGTGACAAGGAATTTTGCTTGGATTTTATACTTTTTATAGAGTTTATAATAGACCAACTTTGCTTAGATTTATTATTGGCTGTAAGTATCAACCTGTCATTAAAATCTAGCTTTGCTTTATTTATTGCTAATTTATATTCTTTCGTAAGTTTCCGTAATGATTCGTGTGTGCTTTGGCAGTTATGTTCAGATATTTGCCTCAAAATTTCTAAAATATTTTCTTTCTTTAATTTTAAATCGTCTGTATACCAGGGTAGCCTTTTCTTTTTGTTTAATATTTTTTTACAAAAGGTATTGATTGAAAGAGTTGTTTCTTGTATACAAGTATTGTATTTTATCGCAATAAAATAAATGATCTTTCATCGGGCCCACTGCCAATTTGCATTTCTCTCCGTATATGTGATCATGCCGAAGCCCATTGGCTACTTGTCTTTTTCCAATAAATTAAATATAACTCCTATACCCTTACAAATAATAGCATTCCTGAAGATGCAATCTACATGATATTGTGCACAGAGTAATAATTTTTACTGCATTTATCACCATTTTAATAGCTTCTGGCAGGCGATGGTGTATGGATATGTAACCTCAAGAGCTCACAAAATTGAGCAAAAACTGCCCTGGAAATCTTTCTGTGTTGTGCCATATTTTGAGATGTACCGCACCCTATCCAAAATATCAGAATAAGATTGTAAGTACTGTAGTAATTAAACATTACAAGATAGAAGTTTCTGTATTAATAAGTGACTTACTTTTTGACACCATGGTCACTGACTGAACGACGAGAAATTTATTTATGAAAAAATTTTCAAGTAGTAAGAGAGAGATAATGTTTGTTTAGGAACGTTCCCTGACCCATGATGTTTACATGGATACATCATTTGCTGGGATGACTCAACAAGCAAAGGAGATAGGAGCTGAAACAGGGGATGCTGCATTGGATGACATATGTCATCATATGCTTTAGGGGTTAAAGAACAGTCATCTGTTTATTAATTTTATCACAGAAAATACTTTTGACCATAAACTTTAAGCATGATAGTCAAATAAACCAAAATCATTCAAGCACCAATCAAAAATACAGTGAAAACCTTTGACTCAAGTAAAAATCCAAGGAAGTTTTACATATATATTTAGAACAGGAACATTTTGATTGATAGGCAGTAACTATGATTCTAAACATACAATTAACATGAAAAACCAGATGAAAACCAATGGTTACAAATAATCTAAGTACAGAAAAAAACATGTGCATTCACTCATTCATTTACAAAAGATCTATTAAATCAGACTAAATTCACAGAAAATTTGAAAAATTCAATGTATTATATCATAATTTATTTGTCCAAAAATCATACACTGTTGGTATAGGACACATCATAACAAAAAACAATAGTTACATATAAAATAAATTTTAAAACTAGACGTGTTTGCAAATCGATACATTACATACATAATTAGGGAAATTCACAAGTACTATAATAACATTTATTTAGGAGGAAAACAAACAGTTCTCTTTTCAATAAATTGAAACTGTCAATCTTCTTAACAGAGGTGGGCAGTTTATTACACATATTAATGCCCCTTGCTTTGGGATCTTTACATTCAACCTTAGAGTAGTTTAAATACATGCATGTGAAGTTGCTATGCACCATTGAATTTTTCTCAATATTAGAGATGTATCTCATAGTGAATAAAATTAAACAATAATAAATTGAAGTGACAGTAAGACGTTCTAGTTCCTTAAAAATTGGATGACAGCTGGAATAAATGCTACTCCCCATTATTACACGTAGAAATTTTTTTTAACTTAGGAATATTTCCTTTAGACGAGGAGAGGAACACCAGAAAAAATTCCATATTTTACAATGGAGTAGATGTGAACAAAATAAAACATTTTTAGGACATTAATGCTAACACTATTCTTAAGAACAGAGGCAAGGTAAAAAGCAGAATTTAGCTTTTTGGACAGATGATTGATGTGACAATTCCAATCAAGACGGATGACTATGTGTGCCAAGGAACTTAAATTCCATTGTAGGAACAAGGGTATTTTGATTAGGAATCTGAATATTGAAGGGTATTCTGGAAGAGGAGAAGCACACAATCTGGGTTTGCTATTCAGTTTAAGATCATTTAACTTACACCATTCAGTCATTTTGGACCGAGTATCACTTGCTGATTTAGACAAAGCCCTTTGAATAGTGTTACCTTTGTGTTTATGCTCCTGACATAATCACCCTTCATCTCTGAAGCATGTCTTTTTCCAACAAGATAAAGGAGGATGTCTAGCTGCTGCGACAAGTATGGTGGGAGACGAAGATATCCTTGTGGAGGATATAATCCTGCTAGAGAAATGATGTCTCATTGATTTTGGCACTGTATTCAATGGTGAAAATGCTATCAGTGTTCTGAATTGGCTTGCATGTTGCAATCTCATTCGCAATTCCTACCAATGTTCAAATTGTCATGTACATACCTTCTTCACTCAATTGTCGCAAATATTCTAGATGGGTATTGCTGGCATTGCAAAAACTGCAATCATCGTCATAGTGCCCAAGAAAGATCATTCTTTGTGCTCAGTCACCTACCTTTGAAGACCTTAATTTGCTTTATCCATTGTCCTAAAGCAATGGGCATTGATTTGTGTAATAGACCGTATTATACCAACAGTGTTTTTTGCTGTATTATCTTTGGACAAATAAATTATATGATACATTGAATTTTCCAAATTTTCTGTGTATATATTCTGCTTTAATAGATATTTTGTAAATGAATGACTGATTACACGTTTTTTTCTATACTTAGATTATTTGTAACCATTGGTTTTCATCTGGTTTTTTATGTTAATTGCATGTTTAGAATCATAGTTACTGTAGATTAATGCCTATCAATCAAAATGTTCCTGTTCTTAAGGTGACCAGATATTTTTTTCCAAAAGGGAGGACAGATCCCGTTTTTTTACAAAATGTAAAGACAAAGGGAGGGAAAAGAAAGGAGAAAAGAAGAACACATTTCATGACAGAAAAACTGTTTATATGCTATCTTTCATATTTTTTCAAACAAACTAAAGGTTGTAAAAGAACATACATTACAATAGTCTCATGACATGAAATTTTTTGTTTTAAAAAAATGCTGTAAGCTTTCAAGAAAAATAATAATTTTAGATACCATTTTTCACAGTGAAACACTAAAATTACATAATGACAAATCGTATTGAACGAATTTCAATTTCAGAAGTTCAAAGGTGAATTGCACAAATTTTAAACGTGTGTTCATTAATTATGTGTTTTACATATTCGAGAAAAATAAACCCCAACAGGGAAAAGTTTAAACGAAGTTCAAAAGCAATTAAAATTGAAAATAATAGATTCAATCCTACAAATTGTTATTTATTCCAAATTATATCCTGATTGCTTGAAAATTATTTTATATAAGCCAATATTTATTGAAAATATATTTATTCAAAATATATATTTACTGAAACATATCTTTTCTCTACAGGGTGAAATATGTAGTATGTTTTTAAAAATGAAGTGTTTTCATTCTAATAATGACATGATTGTTTTGTATTGAAATATTTGTCATTTCTGTAAATTTTTTTCAAAAAATTGTCATTTTTATTTAACATTTCTGAGAATCGCTCGCAGCTATAATCCATGTTGACTTTTATCATTATGATTAAGGTCAATGTTTTCAAAGAAAGACTGCTCTTTACACAGTCCCACATATCATTAATTATCGAGAATACACGCTCTACACTTGCATTTGTCCCAGGTAAAAATAAAGCTATTTCAACCAATATCTTTAAATTAATAAAAGGAAGATATTCAGTTTTTTAAAAACTGAAATATTTCCTCCCATCTTTTGTAGACTTCTATTTTATTTTCAGACCATTCTGAAAACTTATTAGCTGAGCAGTACTCACTTAGTCTCCGAACCTCATCAAACAGTATTGTCATCAATCTTTATGAGACACTTGATTTGCAAATTTCACCGATTCTACCACTTTTTCCCACTCGATTGATTTTCTTAATAAAGTCCACCGAAAATAATTTATTCCATCCAGAAATTTTGCCCATTTGATCAAATAATCAAGGCAATTTCTATAAAATAGTTGAACCTCGTCCGTGAATGCCCCTCTAACTGTTGGATTATTCTCTTCTAGTTTTTTCAATAAATTATCTGCATTTACTGGTCAACATTTCATATTTAATCTGGATTCCAATTGATCATTAAAACTGTGAAGAATTGACATTACTTCAGCTGCACATATTTTGTTCTTTTTAATTTGCTCTATATTCAACTGAAACAATGTTGCCTTACTATGCATGATATGCAGAGTAATTTCATCTAATGGATTTTCAAAAAAATATTTTAGAAGTTTGGGACACTTATCTAAACTTAAAAAATGTAAGCTTAATGGTTCAAATAATTGAGTAACACGTTCAATGGCAGGTGTTAAAGCCAACCACCTGGTTTTTGAGTAACCTAATAATTTCTTATGCTCAATTGAAGCGACCTCACAAAATTTAGTTTGACTCTTTACTCTCACAGTGAAACGATGAAAATGTAAGTATATTTGTGGAAGGATTACTTCTATATCTATAGCCAGTTGACTTGAGAATACACAAATACACCAATTAAAAGAACGCGTGGCTTGAGTAAAAGGAAGGACAATAGCAGAGAAATGTTCAAAAAGGAGGACATGGAAGGACAGCGATTGAAAAAGGACTGTCCTTCCAAAAGAGGACGTCTGGTCACCTTACTGTTCTGAACATATCTGTAAAACTTCCTTGGATTTTTACTTGAGTCAAAGGTTTTCACTGTATTTATGATTGGTGTTTAAATGATATTGGTTTATTTGACTATCATGTTTAAAGTTTATGGTCAAAAGTATTTTCTGTGATAAAATGAATAAACAGATGACTGTTCTTTAAAACCTTAATTGAACTTTTATTGTATCAACTCATTACACTGCCATAGGCATGGGGAGAGGGGATATGAGAACATCAGCTATTTTAAAAGAAAAGATGTTTCCCCACAAAAGGCCAACGGGGGAGAGGATACCAAAGATTTAATAGATATGTTCTGAGTCATACACTTTAACCACCCTCCAAGTCTCTTATTGAAAATGTCTGACACCTTTCCCTAAAATCGTTTTCCTATAATTCAAAATGTATGCCTAAATCCCTGTCTGAAAAAATTTAATTGAATATTTAATGACAATCTAGTAAGAGTTTTTTTCACATTTTTACATTAAATTATTTGAATCTGAACATAACGAACAATTACCTTGTGTTTGAACCTATAGTCCTTAATAATGTAACATATAATTTATAAAACATCAACTGGAAGTTTAAGTTAAGTAAATATTAATTTCATATTGCTAATAATACGAAACAAATACTGTAAAAGTATCTATATAATACATAAAAACATCAACTGGAAGTTGAAGTTACGTAAATATTAATTACATTTTGCTAATAATTTGAAACAATCACTGTAAAAGTATCTATGTGTCTCTCTAAAATGAACGGGATTCGTAATAACACTGAATCACTCGTTTTTTCAACGTACACTACGTCACTACGTACTACTACGTAGTTCTATTTCTGGCCTCTCAAGGCGCCACCGTCAGGCCCCTAAAATACAGAATCACAGCATTGACTTAGTTTGTATTATTCTGTCATTTATTTAATTTATTTTCCAGTTTAGCTTCCATAAAAACCACGTCTAAAACGAGAAGCTTATGCATTGTTGACTAACTTGTTGGTGTAAATGGACATGAAATGTGTAGTTGCTGATCCAGTAATGGAAGATCAATCCTCATTTGCATCAAATAAAACGCCGAAAGTTCGATTGATTGATTTGTTAGATGAAGTCGAAAAGCATGTGGACTTACTAAGGAAAGATCTACTTATTTTAGAGGAGAGAAAAGATACATTACTCACTACTTTGGACACTATTCGTCATTCAGACTTAATAACTCAGTTGTCGGATGGTAGGTCTACAATAAAATCATTTACTCTTTTACGGGTTCTTTCGCCGTTTTCGTTGATTATAGGAGGCATAAAACTTTTTTGCAGATGAAACCACGGAGGTAGAACTATATGCTGATAGGCTTACCAAAATGTGCGCCGCTATGGACATCCAAGTTATTACTTCTCGTGATCAACGTCAAGAAGAAGCTCTTTACCAGGTATATTAATTACTTGACTAACGTGTTATTCGTCGAATGTTTAAGTCAAATTAGTTTACCTCGTTCAATGAAGTATTGACTGAATTTTGTGAGTAACGAAGTTCTTCAGTAGTGTTCAAAATGGAATTGTTTCAAGTATCTTTTGTCGAGATAATGTAAGTTAACTCCATTAGTTTTCTTAAAATAATTTCATATTCTAACGTACCACTCGTTTTAAAATTAAATCAAATGCTATACGTATTAGTACGTTTATTATGCCATATATATATATATATATATATATATATATATATATATATATATATATATATATATATATATGTATATATATATATATATATGTATATATATATATATATATATATATATATATATATATATATATATATATATATATATATATAAATATGGCCAGATATAAATGACCATTTAAGATCGGAAAAACACAAATTCCGCGATATTTCGAAGTTCTGCTAAAAATTCGATCATTTTAGTAGATGATATACGAGTCTCATGATTTACAATTTGTGGCAGTAGAAGTTACTTTTGCACATCTCAGCATTGTTCACAACCATACTTTTCGATCAGCAAACTGCACAACGTCCCATATAAAATATTATATTGCAATAAACTTGCATGTCATTCAATCATTAAAATCTTAACCCACTTTTGCCCCAATTCGGTTTTTACCAAACTTATAAAAAAATATTATTTTTTGAGGGAAACAATATATTTGATACGTAAAACATTTACTTTAAAAATTTTCCCTTGGTAGCAATTAAATCCCATGTTCCAATTTTTAAACAATGATTTGATTAAAATTCACAGATCATAAAGAATACTACATAAGCCATGTTTTCCAAAAAGTAACAATATAGCACCCACTTAGATGAAAATGTATTGAGTTTACCCAGCTCTCCACAGTCCTCTTGACACCTCTCAACAATCTTCGTCCAGCAATAATGCTTAAGCACCCATGTTGCTTTTCCAATCCACATACTTGGTATAATGATTTATTGAGTTTGATTTACACATATATGAGGTTATCAATATATTAATACCATTTACCTGCAGATAACATATTGCGTGGTTTTGTTGTTTTTGTAGCAGTAGGAGTTCCTTCCACTCAGGAAAGAGTACATATAGTGAGACCAGATGCATACATATATGAGAAACTTTGTACCAATGTAAAATTTCTTCTTAACTCACTGTCTCGGTTATGCATCTTAAGAATCTGGTTATCCTAGTCTAAACCCCAAATAAACTAAGTCTTTGTTATTTTTATTTAGTCTATACAACTGCCATGCATTGTGGGCACAGACATCCAAACAGAAACTGAATAAAGGCTACCACCATTTTTTTTATTTAATTGATATTCCATAGTAGATATTTTCATATATTCTGTCAACTCCTTCCATAAAATGGTTATATTGTGACAGTACATTTGGTTGGGGATAGGCATTTTCTTCTTTTCACTAGAAACCCATCTATTGTAAATCCCAATTGGAAATACTGGGTCAGACGTGGAAAGATTCGATTATTATGCTATAATGTTATAGTGCAATGAGAAGAAGTATCAAAACAAAAATCATTACTGCCTCTCTTATTCTTTGCCATTTTCTTGTGTTGGACAATGGGCAGTTTTTATTGTGGTGCTAGTACAGTAGATCATCGATTATTCAGCAATCGATTACCCGACTTCCAACATTATTTTGCGGTCCTGACTGATCCGGCAAAATTTGCGAGTAATCCAGCGTTCGCTGGAGAATCACATCAAAGGCAGTATCAGTCCGGTGATAGTGCACTGCGTGGTACCAAAACGTTTCGGGACTGCGAGTAGTACAGTATGATCTAGGTTATGTGTAATACTTGATACTTGTTTATCCGTATTTTTTGTAATCATACCTACACATACCGACTTGTTTGTAACTGAATTGTACATAATTATCATTTATACATATCACTGTTTCTGTTCAGTTATTTCTAGCACCAGGAATAGAAAATATTCTCTTAGATGAGTTTGGAGGCTCTTAATATGTTCTTTAATGGAATTAATAACTTTTTTGAAAGTTTGTCACTGTATGTCAAAACGAAACCATGGACTGATTGAGGCGCCAATACCATAAGTCTAATTTAACCTTTTGCGTGCTCGACAGTTTTCTTATAGCTATGCCAAAATTGCCAGGGGTTTTTTGCTAAATTTACAGCAATGTAGGAAAAAATTATATCTCCCTTAGTTTTCAAGTTATATATACTTTATTCACATATTTTTAGCATTTCTTGAAGTTACAGAATGTTGTTTGGCTTCACAAAAAAATTCACTGTACTATGGATGGTAGTTTTTGAGGAATAAAATATTTTATAAAACACTCGCACTGCAAAGATTACAAATTCACAAATTTTATATACAATATTTTCTTCTTCTTGTCCATGGAGTCCTTTTCCACAATTAGCACATGCAGTGTTTGATCTTTTTATTGGTCCTCCATCTTTACTGTTTCCTGCTGCACATCTCAGATTGCGGCTTGGCAGTTTCAGCAATAGAGCACCCTTCTCGGGTGCAGCAGGTACAAGTGGCACATGTCCTTCCTTCCTTTTCTTGTTACCATTCCCCCTCTATTGCTTCTATTATGAAAGAAGTGAAGTGCAGGTCTGACATTATCTTGCCAATGGTGTTTTCCTTGTAAATAATATATGCGTTTAACACCATTCTGGCTAAGATGCTAAACACCTCCTTCTTCCAATACTTGAGTGTTAGTCGCTCATCCAGGTAGGTGTAGAGCATCATATCAGATGCATCTACTACTCCCATGAAGTTATTATAGCTTTCTGTGATTGCTGGCTTTGTTATTTGCTTTTCCATCATTTTTCATCTCTTTGTTGTTGTTATATTCTCTGCTACAGCTTGAGTTGAGACAAGCAACACTGGATTTTATTTTGATTTTTTTCTCTCGGTAACCACATAAAAGAACCTCATTATCTCAGAAATATTTTACTTGTCCAACATCAAATTTTTCTTTTAGACCCTTTGGAAGGCCCTTCCTATTGCGCCTTATTGTTCCAGTTAGGAAAGTTTCATTCAGGAATACTGGTGAAGAAGTTGTATATCATAACATGGTATCCTTTCTTTAGGTAGTTCCCTAATTAGAGTAACTTTGTGACTACCGCATGATCTAGACCATTTATTTTTATTTCTGCTTTGTTAATATGTCTTTTCCCCTCGATAGCAGAAGAAACCCAAACAGTAATGTACAATTGAGTCGCACAACATCCAAAATTTGATTCCCCACTTGTGCTTCTTATTAGGGAGGTATTGTGCATAGAGTTACTAGTATCCATCCACTAGAGGCGCTACTGCCGCTAGTGTCTATGTGAGTTTTAGCTCGAATGTGTAGCAAATTGAACATTCATTTGTTTTGCAGCTGTTTGGCAGAAGATGGGACTTAGTAGGTGTCTTTGCGTTAATGACACAACCAATTACTTGAATATCTATCTCAATAAAATGTAAATTTTCAGTTGGAGCCTAGTAATGGTACTACTAAATCTTACTACTATTATCAGAAAGTTGAATGCAAAGTTTAAAGTGAAATAATATAATAAAACAAGAAGTCCAAACCAGTACTAATGTAGGCTGGTTTCCCAAAGTTGATGTCCCGAATTGATTACTAATATTGACAGGAAATGTTTCAGTATGTTACTCATACCAAGAAAATCTCATACCATAAATACCATTCGTAATTCATAGTATATAAAAGATAGATAAAAATTATAAAACATTAATAGAGCATTATCAGGTTTTAAATGCTAAAAGGAATGTCAATCTCTTTCTGGCATTATATTTTCCATGTATTTTTTTAATAAACAAATTTAATAAATGTTACTTTTTATACGCTAATATACACTGTCCATTGCTGAAGGGTAGTCGAGTGGAAAAGAAAATAACCCATTTGTTTACTAGTCTGTGTGTCTATGTTCAAGCTGAGTTTGGTAATAATCGTCTCCATGGCAACAATCCGATAAAATGCGATTTAAAACGCAAAAATGCAGTTTTAGTAGATATTCAAGAAAATACTATCAGTTATCAAAATTCTGTGATAAGAATTAGAATCTACATTCTTTTCCCCTTAGAACAGTACAAATCTCGCTCCGATACCACAATTTTAAGATATTTTAAAGTATTAAAGAAAACATCTCTGCACGATGGATTTGAGACTTCCTATGTAAAAAAAGCAGCAGGAGCCTCATACCAAGCTTCATAAAAATCGGTCCATTGATGCAAAAGTTGTTAGTGGGAGACACATACACAGACAACCATTTCATATGGCTGTTTCCTTTGGAATCAAGCCTAAAAAGGTGTAGGCACTTAGCTACTTCTTGAAGATTGCGTAGTTGGGTTACTTAAATTTCATATAAAAGCATTAAGATAGGTAATTTCGAGAGAAAACTCTTGAACTTCAAAAATAAATAAAATCTCAGACATAATACTCTATCTGGTACATGTAGATGTTTCAAAATATCTCGTAACCAGATAAATTCCATTCTCATTTCCCATAAATTGGGAAATGTTTTAGGCCTTGATATTGCATGGATATTTCAGATCTATTGATTTATTTATGTTAGTAATTAGAAGCAGCATGATCATTAATTTAATGCCATACTATACGGATATGTTATCCATTTAATCACAAAAAATTAAGATGAGAATGTTTGTATTGGAAGGAAAATAAAAGTTCTATTAAAATAATTCTCCAATAAACATATAAACGTACTTTTAACACTAATTGTTATTATTTTTAATAAAAATGACACTTAAGGAAATTAACATTTGTATTGTGCATAAACTTCTAGTTAAAACTGAAAAAAAACAAGAAAAGTCAGCAGACTACTTTTCATATTTCCACATAATTCAACTTTTTGGTCAGAATGACAGAATAGGAGTATAACTCTTTAATACACTAAATAAGTTGAAACACAGACATTGTGATTTGAAGATTCCCAAAAAAGACACCACTGCACAATAACACTCCTTTTCCAGATAGCTGACACTGCCAAACACTAACATGGTGCATACATGTTCAATTTGCAATGCAATTCAGTGCTCATGGTGCCTCTAGTGGATACTACTGTCCGCGTCAAAAAGACGTGCATCTCAACTTTGACGTGCGATCATTTGCGCTACGTTTATTGGAAAGAATATACAAAAATACCATAGGAAAGCTTATTTTGTGCTTAATAAGTTTTGATTTTTTAATATTTTTAGACAGAAAATGTAAAATTTTACGGCGAGTTAAACACAGAAACTACCCGTAAAAACCAGCTACGCAGCCAACTTTCGCGAAAGTAGTCATATATAATAATTCATAAACGAATAACTACTGAACAAAATCTTTTGAAATTTAAAACAGTGATGAACTAAGATAAAATAGAGGCAATGCAATAATTTTCTAAGCTCTATGTTAATTACAATGGTTTTAATTGGGTTACAACTTCAAAAAGAAACTCGTCAGTGGGGAAAAATGATAGAGGAATTCTGAAAACACTGTTGTAAAGAGAGACATAAAGAAATTTTTTTGTAGGAATCAGATTTTGTTTTAACGTTTTTGTTTTTGTTTAATTAATTTTAATCTACACACAGTACCGTATATGTTGCTTTCTGGGCGCTTTGCGATGTTGCCAAATGTCTCCTTTGTCTCCCTCGCCGGTAGGCAGCCATGGCCCGCACAAAAACCCCCTTATCTCCTCTTAAGTTTTGTCCTCACTGATTTCGTCGCTGCTGGAATCCTCATCGAGGTTGATAATTAAGGGTTCCACGATATTCTTTAGCACTTGGTCCTTTGCGGCGTAGAAGTCCTCCACCTTGTTAGTGTGCTTCACAGCGTTTTCCCATATGCGCTTCGGGGTGTTACGCAGTGCCTCCTTGCACAGTTGCAGGACGTCTTTGATTTTGTGCGTTTTGTTGCGCTTCGCCACGTAATTTTTAACCCAAGCCCATATAAGCTCGATTGCATTGAGTTTACAATGGGCCACTGGAGTCCAAATTAGCTTTACTCTCTTGCCGCTCTCTTTGATGATGCTATCTAGCAAGTATCTGTGAGACTTGAAATGAGGTCTGCCGAGTTCAAGTAGTTCGCTAATGGTTAAAGACTCATATGTATCTTGCCAGCCGGAATCACCTACCTCTGGCTCGATGCAATGCTCAATTAGCCAATTTATTATATCGTCCTTACGCCAACTTTTGGACGGATTTCTTGTTGGGTCTTGCATGGTGTGATACGGGGCTTGGTCAAGAACAATAGCGGTTTCATGATCCATCGCATTTAAAATTCTCCTAAAATACTCTTCAAAGTGTCGAGCATTCATCTCGGAATGATAGTCACCATCCTTTTTGTTTCCCTCGAACACGAGCATACAGTCATTTGTTTCGTCCAAATACATAATTTTTCATCGTCTTTGACGAGCTGACTTTGTTTCCCGAATAGGATCAAATTTAATCACACCATCTTTGACCATTTGAAAAAAAGTTCTAGCACTTTGAATGACATTTTTCTCATGGCTACGTAATTTTTTGTTAATCACAAAAGGCTCACTTTCTAAATTATTTTCTTGATCACTCGAGAAAAGACCGTATTTGTTATTACTAATATTTTCTATTCGTTGTAAAGCTAGTCGCTTTTTTCGAGGCATAGCGAAAACACGAGGCACCAACTGGACTGAGATGAGACACTAAATGAACTAAGAAAACAAAACTCTAGACAAAACAAGTACCTTCTTTATTACTCATTATCTGAGTCATTAGCAACCTCCAATGAGGCTAGATAGAGAGAGAAAGAGATAGGAGTTTAAATCCCGCTCATTCATCCCGCACGCCAGATTGGTGTGGCAACGTCGCTACCTACATCA
This sequence comes from Tanypteryx hageni, assembly GCA_028673005.1. NCBI lineage: Eukaryota > Metazoa > Arthropoda > Insecta > Odonata > Petaluridae > Tanypteryx > Tanypteryx hageni. The sequence continues at coordinate 119,549,457 of CM054112.1, forward strand.
GCATAGGAAATGAAGCGCCTTATGGCTACAAAGAAAAATATCTATATAAATTTATTAAAAGTCTTTATTAAAAATCTGATTCCTACAAAAAATTTTCTTTATGTCTTTCTTTACAACAGTGTTTTCAGAATTCCTCTATCATTTTTCCCCACTGACGAGTTTCTTTTTAAAGTTGTAACCCAATTAAAACCATTGTAATTAACATAGAGCTTAGAAAATTATTGCATTGCCTCTATTTTATCTTAGTTCATCACTGTTTTAAATTTCAAAAGATTTTGTTCAGTAGTTATTCGTTTATGAATTATTATATATGACTACTTTCGCGAAAGTTGGCTGCGTAGCTGGTTTTTACGGGTAGTTTCTGTGTTTAACTAGCCGTAAAATTTTACATTTTCTGTCTAAAAATATTAAAAAATCAAAACTTATTAAGCACAACATAAGCTTCCCTATGGTATTTTTGTATATTCTTTCCAATAAACGTAGCGCAAATGATCGCACGTCAAAGTTGAGATGCACGTCTTTTTGACGCGGTCAGTAGTGACACTGGTACTGTGTAAGAGCTGAATTATATTTAGTGCCAACCAAAGATTCATCAATACTGAGGTGCTGGTGTGCTTTGTAGTGGAACCAGAGTAATCTATTTGCATGCTCAATAATTGGGATAAATTTTGTGCAAGGCTCATATTTCTGGTGGAAACAGTGCTATTGTCAATGAGGTGAAAAAATTTGAGAATGAGTTTAAAACTGTTTCTAGAAAACATGTTGCCAAACCAAAGGATGCATCTAGAATTTCTAACCCAGTATGAGAATATGTTTGGCCTTCGAGTAATTCCCATTTCCATTAGTACCAACACAAATGCCTTCATTTCTGTGACAGTAACAGGCCTCCACTGCCTAACTTTAGCATTGGGCGATATTTGCTTTTGTGAGTCAATAAACTGATTTGCATATCTATTAGTTTCATGTACTATGAGGTTCCAAAGGAACAAAGTAAAAAACAGGTTGAAATACTGAATAGGTTTGGCATCAGGGGAAGGAGCACGTTTTGGACCAGGTGTTTCAAGGAAGGAAGGAGAGGGCTGGAATGGTGTATCATGGTCTGTTTGAATTTCTTTATACACTAGTATTTCATAATTATTGTGCATATCACTATTATCACATACCTCATTGTCATTAGCACTTTCACTGTCTGAGTTTTCACTTAGAACTGGAAGAGGAACAATAACATCACTATAGTCACGTTCTGAGTCTGAAACTACAAACTGAGGTACACAACTTGTTTTGGGAGTTTGTATTTCATCACCAGAATCACAATCACCATCGTCACTTAGAGAATTTATATAGTCAGCGATATCATCATCATTGTCAAACATCTTCTTTGAGGTTGATGCCATTTCTGTTTTTATGGTTGCCCAAAACTAGCTCAACTTAAAAAATACAGTAATCCCTCCATATTCGCAGGGGTTACATACCTGAAAAACGCCACGAATATAGAAACCGCAAATATATTTACTAAAGGCTTATGGGATAAACAGGTTTTTGGGAACAGCTATCCCCAGTTTATATAGTAATAACATGGTTTTTGTTTTTTAAAACTTATATTTAGTATTAATAAGCATAGCCTGTAATTCTTGAATCTTTACTTCTCGACATGGAATTAAGAAAAAATATGCGGTAGACGTAATAATAACCCCTGAGGCGAATGACCACAGATAATCTAGGGTAACCAACTGTTCCTACTTGGAAATAAAATCCAGGATCCTGCCTTTTATTAAGCAGGACAGTGAATATCCCGATTTTTTTATTTCACTTTTACATTGTGTGACGTTCTATATCTTTTGTGTAATCCATCAGAATATTCTCTTCCTTCCCTTTCTCTTTTCTTCCTCCCATTCTAACGTACCAAATCCCTTTTCAAGTGGGTAAAAACTATGATTGTTTCATTCTCACATGGGTTGGATAAACATCTTCTTCTTCACTTGAAATACAGATAGCCAAGCAGAGAACAGCTGAGTCAAACTCCATGGAATATTGATCATAACATGTCATCTTATCTCCAGTTTGAAAATTATATCAATGGAAAGATGTATTTCTAATATCTAGAGAGCATTTGGATGAAGTTTTGAGTGAACAAATGCGTAGATGGGCGTAGAATATTACTGTGTTAGCTTTTATGCAGCATGTGTAATGCTTTCTTAATCATAATGAGACTGTAACTAACTGCCATCTGACAGAAGACCGTGAACTATCAGCACTTATTCGAGAGCGTGCTATTGCATTCCTGGCACTGTACGTGAGAGTTGCAAGGCATGCAATAGTGCTCCTTGGCACTCTAAAGGTTAGTAAAGCTTCCACTATATCGTCTACATTAAATATAGTAACACTTTCTCCTTATAAATTGAGTCCATTTTAATGACTAAAAATACAGGCCAAATAAGCCAGCATGGGCACCCATAGAAATTTATTGAATTTATATCAGAGTGGAAAAGTGGTATCTGTAAAAAATAACCTTACTTCACTCCTTAGCTAAAACAACTCGTTGAGTATTTTCCCCCTAGCTTTCTTCGACTTGTTTGTAAAGAGACACAACAGACTAAAATTCAACATTTACCAAAACCCCACTCATACTGACAAATACATACCAAATGATTCCCACCATCATAGCTCATATATATTAACAGTTTTACTCCATGACACATAGATTAATACATATACTTCTTTTCAAAACAAATTTTGATAAAGAACTTAACCACATTAATAGCAGCGCTTCTCTTAACTGTTAAAATCTGCAAATAATCCAAAACATTCTATGAATACATAAAAACAAAATACATAAAAATATCTTTCGCACCCAGCCTCTCTAACAAAGTAACATTTTTTCTAATCAGGACTTTAAAACTGTACATATAAACCACAATAAACTCGCTAATCTTCTCCACAATCCTAAAAATGCAATACCATTTTTGCACAAAGCAGGTATCTACAAATATCTTGCGGTGCATATGAAAACATATATATTGGACAAACAAAAGCAAATTTGAAACATGCTTCAAAGAACTCTTCTGTTCCCCATTTCATTGTTGGGTAGGTTAAAATAAAAATCTGTAATTATGAGTATATTTCTGGAGTCCTGCCACAGTTTTTTCAGAAACAATAATGAAATTTCTGTTTTTGAAAGCCATACCCACACTTCATTCTCCGAGTGAGAGTCCCATGCGTATTTTTTCTTGCAATGCTGTAGCATTGTTCAATGTTTGTACTCTGGGCTTTTATGTACTCTCATCATCGTATGTCACTCTACAAGATAAGATTTTTCTACAAAATATTCATATACGTATTTGGTTGTGCATTATATTAACGTCACATTAATTTTGTTATTGAATGGTCACAATTTCTTAAATAAGAGGCGCAATTTAACAAGTAAAATTTACTGTAATTTATTCCAAAAAATTAGCTATTCCAAGTTAGTGGGCGAAGCCAACTACAATACTGTCGCCCAAGTTTAGAGAGTAACAAAAATCCAGCATGCGAGGTCTTATTTATATAAATATATAAAAAGTTTTTAAAAATTTATTTAGAAGAATCCAATTTATATAATTTTTATTAATAAAAATCGATAAAATGTATAAAGACAAATGTTGCTATTCAGTGGCGTAGCAAACTATTATGGGGCCCCAGTACAATATTTGATTTTGGGATCCCTAACATTAATTTTATCAAAAGATCAATATTACATTGAGAACATTCTTACTTTCTCCATACATAGTATAGGGGCAAGGATTGTTTTCATGCAAAAAATCGATTTTGAGATTTCAACGGAAATACACGTTTTGAGGTCCCCTGAACACATTTTGACAATTTTCTCAATGATGTCTGTGTGTATGTGACAGCTTTTTTGTGGGTGCTCTAACTCAAAAACTAGTCATCAGGTCAAAGCGAAATTTTATATTTAACATTTTTATGAAAGCCACAAGAACTGATTAGTTGTTGGTAAAAATCAGTCAACTGGAAGTGGGTGTTAACTCTTGTCACTTATTTTAAAATATTTTCTTTAATATTAGATAAATGTAAAAATGTATCGGAATAAAAGTTGTAGGAAATTTAATTTTCTACAACCTTTGTTTGAAACATTTTCCCATACATGTGTGCTTCAACTTTTAAAATGCTTCTCAAAGGAGCTAATCTGCCTAAACTGGACACAGCACCATGGGTGTTTCTCCCCTCCAATACTTCCGAATCGCTGTTAAATTATTTAGAGAATTTAGTGCGTGAAATGGTGCTTTCCCAAGAAAAACCAGTATGCGCTTTTCGAGCCCACCTCATACCTAAGGCAGCTGGCGGTTACCGCCTTATCCACGTCCTGTCCCCATGGACTTCCTTCTATCGAAAGCCCCGCTTTCGTTTATGGGACTTGGCGAAAACGTTAGCGTCTCTGCCCCGCGGAGTTCGTCTTATTAAGCTTGACTTAAGAAATGCCTTTTACCAAATTGTGATTTGCCCGGATCACCGAAAATATTACGGTATCTATGTGGTGGGACGGTATTATATGTTTACCCGTCTTCCCATGGTCTTGCACCGGCCATCATGCAGCGATGGGCGCATGCCGTAGATCCCTATCAAGCTCATCACGAACGCTTGGAACTCAGACTGATGTCAGACAATATCTTTAGATGCCACTGGGGCTCCGAATTTGGGCCAATTACATCCAAGTGTACAGTATTCGACCATTCTCAGGTTTTTGCTTGTTTCGATTGAGATTACAGGCCGATATTTTTGCCATGAGTAGAACGTGAAGCAAGGTCCATATTTTCTTTATTGGAAGACAAAGAAGTTGTGAAAGCTGCCCTTGAGTTGTTAACACTTACCATGTTGTAGTCTTAGGTACTAGTCTATCCCTGTGCGCTGGATGTTTTTCACTATTTTATACCATTTTCCACAGAACACAAAATAAATGCCACTGAAGCTAGAGAAAAAATTAATACAGTTTCTGATGGGTGGCACTTTTAACTTTTGTTTATGCCAATTTTAATCAAAATGATGTTCAAGTTGTTTATATTATTACAAAACAAAAAAGTACACTTTTCATGAAAAGAAAATTACACAAAAAATTGAAATTGAAAATTAAAACCCCAAAACAATACCATACACAAAATACTAAACAAGAAACACTAGAAATAAATTATAACAAATAAATTACTTGTCATAATGCAGCACAGTGCAGTACAATTTAAAACGGGATCATACACAGACCCACATTGCAGTCACTGCACTGATAGGAAGTGTCCTTCCTCCCAGCCTTCCCTGTTAGGTGCTTTCTCTTGTCACTGCACACAATGCACCTTCTCTGAGCCTTTTTCTTTCCCTCAGAGATAGTAACTCTCTCAAGGAAATGTTTTTGAGTGAGTCGAGCGATCTTCGATGACCTGGGAGTGTTGTCCTCAGCCAAGTCACCCGCAGACAACACAAGACTTGAGCACTTTGAACTTAGGAGTGCTAAGTTTCTTTGCCTTCATTGTATTGTGCAATATACATGCATTTGAAACTGCCATTATTATACAATGAAAGGCCAGTTTCCTCCACCACTTCACCATTTTGTGTTCCAGTGCTCCATATGACAACCGCTGGTCGAACAGATCCACACCTGCCTTGTGATGGTTGTAATCAACAGCAGCAGCTGGTTTCACTTTTACATTTCCCTGCCTTTTTGTGGGAACTGTTTGCATAATAGCTGTATGTCTGCTGCTGATCATCCATACATCCCTTTTGTCTTTCCACCACAGGGCAGGGACATTTTTCTTCCGGCAAAACACTTGATCACCCTTCTTCAATTTTGCCTCTTAATGGTGTTTGGCAATCCTTTTCTGGATTTCATCACTGTTCTTATAAGTCCAGTATTCTTTTCAGCCAAATCTTCTGCAAGTGGAACACTGGTGTAGAAACGATCAACATAAACAGTGTGGCCTTTGTTAGAAAGTTGACCTAACAATTGTTTCACAGCTCGGGCAGCACTGTTATCAAGAGTCTGATCTTTTCCATGGTACAATTCAAAATTCCAAATGTAGCCAGTCCTTGATTCGGCAAGAACATAGTTTCATGCCATATTTATTTGACTTTTTCGCCATATACACTTTGAAGTTGATGCGCCCCCTGAATGGGCACATACCTTCATCATTGGTAACAGATTCTTCTGGGTAATACATGTCCTGAAATTTTGTTATTATTGCATTATGAGACATAATAGCTGAAACGCATGAAAAATAATACAGCTGCAACTATGCCATGTCACCATCAGCTGTTTCTATGAAGGATGCAGAACCCCAACACATCAAAACGTAGGCTCTTTGCTTTACCTATACTATTTACCCGGTTCAAGGAGCAGGTGACATCTGGTGGTGCCTGCATGAACTGTGAGAGCAGTAATAATACGTTTAACACATGGAAAGAGCATAGAAATTTGAACGACGTAAAATTACTGACACTGCATTTTCCCTTAGTTCTCCTGCACCGTAATATTACTGCGGCCACATGATAAGTGTTAAGAAGGGCTGCTACAATGTAACAGCAGCTCTGGCCCTGCTAGTTGCCAAGCAAGGAGTGCCCTCACTGAGCCACAACTGAGCAACAATAGCCTCTGCTGTAATGGAAGATCGAAAAATGGTGACCGGAGAGGACAAATCTCAAGTGATTGATAAGAATAAGGTGAGAAAAGAGAAGATGATAGCATGGTCCGTTGTAAGAGATAAAGAAATCAGAGACGTGAACACATTGGAAGCACTATTTCTTGGCAGAAAGAAGGACAGAACACTTGCTCAAGTAAAAAAGGGGAAGAAATATCATAGGGACATTAAAATGGAAGAGCACATTACTATGTTGCAACAACCTGATTCTATGTACGTAGGACATACTACTACAAATGGAAGACCCAATGCTGCAAATATAAAGGGGAGCATTACGGAGTACCTACAAAGAAACAATATAACCACAGACTACCTTGTTGCAATTGGTTATGGTGGTGCTAATGTAAATACAGGGGTTAACAACGGAGTTATTCGTCTGATGGAGCAGGTCGTTAATAGACCTCTCCAATGGCTGGTATGTATCCTTCATGTGAATGAGCTTCCCCTCTGCCATGTTGTGAAGACCCTAGATGGAGCCACCAGGAGAACATATAGCTATGGAGGACCAATTGGGAAGCAGTTAGATGAATGTGAGCGGTTGCCTATTGCCACTTTCCAAAGAGTGGAAGTGGATTTGCCTTTAATAGTGGACAGCAACCTTATTACAGACAAAAGATATTCGCTGCACATTTGCAGAGCAGTTGCTTAGGGTCATTGTCCACCAGACTTGCAGGAACAATTCGGGAAAATTATCACACTCAAAGGTTAACTATAGCAAACAGAGTCTTACGACTTTATGTCGCTAGTCCTGACCCATATGATAATCTACGCATTTTAGTACCTTCATTATGAGAGTGTATGCTGTTATGTGGTTCAAGATAAAGTGAAACCCTTTGTGCCACGAGGGTGCACATCACCTTTGGACCCCAATAAAATTAACACGATACTTTCCAGAAGATCTCAGAGAAGTTGTAGACAAAACTATTAAGAAAAATGGCTACTCATCCAGAGGGCATACTCCTCGCAATGCTCACAGATCAATGTCCACAGGACAACTTGTTCTGCGGCAAATTCTCTGTGCGAGGGAAAAGTGCCAGTGACAGTTACCAGCTGCGGTGGTACAAAATTCCTGATCTGAACTTTGACGCTAATGATTGTTCAAATGATTGACTGGCAAAAATGTGCCATCAGTGAACTGCCCTGACAAAGAATATCACAGTGGAGGGAATCTGTGGATTAAGGGCGAGATAGTCATGGACATTCCATACCAAGATTCCCATGCCATACACAGGAAGTGGAGAGAGCTGTTCGTCTAGTAAATGAAGCCTCGGTAGCAGTGTATGGGGAAGAGGCCAAAGATGGTTTTGTGAGAGCAAGAATCACCTCGAGACAAGTTATGCCTCATTTTGGGCTCAAGGCACAATTCATACCTTTGACTTTCAAGAAACAATAAATGTGCCCTTAAAGGTTTGGTGGTAGGGCTGGGCGGTCCCCAGTATGCACAGGAGGAACATGACGTCCAGCCACCTCCACGTGGTGAGTTCTGGGTTGTTTCAAAGATTCACTTCAGATCTAAACAAACAAAGAGCTGCATACTACCAAAAGCATCCAAATGTAGAGAAATTGGTACTATGTGCATTGCCCAGTGGCACCTGAAGATATTGTCTGAGTTGAAAGGGTTCGTGATGGGGACGATGGGGATTCCTTGTAGTGTGATGCTCAAATGATAAAATTAAAATATGAGTTTTTATCAAGTTTTATATAAATAGAAAACTTCAGTTTCCCAGTGACACCTCTACATATTGCCCGATATCAAGAAAAAAAATTCCCCTTATATGCCCAAATTGCACCTTTTCCACTCTAGTCCATTAAGATCAGAAATAATTTTTTTTTGGCCCACCCTATTATGTATTCTTTTTAGATTCATTTATTTTACCTTGGCTGTAGTATAGGCACCAGATCTTATTTCCGCCATACCTATATCTTCATTTCTGATTACTGTTTCATTCTTTTATTATACATATTGTGATTTAGGTAAAATCAGAAAAAGTAAATACGGATGCCATAATGATGTAATTGATGGAGTGATTTCATTTTAATCGTATTTAGTTGCCTATATTATGTTTATTAAAATGATTGGAGTGCTTATTTATTGTGATGATTTAGCTGTTTTGTCAGCTGTTAGTGTCAAATATTTTACATTGGAACAAGCAAAGGTATAGTGGTTATGAGAGTCATCAGCAATGGAGGCCACGTACACAGGTAACTCTCATTCAACGAACGTTCGTTGAATGAATGTTCGCTTTAACGAATGAATTGAATTTTATAGCTTTACTTTTCACCAAGATTCCCATGCCATACACAGGAAGTTTTTTGTTACCATTTTAAAATAACTTATAATTAGGCTCGGTAGTTTTCAATGTTTAAATTTCTTAAAAAGCAACCACTAATATCACTTATTTTTCCTAAATATCGAGGATGAATAGCAACAGAGGCATAGCGTACATATAGCAAACCGGTGCAACACACCGGGGTACCCAGTTGATGGGGGCCCCAAAATGCTCTGATATTCTTATATTGAACCAATGATTTTAAAAATGAAGCCAAATTATTGTGAACCTGGCATAAGAGACTGTTTTCACTTATCTGGTAAAATTAAATTGCATGAAAACTTTAGAGATCATATCTACCGTAAATACTCATGTATAATGCGCACCCTCGTATAACGCGCAGGGGGGTTTTCAGCCTCGTAATCTATGATTTTTCTATATACCCGCGTATAGCGCGAACTGATTTTTTTAGCGTTACCGTTCCAGAATAAAGTAGGTAGATGGTGTAACGTAGTCTAAAGCAATGATCGAATTATTGGTATTATGTATTGGTAACACAACGAAAGTGCGAAATGAAATTTCCGAATAACGTTCCAAAAGAACGTCAGCTAACTCAATCAGTACATACTCTGTTTACTTACAAGGTGATATTAGGATATACACAATAATCCAATTATATTAATTTCATAGTATGGCATATGACATTGTTTGAGCTAATAAATTGAAGAAATGACGATATTCCTATGTCGAAGTTTTTTACATACGTTTTAGTCGCGCCTAAGGTGGACGGGTTCGCCCAACCTTCAAATTTAACCTTATTAGAACACTCTGGAGCACGTAAAAACGATATCAAATAACCATAATTAACTACAGACTCTAAGAATCAAGAATAAACCACGTATGAATGCTGAGAGAAAAGTAGGATACGATAACTTGATTTAGTTCTACAAGAAGCATCAACTCCCAGTGTACTCAAAGGCATCAGCTGCCATTGTTTCTAATTGTAAGTAGTACCAGTACCTCACCACCAGGCCGGGAGCCGGTGTAGGGTGATGTCATGCGTAAGACGATGATTCCGATAACAACATCGAAGAAGAATGGTCCAGTGACGAAAAATTTCTTGGCTTTTAAAATGAATAAATGCTGAATTGATTCTTTTCATATCTAATTAATGTATGTTTATAGAATTAGTTAATAAATTTTAACTATTATCTATCTTACTTTTCGTAAAAATCACCAATAAAATTATGAGGATACCCAGGCAGTAATTAATGTGCCGAAATTGTGGAAATATGGGGTCAAATGAAAATAGGAAGATTATGTACCCTCGCATAACACGCAACCTAATTTTTAACTCAAATATTTCGAAAAAAGTGCGCATTATACGCGGGTATTTACGGTAGTTAAAAGGACATGACAATTTCAAGAAGACGTATTTGTAAGAGTTTCCATACATTATACCAGAATCCAGGAAAGGTGACTCTTTTGTTTTCTGTAGTGTCTGCAGAGGTGATTTTTCCTTGTCACATGGCGGGAAGTGTGACATTAGTACGCATTTTCAAGGTACCTTAAAATGTGTACTCTTTAGCCCACTGCTGGCAAACGAAAAAAAATGATTCATTACGTTTTTCATTACAGGCAAAAAAGTGATTTCATTTGTCGGTACGTTTGAAATCTACATTTTGTTTTGCCTTACGTTTAACCTTATAACAAAATAATTCGGTATAAAATAATGAAGTGTAGTTAATCTTTTAATTTTGTTTTTTTTTTGTTTAAAGGTTACATATCCACGTGCTTCTCATTTAGAATACTAATTTATAGGCACTTCTAAATATACGCTGCAGATCAGGAACGTTTTTAAGATTTCAAAGTATTCAGCACATTTTTCGTTTTTGATGATAATGTATGAAGATTTGTATTTTCCTATTCAAAATTTTATATTCAAGTTAATAAACTTAACACACATTTAAAACTAAAATATTAGTGTTCTAATGGTTATGCCCTATATTAGAAGGTTTTATAGGTAACACAAAAAGTACACTGAGAACCCAGGGACCCGTAATTAAAGATAATAAAAGGAACACGTTGGTCGATTGCACCGACTGTAACTCAGAGAACATGCTCCTGCTACAGGCCTAACATTTGGTAGAATGATCGGTCATCAGATAAAACTAAAGAGAATTATCCAAATTCCAATATTTGTCCTCTTTAGGGCTCATTTTTGATGTTGTTCTTTCTGTTCATATCCCCCATAAGAAACACATGGCAATCATGCATGGGTTTACAATATTACATTTCAAGATTAGTCAGATTTGAGATATTAACCCGGGAATAGCTTTATTTTGTATTTGAAAAAATAAAGTAAATCATTTGTAAGATGAAGTTTTAAAATACTCTAAATTACCATGAATGAAGGTAATTTTTTGGATAAATTAGAAAATTTTGGAATCGTTAACAATTCGGGTATTCAATTGCTGTCGGGACGAAAAGAATACTATTAAATTTTAATTAATAGCAAAATTATTGTGTAATCTTTAATATAATGCTTTCAGTGGGATCTGACTACATTCATATGAATTTTTACTTTCTCCATATAGGTAGTATAGGGGAAAGTATTGTATTCATGAAAAAAATCGACTTCAAGATTTAACGGATATACACGTTTTGAGGTCCCGTGGACACGTTTTGACCATTTTCTCGACGATGTCTGTGTGTGTATGCATGTGATAGCTCTAACTCAAAAACTATTCATCAGGTCACTGCAAAATTTTATATTTAACATTTTTATAAAAGTCACAAGAACTGATTAGTTTTTGGTAAAAGTCGGTCAACCGGAAGTGATGTTTACTCTTGTCACTTATCTGTTATTTTGAAATATTTGTTTCAATATTTGATAAGCGTAAAAATGTACTGGAATAAACGTTGCAGGAAATTTAATTTTCTACAACCTTTGTTTGGAACATTTTTCCATATAATGCAATGTTTAAAAGATATCATATTTTTAGCTGCCACCACCACGCCACCTACCGACGACTATTATTAACAATTGACGCTTAGTTACGTCTTAGTAGCGCGGTAGCGCTCCTTTTTCTTTTCTTAATTGTTGGAGCTTTGTGGCTATATCCAATATTAGAGTTTATTTCTGTTCTTTGTAAAGTCTAAAATTTTCAGTTTCTTAAAATATTTATTATTATCTAACCTATTTGGAATTTTTAGAAATATTACAGATATGGAGAAAGTCATGCGGTGGCCACATCAGATTTTTTAGTTTGAAGTCTATTTCCAACGCAGTTGATAAAAGTGACGGACCAATTTAAAAAATTCTTTAATTTCAGTTGATTAGAGGGTTTATCATTTTGATAAGACTTATGCTCGATAGTTATGAATAAACATTTTTAGGATCGGAAAATACAGGTAGCCCTTGATATGCGCCAGTCCAATTTGCGCCGATTCAGAATAACGTCGATTTGGAAACCAGGAGGTCAAAAAGTGAAAAAATGTGTTTACTATTATTTAAAACGTTTTACAATTTTCTCTTACTACTTTTTATACGAAATCGTAATTCTTACATCGCTGATTTTGAATTAAAATTATAAATACAGTCATCTCTGCGATTTTGCTCTAATGAGATCGATTAATCAATAAAAGCTGCTTGTAAAATGTAAACTTTTACGTATGCGTGTTTGCTCTTATGCGATTTCATTACCGGCGCTTTAACCTATCAAACAACAAATTTAATCTCTGCGGAGGTCCCGGGGTTATTTTTATTACGCGATTTTCTATAGGTCGGTATCTTACATGAATGCAACTATCGTGTAATAGCAGAGATGACTGTACACATCGATAACACGAAAGAATTACAGTCAATTACGAGGATCAACGAATTGCGCACCCACTCATTGTTATAATTGTGAAATAATCTCCTGAAAAACTGACACCATTCCACGACAGTCACGTGAGCATTAGTCACCTGTCACGGTGAGTCATTTCCCTTCTGCCTAGATAAGGAGTAAGGACCGAACTCATTAAGGTTTGTTTTGTTTCCCTTTCCACTCGCTCCTCAAGAGTGTTTTCCCATTTGGGTGTCTTACATGGAAAGACGTGGACGGGGAGGGTAAGACGTAAAGGCAAGATAAAATGCGCTCAGTTCGCTTTTTGTTCACGCATTGAATGTGCTGAAAACTGAGAGCTAACGTGTTTGTGTTGTTGTTTGACCATTATTCTGCAGTAGCAACTGTGTTATTATATTTATAAATTGTGGATTAAATTAATAAAATAAAAGCCACCATGTCTGCTAAGAGAAGTGCAGTGAAAACAAGTGGAAGTGAATGTGTTGCTAAAAAGTTACGTAGGTCTATTACGTTAGAAGATAAGATGGACGTAATTCGTAGAAATATTCAGCAATTTCACTTTTACTAGTATCTAAAGCTGAATTACTAGCAGTATATTTTCGTTGATTTTAAACTATATGAATGGATATGTTAGTATTTCCATTAACACTTCCTCTACCAAGGTATTTTACACCTTACTCCTCCCAAGGGGGGGTAACTGGTTTACCCCACCATTTTTGCCGTCTTGGGTGGTTGATTTTTGAAAAAAATTATGATACCATTAATTAAACTTAAAATAAATGAAAATAGCTATTGGGAAATATCTTTATTGGCAAAAATATGTCAGATAATAAAATTGAAAACTTTTTCAAAACATTTTCTATAAGATTATTCAACATTCCGAAATTTTTCCTCACATTCGAAACACGTAGAGAAAGTGTTCTTTCCTGTGTATTTGACACACTGGTTTTTGGCACTGCACGCACATCAGTCTGCTCTTTCTGTTCTCACCTCTTTCGCAAAAAGCGCATCTCTTTCCTGTCTTTCCTTGTGATGGTTTCTCAGGTACTGGAGCATCACGCCTTTTGCGGTTTACGCTGACTCCTCAGCTTTCCATTGCACGTAAGGTACTATTATGTAAACCCACGGGGTTTTTTGCTCTCTCCTGAATGTACGGTAGAGCCAATTGTAAGCACAACTCATGCAAAATTGTTTTTCGTCTTTTTGTGTTCGTTGTTTCCCAAGTTACATTTTTTTTCAGTACAGGTATAGCAGCACAAAATTCAAACTCGGATGAAACTGAGACAAACTATCCCAAGAGGGGTAACTCAGTTACCCCAACAAAGTTTTCATTTAAAATTAGACAAAAAAATGTTGTAGACGAAACATTTACCAAGAATAATATTTTCAGGCCTTAAAGAACAAATACATGGACGCATGAAAATATTAAAAAATTATTAACGAGAAAAAAACAGAAAAGATATCGTTGGGGTAACTGAGTTACCCCCCTTGGTAGAGGAAGGGTTGATGAAACAAAAGATACTATCAAACTTCTTACTACTTATATACCAAACATTCTTACGTTTGCCCCAGAGTTCTCTACTTCTGTCTGCCATTCTCTCAACTGTAAAAAGATTAAATAGTGAGACCTCCACATCGCTCAACAGCTGGTAGGTAGACACTTTTGCTAATTTTTACGCCCATGCAAGCTGAAAAGTTATCATAATTATATTATAAAGTTTATTCATATTAAAGTATTAGCCATATAAAAGTTGGTTATAAAAAATCATTTTTATACCTTGACTTGTTATATGTGCAGGCAACTTGGGTTTTAACGGATCTTCGGATATAACGAATTTTTTTCATTCCTATATCACTACCTCGGTTATACCGGTCTTCCGTATAACGGATCTTCGATTATAACGGATTTCTGCGGCATTCCCTAACATTAATTTTCCTCAGCTATGACGTTTTTGACACAGGAATCGTGGAATTTTCCCGCGTCCCTCTTCTTCGGTTTGGCTCGCAGACCACCTCCTCTCTCCGCCCGCTTTCGTGTCGTCGCTTCCCGAGAGCCTCCCGCCCCCGCACTACACCCGCGCGCGCTACGTGCGACGCGGGAGTAAATACGGAAAATATCACGCGAAATAGAGAGGAAGTTAGCGGAATAGACCTGTCGCTTCTCCAGAATGGGCGTGAGGTGCGTCCCCCAGAGAAGAAGCAATTAAGCTGTCGGAGTGCGTCGCACACGTCTTACGTATAGATACCGTTTACCGATAGTACCGATAGATGAGATTTTAATTTAATGGAATAAATGATAAATGGAACGCATATGTAATAAATATACATACGCACAACTACTTTTTCTTCTGCAACTCCTTTTGTCTCGTACATAACAATGTTGATCGATACAGCAATAACAAACTTCCTCTATTCTACTATCCATCATTTCCTTCTCTAGTTGTGGCCATTTAAGACCAAGTTTACGAAGAATATGTTTCTCTTTTCTCGCCCGCTTCAGTTTTTCCTCATTTTCTTCATTCACGGATTTTTTCTGTGGGGGTGCACCGAAATGACGTGCTGATGCTCGGTTTTCGTGCGTTTTTTCATATTGAATCACCTGAAGCTTATAGGTAATAGACTGTTACTAATAGTCTAGGCATATCTTCTCATTCCTGTAGCCATTGCAATCTCAATATACGTAACGTTATTTAACCTAGATATGTATAAAATATTTATGACATCTACACGAATTATACTGTTCCGTGGCATTAATCGGGCTATTCAACGAGCTCATTTGGAATTAAAACATCGCAAACACTCGCCGAAATTTAATCACTGTGAGCGGACATGTATTAAAGCGTAATAATGAAAATGCGCCCTCGGAAATCGCGTTGCATAAGGTATTGTTGCATATATTAACAAAATTTTCACTATTAATTATAAATAGCTAGTGGTACCCGCAAAAACTTTTGCGAAGTCAGAAATCTGCTTTAAAATGCCTACAGCTCACACGCAGTTTACTGAATAATAATGATCTTCAATTATTAACGTTGCAATGTTAAATTTGACATTGATACAGCTATAGTTTCAATGCTTCATAGAAAGCGTGAAGCGAATAACGCAGTTCTTTTGTCTATTTGAAGGCTTAATGGACGCTAATTCAATCGGAGGCAACAATTCGGTTTGCCTTGGCAACACCCGGAAAGAGCACGGAAAAGCCATAAAATTTAGAAAAGAAACGCGTATTTCTGACAAATTCTTCCGTGTAACGTCTAAAGATCCCAAGAATAAGATATTTTATAGTTTTAGCCGTCGAATAAAGTAAAAACGGAGAAATTCGGTCCATATTTACTTGTTTTAATGAATGAAGGAAATAAACCTTGCACCTTGAAAACTCGAAACGCCTTTTTAAACATATGGCAAAATGTAATCGTCTCCCGGAGTCGAATCCGGGACACTTATGTAAACGAAAATAGTTTTCCTGGGGTCTACTAGTTGGCACAAAATGGCGTTTACAGTATTTCTCTATGACAAACTGTTCAAGAGATAAAAAGGGGGGACGGACGGACAGACATTGAATATAAATATATATATTAATATATAAGATGTATACATATTTTAATATTTTTGTGGCATATGACTGCCAATTATTCCATTTTGGGGATGTGTTCGTTAGTGTTAGTATTGAGAACAGTAATAATCTTACCTTAGCTGTATAAGACGAGCTGATTTTGAGGGTATTTTTCTGAAAAACAGTGCGCCGGAAAATATGGTAATTTCACCGAACCTCGGATATTACGGATTTTGGTTAGAATGGATTTTTGCCGACCTCCCCTGGCGATCCGTTATAACCGAAGTTGACTGTATTTGTATTTTGTTTTTTTACTTCTTGTATTTTGTAGGTATTTTTATATTGTTTTGGGTGTATCCAATGTAAAGGCCAATGTGCTGTTTTTGGACCAAAATAAATAAAATAAATGTTTCACCAAGTTGTAAAAGCTGCTTCAAAAAATGATGGAATACTAATTTATGTTGAACCAAAAGTAAATGGTAATGTTATTAATAAATGATTATAAAAATTACTTTAATTTTAATTTATTTGATGCAATGTATAAAACTCTTCAACATTTGGATAGAAAATACCTTACGTGCATCCTTACATTACAAAGTATGCCATGCTTCCTCAAGGTTAAAGGAAATAACATGCTTATGCGATCACTCCATCTATGTCCATCTGTGACCAATCAACTTTTATGTTTAAAGAGATATTTGGAAAATTCTCTTTGAATTGTATAGCTCTTATAAATCAGTAAATTTTCTATAGATTCCAAGTTGTTCATATATTTTCCATTAAGTGGTTCCAAAAACAGAAAAACCAAATTTCCAAATAATATTGTAGCCAAACTACTAGAGATTTTTGAGAAATTCTTTTTGAATTAGATAGGCATTATCAATCTATAAATTTTCCATTTAGTTCATAGATTTTCCAGTAGGTGGCTTCAAATTTGGAAAATTCAAAACTATGAAATGGTATTGTATGCAAACTATGTATTGGAAAATTATAGGGAAAATCCTTTTGAAATTGATAACTCTTATCAATCTGTAAATTTTCCACCAATTGCAGTTTCCAAGTACAGTAAGATCCCATGAATCCGAACCTCAGTAACCTGAAATTTCGGTTAATCCAAACAGGATGTAAAAAAAGTCTTAAGAAAAAATTTTATTTATTCAGATGAAAATTGACAGAATACTTACACATTTATAAATTAGTCCTTTTTTTACAAAATCTGTTATTTTCTTCTGATAATGTTGAATGATGAGAAGAGGTTGCAATGTCCCACCAGTGCTTCATAAAAATGGCATCTGTAGGCGTGGCTTTACTCTGCTGCTCTACGTACAGCAAAGTGCATTCCAATGTTTCCAATTACTCAGTGTGGGATTACTTCTGTTGTAGCTTCGTCTAAATCATTTTCATTCAAATCATCTTGACCACTTTTCTCTGACAATACAATTGCCTATAGATTCAACACTAATAGCGGCACAAAATTGTTCAATTTTAGTACGATTCTTTTTCCAGTCACTGATGGTTGCTTTTCTGATTCTTAAGGCTAGTTTGGTTGCACTTTTGCCTTTGTCAATGCGTTTGAGCAATTCCAACTTTTAACAAACACAAACTGTGCTTATGCTTTTTGGACATTTCGAAAAGATGGACAAAATGGCGATAGTAATTTAAAACACTGGGAAAAGCATATGACTTTTCCCAATGTTTTAATTTATGTCGCAAGGACTACATTACATAGCTGTACACTAAGACAATAGAAACAGAACTGAGCAATGAATACAGTGGTGTGACCTTCACTCGAGAGCGCAAAAATTTCCGACCCCCTGCCATGTATTTTGTAAAACCCGGTTAATTCAAAAATTCACTAATCCCGGTTCACGTACTCGAGTCCCAATTAGTTCAGATTAGTGAGGCTGTACTGTAGTTCAATTTTCCATTAGATATCTCCAAAATCAGAAAATTCAATTTCCAAATGTTTTTGTGGTCACACTACTAGAGATATTTGGAAAAACTGTTTTGAAATAGATAGTTCTTGTCAATCTTATGCATTTTCCAAGTACATAGTTCATAGACTTTCTGCTAGGTGGCTTCAATTTCTGAAAATTCGTGATTTTGAGATGGTGTTATAGCCAAACTACTGAAGCTGCAGCAGTGAAGTTTTCACTAATGGTAAAGTCTTGTGAGGATCTATATTCTAACGGTGCAGGTTATCCTCTCCCCAATGGAGAAGGCAAACCAGAACCCTGAAAATTTTTAAGAAAATGTGTCGAACTCTTACTTTAGTATGGGTATCTTACTTGTTTTGTCTTCAGAAGTTACTCCTGGCTAAAAGACCTTTCTATTGGATATTTGATTGCAGCACCCCTATATGATTTACATTTTAAAAATTCCAGTCTTATATATCTATTTTGTGTTCAGGAATGTTATTCCTGGCTAAGAGAGTTTTCTATTTAAAGAATTTCTCGAATATGAAGTTAATGTTAAAAGATTAATTTGATATGCAAGTGCAGTGAAATTGAAATGGATGGGCTTTAATATGATTTTTTTAATATTCATCAGACCAAAAGCATTTTTTCACACAAAATGAAACAAAAAAACAATGACAATATTTTTCAAATCAACTTTTAAAACATGTTCAATAAAAGCAGAAATCAAAGAATCATGCTAATTATTTTCCATTTATTCTGCATTTTATTAAATTAATTTATTTTGTTTTTCAGGTGAACAGGCTTATAGACTCTCTGGTGGTGGTATTTCGTTCAGACCCGCAGTCAGCTCGCATGCGTTGTCTCTCATATGTCAATGCTTGCAGTAGCCGTCAGGGATGCAAAGCGATCGAGGTGAGAGAAGGGGAGGAAGCAGTGGAAGATCCTTCTCCAAGTTATCTTCCAGATTCACTCTTTGAAGATGCTATGTTTCTTTGTACTCCTGATGATCGCAAGAGAATACAACGCAGGCTCAATGGATTGCTGGCATATATTGAGAGGGAAACCTCTGCAGTTTGCCCTCCTCCTCTGTGATTGAATGAATTCCACTGCGACATCTAATTGGTCGCTTAAGCATTATTTTCTTTATATGTTAATATTATCTTTTGTTATAAAGTTGGCAAGGCGTCATCTATGCTCAGTTTTGTTATTTATAAGAGGTTATAGTGGAAGTGAATGAAAAAAGTTTTCAGTGGAATTTAGTGGAACTCTGTTGGCTGTATAAATCATTTTTTAAAAGTGTGTATAGATTCATTTTTCTATGTTGACAAAACCAAGTTGCGTTATAGTGACTCAAGCTTCATTCCACTAATTTTCAATCTTGAATGGTTCAGTAAAGGTGAAATTTATTTTATTAAGGAAAAAGTTATATTTTTCACTGGTAGAAATTTTTCCTTGCAATATTCTTATTTAAAATATTTTAAGAAAGGTTTGGTGATGCACCTAGGTATTTTTATTATTGAAATAGTTGACTAGCTTGTATGTAGCAGAAAAATTATGTTAAATTATCAGCAAGTTTGTAGTGCTTATGTTTCTAAGCCACTAAAGTTTGTCTATCTGCTTCCTTTGATTGTCATTCTTTAACATTAAGATTGAAGATATAATGTAATTTTTACTGAAATACAGATAATACATGCTGCAGCTTAGTTGTTAATAGAAGACTGGATTTACACTAATGAATCAATCTATAAATCAATCTTTTAGTATCCGTTTTATTATGTAACTCTAGCTATTAATTCTACAGGATGTCTCAGAAATATCTGGCCGACTTTGATTGGGAATAACTTGGATACTATTGCTTGCAAAGAAAAAATTATGCAGGTTTTATAAAGCAGGCTTAATGACTTTTTATTTCACTTTTCAAAATGACCGCCAGCAGCATTGTAGCATTTCATGTAATACTGGAAAACCGAGTCACTCATGGACTGCAGCATTTCAACCGGGAGAGACATACACATTTACAATTTCAGCTGGAATATTGTCTTGGGCCTTCACAGGTAAACCTTGTCTTTTACATAGCCCCACAAAAAAAAGTCTTAAGGAGTCAAGTCGGGAGAGTGAGGGGGAAATTTAACTGGACCCCTATGGCCAATCCAGTGATCTTGCAATCAGGCATCAAGTAAAGCTCGCACTTCAGAAGCATAACGAGGCAGGGCATCGTCTTGCCAAAAGAAAACCTCTTTATTTCCGTACTTCTCATGAATTGCTGGAATAATTGAGTTGTCCAACAGATCCAGATACTTTTCCCATTGACTTCCATCGAAAAAACATGCCTCAGAAGGAAATTCCTCGACTGACCCCCAGTGTCCACTGCTATTCCCATGGAATGGGCACTTACTTTTAGTTGACTCAGGATGAATTGAATCACACGTCCCATGTCATTCGCCGCAGACTGGAGCACCGCAGGATCCATTACACTGGACTGGTACTTAGACTTGTCTATATTGGGCCACGCTTGACTGAATCATTGAAAGAGGGGCACATCTGGACTCTTTATTCTCCCATAGCATGCAGAAACATTCCCGTCAGGCAAATTTCACTGATATGATGGCGACAAGGTAGAAGGAGGAACTCTCTCTTCAACTTCTCAAGAATCATGCAAGCCCCTATTTCCTAAAATATATAAAGAAGACTCTTTTGAGGCCTCCGGCAGGGCCGGAACACCAAGCAGCAGTTCCTTTCCTTCGTCCGTCACAAGGATGGCTAAGCGATCAACCTTTTTCCTTCCACTCAAATCTGGCAATAGTTTGCCATCAAAATGAACAATCATAGGACCTTTATAGTCAAATTTTTTTATCTCGGCTGCTGTTGACCCTCTTAGCTGTTGTCGGGTCCTATGTACTGAGGATTTGCTCAAAACTAATCCTTTCACATCGATTCCTAGATTCTTACCCATAGCAGCAACAGTAAAAATTCCCTTCCTAATTGAGGTGTTCGTCCTGTCTAAAGCACAGTGTTTCTTTCAAAGCAACTTTCCGTAACTTCTTATCCTCCTTACTTTTGGTTTGGGGGCGCTGGTAACACTCTTCTTCCTTTCGGCTTTCTGCACCTGTATTTTCGATCCTGATTTCCTCATCCTCAGGCTGCTCTAATTTTACCTTCACCTGTGCTTCTTCTATTTTCTTCTGTTGCTTTTCTCGCCTCTCATTTTCTAGCGACTTCCTCTTTGCTGTCCTCCCCTCTTTAACAGCTAAGATGCGATCGGTTTGCATCATGCAGCCACGACGTCCTTGCTCCCTCTGTGCTAGTAAAAAGGCCTTGTCTTCCTTGTCCCGTATTATGTTCATTGCATCTTGGTGGGCTATATCCAAAATGGTACTTGCTATCTCTTCCTTGAATTCCTTTTCACCATTAATCTGCTTCTCAGTCTTCTGTTTGGAGCTCTTCTTCAAACTGAGCCATCATTTGTGAAGTTTTATAATTTTTGACACCGAGTGTTTGTCATGCTGCGTAGGTATCGTAGCCCTTTGCCAGAAATTTTCCACTTCACGTATAGTTTCCAGAGCACTTTCACGGATAGTTTTCCTCTCCATATTATGCTTAAAAAAGAAGTACCTTAAAACTTTTGCCTTGCTGGGCAGCTTACAGCCAGTAATTGTGCCCGTCTCGGACCCGACGAGATAGATTCCATCGCAACTCCCTTTCTTGGGTGGCATTCTCTAAAGCTCTAACATCACAACACTAACACTTAAAATTGCTCTGCATGATACAAGAACTAGCAGGTAAATAATCTGAATGCTCACGTCAACGGGAGAGCAGGCAGCGGGGGTCGAGCTAGTTCGGACAAGTCAGTCAAGGAAAGGCAAGCGGAGGGGAGGAAGGGAATTCTTGGGTGAGGTTGTCAATTTTATCATCGTGAAGCATGGTTGATATACCGTATTTACTCATGTACCCTGTGCACCTTTTTACCCAGAACGCCGACAAAAAAAAGTAATATAAATTTTATCAATAGCAAATTTTCTGCAAAATGATTGCATCTACATCTATATACACAGAAGACGTTGAATTCTTCGAAGTATACGTATATCTATGCGACCAACAAACATTTAGGACATTGTTTCTCAACCGCCGCGACCAGTACGCCACCGATCCACAGTCTGCCGCCAGTACGAGGACCTTACTCTACAGGCTATCGATGCTGAGTACCATATTACATAAAAAATAAGCAAGTGCATGATATGCCAAAGTTATCTTTTATATTACCTCAAAACGGTAAATTGTGGACGAAGTTGCATAATATTACATTAAAAACTATTTAGAGGTTAACAAAAAAGAAGACTATCAAAATGAGGAGATTTCTGCTAGTATCGGCATAAAGAGAATGCCCAATAAATTACGTCACCTAGTAGGGGGAAGAGGGAAATAATTCTTAACTCCGAATCTATCGCTGAACTGTGAATTTTCTTCTTGAATTGAATTTTGAAGTCAAGATACTTAATTTGAGCGAAACTTGTTTCAGGGAGTGGGAACCGTTGAAGAGCCCGATTTTATTAAAAAAAAACATTCCTGCTTAAATTATTTTTTTTCCCTTCGGACCGGCCCAAAAACACGAGTAAATATGGTATCACAGACGTTTTTCACTGGAACATAGGAGACTATTATGATAGCTTCAGTGAAACCGAAAATGCAGCTTCTAACACTCCTGTCTCTTTTTGGAAGAAACTCGGGTGGAATTCCTTTTTTTATTTTTACGCCGAGTGCCGACAAGCATCAACTTGAACTCTGACAGAAGTGACTTAGCTAAAGGGACACTTGTGTAACAATTATCAGTGGTAACGTTTCTATTCGTTCCTTTTATTGGCATAACTAAACATTTCATCACCTGATCAGGCTTATTACCGGTTGTGCATGGTCCTTCTGGTTGAACACTGGCATATATTTCAAATTTCTGTAAATGAAATGTTTTCACGTCCACTAATGCAAAAACCTTTATTCCGTACCTTTTCATTTTTTTTGGAATATACTGGTGAAAATGGCACCGACCTTTCTAAGGAATCAGTTGCTAATCAATCTTTAAATATTCTGTTGGGATGTATGCCTTTTCAAAGGTTGCTGACAATATCTGAATAAGGTCCCTTATCGAAGAAAGCTTATCAGTTACTTTATGCACTTCTCGGGTTGTAACGTCATCAAACCTTATGCATCTCATCAAGAAAAGATCTTTTTGATGTCATAGTAGTCAAGTATTGTCTATTTTACCATCCAGTACTAAATAATTTGAGAAAATTACACAAATGATAAATGATAATTTGGACTGTTGTAGAAAAGAAAAACAATATCAAAAATCGAAGATACATAACTTACAAAAACTTTCTGATATACCTAGTTTTATGCAAAGTATGTACACTGTCTATTCATCCACTCAATCTCGTGTGAAAAAAAATTGGGTGGCTGTCAAGATTCAGGGGAGAGCTCTGTGGTAGCTGGGCATAAAATTCATTATCATAATGCCGCTGTACACTATATAGCTATTTAAAAAAATATATTATGTCATATTGTTCATGATATCAAGCTGTATATAGAGATAGATTTGAATTGAAATCGCTTAAGCCACTTGAGAAAAATCGACTTTTTATAAAAATCAACTTTTTATAAAAATAGACTAGAATAAACTACCCTCAATTCTTACTGTATATGTTACATATCAACATTATATATATTTCAGATGATATACAAAAATCTGATGTGGCCACCATATGACTTTCGCCATATCTTTAATATTTCTAAAAATTCCAAATAGATTACATAATAAATATTTTAAGAAACTGCGAGAAAATTTTAGACTTTACAAAGAACAGAAATAAACTCAAACCATAGCCTTCTGATATTGGATATACCCACAAAGCTCCAACAATTAAGAAAAGAAAAAGGAGCATTACGAAGACGCAGGTAACTAAGCGTCAATTGTTAACAATAGTCATTGGTAGATGGCGTGGTGGTGGCAGCCAAAAATATAAGATATCCCTTAAACAATGCATTATCTGGAAAAATGTTTCAAAGGCTGTAGAAAATTAAATTTCCTACAACTTTTATTTCAATACATTTTTACATTTATCAAATATTAAAGCAAATATTTCAAAATAACGGATGTGACTTCCAGTTGACCAATTTTTACCAAAAACTAATCGGTTCTTGTGGCTTTTATAAAAATGTTAAATATAAAATTTCGCATTGACCTGGTTAATAGTTTTTGAGTTAGAGCACCCACACAAAAGCTATCACATACATAGACATCGAGAAAATGGTCAAAACGTGTTCAGGGGACCCCAAAACATTTCCGTTGAAATCTCAAAGTCGATTTTTTTTCATCAAAACAATACTTTCCCCTACACTACATATGGAGAAAGTAAAAATATGAGATTTTATTATATTATTGGCAACCGTACAGGCACCAGAGCGGGAAAAAGATGACGGACAGATAACGTTGCAAAAACAACTTTTTTGGACTCTGGGATACCTAAAAAATGGATTTATATTGAAATCTCAAATTAAAATTATTTTATAGTTTTAGTATTTATTGTATGTATATTGTGCATACAACATTAAAAATATCATAATAAATCCCAAAATAAAAATGCTAAAAAACTATGAAGAAGTTTATGGCAAAGGTATTGCAAGTTTGGTCTAGATGGGTAATAAATATTTTTTGATATCTATGAAAATACATTGCCTGGGGTCATGTTGACCCCACGCAACTAATTAAGGATCAAAGAAATATGTAATATAAAAAATAAAATAAAAATTAATAATTGTTATAGCAAACATCCCACAGAACCTCGACCGGTGCAGTCACTCGAAATTTTTTCTGGGCACTATAAGGCTACATGAGCTTCCATACCTGGACACCTATGGTACATAAGAATAAATGTTCAAAAGATTTCTGCAAACAGCTTTTATTCAAAAGATATGTATAATAAATATTACAAAAGTTATAAAAATTAATTTATCAAAACATTTATTTCAGAGATAAAATACCTATAAATATTTTTCTCACTGAGAATAGAAAATATTTTGAAATTTTCTTTAGTGAGTGACTGTGAGATTATTTGTTAATTATTAAGGCAACAACTTATGGAGCACCATTCATAAGAAGGCACAAATTTAATGTAAAACAATAATATCAATAATTAAGTTTAAACATGTGCTCATAAATAATAAATAAGTCAACATTATTAGTGGTAAAAATATTTTAGATATAACCCGATACTTCCTAATGTGTTTTATAACAATTTTGAAAAATTTAAACATCTCATTTCATACATGTTAGTAGTTCATTTTTACATTATTTAATAACCTATTATAAATATAGGATTATGAATATCTTGAAATCAAAACTGTATGGAATGTTAAATATCTCATAAAGTTGAATTTTTCAGCTTAAGGTTAAATGTGCAATCAAAGGATTCAAATATTTTATGTAATCACCAAATTGATATAAAACAGTGAGTCAGCTAGTTGTATACAGTGTGTCCTTGGTTTAATGTTGTTTTGATTAATGTTGATTCGAGTTAACATTGTCCTGACTCGGCAGTGAAATAATGCATGAAAAAATACTGCGTAGATGACTCTGATTTGCATCTGTTCTGCAAACCTCCAGTTATGGCAGATCACACTATTTAAGTGAGAAAAGTGTTTTGGATTGACGTATTTTTATTAAATTTGAATGGTGATGTTTTGTAGCAATGGGTCCAAAGAAGAGTGATAGTTATGGCCTCTTTCTCAGTCTCCGAATAGTAATTAAAATCCTCTTAATAGAAACCAGGGACGTAATGGGGAGATATGGTGCCTATGGCACAATTTTAGTAGTTGTGCAATAATTATTTTTTTCAGCATTTTTAAAGAATATTAGCATTTTATTAAATATAACTAACATTTGAGGATTATATTAATACTTATTTATGCCCTATTTATGAACTTGAAATTCTTCTGTCCTATTTGGATAACTTGAGTTTAACGTCTCCTGATTTTATTGTCATTTGTATTCATTTAATGTTGTTTTGTTCTGTCACTATTTTCAGGAACGAATTAACGACATTTATCGAGGACACACTGTATATGAATTTGGTTGTTATTCATAGACGCTTAATGAGTTAGGTGTTAATTTTGAAGGTGTTCTTAGGCTTTGATTTTAACAGCAATGACCTTTTGCTAAATCATTAATTAATTGAATTACATTTAACTCAAACAATAACTTGAAACCAACTCTAAGAGCTCTTCATTCTCTGTCAATAAAGATGACCACTTGATGTAATGGGCAAAATTAATTTCTAGTTCTCAAAATAGAAATTGAACAGTTTTTCTCTAGTTTGCAATAAGGCCTATTTAAAATGGGATGTAACAAATATACTTTTCAATAAATGAAAAATTCTAAGATATGCTGGTATCATCAGGTATTTAATAAATAGCTAGTAATTTGAAGGCTAAACCCCAACTCAACATTTCAACTTTAAAATTGGATGCATTAATATCATAAATTGTTTGCTCAAAGTAAATCAACAATATTTTGGTGACAAATAAAATGAAAGGATTCTGCCTTTTGAAAAGCTTCAAGGAAGAGCAAATATCTCCATCTGTGGCAATGTTCTCCACCAATTCAATGCAAATGAGCACCTCTGCCATGATATTCTTGTTCACAAAAATTACATTACGTATTTTGAACCAAATTTACAGATTTAAAGATTTTCGCTGGATACTTTGATATCTACGATAGTGTAACATAAATACCCACATTTATGGAATACATGTATTAGTGAAATTTTCAATGCAACACACCTTCCATTTAGCCTAATTTTATATTAAAAAGTATCATCACATCTCTAGAGTTTTCCTCTTCTTCCATAACCTGCACATATTATAATACACATTAGAGGTTGCAACTTTTAAAAATGTGTAGTTTCTCAAATTTCTGGCATAAAGGAATATAAAAATGGTTAAATGGACTTAGAAGGTAACACTCAAGAATATTCAAGCCAAATTTTTCCTTTCTTCTCAAGTTCTTTTCCCCTCATAAATCATAATGATTTTTAAGTTTCAGAAAATTACTTTTTTCTTTTCACATTGCACTCTGGCCCAATTATAAGTTTTATTATTAAACTGTATGTCAGAAAAGACATACTCGTCGCCATTATTGAACCCATAAATACCTTCCTCTCAACATTTTGTGCTACCAATACTGTGAAATTCAAAATATATTCTTAAATGTAAGTATTACAGTATTTACTATTGTAATTGGCTCAATTAAACAGCAGCCCTACCCACATTATGAGGAAATAGGAGATTATTTTTTGCACTCGTTCATTATCCCTCCTTTGACACGATGTCTTTCGTTGTATATGCTGCAGTCTCCCTTCTTTCCCCTGTCCCTCCTAGTAGAGTGATGTATGGACCTGATTCTGTGCTAAAAACATCCTTTGCAGTGGAACAAGTTGCCAGGCTAGTTACCTTATTGTGCCTCGAAACAAGAAATAAATGGTGCAAGTTAGTAGTAGCATTGCAATGTACTGTGTTATGTTTAGTGGGATGGTGCTTTGTAGTAGGAGAAAGTATGACATTGACACAGGTGAATAAAATAATTACATAGCACAAACTGTGCAATGTATTGTTTTCTGAAAAACAATGGAGCCAGAGCAGCTGCACAACAATTTTAAATGATCCCAAGCAAATGAAATATTGGCAAAAACAGGAGCAACTGACAAGCATTAAAGCAACATGTCCAACATTTTGTGGTCCAAAAAACTGAAAATTTTAACTAAACAGTAGGAATTGGAGGCCCCAATGTAGCCCAATGGGGAAGCCTACTCTACTTTCCATAGTCTTTTTCATAACCACATTTATAGTGTAAGGCAAGAGGCATCAGTGTAATGGAATTTCATAAATACATAATAAGACAATGACATGAGTACTTGCTGTTGAAAATTGACTGCGCTTATCAGACTCCAGTGCTTTAACGACATGCAGCAGAACACTACAATTCAAGAAGAGGGTTCATCTAGTTTGCTGATAAAAAACGCGCAGAAAAACTGCAGTAAATTGTCATGCTTCTAATTATTGCAGACAGCAGAAAACTTCCCCTGTACACAATATTCAAGCAGGAGATCCTTCCTAAAGAGGAATTGCCCCATGGGATTCATGTGAGGGTATAAGAGAAAAGATGGATGATTGTAGATTTGATGTAGGTTTGGCTCAATATTGTGTGGAGAAGAAAACCTGGAGACTTATCATAGAAAAGATTGCACCTCATATTGGCCAGCTTTCAAAGCTGAAGCTGTGCAACAAAAGATGGAGGCTCTAAAGACAGATCTCAGAGGCTTGCCATCTGTCCTATAGCCACTAGATATGTGTTTAAAGCCATTCAAGAACCACATTTGATGATTCTGTGCAGAATGGATTGCTGCACAATATTAAGACTTCCCTATTAGAAACTATCCATTGCAACATTATGCTTCTGGATTGTGTGAGCAAGGAATCAGATTTCATATGAGCTTGTTAAGATTTTTTAAAAATTGGCATATCTAATGCACTTGGTGAGATAGAAGACCACTTTGTAAGGGAAGATGCTTCCAAGAGACGATGATCTGCTGACTAAGGAACAAGTTGATACATCATCAGAACAGGATAGCAGTTAAGTTTATTAGGTCAGGATTTTGTGCCAATTAAAGAACTTGCATTTTTATCACATGCTCTTTCGTAGGGAAAATTACACTGGCAATATGATGCAGCTGTGTGGAATTCATGGTACAGAACAGAAGCAAGCAGCACTCATTAGAAGACACTGTCAAGTTTCAAGAAAATAAAATAAATAGTGTTCTTATATACCACTTTATATGGGTACAAAATACCAGGAAATGTTTTAGAATTTTATTAACAGTAGACTTAATTCTGAAATGACCACTTTCATAGTATAAGATGACTGTACCAATTTGTCCTACCTTTGTTTGCATATAAACTGAAAATTAAGAATAATCTGTCAGGTATTTTAAAATATAAAAATAGAAATGAGATTTAATGCCCCTAAAATTATTTTTCTTTCTCATAGCTTCTTAAATCAGAGGCTGCCTTGTATTCAAGGCCTTCCAATAATCAGCCCAATAAGGCATTCGAACAAACTGATTAACCTTAGAGCTCTGCCAATATGCCTCTATTAAAGCATAGTCTTGGCAAGAAGTTTATATTTCTTTGGCCAATAACAATTCATCATAAAATAAATCACCTTTAGCAGAAAATTTTTCTTTGTTATACTTAATTTTGTGAACACAACAGCACATCGTTGGTAAGAGCAACACAACCAACAGTGGTACATCCCCCATAACCCTTTTCTTAATCCTTTAACTGCCATGGTCCAGTATGATGGAATGGCCTTGTCAGTGGCGTGATAGAATTGCTACTACAGGAAAATAATGGCTACTGCTGACCACTCAACACAAAAAACCACCGAGTATTTACTGTGGCTTTAAGTGTTCTTTTGAAAATATCAAGTCTCAAATTTGGCAGATACAAGTAAATTCTTGTTAAGAACTTGGCATTAAAGGATTAAAGGAAAGACCCTTTTCTGTCTCACAATGGATATAACCATGGGTCACAACAGTTGGCAAGCACCATCCAGCACTCCTCCAAATTTCCTGGAAAGACCAGAGCTGCTTCTTCTTGACGTTGTACCTTGTCCCTTGCGCAATACCACAGTTCCACGTGCCACGGTTGTCCTCCCACATGGGCTCAACCTCCCCTGAGGTACTCCTACCAAACAAACCCAAATCCAATTAAAAGCGTCAAACCAAGTCAATTTAATTTTCTACATAATCATAACATTTTTGAGTATATAAGATACTTTTGGAGAGTTACTCCTGGCTTAAAATCAATAAATAAATAATTCCTGCAGAAAAAATAACCCAAAAAGGGAGCCAATAAATTTGTTAATCTCAAGCATCCAATTTTTTATTATAATTTTGAAGATTTTAAAAAAATCAGCACATACAGAAACAAGTAAATTTATACAACACAAACTTTGAATTTAAGTCTATGAGCAGTAAAATCAGCATTACTGCAGACACTTTTCTAATGACTCAAAAGACAACTGAAAAAAGGTGTGCATTGAAGTCAACAAAAACATTCACAAGACTAGGATATATTCTACTCATATGAATGTAAATAAATGAAAATTAAGGGTGAAACACAAACGCTAAATCTCTATTTGACATTAATCAGAATACTCAAAATACTTGATTGAAAAGAATTCTGAAATTTAACCAAAAGTGAAATATTAGAATCATATGGACTTTGATGAGCAAATGATACTGGTAAGGAGCTAAAAAACTTAATGAAGGAATCAAACAAAAATAATCAGATAAATCATTGAGATAAAATTTCAGGGAGAAAACTAAAGGGGCAGGAATTGAAAACCCATAATTAATAGTGGTTTGCTTGATAGATTATAGGAAAGATGCTTTTTGGGGAGTATGGAAGAAGTGAGATTTTAAATGCAACTGCAAGATTCATACATCTTCAAACAGAGTACGATATTTACTCATGTAACTTGCGCACCTTTTTTCCTGAAACAGCTGATTTCTAAACATTATATAAATTGTGAGTATCGATAGTAAATTCTCTGCAATATGCTTGTCTACGTTTATATTCGCAGACGACATTGAATTCTATGAAGTATATGCGTATCTATGCAACCAAGTAAATGTTTAGGTTACGTCTGTGGAAGCTGTGAAACAGACATAAGGTTGCTCTCCCACTAGGGCAGGGCCGGTGAACCTTATCTAGCTTGTGTGCCAAAATTAACTTAATAAGAGAAAATTTGCCTCTTCGTGTGCCAGTATCATAAAAAAATGTCATCTGGGTCTTTTCTTACAATGTAGCATATAGTGTGTCTTTTCTCACACTGGAAGAAATTTATATTATTTGATTCAAATGATATATTGAAAACAAAGTACAAAATATAGTTTTTTAATGAATTATTTTAGCGAATCCCACATCTTCTAGATTTTACAAATAATATTAAACATTAACGAAAAATAAGGTCCATTAATGGATAATGTTATCTTTAGTGGAGGTGGTACTCTCTAAAAACAGGTATCTCATGAAAAATCATTATACGTGAAAACGATTTAATAAATGACATGAATGAAGTAATGAAGAAGATGTATGACATGAACTGACTGATCCGAGGCATCAACCTCCATTTGTCAAATTCCAGTTAAATACTTATCAGATGTTAACGATATAATAAAAATGTCAGATACTAAATTCTGTGCTGATGTCAGGGGCAGATAGGGCTGCCAGAACACAAAGCATAATCCCTGTGGGCCGATGACATCTTTGGGATGGTTCCTTCTCTGGCCAAGATGTTTTCTTTTCAAACTCTAAAGATATTAGATTTTCACATGCATCTGCATGTAGGTAATTTCGGCATCACCACACAATTCTTTATAGTTCTTTTCAATTGCACCATACCTTTCAGTCTACCAATCCTTAAAAATCCTTTCGCTTCCTTCACCAGAAAATTTTGCTTTTTTATTCCTCGATTCTGCCATTATTCAAGAATAAAAATTTTAAGTGATATAAATTGCTATTCACAAAACAAAAATTACCTAAATTCACTTGAAAACCCAAAGCTCCAACAACTAATAAAATAAAAAGGAGTGTAAAGTGTTTATAATAGTCGCCGATAGGTGGTATTTATTAGATTTCCAGAATCACTTTTGCCATGTCGCTGTATTAGCGAGTGGCACATTTCATTTCTTATATCATTTTGTGACGTGCCAACCAAAATCATTTCGCCAGCCCCGCACTAGGGTGACGCGACTATGATCGAACTTTTATCAAAAAGTCGAATCAGATGAAATGACCAGGCAACTAGATTTCCTCCCACCAGCATGACGTGTCTCCGACCAGTTGCTTATGATATGTTGAGCAGTGTGGATGACGATGCAGTGCTAATGTGTTGGTACTTGAAGAGAAAACGGAAAACTAAAGACAATGGTGGATAAATCCATATATCCAAAACAAGGTTAATTGTAGAGTTTTTGTTGCTGCGAAAGAACTTTTAAAAGACAATCAAAAATTTCAATCTTTTTATCGGATGTCTAAAGATAGTTTTAATGAGTTGGTAAAAAAAGCTTATAATTATATAGGCAGGGATAACATTCAATTGCTTCCACTAACTTGATAATAACCTGATCGTCATTTTTTGCAATATTGGTTACATAATTTTCAACCACAAACATGGGCATCCGCTTGATCAGGCATGTGACAAGGGCCAATGATGTTTGGTTAGGTTGGGATTAACGCAGCCATTTTTCTGAAGTCAGGCAAGCAGATGAGGTTCCCCTACAATGTGCTTGAAAGAAACCACTAAAATATTAAGCCCACCAAACCCAACTCTGGGAGCTTGCCTTCTACCACCCCCTCCCTGGGAAACTGGGAGCTTGCCTATCCCCTTGCTCCCCCCCTGAAAAAGTTCCAGCGGATGCCCATGGTCACAAACAAAAACAAGTAGGGATGTACACGGGTTTCCTGGGGTACAGAAGTGCTTTCTGTGATATTCGCAGTAGTGTAATTGTATATCTTCCAAATTCATAGTTACAGAAAAATTCTAACCTTGATATTGCGGTAGCCTTGTTCAGTCGACCCGGTTAAAATATACTATTTTGGTTATTTATTTATATGAAGATTATCGCAATAAGCATTGCTGGTTGGTGATCATTTACTGCAGCACCATTTCTAAAGTGTGGAAGATATGCTAACGAATACGACCGCTAATATTTTAGTTAGCTTTTTGTTTTGTTTACCTTGATGATAAAAGAACTCTAAGTAGCTTTTTCAATTTACACTATTTAGGATAATTTGTTTGAAGGTGATGATAGATATTGTGTTTTGCATTGAAAAACATGAAAAGTGATGAATATTACTTTTGTAATTTAATGAAATTTAACAGGCATTTACTCTATAGCGTAGTTATTTTTAGAAACTTCTGTCTACAATGAAATTACAATCAGACGATGAAAAACAACTAAAACAGGTCGAACTGATTATTATAGATGAAGCATCAATGATGACATTACATGCCTTTCGATGCATTGATCATTGCAAAACACTGAAAATTTCGGCAGCAAAGTTATTGTTTTTGGAGGCCATTTTAGACAAACTTTGCCTGTAGTTCTGAAAGACACATAAGTGCAAATATTAGAGGAAACTATTAATAATGGCAGTTTGTGGAGTAATTTTGAATACACCACCTTTCCATATATGGAACTGTTTTATACACCTTTTCACCTGAAGATGCTACAATCATAGCGAAACCGGTGGTTTTTATTAAATTGTGTGGAAGTGACAAAGCTTTTCATTACATTTCATAGGGGGAGTTATAGTTTGTAATAATTCAACTGCAAGGTGATCTGCAGATGCTGCCTATCAAGTTAACATGAGAATGTGGAACACATTTCGACTCTTAAAATGGTCGAACCACCCTCAACTTGCAGAAAAAGGAATGGGTTCTTTTGCATCATTCATCAGAATAAAACCACATATAACAAAAGCACTCATAATGAGAGTTACCTGTATTCTTAAAATTGCAAATGTTAGGGATTGCTTTGACTCCAATATTGTCCCATAAGGAAAGAACAAAAATCGGTGCCGAGGTGCAAACTTCTAAATTAGAAAAATATTTCTAATTTATTATTATTTCTAATATTTCTTTTTGAACTTTGCATGCTTGAGGCTCGCGAATTTGCACTTCGTGTCATGCGTTTGTGATGACAAAAAGTGTGAATTCCATCTACTTTTTTGTTTTGAAGCTGTTTCAACTTTGGTACCCTAGAAAAGGACATTATTATTCTATTATATTTATAATGCTCATTATTAGCAGTTTTTGAAGTAAACAAATGTGATAACTCTCAACTTCATTGTTTTGTAGATCAGTTTGAACTTCACCGCCAATGTCGCCGCTATTTTCAATGATGAAACATGGAAATTATATCCTCAAGTGTTAATGCATCAAATATACTAGAAATAGTCAACAGAAAGGCTGCCCACACAATGGACCACTCACCAACATTCCAAACAGCTCCATGTGTTTGACATTGCAGCTCTTCCACAAATATGCCTCTGTTGTCATGGAAATAACTGTCTCTCTTCAGTGATGTTGCACACCTCTGTGCAAGGAATGTGAATGGTGCTGATACTCCAATGCCTTCACGGACAGATGTGCGAAATAGAGGGCAGCCAAGTGCTTGAGCTAACCGATTTGCTTCATCGCTGCATTTGAAAGAATGAGTAGTGACAATATTTTACAACTTACACTTATACACACACACACATGCACGTGCATGAACCTAAACTGGGTGATAGCACCCTCCTTTCAAAGGAAGAAATCCACTAATTGCTGCCCGTTTTCTGTCAATAACCCAAAATCCCTTTCTAAAACACGAATTCTCCTGGGCTATGGAGTACCTGATAAGATCAGGGCTAGCTTGATGGCAGTACCAAAGGTGTGACTGCCCCATACCCTGCATTTACAGAGACCCCACACACTCTAAACAAGAATTTGTTGTACTTGTACAGAACATAAGTTTAAAAATTTGGAAAAATATTGAACACTATCATAGAGAGTTTGCTTTATTTATTATATTTATTATTAAAAACTTTTGATGCACACATTGCACCAGGCCCCCCAATTTTCTTAGGCAGCTCTGGATAAGACATTATTTCTGTGTAGATACCTTCTCAGATCTTAGTTGTGAAGGGGTAAAAAAATTGGCAAATAACAGAGAGAATAAACATTAACTAATGAGATTCCTGGAATGCTGCAGTGACATCAGCCAGGTCTCTAAGGATAAGATCTTGCAATGCCATAGTGGCATCAGCTGTTCATTGATGGTTAACGGCAGAAACTAACAATGAAAAGTGGGCAGGATGTTAAGAATAGGTTGAGGTGGATAAACAACGTACATTTTCAAAATTTATCACATTAAACAGTGTTATATCATGCATTTTATTTAATAATTGTTTTATGAAACCATATAAAAACTAAAAAACACAAAATTCAATTTTCTTTGGTTATAACAAGGTTCTGTTATAATGAGAATTTTTTTAACTGTTATCAACTCTTGTTATAGCGGAGTTTTACTATAATAAGAAGATAATAAAAATAATGCATTATTATTGAAAAGGATCTAATACTTGAAAAATATGGTTATACTAAAGTTACAATTAGAATTGAGTTGTGATGATGTGCCAGAATGATCCTATAATTCTTGACAGCATGTTCTGCCATGTTTGGGAATATATCCTATGTTCCTAATGGTAGGCTAATGTGTCAAGTGCAAATATTACTTGAAATGATCGTTAAAATCATTAAACAATTTCTCTATAATGTACCAATACACCCAATCCCTGACTAACACTAGTTCTACCAACACAATTTTGGTTTAACACATTTTTAAAGTAGGGCTGATCTTCGACTGGTTGTTCAGTTTAACACGATTTCTCCACAACTTCTCTATGATTGCGGAAAGGTCTGGGAAGCTGAAACAGAAACAAGTTTAGACATGTTTGGCCCGCTCTTGCAGGATGTTTAGTTGAGAGAGAGACAGCAATCGGGAAGCAAGATCTAGATGCAGTAAACGAAGCATAATTTCCTACATAACTTAATGTTGTTATCATGTGATCCACTATTTGATCATAAGTAGTAAAAATAAATGATAACAAAAATATTCAATACAATTATTAAAATTGTGTGACAAGTAAAATAACAATTTTGGTATAAGTTAACATTAAATAATTCTTATTTGTTTACGTAGCATCAAAAGTTTTGATTCCTTGCAAGAAAGAACAAAGATTTTTAATGTCATGACTGTTCTAAGCTTTCTTAGATTCAAAACGATCAAGAGGAATTATTCTCACTGTATCATTATTGTTATTATTAATAATATTATTATTATTTCTTCTTCTGGGGCTTGTTTTCTTTATCAGCTTTGTTATGAAAAAATAAGATTTTTTACGTTAATTCGAGATTTTTGTTTGTATAATGAAGCACTGGAGAAAATCTTTTTTCGTAACTTTGAAAGTTGATAAAATGGGGCAAAGTAAATAGAGGTTGACCTGTATAGTCACAATAAAGGAAGAAAGTTTAAAATGTGTCAATCAGGTTAGGATGTTGGAACACATCCTCCCCTATTTACATTATTTCTTATGAGAAATTCCTGTCAGACTAACATGATTTCACCTTACACGAAATATTTTAAGAACGCATCTATCGTGTTAGTCGGGGACTGGGTGTACAGTTAATATTCATGTTTCTTGCAATTTTATTCACTTTTTTCAATAAATGGATGGTAGTTATCTAAGCATTAAGAAACCTAATTCAACTAGGAAGACAGTCATTTAAGAAAAACCATGCGAGTGAAAAATACCAGTTGAACTCGGCAGAATATATAGCAAGGGAGGATAGGACAGAGAAAGAGAAATAGTGTTTGAGGCAGAAGTGGCTCCACTTACTCTTGCACCACACACTGATCCATTACATCAATCTTGTTCTGCACTAGTACCATTGGAATGTCACCACATTCCTCTTCCACCTAGGGTAAAAATTTGTTGACCTTTTATAAATTCAGCAACAGATAAAATGATAATATAATATGATATGCAAAAGCACTTCATAAAATTAATGTAAAGTCTCAGAAAACAAAATTTACTTTGAATATGAATTACTGCATAAAATACAGGGTGTTCGAGAAAGGTGTGAAAAAAAAGAAAAATTCACATACAGAAAAATAAATGTTACACAGAGAAAAGCATCTGACCAATCAGTAGCATAAAGCAAGTTTTTTTACATTGGTATCAATGGTTTACCTACAGCGCATGTGTCATTTCCGTGAACTGTTGCACCTAATCATGGCGACAGTTTTTCTGAACAAATGCTTCATAAAATTGACAGTGATAAGGGTTTTCTGAACTCTTTATGCTTTTCTGATGAGGCAACATTCCATTTTAATAGTAACATGAATAGGCATAACTGCAGAATCTGGGGTAGCAAGTCATCTCATCAAGTCATCAAACATCAGAGGGATATGCCAAAAGTGAATGTGTGATGTGGCATGATGAAAGATCGCATCATTGGACCATTCCTTTTTTCGGAAACCTCTGTGACAATTCATTCATATCTGGACATGTTAGAACTGTACAATGTCCCACAGTTGCCTCGGGAGGCATGGATACACCATGATGGTGCACCGCCACGTTTTAGAAACATTGTCTGTGAGTTTTTAGATGAATGCTTCCCAAACAGATAGATAGAACAAAGCAGGGTGGTCCCATGGCCCCCAAGGTCATCAGACCTAACACCGCTGGACTTTTTTCTCTGGAGGTATGTGAAGAACATCGTCTACCAAGAGAAAATTCCAGACCTTCCAACACCGTGACATCACATACGAAAGGCAATCACAATAGTGACAGATGCTATGCTTGTGAATATGTGACGTGAGATTGAATATCATTTTGATGTGTGTCGAGCTATGAATGGTGCCCATATTTAAACAGGGTAGATGATAAAAAGAACTTTGAGACTTGCGCTACAATTGGTCAGATTCATTTGTGTGTATAATACGTATTTCTTCATATGCAAATTTTTCTTTTTTTTTCACACCTTTCTTGGACACACTGTATTGTACTTCATATGAACATGTAATTGACAATTTTTTGCTTAGGGTGCCACAAAAAACTGTTCCATAAATGTATTACAATTGGGCAAATCCTCAGTGTTTGAGTAAAAGTACAAAGCTTTCCCAAGTAACATCAGGTGACAGCAAACATGTTTATTATATACAGATCCAGTGAACAAAAGAACCAGATTCTTTTGAGAAATTTCTCTCCTTGTGAAAATTTTCTATGCTTTGCATTTGCCCTGTCTATCAGGTAATACTCATAACCTGACTACAGTATCTGTACATTTATGAGAGCTAAGATAGGTAATATTATTAAAATGTTGCAAGATATGTTAATACAGCAGAAGATCATTTATCCAGAATTCTAAACAATGGAAGCATCCAAACAATGGAATTATTCTAAAAGGATTTTTTATGATCATCCATTTTTTAAATCAAACCATTGAAATAATTGAAGAACGATTTTCTATAGTAGTTCCGAAGGCCACCACCACCGCTAATAGCTTCCTAACCATGTGCGGTAGTAGGCAATTCAGAATTACAAAGTGTTTAAACTTTTTTAAAGCATTGAATTGCAATTGTGCAAATATATATTATACATCTCGTTCCTTAATACATATGATGGAGAGAGAAAGAAAGAGAATGCATCCAGAAGATGTTGGGGCTGGATCATGTGGCACCAAGAGAAAAAGATATTTACTCGCTATCCAGCAAAAATTGGAGGTGGTGAGAAAAATAGATCATGGTGTAAGTTTATCTCGACTTTGTCAGGAGTATGGCATTGGGCAATCTACAATATATGATATAAAGGTGCAAAAAGATCAAATTCTTCAGTTTGTTGCTGAATTGGATTCAATGGCGGGCATTTCTAAAAGGAAAACTATATGTGGCCCCAACAGTAGTGATCTCGACAAAATCGTATACGAGTGGTTCTGCCAGCGTAGGAGCGAAGGGATTCCTATCTCGGGTCCTATGATAATGGAGAAGGCAAAATTGTACTGCAAAGAATTAAAAATCAAAGGAGAATGTGATTATTCTATGGGATGGTTGCAGAAATTAAAAAATCGTCATGGTATTCGCCATTTAAAAGTTTCTGGCAAAAAGATGTAATCAAATCATGAAGCTGCAGAGGAATATGTAAACGATTTGCCAAAGTTGGTAGAGGAATATAGACAGTCCAGAGCAAATCTACAACATGGACGAGACAGGTTTGTTTTGGCATTGTCTCCCACAGTATACTTTTGTTTGCAGCGATGAAAAAGCAGCATTAGGTGTAAAAGAGTCTAAGTAGAGACTGACTGTAAAGACATGTGCCAATTCTGCTGGCACACACAAATTCAAGTTCATCATAATTGGGAAAAGTGCAAAACCTAGAGCCTTCAAGGGCATTAAGATTTCCCCGCGATTTACCATGCAGATAAACACGCTTGGATCACTCAAGGCATTTTTGGTGAGTGGTTTTATACTCATTTTGTACCTCAGGTAAGGGATCATTTCAAAAAGATTGGGTTACCTGAAAATGCTAAAATACTATTATTGTTGGGCAACTGTCCTGCTCACCCTCCAGTATAAACTCTTGTCAAGGAGAATGTTTTTGTAACAAATTTACCCCCAAATTGTACATCTCTAATCCAACCAATGGATCAAGGCATAATTAAGAATTTTAAATGTCATCATCAAAGTGAATTGATGAGAAAAATTGAAAATTTTGAGTCCATTCAGCTATGAACGATTCAAAAAAGAAATTACATTGAAGGATGCGGTGTGGTGCATTTCACATGGATGAGATAAGGTAACATCCACAGTTTTAAAACAGTGTTGGCATAATATTTTGCCAGAATCAAATTCAATGAAGATTCCAGAGATACAGACAATGAGTTTCTTGGATTTCATTCATCCAAAGATAAAGGTGCTTTTGCAGAATTTGCGCACTATGTGAAAGGATTGAATGCTGTCCCGGAACTAAGTGATAATGACATAGAGGAATGGATTGAATGTGATAAAAATGCCCCATTTATCAAACTTGAATGGACTATGAAATTATTGACGCTGTTATAGACCCTACAATAAATGAGAGTGAAGACAGTGATGTGTTAGTTGACAAGGAGAAGAAAATGACTATGTCAGGGGCTATTTTATGTTGTGAAAATCTCAAAGTTCATGGAACAAAGCTCATTTACTACTGAGCAGGAGATACTCCAAATGTACAGGCTGAAAGATAGATTTGAAAGGGAAAGGCATAGCAAGAGCAAGCAGATGACACTGACAGAGAAGGAGCTGTTACATCATCCTCTCCTTCGGTTTCTGCAGATTCTGTTACAAAAAATCCTGATGATAAGTGATTTTGCTACATCCCTATCTGCAGATCAACAAGGATTTCCCGGCAAATAAAAATTTCATATATTTTTCATTTTTGCATGATGCTTTTTTGCCATTTTTATGGAAATGAGTGTACATGCAAATTGTGAATTTCGTTGCGAGAATTGATAAGTAAAATGTATTCATTGTGTTTACGTTGCTAAATATTTATTGTTTTATGTACGAACGAGTAGACCTAACATTTTAATATTGTTTTGGGATCTTTCCCGCATACTGACGAGCTATTTAGAATAGGCATACACTCCAATCATGTGGAAGTACGCACCCAACATGGTACTGATATGAAATCTATTTACATAATAATAAAACAATATTAAAAATTTAGGTCTACCTCTAAATACATAATTACTAATATTTATTTGATATTTTTGTCAAATTACATTATAACATGTTATTTTTTCCATTTTCAGGTAAACCCAGATGTTTTTGATTGATGCAAAATGACGACAGATACTTAATACATTCTCTAATTGATTCACATGATATATTTACATTAGGGAATAATTTTGAAACGAGAAAAAAGTCTGCTATGACCGGGAATCGAACCCGGGTCTTCCACTTGCCGTGCGGATATTCTACCACTGAACTATTGTAGCAGATCAATTTTCCCGTTTCTGAATGCGGATGTTTTCTTGGTTGGGACGGAACTAGCCAAGCTAGTATCAAACTGCCCCAATGGATGTCCTCGAAGAGATACATCGAAGAAAACTCCTCCCTCTCAAGCAAGAAATTGATGGAATAAAGTGATCCGAAGATCCTATGCAGACAGGCATAAGCTGTAAAGTTAGGAATAATTTTGAAACAAGAAAAAAGTTCAGTGGTAGAATATCCGCCCGGCAAGTGGAAGACCCGCGTTCGATTTCCGGTCATAGCAGACTTTTTTCTTGTTTCAAAATTATTCCCAACTTTACAGCTTATGCCTGTCTGCATAGGATCTTCGGATCACTTTATTCCATATTTACATTAAATAAAAGGTTTTCTAAAACACACACTTTTTAAACTCGTTTATTTCTTACCATACTATACATCCATATTACATACCATATCTTACGTGCTAAGACATCTTTTTTCGATCATTGTGCTCTTTTTGGAGTTAGGTTATCTAAACACCGGAAATATCATTT
Source organism: Tanypteryx hageni (assembly GCA_028673005.1). Taxonomy (NCBI): domain Eukaryota; kingdom Metazoa; phylum Arthropoda; class Insecta; order Odonata; family Petaluridae; genus Tanypteryx; species Tanypteryx hageni. Next base: position 119,590,951 of record CM054112.1, read on the forward strand.
ATCCGGAACAGGTCAGCTCCCAGTTATTCCGGATAAATGATCTTCTACTGTAAATTGTGGTTGGGACATTTAAATCCAACCCACACCATTATGGACCAATAATTTTTATCAAGTACATTTCAAGAAGGTTATATCACATTAAAATGTAATAGATTTTTAATTATTCAACCAGTGTAACTGTCAGTAAAAAGGATAGATAAATAGATGTCTTTATTAGGGTGAGGCTGAGAATATACGGTAATTTCTTTCATCATCATGAATGAAGTATTAAATTAAAATTAAAAGACTTGAAGATTTAGACCTTATCTAGGTATTAGTTCAAAATAAAAACACAAACAAGTTCATAGTGCTCACTGTCAACATTTGATGATTATAAATATTGAATAAAGCTACAGAAAACCCATGATTGGTTCTACAGACTTTGGCTTTAATGAGCATCTGCTGAACCTACACCAGGGCTTGCCAAAGTGGTCGGTACCGACTCCCTGTGGTTGATACCTACTCTCAGGGGGTCGATAAGAGTTAAAGGGTTGTTAGGAGGTCGGTGAGAAATAAATTGGTCTTTAGGAGGCTTTTTAGAAATTTTAATATTCAACAGAAAATAACAGAATCTAAAATTTCGCCAATAATTGTTGTTAAAAAACATATTTCATGCACTTTCTTTGATATATTTTAATTAACAATTATCTCGGATGACCGTTGAAAACCGTTAAGTCACGTGATGTTGTTTGTCGAAACATAAGTTTACTAAAGTTTTGTATGACAGATTTTTCGATTAATTACACTTTAAGATATTTCATGTAAACATTTTTATGAATTTGAAAAATCATATTCTGAATTTAATTGGTTCTTTCGTTATTTTGTTTTTAAGATTCGGTTGTGCTTTATTTTACAATGTAGGTAAATATTTGTGCAGTTGCTACCGATGGAGCACCTGCCATGACAGGTCAGTATCGAGGATTTGCTTCTCTTCTGAAACAAAAAATTCCTAATATACGCACTATTCATTGTTTCCTTCAAAGACAACATCTTGTGGCAAAACAATTGACTCCTGAATTGCATAATTCCTTAACAGTATGTGTAAAAGCAATTAATAAAATCAAAGCAAATCCATTACATTCACGTTTGTTTGCCAGGTTATGAGAAGAAAATGACGAGACAGCTATACAGGTAATCACCTACTATTGCACACTGAAGTCAGGTGGCTCTCTCAGTCTTCAAAGACTTGTAGATCTGTACAGATCAACCATAGAGTTTTTGAAAGATATGGATCATTCTGTGTGTGGCGAGCTGCAGATATGTAAAGTTCATTTGTTTTATCTGGCTGACCTATATTCAAAATTTAATGAGTAATAATTAATACTAGATATCCTAAAATTTGTGCAACAGTACTACCTTTTATTTTAGCATTCCCCACTTCATATATGGTTGAAGCTGGATTTAGCCATGCTAACACACTTATAATTAGGCAGCGAAACATGTTGAACTTGGAAGAAAGAGGAGACTTAAGATTAAAGCTTACAAATCATGAGTCCAATGTAAATGGTCTAGTAAAAAAGCACCTAGCCCACCCTTCACAATAAAAATAAATTTTAGTTCAGTATAAAAATATCATGTTACTTGATTATTGGTAAATGTTTTTTAAAATACAGTCTATTATAAACTACCGTAATTATTACTATTCAAAAACCTTTCCTAAAATAGATTTAAAAAGGGTTTAATATCAAAACTTTCACTGGGGATCTCCGGATTTTTATGGTAACATCAAAGGGGTCGCTGAGATAAAAAGTTTGGCAACCCATGACCTACACCTACACAAATGAGGTGCAATGTTTAAAACCTTGTTAAGCATCGATCGCCTGTGTTTGAAAAGGTTGTGGCTTTTTGTCCGAATGAGCAAGTAAGCCACGTGTATGGCAAGCAGACCACTGTCACAGATAGACGTTGTGTACTTCTCATCAGTTTTGTGCCACAAAACAAGGATTCCGACCTGCTCTGGGCCGATGTGGTGTTTTTGTGGCCTGAAACCCCCTATGATGTACACCTGGAGGCTGGATTTCCCCTAATCATGGCACTAGTCAGGATCAAGGCATGAAGAGAGAGGGTGCTAAGAAACCCCCGAGGTTAAAAACCCACTGCCACTCTTTCTCATCCTTACCCAATTACTATAATCTGAACTGAATTGCCTTCAATTGCCGAACATTGTCCAGCAAAGAAAAACTTCAGGTACTTCAAGAAGAGCTGGAGAAGATCAAGTGAGGTAAGAAGAAAAGGAGAAAGCCTGCTGGAACTGAAGAGTGGATATCTTTTTTATTACAGGAGAACTGACACAGGAAGAACAGCAGGAGTCCTATTCATCGTCAACAAAAAATTGAAAAGCAACATCATGGAAGCAGAATCATTTGAGCGAGCAGCTAGACCAGTGATTTATATAAATAAGAGGTATCAATTGCAAATATTCCAAGACTATGCACCACTTACAACATACTTGGATGAGGAAATGGAAGATTTCTACCAATAAATTGGAGAACTGCATGAAAAAGGAAGCTGCCATCTAAAAGATGGGATTTCAATGCGAAAGCAAAAGGATGATGATAGCGTAATTGGAAAATGAGGCTATGGAGACAGAAACAAACGAGGAGATCGAGTTGCAAACTTTGCTGAATGTACTGGTCTCTACATAATGAACTCCTTCTTTAAGAAGGACTCCAACAGAAAATTGACCTGGAAGGGACCCAATGGCTTCAAAAATTAAATTGATTACATACTAGTCAATATAAGACTTGTCCTAAACCAGTTTAAACTGGAAGTGACCATTGATTGGTACAATGTAGAATAAAATTCAATAATAAGTTGGAAAGCTGGTAAGGAAGCTCAAACCTATTATCAATGCACAAGTGCTGAAAGAAGAATTTCATCTTGAACTCCACAATCGATATGATTTACTAGAACAGTAAGAAGCGGAATCAAAATTAACTGAGGTACTCAGAGAAACCACACTAGAAATAGGCAGAATTGTTAAAATTAAGCCAGGTATAAATTTATCAAAAACTAGACTGTTGATAAAGAATAGAAGGGAAATGAAAAGTACTAATGACCCCAAGGAAATGATCCACTTCACAGAACTAAACAAAAATATAAGGAAATCCATCAAAGAAGATGTGAAGAAATATAATTATGAAGTAATTGAGAAAGCAATAGAAGTTATAAGTAGGTTGGTAGTTTTAGACATTTATTTTTCTTAACAATTGACGATTAAAGTCAATGTTTATTTTTCCTAAAAATAGACAATGGATATCAACATTTTAATACCTTTTATTAGGCTTGGTAAATAAACAATAAATCTTTCATTGCAAACAGGAAGAGAATACTCACATTTGGGCTGGAGGTTGCTGGTAAACACCGTTGCAGGACCTAAGTCAAAAGGAGACACACACACACACGTAGAACATACAACTCTGCAAAAGATACACAGTATACTCTAACCAAAACTTAAACTAGACATTGATGTTTCAGTAGTGTGAGGTTTTAGCTGTCTAAATATCAGTGCCTAGTTTAAGTTTTGATTAGAGTATACTGTTTTGATGGAGCAGTATGTTTCTGCATGTGTGTGTCTCCTTTTGACTTAGGTCCTGTGACAGTGTTTACTAGCAATCTGCAGCATGAATGTATTATCTTCCCGTTTATGGAGGAGTTATTGTTTATTTACTATTGTACTGTTTCACTGTGTCTCGCATCCCCACTTTTCATTAGGCTGGGTGGTTTTCAACGTTTATATTTCTTAAAAGTGGCCACTAAAATCAATGTTTGTATTCCCTAAAAAGCAACATTTATTTTAAAATAATTTTATTGATTTTTATCAAGAAAAATTTCATAAATTTAATTCCTCCTAAGTGAATTATACTAAAATCAAATATAAAAATAATACTCTTTGTATGCTGGATTGTTCATGTTCTCTTAATATTCATGAATGTGCTATTGTTGACTTCGACCACGAATCTGCAATATCTTCTTTTTCGTATTAAGTCAACAAGTATATTTTATTTGCTGAATTATGTTCCTTATTCACGAACTTATGACCATCCAATAACAAATTTAATGTGAGTGGAAATAATGTACAATAAAATGCATACACGAATATTCTGAGGAAAAAACTCATCTTTATGAGCAACAAATTACAATGAATGTAGAAAAAAGCCCTTAGTGTGAACACGGAATGATACTTCTTTGACAGCAATACAAGAAAAACTTAGCACAGGACATTCTCCCTCAGAGGATGGGCTATCTATGACTTCCAAAAAGAAAAATTTATGACAATTTCGAAACAATCAGTTTGCAAAAACCTTTCTTTTTGCATCTTGGAGGAGGATGGCAGATCTAGTCGCACAGAATATACAAGAGACTTCTCCAGACTATTCCATAAATGGAGTATGGTAGTGGTTCATCATCGTAAAAGTGACTCAAGGTGCATAGGAATTATTGGATCAGATGGAGAGCAAAGACAAAGTGCGATAAACCGATCATATTGTTTTGTCCCTTTGGATCTCACGGCAGCCCGGTATGTGTCTTTAAGACAATGGCATAAAAGACCTTAAGAAGCAATGTAAGAAATTCTGAATGAATTGTGGCTCTATGACAAATACCCCTTTGATATAAAAATGTATGAAGTATGAGTGAGTCAAACCAAATTTAACACATTCAATGTGGCATGACTGGAATTCCAGTCATTGTGCTATATCTGGTTCTAACTGTTCGGGTGGGGGACCGTCACGTCTTAGCTTCCTTTCTTTTGCCTCTAGCCATCAGTTTGGTTCCCTCCTCCGTTTCGGTAACGTCAGTTTCACAGTTGGCGATCTTTTTTCATGATATACATCGGATAGTGTTGGTGGTTAGTACTCACTCGTAATTATGTAATCATATTAAATCATTTAATCGTAATATTTTGTGTTTGATAATTTTCTTTATTTTTACAGGTTTATTTATGTATAAGAGAAACCAAATTTCGTTATAGCAAAAAAATATTTTTTTTTGGAAAAATACCCAAGTTTTCTGCAAAACTAGTGTTTTTGTTCATATTTTTTAATTGTTTATTAAGCATTTAAAATGTTTCTAAGCACTTATTTTTATTGTAGTATAGAGGAGAAATTGTCCTGAACATCCTACTTTTAAGAATACTTGGAAAATTATGAATAATGTAACATAGTCTAAGGAAAAACACTGAGAATTCAATTCAGTCACATGTAAGAAACTCTGGATTTTGAGGCCATGTTGAAAGGGTTAAAACAATAATGTATAATTTCATAGAAAATATATTAGTGAAAAATCGACAATTATCAATGACAATTCATTTTTGTCAAATTTAAATTCTTTAAAAATGTGATGGTTATAGACATTTGTCAATTTAAATTGAATCCTACCAAACCTAGTTATAATAAAATGAAGCAACCTCTCTCGAATGGTAAGAGACAGCTGGTGGCAATGATGATAGAAGATGGTTTGATTATACATAGCAGGAAGTTAATTCTAAAATGAGTATATGAATTCTACACAAAACTGTATGAAGATCCATTTATCAATGAGGAAGTAAATGAAGAAGGAAACAGGCCCAACGAAGAGGTTCCAAATATTCTTCCAAAGATGTGAGATATGCAATGAAAAGCATGAAGGCATCTGGAGTGATGGCATCACAGCATAAATATTTAAGGCAACAGGTAACTGAATGGACAACATTCTCTTCAAGATTTTAACGCCTTGCTTATGGATGCAGAATATACCTGAGTTGTGAAAACATGCAAATATCATCCTTTTCTACAAGAAAGGTTGCAAGAAAGATTTGAATAACTATTGGCCAATCAGTCTGCTACCGGCAGTCTACAAAGTATTCATAAAGATTCTCACAATGCACCTTCAAAAGCATCTAGATTCCGTCTCACCCACAGAACAAGCCAGATTTCACAGTGGATATAATACGATGAAACACATTCAAGTCATCAGAAAGATAATCAGTCTACTGACTAATGAGTACGAGTTGCCCTTCTGTATGTGCTTCATTGACTACAAGAAAGCATTTGACTCTATTCGAACTTTGTCAGTGTAACTGCACTGAAGAAACAAAGGGTAGAAGAAACATACATTACTTTAATGAAGAATATCTACAAAAACGTGGCATCATCTATCCTGCTGCAAAAAGGAGCAAGGAGATACCATGTCTCCTAAATTATTCACGGCAGTTCAAAAAAAAGTATATGCACATGATGTACGATGAAAAAAAGTTGAAAATACTATTATATGTAGGTCATGTATCTAAGATGACTTTAAATGATCAATCTAATGAATCAAACTGGTTTAACCAGTAATTAAAGCAAGCTCTTCATAGTATGCAAGCGTAAACAGTGATATGCACATAGGAGCGGTACATAAACAGTGACTTGTGCCTGAGGCGATTTACCTGATAAGAAATCAGTGTCAACTTACAATTAGTAAATAGTAGATCTTGAAATGACACATCTTTCCAACATTGTTATCATATTTTTGTGGGTTTTTCAGAGGTGGTGAAAACTGATACACATAGCAGTGGTGTGTAAACTGAGAATCGCGAAAGAATTGATAGTTGGTGCTTTGCCTATTTCTTTTTAGAGCTGAAACGTAAGCCTAAGGGAGTTTTCCCGAAAGGCCCTGACTTAGGGAATCAACTACACAAGCTAATATAAAATTAAAACATTTAAATGATGTACCTTTGTAGCAATATAACCATATTTTAATGGCTGCGGAATTCACTAGTTCAGAAAAAAGACCAAAAATCGCTTTGGGGAAGTTTGCCAGGTAAATTTCATGCTTAGCCATTTTACTATATGGAGGTTGTTTTTCATCAGGGGTACATTTACCCATTATGAGATACGGAGAATTACAATAATATGGAGGTATGATATAAAGAGGTTTTGGCAGGACCAAAAAAGATATTACGAAATACAGATGTTTACAATAAATGGAGGTTCACTATATATATATTTTATATATTTATATATATATATATATATATATATATATATATATATATTATATATATTTTATTATATATATATTTTACTGTAAAACCTAATAAGCACTCTGCTTTTCCCAAATGGGATTTGAAAATTTCTTAGAAAAACACTTCCTCAAAATTCACTCATTGTCTCCTTTGCATGCTATCTGACTCCTCCATCTGGAGACTATTTGGTATCTAGGGTCATTTTGCTTTACCCTTCACAAGTCAAGACAAACATGTAACTCTTTTCCCATTCAATGCAGGGTGTCTTCCAGTCACCTCTCCACAGGTTTGGAACCTTATAACCACTGCCTTGTAATCGTGTGCTATGTAGCAATCTTTGACTGCTTTCAACTGTCAAAATTCCGCCAGAAAAAGTAAAAATTACATCTTTCAATCCAGATTTCCTGCTACCCGCTAAATGATAATTTTTCTCTCTAAGCGACTCCAAAACTCACCAGATCTAGCAGTTGATCCAAAAACTGCTGGTTAAATATTCTGTCAGAGAAGAATACCTTCGCTTCTTGGACTTGGGAATTTCAATAACAGGTGAAGCCATTTTCAAGGAGTTATTTGACTTCATGAAAGATAACCATATTCCATGGGAGAAATGCTTATCAATTATCCCAGATGGTGTGGCAGCAATGATGGGGAAAATTTTAGGAATAATTGCTTGGATACCAACCAGAACAACTTAAAAAAAATATTTCATGAAAGTCCAACTGAGATTTCTGAGTTTGAAAGACATTACAGAAGGATGAGCTCCGAAAAGCAAAAACAACGTGAAAATAATTATAACAAGAGCACTCTAAGTTGTTTTCTTTTGTCATAAAAATAGTAAAATGTTATAGAGCCCATGCAAAGGAAAAATATAGTTTGAGTTAGTGATATTTACATTTCTCATTATTTTTGCCAAAGTTATCTCCAGATAGCAATGGCAGGGGTTAACTTTCTCTCCACCATATTCTACCTTAAGAGAGTTGCCATTCATTCATCTTCTAAATCAGCACAATATAAGTGCCTCTTACAATAAGGTGACCAAATTTTCAGGATTTCAAAATATTTACCTACTATAATACGGAACATAATACAGTGGCATTACAGTGCAATTATTGATGTATCAGCCACCGTACAAACTTAATTCTATAGGTCCTGGCAACTGACATAAAACTTATAATCCCACATCCACAATAGTGAATATTTTTCTTTCAAAAACAAAATTAAATGCAAACTGAATGACGTCGCTCCATTTTATTGTGGATTCTGGTATTTAGGCTGTTAGGCACACACATATATATGTAACAAAATGTTTTCCACAACAGCATTGACCTCTTCAGTGTCAGGTTTTCTTTGGAATGTGGTAAAAAAAAGTCCAATTTTTTTAATTTCTCCATTTGATAACCTGTATGTATGCATAGATGTACATGAATATATATTTGGGTAAATAATGAATGGTGCGCATGGAAATGGCTTGCCCAAATTAACTAATAAGCTTTTAAGCTTGATGGGATGGCCCAAGTTATCTTGGGCAAATCAATGAAGGGGTTAATCTCATAATAAATAAATCTAGACACAGAATATGTGATAAAAATCATAATAATTATTTATAGATGGTGAATTTTCTAATAAAGCAACTTTAGGATACTAGTACCCAAACCTTGGGCCCAGGAGCAGCGACCCCCACTGCTTCCCTCTCTCGTCAGGCCTGGGTGTGACTTGTGTGTTCTGGGGCAGTTTAAATGACAATTTAGGATATAAATCATGATTTTTCAAAAGAGTATACATAAGTTGGGAGAGTTAAAAAAGTAGGCTGAGTAATGAAAAGGAGGGATTCCCTCCAAATTTGGGATGCTTGATCACCCAGTCTTACACTTACCTTGCGCCTCCACGTTGGAACAGCCAAGAATGAAAGCCTGTCTGTGGCTGAGAAAGCAAGAAGGCAGGCATGTGCACCACGATAGTATGCCTTGGTTAGGGCATCAAATTCTTCTTGTCCTGCAGTGTCCCAGAGCATCAGTCGGATTGGCTCCCCAGGTGCTATCCTGTAGTGACCATTGATAAATGAATGAGTTCAAATACCACTGAAATAGGCTATAAGGATAGAGTTTCATATTGAGGTTATTTATAAAACTAGTGTAATTGCCCATCAAAAAAATAACAGGATTTTAATCATGAAAAATTAGGTGAATCTGTTTTATCTCATAATGGCTTTTTTTCAAAGTTTATAGGTTATCCAAAAATAATAAAAGCCCACAATGTTAAAATGTGTCTTTAAGTATAACCCTTTCTCTCCCTCTCCTTCTCACCCTCCCTCTTCTTCTCACCCTCCCTCTTCTTCTCACCCTCCCTCTCCTTTGTATATATTTGTATATTGTATATTTTGTATATATTTCATGTATATTTCATCTCATTCTGCATACTTGTATATTTCTTGTTTACATTACGCTATTACCTTTACGTGTACTTTTTTATGACGGTATATAATTACGCTGTATATACGAACTCTCCCACTGTACATACTCCTTCCTATTTAATGTTGTAGTTTTGTATTACCATATGTACACTATCTAGGGTTTTCGCAGGTTTTTCACACCCCCCTTCTTAGTGGGTGTTTTCCTGCGTGGGGTTTTGCTAGGGAGGACATGTCTGTTTTTACCTAGATTTTCCCCACAAACACAAATCTGTATTCAATTTTATCCTTTTAATTAGTATGATTTAGGTACATAATGTTTATATAATGTATTTTGTTATACCTTATTTTATTCATTTTCTTGTGTTTATTATATTGACGAAGGGTTAAATGTAAGAATGGACCTTCTGGTCTAAATTTCGCCCGAATAAAGACGATTATATATCTATCTCCTTCACACCCTCCCTCTCCTTCATACCCTCCCTATACTTCTCACCCTCCCTCTCCTTCTCACCCTCCCCCTCCTTCTCACCCTCCATCTCCTTCTCACCCTCCCTCTCCTTCTCACCCTCCCTCTCCTTCTCACCCTCCCTTTCCTTCTCACCCTCCCTCTCCTACTCACTCTCCCTGCCCCTCCCATCCTCCATCCCTCTCGCTCTCCCTCCCTGCCTCTCCCTTTTACAATAAGTTTCTGCTCTTCCTATGTTATTCAAATGAAGAGAAGAAATGCTCCTGGAATCGAACTCGTGACTTCAACATAAACTGTAAGCAGTCTAGAATTTAAAAGTGGTGTTGCCAAGCAATTCCTGAAAGTTTGGTTGAAAAAGAATAAAAAGTCTTTCAGTTATAAGCGGTTTTCTCATTCTTTCATATAACTCTGCATTCTGACATGTACATATTAAGCCTTTTATCTATAATAACTAGAGTAATTGCCTGTCAAATATTAAGTACATTAAATTTAAGGCACTTCCCATTCTTTCTCCTTTTCTCTCTTCCTCTCACCTATCCTCCTCCCTCCCATTCTCCCTTCCTCTTCCCCTCTCTCCTTCTCTGGAAAAATAGACTTCTTAGTCTCAATCTCACCCTGATAAGGAATATTATCTATATATCTCTCCCTCCTCCTCTGTCTCTCTCACTCCCTCTTTCGCTACTTCTCTCTCCTCTCTCTTCTATTCAAGCATTCAAAGCACACTTTCCTTATGTATATAGTATAAGGATTGAGACAACCATAAAATCTCAAGATTTAACAATGACACAGTTGGCAAGGCAACATATTGTTAAAAAGCTTCAAATTTCCCAATTAATATGATTTAAACATATAACTTGAGCGGTTTCAAATTGTAGGGGACGATGTGACGATAGGAATAAGAAACATCAATGATTTTTATTTAAAATGATTTAGGTGCAAAGATCATAGATCAATTATTTCTAATTTTAATTTGCAAAAGAGTCAAGTCTGCAAGTTGAAAAATCGGTTTTAAGTGTTATCTTATGGGAAAAAGAAATTATCTACTGTACTGTATCTAATGTAGTTCATTCCTCGGAACATAAATGAAAGATTGCCTAAAGAATTAAACCTTCTCTTGCCAACCACTGATTGTTTATTAAGCGTTAAATCTGTCTGTAAAAATATTTCAACTTGAAAATTTGTTGTTTATAGCAATAAAAAATCTTTAGTCATCATCCGATTAAACAGAATTATGTACATTAAGGCTTTTAAAAAGAATGAGAGGAAATATTGTGACTCTGTCAGCTGAGAGATGTAGGAATCAAAGAGTCATAATACGCAGCATAAATAATTTTTTAAGTCACAAGTATTCACTTGTTTTCCTATGTATAACGTGCACAGTGATATTTTCTAGTTTTAGAACTTTTTTGCATAGATAACGTGTGCATTATCTACTGGAAAATATGCTATTTAAAAATAATCCTCATATACTTCATTTTCTTGGCTTTAAATTAGTATATAACAAGTAGGGATGTACACAGGTACAGACGTACTTTTCGTCAAATTCGCCATAGTATAATCGTATACTAATGTACAGGTAGCCCTCGATTTGCGCCGATTCAGAATAACGTCGATTTTGAAACCAGGTCAAAAAGTGAAAAAATACATTTACTATTATTTAAAACGTTTTACAATTTTCTCGTATTGCTTCTTATACTAAATCGTAATTCTTACATCGCTGATTTTGAATAAAAATTATAAATACAGTCATCTCTGCGATTTTGCTCTAATGCGATCGATTAATCGGTAAAAGCTGCTTGTAAAATGCAAACTTTTACAAATGCGAGTTTGCTCTTATGCAATTTCATTCCCGGCGCTTTAACCTATCAAAGGTCAAATTTAATCTCTGCGGAGGTCCCGGGATTATTTTTATTAGGCGATTTTCTATAGGTCGGCATCTTACATGAATGCAACCATCGCGTAATAGCAGAGACGACTGTACACTTCCTCTACGTGAAATGAAGACAAGCGATCTCCAGCGCATCCTCTCAGACATAGATAAACCCACCGATGAGCTCTGCGAGATTGACCACGACTGGGAGCGGAGTGCTACGGCGAAGAGGAGCGTTATGGCATCCATGAGGCCTTATCATGAAATTTTGATAGAAAGAAAGAAGAAATCACGACAGTCCACACTGCATGCTTTCTTTAAAAAACGTGACGATCCTCAACCAGGGACATCGTCAGAGAACTAACGCTGCTTCATTACGCCATTGCCGGTTGTAAGTGTACAAAATATATTTTTTAGATTCCCTTTATTATATTTACGTTTTTTCAGAACTTTAAATGCAATGCCATTATATTACTCGTCAATGTTTGGGTGCCGGGAACGCATGTCATTTACTTCCCATTGATTTACATTATAAAATCGTTTCAATTTACGCCGATTCTGATCACGCTGGTTCGTCCAGGAACGCATCCCCGGCGTAAATCGAGGGCTACCTGTAGTTGCTTTGAAATCAGGAAATTATTTTTCCTTATACTGTGATAACCCTGCTTTTTTAATCAGTTCGAAACATATTCATCTCTTTTTTCCCATTTTATACTCACCCTACAAATGAATTTCTTTGAAATACGTTCAGCCAATACCTTCCAAATTCATAGTTACAGAAAAATTCTAACCCTGATGTTGTGGTAGCCCTGTTTGGTCGACCCGGTTAAAAAATGCTATTTTAGTTATTTATTTATATGAAGATTACGTATACCATATTTGGTTAAAATCCATGTTGTCATTTATCTAGAAATACGTATAAAAATATTATTTTAATTTTTATTGTGGTCGCCCTGCTCTTTGGACCCACTTTAAACATCTTGTTATCATTACGGTATGTTTCAAAAATCTTATTTACGAAATTTAGTTGAAATCTATTCAGCCAATTTCTTCTGAAACCATAATTACTGAAAGAGATAAATTTTTAATTTTGGTACCGCTGTTTGATTGATCAGGTCCAAATATGCTATTATGGTTGTTTGTGTGTTCATTATAAATATTAAATTTGGTTAAACTTGATGATGACAGTTCAACAAAGATATGTGTATAAGAAATCTTGCATTGTGGCAGCCCTGCTTTCTATACCTTCACTAAACATCTTTATTTTGTTTTTTATGTTGCACAACATAATGCAAAATTCTGTTGAAATCAGTTCAGCCAATTCCTTCCAAATTGGCGGTTACCTAAGGCAGTGGTTCTCAATCGATGTGCCGCGAACATTTCCCAAGTGTGCTGCGAGACTTTGAAGAGATAATTGCAAATTTGAGCATCTTCTACCGATTATATACACAGTTTTAACAAAGAAACTAACACACAGTATTAAGACTAGTTGAATCCAGTCCAAAGTATCACTGCTTTGGAAGGCGCTTAGACAGTAAGCCTGGCAACAATGTTGTCAGCACTGTCATAGTAACCGAATCCCTTGTGCATGAGCCATCAAAGACAACTGATTGATTCTTGTTGCACTCTAAGTCTCTACGATGACGTAGCATGCTCCGCCTGTGGTGACCTTCCTGACTGTCTGCAACTCTGGTGCATTCCTTTATCAAATCAGTACTAGCCTAAATTTGTGGCTGGCTTATACTACAGTTTGGTGTATATGAATGTGTTTTGTGAGTTTATTCTATATAAAATAATTTTTTATTAAGTGTTCTGCGTAATACCGTTGGTAGGAAACTGTGATATTTGTGGTTTAGTCCAAGTATCATTGCTAAAAATTATTAAAGTTGCGCCCCTAAAAATGGACAGATATATTACAAGAAAACATCACAGTGAAAAATATGAAGAAAACATTAAGGAAAAACCCAGTATGAGCAGGACCAAGCCAAGTAAGATTTCTAAGGTTTCTCGCAAGTATATGGACAGTTATTTGAGTCTGAGCTTTTCTTGGTGTGGATATAAAGATTGCCGTTCCAATGTGTGTTGTGTGGTGAGAAACTATCGAACAAAGCCAGGGTTTCCAGCAAATTGAAGCGACATTTCTCCACAAAACATGCACACCTTGAAGGAAAATATTTGAACTATTTCTAAAGGTTGATGGAACTGCATTCTAAACAAGCGAGTTACTTCGAGAAAACGTTCAAGTGTCTGATAATGTTGAAGTTGCTTCTTATCAGGTAGCAGTAATCATAACTCAAAAAGTGAAGCCCCCCACTACCTGAGCCACTTATTTTGCCAGCATGCAGTATGATAGGACAATGCTCGGTGAAGCAGAACAAGAAATTTCCAAAATTCCGCTTTCAAATGATACAATTTGAAAAAGTTTATAAGGTATGTGACCTAACATTTAGGAAAATGTTTCTAATAAGCTTAAAATGTCAGATTTGGCTTTGCAAGTTGACGAGTCAACCGATATTAGTGACAGAGCACAACTATTAACATTTGTTTGTTTCATGAAAATGAAATAATTAGTCAATTTTTGTGCTGCAGAGAACTCCCAGAAAACTTCCTACTTAGAATGTTTGGAAATTTCATGGAAGTCATGTGCAGGAATTTGTATCGACAGTACTCCATCCAGGTTGGGATCTGTCAAAGACTTCCTCTCATTTGTAGAACAACATAATCCAACTACATTAACTACCCATTGTTTTTTACAAAGGGAAGCCCTAGTTGGAAAGACATTACGAGTTCACTTGAAGTCTGTATTAGACCAAGTTGTTGGAATGGTTAATTTTGTGAAATCAAGACCTCTAAAGACCCGCCTCTTCAAACAGCTTTGTAATGCTATGGATTCGCAGTAAAAATATTTAGTTTTACACACAGAAATAAGATGGCTGTCAAGGGGAAGAGTGTTGGCTCCTGTATATGAACTTAAAGAAGAGATGTTACTATTTTTTGAAACAGAGGGAAACCGTGATTTTTGTGAATATCTTAGCTGTGAACTTTGTTGCGCCAAATTAGCATATTTGTCAGAAATATTTAGGCATCTGAATAGTGTGATCACTAGCATGCAAGGACGGAATCAAAACATCCCGACTTCTTCGGAAAAGCTACTGGCATTGCAGAGAAAAATAGTTATCTGGAAAAAGAGAGCTAGAGAAGGTAATCTTGAAATGTTTCCTCTGATTCCAAAAACCAATACTAAAGAAATTGTTGCTCTCATGGTGAAGCATTTAGCAACTCTACAACACAATATCGAGCGTTACTTTCCATCCTTGACTACAGAGAAATACGACCCATTTACACCAGTGACAACTGACTTGTATGTTTTTACTCTCTCCGAAGAAGAAGAGTTAGTTTCTCTTTCAACTGATCGCACTCTGAAAATCAAGTACGCCGAATTGTCTCTGGATATGTTCTGGATGTCTGTTAGAGAAGATTATTCAGAAATTACAAAAAAAGCTTTGACAGTTTTGATGCAGTTTTCTACATCCTTTCTGTGTGAGTTAAGTTCTCCACACTTACAAACATTAAATGCAGAATAATGGAACAACTAAACTGTGTTGAAGATGATATGAGAGTCTGCTTATCACGGATACGTCCTAATATTGGTGCAATCATTAGAAAACGCTAAGTTCAAGCGTCACATTACGTAAGATTTTAAAATAGATTTTTGACAAAGCTTCATCATTTGTTCTGTTTTACGATATCATAACTTAATTTGGTCGATTACATACACGACATAGTATACAAAATATTTATTTTTATGATAAATTTTAGTTCCTTATTCAAATGTAATTCTAGTGTGCCGCGAATAAAAGTGAATATCCAAAGTGTGCCGCGAGTATCAAAAGGTTGAGAACCACTGACCTAAGGCACCGCAGGAGGTGCTTTTGCAAATTTTCAAAGAGAAAGATACTTTAGATATTCGTAGAGCTCTTGAGCTTAAAGGTGTATCATTCCCACTTGCATCTGCATTTCATTTTTTCAATTTTTTCGTTATAGTTTTTCATTATTTTCTGTTATCATTTTTACTGTTCTCCATTATTGTTTTCATTGTTTTTCATTATTATTTCCATTGTGTTACGTTTTTATTTTTTACAACATGTTACTTCCCCCTTCTAATATGGAATGTGATGATGATTACGACAGTGACGCTTTTGAAATGGAAGAAGTGGATATTGAAGATTCCGGTTCAGAATCAAGTTTTTTGTAAGAGACGAGCTCCGAATCTGGGGATGCAGCAGAACCAGAGCAAGGAGGAGGATGGCGTGAACTTCCCTCATCAGGTCCTCCTCCTGCATCACCTAGATTTATTTATTTATTTTGAAGGGGAATCTTCAATGAACTTTGTAATTGATCCAGATGGTGGTCCTTTGAAATATTTCGAACTTTTTTGATGGCGATCTCATTGGTTTTATAATTGATGAAACTAATCGCTATGCAAGCCAATATTTGCAGAAAAAAGCTTCAGGATCGACTTGTAACAAAGAAAAACAATGGCGTGCCATCACTACCCCAGAGATTCGTGTGTTTTTGGCACTTGTTATGCTGCAAAGCATTGTGCGAAAGCCGGATACCGAGGATTATTGGTCAATTAGACCAGTGTTTCTCAACCTTTATTAGACCGTGGAGCACACCTCGATATCCCCTAATTTAGGAGGAGCACCAGACCAAATCCTTCTATTATATAAAATCAAAACCCTCTCCTCTCCCTATAGGTTGACATAAAATTAAATGGGAGCAAATGCGATGCAGCATATTTTTCATTCGCATTTTAAAATCACTTAGAATCCCTCTATGAATGCGGCACTTGAACCAAACGATGCCTGAAAGAATGGAGATTCATTTTGCGGCCATTGATTTTCGAATACGCGTCGAATCCTTCCGCAAATTCATTATTAAAAAGAAATTTTGGCCAATTTTTAGACGAAAAATTTTTGTAGTCAAGGGTATCTGAATTGTTGCTGTAATTTAGTAAGGCACTGTATGTATACATATACTTTTTTACATTTTACAGTACATGAATATTACATTGTCATGAAAACGATACACAAAATGAAATTAACTTAACTTTTTACATGCTAATAATTCTCGGTGAATAATACAATGTGTAACTTTAATTTTTGGCACTACTTCTTTAAATTTTGCAACCAATCCTGCATGTACACCTGTCATATTTGCTGCACCGTCAGTACAAATCGAAACACAATTTGAAATATCGATATCTTTGCTGGAGAAATATTCAGATATTAGATGCAAGTATATAGAATCTATAGCAAATGTTACACCTAGGGGGAGGAAGGGAATCAGTGAGTAAGAGAGAGGATGTGGAATGGTGAAGGAGAGGCTGGTTGGCGGGCAATAAAATGTTCTTTTATGTATACAATGTGGAAGGAGAAGGTCCGTGAATTGGAGAGAGGAATAAAGGGAGTGAATATGTTTCTAAGTAAACAAAGTAAGATGGGGAGGGGAGGGTATTGGAGAGTAGGAAAGGGGAGGCAGAAAGTTGGAAGAGGTTGGGGGATGGGTAAGAAAAAGTAGTACATATTCGGAAAGAAAAGGCAGAACAAGTAGATTTTATAATCAAAGCAGTGTTGCGATTATCGTAACATGATAGACAAAAGTCTTTACACTTCGTTCTAATAAACAGTTTAATATTATATTTCCAATAATTGGACTTTTCACTTTAATTTTTTAAAAGGCTTGCGGAGCACCTGCCTCATGTTTGCGGAGCACCGGTTGAGAAACACTGAATTAGACCAATACTTGCCACCCCCTTCTTCAGACAATGTCTTACCAGAGATTTGTGAAAATTAGACAGTATTTGCATTTTAGTAATAGTGCTGAGTACAAACCAGAAATACATCCCAACCTTAAGTTAAACAAGATATGGCCAATTTATCAAAAGTTGGAAAAAATTTCATACGTTGTACACACCAGAGAGGAATATAACAATCAACGAAAGTCTTTTATTGTATAAGGGAAAGTTGAGGTGGAGTCAGTTCATTCCTCAAAAAAGCGCAAGATTCGGCATAAAAACTATTATTTTGAGTGAATCAAGGAGTGGATGTGTGGTCTACAATAATTTATACCAGAAAAAGAACCCTTATTGATAAAGACTTTGAGGAAATGCCAATGTCTTCTCAGGTGGTTGTCATTGATGAAGCCTTTGTTAGATAAAGGGTATTGTTTGAGTACTGACAATTTCTACACTTCCCCCGAATTAGCCGATTTGCTGTTTTCCTGATCAGTTGATACATATGGTACTGTGAGAAAGACACGATGAGGAATACCAAGGGCACTGATAAACAGTAAGTTGAGAAAAGGCAAATTAGCAGCATTTTGAAAAGGGAAGATTATGGTGCTTCGATGGAAGGACAAGAAAGATGTGATGCTGCTATCTTCCATTCACAACAATGAGATAACAAGTAGGGATGCACATGGGTTTCCCGTGGTACAGAAGTGCTTTTTGTCAAATTTGCCATAGTATACTAATGTATTTGCTTTGAAATCAGAAAATTATTTTTCCTTATATTGTGGTAGCCCTGATTTTTAGATTTGTTCTAAACATGTTCATTTCGTTTTTCCATTCTATACTCTTCCTACAAACGACAAAATTTTTCTGAAATTTGTTCAGCCATGTTTAGTCGACCCGGTTGATAATTAATATTTTGGTTATATATTTATATGATGATTATATATTATAACTGTAGTTAAAATTCATGAGATCAGTTCTCTAGAAATACAATTAAAAATATTATTTAACTTTTTATTGTGGTAGCCCTGCTCTTTAACTCTGCTTTAAACATCTTGATTTCATTATGGTATGTTGTTCAAACCTTATATGCAAGATTTAGTTGAAATCCATCCAGCCAATTCTCTTCAAATCCATTATTACAGAAAGTTTAATTTGTAATTGCGGCACCACTGTTTTGCTGATGCGGTCCAAATATGCTATTTTGGTTTTGTATATATGTGTTCATTATAAATATTAAATTTCGTTAAAATTGATCTGGACAATTCAACACAAACAGGTGTAAAAAGAACTTCTTTATTACTTTTATTGTGGCAGCACTGATTTCCATATCTACACTAAACATATTGATTTTGTTTTTCTATGTTGCACACCTCCTCCATAAAAAATTTCGTTGAAATCGGCTTGGCCAATTCCTTCCAAATTCACAGTTACCGAAAAGTTAAACTTTGCAATTGTGGCACCCCTGCTGAATGGATCTGGTCGAAATATGCCATCTTGGTGATTGATTTATGTGAATATTCTATGTACCAAATTTGGTTGAAATCGGTTCAGCCAATTCTTCTCTGATATATGCGTACGGACGGACGGACATGATGATGATAATAATGCTTTTCAGCAATGATGAAAAGCACTAAAAAGAGTAGAAAAGAGAGGAAAAACCAAAGTTAAGCCAATAGTTGATGTGGATTACAACGACACGCAGGCCCGGACATAGAGACCCAGGGCCCCTAGGCAGTTAACAGAGTCGGGGCCCTCTTTTTGGTAATTTAGCAATAAAACAAACTTTACTTTTATTTTTTATATATTGAACGTACTTTGACTTTAGAAAATAGACAAGCAGACTTAGAAATGAAATAGACAAGTATCAACTATACTTTTTTACACATTATAATTTTTACACTCAAGGTTGAAACTTCGGGAGAAATATAGGTCGGAATGTCTAAAAGAGGAGGTAGTGAGAATAAATGTGGCACCAACGTATATAGGTAGAAATGATCGAGACGATAAAATACGTGAGATCGATTGTAGGATGGAGCATTATCTAGGCTCTTTCTTTCCGAGGACAATACGAGATCACAATAGGAAATTTCGAATTGCGTTAGACAATCTTTAGGTAGGATTTGGTGCATTGCACCCCCTGCCACCCACCAACTTCGTGAATTGCAGGGTAACTTGTAGATGTAGATAATTACAAGATTACATTGCCACGCGACGAACTTTCTTTCTGTTTTCTGGAACCTGCTCAGTTTTTTGTTGACGTCAGATATCGGTAATTTCTAAAAAATAAGAGGATAATGAGTAATAGTCACGTGATCATTTAGCTTAAATAGTAACTCACACACAACTCTTAACACTCTATGAGAATCAACTGTCGCTGTGATTTCTTTTCGCTTGATCTCTTCTCTTGATCTTACTTTAAACTGTGTCCTTGTGGGCTGAGCCCTCTGCTTATATAGTCCCAGGATAGTGGAAGTTGGTGGGGGTTCGACCAATCAGAATACATGGTAGTATCTACAATATTCCAGAACGTTCTCTAATCGAACATTCTAGAATACAGGTCCATGACATTCTAGAACATTCTTGAATGTTCCATAGTCTTCCACAGAGTTCTAGAACATTCGACACTTTTCCAGAGTTTTCCAGGACTTTCGAGAACTTTCTATACGCATACAATATCGAAATATCTAGAACCTTCGAGAATGTTCCTGTACTACCATTCACTAATCATTTCCGGAATATTCTATCTTACGGGATTATTCTATAAAATCTTAAGACACTATACACTAGAAAATTCTATCACATTCTTTAGCTTCCGTCGCCAACACTACTCGTATCGTAACCTTAACTAACCTCAGCAAATTCGCATGGAAGATAAAACCTTTGAGCCGCAAAATTGAAATTGATACAACTTTCTAACACACACTTTCAACGCGAACTGACAAGTAGTGACAAGTTATAGAATGAAGTCAAAGAACACAAACACAGTGTTGCCACTTGACTTGTCAAAAAATTAACTATGGTCAATTATTTTCTATTTCGTTCGGAAAAATTGACATTATTTTCCGTGTCCTGTGTCCTCCATGTGTACCATTTCGGCACCTGGTCGGGGCCCCCGCCGAGGTTGGGGCCCTAGGCAGCTGCCTAGTTTGCCTAGGCAGAAGTTTGCCGCTTGTTTTAGGATTTATCACACGACAACAAACATTTAAAAACTATTTTGCAGTGAAATATATATAAAATTAATTTTTTGTGATTCTGTAAATAAATGTTTTTCAGAAATTAGTTTTTTATTTCAATAATTAAATTAAAATGTGCTTAACATAGGGAAATTACATGAAAATAATGAAAAACAGTCAAATAATATGTTAAATATAAGTTTTAGAGCATAAATGATTACATTTCTTTTTTTAACTCCTTGAAAGTATTAAAAAATAATTTAAAAATGTGGTTTTATAGATGGGATACTGGAAAAAATCCATCAGGGAAGGGGTTAAAGTACTTTTGGATCTAATGGACTTTCGGATATAACCTTCCTCCCATATAGTCCGTTAGATCAAGGGTCCACGATATAGACAAAATTAGACTTATTCAGTCTTACTTCAAATGCTGACTAAAATGTGTTTCTCCAGTTGTCCGAATATTTTACTACAAATAACAAATATGCATTAATCCTTAATCCCTCTTCAATTTTTAAGTAACAATTGCTAATATATGCGACATTTTGTTTAAAAACCATTATATATAAATTGAAATTTACTAACCTGTAACAAAGAATAAAGGAGGGAAGAATTCACCAAAAGCACGAGAGTGGAATGATCCTTCATGGATAACTTATAGGTAGGCTTGGTAGTTTTTGACTTTTTTTAAATTAGAAGATTAAAATCAATGTTTATTTTTCCTAAAAATCTGCGACGAATATCGACGTTTATTTTAATAGATTTCATTTTATTATGCTTGGCAGTTTCTGACATTTATATTTCTTAAAATGTGACCACTAATACCATTTATTTTTCCTAAAAATTGAGGACGAATATCAACATTTATTTTTATACATTTATCAATTTTGATCAATAAAAATTAGATTTGATTCTTCAAATTAAATTTTACTAAAACTTTATATATTACAATAAGACTTCTCACATGCCAGATTTTATGTTACTCTCTAAACTTTGATGAATGTGTTGCTGTTGGCTTCGCCTACCAACCCAGAACAACTAATTTTTATAAACAAATCACAAGTACATTTTACTTATTATATTGCGCCTCTTATTCAAGAAATCATGACCAATCAATAACAAAATTAATGTGATGTTAATATAATGCACAACCAAATACATTTATGGATATTTTGAAGAAAAAATCTTATCTTTTTAAGTGACAAATAATGATGAGTATACAAAAAAGCCCAGAATATGAACATTGAACGATGCTAGAACATTACAAGAAAAAATAAGTATGGGACTCTTGTTACTCAGAGAATCAATTGTGGGTATGGCTACCAAAAATAGAAGTTTTATGACTACCCATTTTTGAAAATACTATAGGGTAGGGCTCCAGAAATACTCTCATAGTAGTAGATTTTTAACCTAACCAACCATGAAATAACTTATGGGCGAGTGGATTTTGTCAAGTGGGGAGTAGGGTTTAGTTATAGTTCTGAGACCTGCTTTTGAGTAAATTGAATATGAAGCTTGATCATATTGTGTAAGCAACCAAAGGTGCATAGGGATTATTAGATGTGGTTGAGATTAAAGACAGGGCAATAAACAGATCATATTGTTTTGTCCTGTACCCGTGTCAGCTCAGTATGAATCCTTAAGAAATAAGGGATCTTAGACAGGGTATGGAATACTGAATGAAGTGTGGTGCTCTGGTATGACAAATGCAGATTTTCTCTTTTGTTTTGGATGTTTGGCACTAAAATGTATTAAATTTGAGTGTGATAAAGCAATTTTTAAAATCCTGATGAATAATTTCATAGAAAATTTAGTAGAGAAAATTAGACACTTATCGACGAAATACATTTTCATCAATTTTGAAATTTTTTCGACTTCAATGTTTATCAACATTTATCAGTGTATTCTCTTTGAGGTTTTCCCTGTTCGCTTTCTACATTGTTTATTCATCAGATGATGAGGTAATGCAATCACGGTTGTACAATAAATAGTTGTGAAGTTTAAAAAGATTTACCTTTTTGTTTAAAAAACGGGTGTTTCACAAAATTGACGCTACTGCTATAAATTACAATGTTATCCTTAACGATAAAACACTAAGGTAATTTTCTATTGAAATTTTCATATTAAAAACTAATGGGATATGAAATACTAAATCCAAATTCCTGAAATTCAGTTATATAAATATAGTATGATTAAAAATGTACTTAACATGGAATTTGCTTTTCTTCATCTACTATTTTTTTTATACACTTACTCAATCTGTCGCTCTAGAAAATCTACCCCAATTGTTTTCTTGTAATCTTTTGTGAAAGTCCCTTTGCAGAACCTCTGGATCATACTGGATTTCCCAACCGCACCATTTCCAACTATCACCACCTAAGAATTAGAATTTTTATTGGTCTAATCAACAATTATACTATTGTATAGCACAAGTCAAGAGTATATAAAATATAAATATAATACAAGTATAAGGAAAATATGGAACACTACATTTAGAAAGTTAAATCAATAGTTAACATAACACACAAAAGGAATACAGTATACAACATAATACAAAATCACTCATTCAGATATTCTTGTATGGAATAGTACACTTTGCTTAGCAAAAACTCTTTCAATTTCTTTTGGAAAGCTGCATTACTTTTCACAGATTTCAGACAAGGTGACTAAACATAAAATAAATAAAATGTTTATTGAGAAAACATTAAACAAAGATTCCACACATAAAATTAACATGAACAAGATTTTATTTTTGTATTATTAATGTTTTTGCAAAAGTAACTTTCACAGAATGCATTAATTAATGTAGCTTGAGCAGTATAATAATATATAAAATAAATGAAATGAAAACAAAAAAATAGTGGTACTTGTGAACTATATGGGTGCCTCATACGCAGCATCCTTACGGAATGTAGTGGCGAGATATCAAACTGCATGGAGGTTATGTATACATATTCCAACTGCATATTGCTGACATCTAAACTCCTACTCAAAAGGTGAAACAGTATACGTTACTTTTTGGGCACACAATCTCTGCTGGTATGGAGAGGGTGACATTGGTTTAGTCCGGGTGCCAAAGGTGCCCTACACCAGTTAAATCTCCATTCAAATAAAAATACGAATACCGTTGTAAATCAAAATTTTAATGAACAGTACTTCATCACCAATTCCAATTCTCGCCACTTACAGCACTGCCTAAGTTCCATATCCTGCCACCAGGAGGGTGCTGCACCCATATAGTACACAAACACCAAAATAGGTTAAAAACAGCAGGTGTAACAGTCAGTAAAACAAATCTGACTCATTTTTATAAATCAGATGTTACTTTTGTATAGGATCAGGAACTACGTGCAAAAAATCATCAGTAATGGAGTTCAATTTTCAATACATGGTAACGATAGGTAATATAAGAACATTGACACCCTAAGATTATTTTAAAGTAATTTGGTAATGGTTAACGAACTAAAAGTAAATTTATAAAATAATAAATATCATAAACCTTTATGGTTATGTTGTGCATAGATATAAATTTTGGAAAACTAAAAAACACAAGAGATTAAGTGGCACTATTAAGAATCTAGAAAGTTTACATGAATCCTAACCATATTTATCATTAATACAAACAAAAAATAACAATAAGTATAACAAGTGACGATTATAAAAAACAAACTTGATATATATTATATAAAATATTTTCTCTTTTGCCTGTAGAATAGTACAAATCTAAAGTGGGCAGCTCAACTCTATCATCCTTTAAAACCTATTGAAAAAAATTCTAAGCAAAATTTCTGCTTTGTTAGAATAAATGGCTGTTTCTTTATAATCTGTCATATGGAGAGTTGGTGCAAGGGGTAAGGCAGCAGATTCCAGAACCAAGGTTCCAAGGATCAAATCCCAAAGGTGGGAAAAGGTTTTTTAGTAAAGTCATGGGTGCATTTTTAATACTGTCATATTGAGTGGATATACTTAGTTGATTAATTGTAGTAATAATGATGCAATTATACTGTGCTCCATTCAATATTACTTTTACATTCCTAAATATGATACTGCAATTTTCTTTTCTATTACCAATAGTAATAAAAATCTAATAAATTGTTGTATTGCACTAATACTGAAATAATGCCTTCAGTGAAATACAGCCACATACATTTCTAATAATTTCACACCTATTTTCATTGCTTACAAGGGTAGATTATGATTTTTACATGAATGTTATATATTTTAACGATAATTTAATGTCATAAATCTGATTTACAGAGAATTTTTGTGTAGTTGTTACAGATAAGCACAAAAATTAGAACAATAAAAGGCCATGTCTGTTTATTTGTCTGTGGAAAACATTTTACCAACGCATGGTCGAATCTATAGGAGCGTATCTATTGTCTATATGAATAGCGGGAACCTAACGTGCCTTTTTACGTAAACATTTAAAAATATCCTGAAGTTGAGATATCGTCGCGAGATATGCAGTTATATGAAGATTGATTTTCTTATCATGAAAATTCAAAGTTTATTCCAAAACTTCCAAAAATTACGTTTTAAGAGCATTTTTTCGCCTAGGTATTTAATGCATTTAATCAATTTAGCAACTTGGAAACGCGGTTTTTAAATTCTACTATTGACTTGATCCTCGTATGCGTGAGGAAAGCATGTTACCAATGATTAAATCCGAACGAAATTTTGTAAATGTGAAGTCAATTTTGCAATATTCAGGTTTTTCTAGCATCGAATTAAAATGAAATCATTTTAAGATTTTAAAGTTGCTGAAATCACTCTAGGTATGTATTAATTTCATTATCAGTTTTCCGGATTTCCGCCTTCGGACGGGTTAAAATGCTAGTTGCTTAGATAATCGCACTTCTATATATTCTAGTCGAGGGTCTGAAAAATAAGTTTTGACTTTAATTTCCGTTTTCATTCATTTGATGTTAATCAGTAGAATGTGCAAATTTTCATTATTACCCCTCTATTTCTAATTACGATGCTATCATCACGCAACAGAAACTCAGCGTGGATTTGATCAAAGATTTAAATTTAGGAATATTTTCACGTACCATCGTTACGAACATGCGCTTCTACTACCTTGGAAATCGCGTACAAGTAACATACGTGATTAAAAATTTTTACCGTAATTAATTGGCGACTCAGCTAAAAACAATGCCATCCGAACTATTATTGGATCTCACCTTAATTGCCACCTCCAGATCCTCTTCCCTCATGACGTTAACCCAAAACGATTATTTTACGGCCACTTGGCCGATGTAGTTTCTACTTCCCTATTCAGGAAAGGTAATAAAATAATAATAATACTGTTTTCGATATCATATCGACGATTATTTTACCAAGGAAATTTTTCGTTTGACGGAACGGACTATCCGATCGTCATCGGCGAAATTATATGAGGTAAACGATTATCGACTTCGGAAAGAACGATGTATCGAGTATCTCGTAGGGTTTCGTATCGAGAACTCGATTAATTAGGTCAACTGCAGTAGGGATGGACAAGTGTTATCTATCGAAACCTGTTATAAAATCAACTGTTTCAAAATAACAACCCGTAGAGTGTCTACAAATACATTGTAATTCCACCTACCGGTTTTTTACTTTCTCCATATACGTAGTATGAGAAAGTATTGTTTTCATGAAAAAAATCGAACTCGAGATTTCAACGGTGATACATGTTTTAAGGTTCCCTGAACACGTTCTGAATAGTTTCGCGATGATATCTGTGTGTCTGTCTGTCGGTCTGTATGTGATAGATTTTTGTGGGCGCTCTAACTCAAAAACTATTAATCAGGTCAAGGCAAAATTTTTATAAAAGTTAGAAGATCTGATTAGATTTTGGTAAAAATCGGTCGACCGAAAGTGGGTGTTTACTCTTGTCACATCCGTTATTTTGAAATATATGCTTTAATATTCGATAAATGTAAAAATGTATTAGAATAAAGTTATAGAAAATTTCATTTTCTACAACCTTTGTTTGAAACATTTTTCCATATAATGCATTGTTTAAGAGATATCTTATATTTTTAGCTGCCACCACCACGTCACCTACCGAAGACTATTGTTAACAATTGACGCTTAGTTACGTCTTAGTAACGCTTCTATTTCTTTTCTTAATTGTCAACCGGAAGTAAATATTGACAACGATCCCAGAGCTAACAACATGTAATTTGCCATATAAATATGGAGAAAGTCATGTGTTGCCCACATCAGTTTATTTTAAGTTGGTTTGCCAATATCACTATAAAACTAAGCTTTCGGGCTCAAATGTTGCACTGGACTGTTTCCGCAACAGAGTTTATCACAGAGAAATAAGACCTAACCGCACTTAACCTCTCCATTTTTGAGAACATTTTTCAAGATTCATTATTGTACCAAAATGCTAATGTTCTTGCACACATCCCGGTCCAAAAGAAGGAACAGTTTAAGGAACGGATCTACCCTAGCCAATCACACGGGATTGCAATATAGTGTACATACAGGGCCGGATTACATTTGTCATATGCCCTAGGCACTATGGCTTGTTTGACTTTCAACTATTCTATGTAGGTACTTATTACTAGTGTAATTACCCATCAATATGATAGGTATGCGTGAATTAAGTATTAAATTTAAGGCACTTCCCATTCTTCCTCCTTTTCTCGCTTCCTCCCACATCCCCCTCCCTCCCATTCTCCCTCCCTCTCCTCCTCTCTCCTTCTCTGGAAAAATAGACTTCCTAGTCTCAATGTCACCCTAATAAAGACCATTATCTATCTCTCCCTCCTTCTCTGTCTCCCTCCCTCTCTCTCCATTTATCTCTCTCTTCATTATTATCTCTCTCCCTCCCTCTCTCCTCTGGAAAAGTATACTTCCTAGTCTCAATCTCACCCTAATAAAGAACATTATCTATCTATCTCTCTCTCTCCTATTTTCTCTGTCTCCCTTCCTCTCCCTCCTCTGTCTCCCTCCCTCTCTCTCCCATCTCACTCCTTTCTTTCTTCCTCTCTCTCTGTCACTCTCACATATATAAACAGTTAAAGCATATTGTTTAAGGGTTGAGACAACAATACGATCTCAAGGTTTAACAAAGACACAGTCGGCAATGCAACATATTGTTTAAAAGCTTAAATTATGATATAGTAAACATGACTTAAACATATAACTTGAACGATTTTGTATCGTAGGCTAAATGTAACAATAAGAATAAGGAACGTTATTTATTTTTCTTTAAAATGGTTCAGACCCGAAGGTCGTAGGTCAATTCATTCTAATTTTAATTTACAAAAGAGTAGAATCCTGTAAGTTGAAAAATCTATTTTTACCTGTTATCTTATGAGAAATTGAAATTTTCTATTTGGGTTGAATCCAGTTATTTGAGGATTTTTCTTCGTAAATGGCTTTTACTGTAAGAATCAAACATTCCTACCAAATTTCAATTTTCTACCTACTCAGAAAGTTTGTTAAAATAGCATTACAGTCAATTGTAAATAGTTTTCGATTATCCAGCTCTTTTATAAAGCCTTTTTTAGAGCGGCGCCACAGTCGAGTATGAGGGACAAACGTAGCTTATTATATAATAAGACACACACACAGGTCATCATCATCCGCTCTTTGAAATCCATTGATGGATGAAGGCATCCTCTAGACCAGTGGTCGGCAACCTATGACCCGCGGGTCACCTAGTGACCCACTGGGAAAATTTTAGTGACCCAGTAAACAATTCTTAATTACGACGATCGGTAGGTATTCTTGCCAACGAATTAAAGTGGGTGCTTTCGATTTGGTGAAACAGCCGTCGGCAGCCGGCTGTCGGTGGCTGTCCTCTTCGAGACGAGCCGAACAAATGAAAAGCAATATGCGTAGTTTGACTTGAACGAGATAGATCTCGTTGGACTTGACGACGTGACGTCATGAAAACGAGTAATGAAATCCGCTTTCGGCTTTTTCATTTCATTTATCAACCTGGCGATCGCCGGCTGCTGCGTTCGATAGTCGGCTATCGTCGACTATTTCCATGCCCAAATCGAAAGCACCCAGTGTGTTTGTATTGTGAAGTGTTGCAAAATGTGATGAAATTCTATTATTACGCAGCGCGTACATGTATAAAACATGTGCTAAACATATTGTATCAGAGATTTGGTGCATGATGTCTTATTAGTTGACCTTGAGATATCAGCCAGTTAAGCTGTGTGACTTTTACTGTTATTAAAAGAAAATGGTAAGTTTAATATATTTTTGAAGTTTTTATTTTTCTGTTATTTACTTACATTTATTGCTGAAATACTATTTTTTTGATATTATATATTATATTGATATACGTATATTTTTTTCAAAAACTGTCGATGTTTTTTATTATGCATTTTATGATTTCTTTCAAGTTGTAAATATAGATTTGATGATAATAAATTTGTAATTCTATATTTAAGGTATATTGGATTATCCCATCTGTATAATGTTTTTATTTTCTGTATTCTAAGATAATGCGTAATCTAAAATAGAAGTGATGTGACCCACCAGCAAAAATTTCTGTGAAAAAAAATTGAAAAATGACCCACTTGAAAAAAACGTTGCCGACCACTGCTCTAAACTTTTCCAGTTTTCCCTATTAACTGCCTCCCTCCTCCGAGTTGGCCATAAAAACCTCACAAGCTGTCTTTCGGTCTTCTTTTCGGTCTCTTGATGTTTCTTGGGATCTATTCAATGATGCTAGACATCCAACACCTATCAATTCTCCTAGCAATATTACCTGCCCACTGCCGTAAGTGACTTTATTCTCCCAATTGCGTCAAATACTCCCATCTTACTTCTTACACACCAGGGGCATGTGCCCTGGGCCCCATGCGTTAGAGAAGAGATTCTGCAGATAGCAAATTATAATAATAGATTTTGTGTTATTAAAATGTTGATCCTAAATCCTGTTATTGATAAAACTATAAAGTGCTGTTTTTACACTTTACACTTATTTTTTCTTTTAAAGTTTCAAAACTATTTTTTATGTATAACATACAATATTATTGCCTTTTTAGGCTGGTTTCCAAAGGAAACATAGCCTTATGAAATGGTCCTGTCTGTGTGTGTGTGCCCTCTACTAACAACCTTTGCAGCAATGGACCGATTTTCGTGAAACTTGGTATGAAGCTCATGCTGCCAGGGCCTACCTCCGGGTTATATTTTATTTGGCTAAGATTAAAGTCCCGAGTTCGATTCCAGGAACTTTTTTTCCCTATTTGTTTTACATAGGAAATCTCAAATCCATCGTAGAGATGTTTTCTTTAATACATTCAAATATCTTAAAATTGTGATATCGGAGCGAGGTTTGTACTGTTCAAAGGAGAAAAGAATGTAGATTCTAATTCTTATCATCGAATTTAAATAATTGATCGTATTTTCTTGAATTTATACTAAAACATAGCGTTTTTGCGTTTTAAATCGCATTTTATCGGATTGTTGCCATGGAGACCATTATTACTGAACGGCTTCAGCATAGACGAGTGAACAAATGGGTTATTTTCTTTTTCGCTCTACTACTCTTCAGCAATGGACAGTTGATCCAGACATATTAGCGTATAAACAGTAACATTTATTAAATTTGCGGCGGCCATTACGGAAGCCGATACTCATTTCGTACGAAGTGGTTTCCTGTTTCTTGCGTGCGTCACGACGCGGTTTTGTACCGCCGTACATCCCTGTACCTCTCGCTACTAACACAACAATAAATTGCTATCTGGCGTCAAAAAGTACTTATTATTTGTGGCACCCTAACGCACCCCCATACTGGTGACCACCGACGTGCGTATTTTCGAATAATTTCGAAATCTTACCGTGCCACGTGTTTTTCGACTCGCCGCCATTGGCCTCATGTTGTCCATTTGTATAAAGCTCTTTCGCGTTTAGTGTTTTTCGCCCTAACTTTCGCGTGCACCTTATTGTTTGTCCCAGTTTTAATTTTTTTCCGCGATGGAGCCTGAAAACTCCTTAGGCGTCAACCGCATCGCCATGCGCATATCCCCATTTTGGCCCGAGAAAGTAGCGCTGTGGCTCTTGCAGCTCGAGAGCCAATTTCTGCTGAATGTTATCACTTAAGATGCCACGAAATTCGGCATCGTGGTTGGTCAACTGGACCACCGATATGCGCAAGAGGTGGAAGACATTATCAGGAACTCCCCGAGTCGGACAAGTACGGGCGCATTAAGGAGGAACTTATAAGGCGCCTATCCGATTCAGAAGAGAAGAGGATCCGCTATTAGTTCTATCGGGAAATGCCAGAAGTGATAAATTATCAACGGACGGATATTACGAAAATTAAACATTACGGAAGAGAAAAGAAAAATTAAAAGAAAATACATACGTGATATAGAAGTTCTCATAAATACGAATGTAGATAATCGTAATGCTAACTAAATAAATCGTATGTTGTTTATACTCGTTGCTATGAATGACAATAATAGTTTGTTTATAGTTGTTGCTACAATAAAAGTTCAGGCTACAGCAAAGCAATACATACAGGGTATCCGGCGACTTTATGTCATAAGTTCGGGATCTTATTCCTTATGTGAATTTGAGTAAAAAATGTCATATTAACATGGGTCCGATTCTCATTTGTTACAGAGCTACGGGCAATTGAAATTTTCTCGTTCTTTGATTTGTACAACTTAATGGCTGAAAATGCATTGTTTAAATAATTTTTGTATACATTGTTAATTGTTGAAAAATGTATTATTTAAATAATCATTCGTTTACATTGATACTTAATTCATTGTTACAACAATTGTTCAAAATGGCCGCCTTCAGCATGGATGCACAATCTGACCCGTTTGAGTAGGGAACGTAAAACAGCACAAAGAACTGCAGCGTTATTAACGCGCCTCGCAGCATCAAAAATTCGCTGAATAAGTTCTTCCCTCGTACTCACTTTGGCTTCATACACAATGTTTTTCATTTTCCCTCACACACATGGAAATCCAATGGAGTGAGATCCGGAGACCTCGGTGGCCAATCTTGTGCACCGCACCGCACCATCGGTTTGAGAACTTCTTGTTAAGATACAGCGTAGCGTTCCTACTAAAATGGGGAGGTGCCCCGTCATGCTGGTAGTACATCTGAAGTTGTGTTTGCAGAGGAATGTCTTCTAAGGCACCCGGAATTTCATTTTCCAAAAAATCTGCATAAACGGCACCTGTCAGACGTGGCGGGAAGAAGTATGGTCCAACCAGCTGGTTCCTAATGACACCACATAACACGTTCACAGAAAAACTGAGTTGTAAATTGCTTTCAACTGTTTCGTGAGGATTTTCGCGAGCTCATAAATGGTAGTTTCTCGTGTTGTTTATTCCAACACGAGTAAACTGTGCCTCGTCCGTGAACAAGATGTAACGGTTTAGGCGGGGTGTACATTTAACCAACAGCAGAATTCCAACCACCTAGCCATATCCCCAGGTTAAAGATGCTGAACTTGCTGGATATGGTATGGATAAAGTCCCTCATCGTGTAATGCTTGCCAGACTCATTGGCGGAACGTTGAGGCATTCTCCGTGTACTAAGACGTGGACTTCGCTTAACCATTTGTTTAATGTTTTCCTCCTCATCTACATTTACTTGTACTGGACACACGGAAATGAGCCATTTTCTCGTAAATGTAGGTGAACTTGAATAAAAGTACATCGATCTGGTGTTCTTCTTTGTTGTAACAGTGGATTAAATGTCAATGTAAACGAATGGTTATTTAAATAATACATTTTCAACCATTAACAATGTATACGAATAATTATTTAAACAATGCATTTTTTCAGTCATTAAGTTGTACAAATCAAAATACGAGATAATTTCAATTGCCCGTAGCTCTGTAACAATTGAGAATCGGACCCATGTTCATTTGACATTTTTTACTCAAAATCACTTAAGGAATAAGATTCCGAAGTTATGACATAAAGTCGCCGGACACCCTGTATAATATACTGGAGAGCCTCTGTCGCTTGGTGACGCTTCGCTGTTACATTAAGTTGATTTTGGTTTTATAAAGTAATTAATTTGCTCAGACATTTATTTTCGTAAATAGAACAGAAGATTTTATTTATTATTAACCTGTATTAGGATTAAGGATAAGTGTATTTTAATTTTTACTTAATGTAATTTTTTAATTTTCCAAGTGGTGATAAATAAAAAAAAATGTTTTTCAGTATACACACTTTATGTGCACTCAAAAGTAGAAAATAAACTTTTCTGCCCTCAACTTGAATTAAATTTGATGTGCCGAATTAAAGTGGATAAAAATTGCCACCCACTTCTATTCTGCGCACCGAATTTAATTCAAGTTGAGGGCAGAAAAATTTATTTTCTACTTTTGAGTGCACATAAAAGTGTGTATACTGAAAAACATTTTTTTAAATATTTTATTTTCTCCTTTTCAGTCTTCATATATTTTTAAGTTGAGTTTTTGGACTATGAAAAATTGCAAAGATTATAAATTGAATTTTCAAAGTTTAATTCAATATAGAAAAATTCTTAAAATATTTGAAGTTCCACTATAATTAATTATGACGGCATTTATTTCCCTTAAAAGCCCAACGTGATTGAAAAATATCTGATGTGGCCACCACATGACTTTCTCCATACCTGTAATATTTCTAAAAATTCCAAATAGGTTACATAATAATAAATATTTTAAGAAACTGCGAGAAAATTTTGGACTTTACAAAAAACAGAAATAAACTCAAACCATATTGGATATAGCCACAATGCTCCAAAAATTAAGAAAAGAAAAAGGAGCGTTACTAAGACAACTAAGCGTCAATTGTTAACAATAGTCGTCGGTAGGTGGCGTGGTGGTGACAGCTAAAATATTAGATATCTCTTAAACAATGCATTATATGGAAAAATATTTCAAACAAAGGTTGTAGAAAATTAAATTTCCTACAACCTTTATTCCATTACATTTTTACATTTATCAAATATCAAAGCAAATATTTCAAAATAACTGATGTGACAAGAGTAAACACCAACTTCCGGTTGACCGATTTTTGCCAAAAACCAATCAGTTCTTCTGGCGTTTATAAAAATGATAAATATAACATTTTGCGTTGACCTGATTAATAGTTTTTGAGTTCGAGCACCCACAAAAATCTATCACATCATCGAGAAAATGGTCAAGACGTGTTCAGGGGACCTCAAAACGTGTATTTTCGTTGAAATTTCGAAGTCGATTTTTTTCATGAAAACAACACTCAAAGTAAAAATATCGCGAAATAGCGATTTACTGGATCGAATTTGTAGCAATGATATCTTATCAAACTCGTTTTCACATTCGGGGCCGGGTCCAGACAGTTTGCCGCCTGAGGCAAGATATAATATGGCGCCCCTTCAATTTTTGTTACTGAGTTCTTTTAATTGGACGTAGGTTGAAAAAGTAGAAAATAAATAATTAAAAGGTATTTATTCATATCATATAATTACTTTTATTAAAAAACAGAAATAGGTGCAATTTTTCTAACAAAATGTATTCGGTTTGTATGTTCGCCCGGCCGTCTCCACGAGCCATATCTCTGGAATCCTGCAATTTAGAGAAGCCAAATTTTCAGGATAGATTTTCTATATGAGCGTTAGACATGGTATAAACTTATGGATGTAAGAGTTTCTGCTATGGATTAACCGGAAAAATCATTAAAATGTACATGCTGCTAAACCAGCAATGCATGTAATCTGCTATTATTTACTCCGCTAGAAAGACAGCAGTTCGTGAAAAAAGCCCCTAATGTAATTTTCTCTGCTATTCCTCCCTCCCATGTTTTCATAAAATTTTCATTAGAGTACATTTAATTGTAACTTACATCCAACAAAACTTTCACAAAAGGCAAAATTTCCAAGTACGTATACCTCTTTTTAAAATTATAAACGGCAAGGATTAATATAACTTGATTAGTCTATGCAATATCAAAATTGGTGCAATATATATTGCACCAACTTTCTCATATACTATGCATCTGGTCTCACTACACTCTTTCCTGACTTGAAGAACTCTTACTGCTACAAAAACAAAACCGCTGAAAATGTCTTCTTCACGTAAATGACATTAATATTTTATGTGAATTGTGTGAAAATCAACCTTGATAAATAGTTATAATATACATAAATATAAAGTATTTGTAGATTGGCGAAGCCACGTAGACGCTAAAGCATTATTGCTTGAAGAAGATTGTTGAGAGAACTGGAGATAGCTGGGCGTAAAAATCTTTATATTACTAGTGAGACCCGTTGAAATTAAACGGGAAAGTTTTTAAAATCAAATTTCGTGAATACATGCGATACGAAGATATTATCCTAGTCAATGGTATCCAATTACACGAAACCGGTTACAATGCAAATCACAAAGAATGCGTCAAATTCTCGCGTTAAAAACTGATCTGTTGATCGAGTCGACGCGTATTCAAAATCCGATGGCAGAAAACATACTTTCGTTCTTTTAGGCATTCGGTGTATCAAGTTTCAAACTTCTACAATGGCTCTTAAGTAATTTTAATTTGCGAATGATTGACGTTCTACATTCAAATCAAACACCCAACCACATAACCCAACCCGGGGGAGGAAAATATAACGAACCAAATCACCAACCACTTAATCCAACCCGCGGGAGGAATTTGGAACGAACCAAATCTCCAAACACATAACGCAATTAGGGGGAGGAAAGTATAACGAACCAAACCCCGAATCACATAACCCAACCCGTAGGAGAAAAATATAACGGGTTGCGTGTTTGGAGGTTTGGGAGTAAGTTGGGACACGTGTAGAGTTTGTTTATCACAAATTAGCGCCTTTTACAATTACATTAACGAAACAGTATTTAACACAAATACGTGTTTATAATTACTTGTATTGTGGCAGCCCTGCTTTCTATATCTATACTAAACATCTTGATTTTGTTTTTTATGTTGCACACTTCTTTCATACGAAATCGGTTCGGCCAATTCCTTCCAAATACATAATTCCGGAAAAGATTAATTTGGCAATTGTGGCACTCCTGCTGAGTTGTTCAGGTCCAAATATGTCATTTAGGTTATGCATTTATGTGAATATTCTATGTACTAAATTTGGCTGAAATCGGTTAAAGCAAATTCTTCCCTGAGATATGCGTAGGGACGGACGGACGGACGGACATCACGAAGATAATAGTGCTTTTCAGCAATGAGGAAAAGCACTAACAAGTAGGGAGGTACACGGATTTCCCGTGGTACAGAAGCGCTTTTCGTCCAATTCGCCGTAGTATAATCGAATACTAATGTATTTGCTTTGAAATCAGAAAATCATTTCCTTATACTGTAGTAGCCCTGCTTTTTAGATTCGTTCTAAACATGTTAATTTCGTTTTGCCATTCTACACCCGCCCTACAAACGACATTTTTTTGAAATTGGTTCAACCAATAGGTAGGTACCTTCTAAATGCATAGTTACAGAGAAATTCTAACCGTCCTATTGTGGTAGCCCTGATTAGTCGACCCCGTTGAAATACGCTATTTTGGATATTTACTTATATGAAGATTATATACAGTGTGGGACCATTTATCCGGTTACCCAGTATCCGGAAGTTCCGAAAACCGGAAACCAATAAAGTGAAATATTTAAAAAGCTTATATTCTTGGTATTTTTGCTCACAATCTTATTGTTTTTAATAACTTATGTATTAACTTACTCATGTATACATACATACGTTCTCTCTCTGTAGCTGATGAAGGAATAATTCCGAAAGCTTCTACGTTTGTGATGTTTCTGTGTTTTAGTGTTCTTTTACGTGTGTCGCTTCGACATCCCCGGGGTCTCGCCAACCTGAAGTCGTCTGATTGGTGAATGTTCACTGGGTTTCCTCATCCCAACACCTTGTTGACATCCATATATCCATTTTACCTTTCCTTTTCCGTAAGCTGTTATATATATATATACACAGAGCCGTAGTGAGGGCAGGGAAACCCGTGCCCAGGGCTCAACCTTGTAAGGGGACGCCAAATGGAAATTTTATTATACACTATTTTATAGATAACTAAAAGAAAATTTGTTGTCTGTGAAGCTGCGAGTCTGAGAATTTGCAATCGCTTCCCATTTAATACGAACTGTCTCTCTCCCTTTCTCATACACACAAACACTTAAGGAGGTCCTGGGTTCCCCTGGATGTGAGGATATACTTGTGTTTGGATAAACATATTTTTTAATAGGGATTAATATGCCATAAGTGGACCCAACGTATTCTAGAAGCAGGAATTTTCCCTTTGTGACAGATTTGGCCAACCTTTACGCCTCAATGTCTTACGGACCTAAAATCCGAAACAGCAGGTTGGCTATCCTCGCTTTGGGATAGTGAGGAAACCCCCTTGACTGCAGAGCTAATCAGCGAATCGTTAGTAAAGTATTCAGTCACTACGTTTACCAAGCGGTCTCAGATCGGTCTAGCGACTGCGAACTGATTTAGATCGGTTTGGTAAACTAATCGACCTGGCTAGACCGGTCTGAGAAGTGAACTGGCTCAGCCCGTTTGGGGAGCCAATCTGAAAGTTGATAATTCATCTGCTATTAGGAAACAACCGACTGACGACGTACGCACCGGCAATATCGAGCACGACTGAAAGATCGATATTGAAAATCCTTATTGGTAAACGCATTGGGCCGAGTCAGCTTGCTGCTCAGTTTCAGATCGGTCTGAGTTCAGACCGATCTGAGTTCCTTTGGTAAACGTAGTGAGTAAAGAATTGTATGTGGAAGCAGGAAGGTGTATCTTGGTTTGATCAAGAATACGCAGTCGCCGTTAATAAGTAAGTTATATTTATATATTTTGCTATTCCCGGCGTTAAAAGAATGATCGGCAGATTCAGGCTTTACCCTTGTGGGGGGTAATCCATTGGCTAGGGGGTGTAACCGAGAAATAATAGAGAAAAATAACATTATGGGTGTAAAGTACTAAAACAGTTCATTTTTCCATAGTTAAAGTCTATTTAAAAAAAGTATTTTTGGATTGTTTTTTATCTTGGCGGAATTATCCCCTTTATCCCCCTTGAATCCGCCCATGGGCAGGAGTTGGTTTTAGATAATTCAGTAGCAATAACTTTATTGTGCATTTTAGGCCTGGCTACCCGAATCCCGGAAAAACCCCCTATACGGAAACCCTCAGGTTAATGGGTAGCCGGATAAATGGTCCCACACTGTATGTCATATTTGGTTAAAAATCCATGCTGCCAGGTCTCCAGAAATACGTGTAAAAGAAATATTATTTTACTTTTTATTGTGGTTTCCCTGCTTTTTAGCCTCGCTTTAAACATATTGATTTAATTTTGTGATGTTTTACAAATCTTGTATTTCAAATTTTATTAAAATCCGTCCAGCCAATTCCTTACAAATCCATAATTACTGAAAGAGTTTAATTTGTAATTGTGGCACCCCAGTTTGGCTGATCCGGCCCAGTTATACCATTATGGTTTTGTATATAATCAGTGGTGAGCTATGAATATTTTAACAATGGACTCGCATTTTTTTCGATCCCCCCTTTTATTTTATTTCAAAGGCGTTCTTAATGGGAGAAACGCATGAAAAGGTATCGAAAGATTCTCAAATTTTTACTCCCGAAACTATAATTCGTAACTATCTGCTCTCGGGGACTATCTTGTAGTAAATGTTGTTCTCTATCCATATAAGTATTTTAATCTATACCTCAGAGATCATATAAGAGCATGGGAGAGAAATATATGGATTTTTAATTGTTGTGTACTGAGAGAACCGTCTTCGTGATCGATGTAAATAAAATATGCGATGTTTTGCTCGGGATTTTCTTTAATTTTTATCTCCGAAGCCATAACTTGTAATTATGTGGTCTCATAAACTATCTTGTAGTAAATGTTGTCCTCTATCCGGATACATTTTTTAATCTATACCTCACAGATCATATAAGGGCATGGGATAGAAAAACACGGATTTTATTATTGTTTGCCGAGGGAACCGCCTTAGAGGTCAATATAAACAAAATATTCAATATTTTTCGCGGGATTTTCTAGAATTTCTA
Organism: Tanypteryx hageni; assembly: GCA_028673005.1. Lineage (NCBI taxonomy): Eukaryota > Metazoa > Arthropoda > Insecta > Odonata > Petaluridae > Tanypteryx > Tanypteryx hageni. The sequence continues at coordinate 119,629,712 of CM054112.1, forward strand.
TCTCCGAAACTATAACTCGTAATTATGTGGTATTGCAAACTTTCTTGTAGTAAATATTGTTTTCTATCCGAATAAATTTTTTAATCTATACCTTTCAGATCATATAAGACCTAGGGAGAGAAAAGTTTGGTATTTCATTGTTGCTTGACGGATGCCATTTAACGAGATACGAGTATAAGTTTTAAAATGTAATTATGTATAGTGGAAGTTCTAATTGACGGATTCAGTTAAAAATCACAATTGGGCGATAAATTTTAATAACGATAACTCATACATAATTTAATTAAAATCCCTCCAGCGGTTTAGGAGATAAAAGTTACGATTGACTGACGGACCAGACGTGCCCATAAAGCGTTCCGCTGTTACTGGTTTGCTGCTAAAGAACGCCTATTAAACGATAATTTTAACAATGGCCTTGCAAATTTAAAAATAATTAACAATGGGCTCTTGCTAGCCCAAATGATCCCACTACAGTTCACCACTGTATATAAGTGTGAATTATAAATATTAAATTTGGTTAATATTTACGCGGACAGTTTAACACAAATAGGTGATATTAATTACTTGTATTGTGGCAGATCTGCTTTCTATATCTATACTAAACATCTTGATTTTGTTTTTTTATGTTGCGCACCTCCTTCATATAAAATTCCATTGAAATCGGTGTTGCCAATTCCTCCCTAATTCATAATTACATAAAATGTTTAATTTGTAATTGTGGCGCCCCTGCTGAGTCGATCCGGTCGAAATATATCATTTTGGCCCTGTATTAATATGAAAATTCTATGTACCTAATTTGGTTGAAATCGGTTTAGCCATTTCTTCTCTGATGTATGCGTACGGACGGGCGAACGGACATCACGAAGATAATAGTGCTTTTTAGCATTGACGAAAAGCACGCACAAGTAGGGATGTGCACGGGATTCCCGTGGTACATACATAAGTGCTTTTCGTCAAATTCGCCGTTTAGAATTAAAGAAATATTTCCCATGATGAAATATCTCTCTAAAAATTAATGTATTTTCAAGGTGAGATGAAATGCTTGCAGTATGCAAGCACCTTCTACTAGTATTAATATATGTGTTTTGAAATCAGAAAATTATTTTTCCTTATATGGTGCTAGCCCTGCTTTATAGATACGCTCGCAACATATTCATTTCATTTTGCCATTCTATACTCGCCCTACAAGCGAAATTTCTTTTTGAAATCGGTTCAGCTAAAAAATTCCTAACTCATAGTTACAGAAAAATCTTACCTTGATATTGTGTTAGCCCTGTTTAGCCTACCCGGTTGAAATATGCTGTTTTGCTTATTTATTTATTGGAAAATTATATGTACTATATTGGATTAAAATTTATGCTGCCAGTTCTCTGCTTTTTTATCCGTTCTAAACACAGCCATATCATTTTCCCATCCTACACTCCCCCTACAAACGAAATATTTTTGAAATCCGTTCAGCCAATACCTTCCAAATTCATAGTTACAGAGAATTCATTGTGGTAGTCCTGTTCAGCAGACCTGGTTAAAATATGCTATTTTGGTTAATTATTTATATGAAAATTATATACAGCATATTTGGTTAAAAATCATGACGTCAGTTCTCTAGAAAAACGCGTAAAAAGTATTATTTTACTTTTTACTGTGGTATCCCTGCTCTTTATCTTCGCTTTAAACATCTTGATTTTATTATGGTATGTTGTACAATTCTTATATAGAAAATTTAGTTGAAATCCGTTCAGGCAATTCTTTCCAAATCCGTAATTACAGAAATAATTTAAATTGTAATTGTGGCACCCCTGTTTGGTTGATTCTGTCCAAATATGCTATTATGGTTTTGTGTATATGTACATTACAAATTTCAAATATGGTGAAAATTGATGTGAACAGTTAACACAAATACTTGTAAAAAGAAATATTTTTACTTGAATTGTGGCAGCTTTTATTTCTATATCTACATTATAAATATTGATTTTGTTTTAAAATGTTGCACACCTTCTTCATACAAAATTTTGTTGAAATCGGTTCTTCCAATTCCTTCCAAATTCATTATTACCGAAAAGTTTAATTTTACAATTGTGGCCCCCCTGCTAAGTCCATCTGGTCGAAATATGTCATTTTGGTCATTAATTTATGTGAAGATTCTATGTACTAAATTTGGTTAAAATCGGTTAAGCCAATTCTTCCCTGATATATGCCTAGGGACGGACGGACGGACATCACGAAGATAGTGCCTTCCAGCAATGACGAAAAGCTCTAAAAACGCAACTTCTCAACAGTGAGTAATTTCAGTTGCCATGGCAATTTCATTTGAGCGTGTGGTATTATAAGGTGAAAATTGAGTCCGTGGACGATAATACGTCCTTTTGCTTGTTTACATTTTGATTTTGATTATCAAAATTGTTGAAGAATAAGTTTTAATTGAATAAAACCGTGGAAATATTCTGTAAATTGGAATTGTGCTGTGAATGCCTAATAGAAATAAATAATAACAAGGTGAGATACCTATACCATATATATAAAGAACGAGTGTCAGGAAATGTTGTAAACTCTTATAACAGCTTTAGTTTGTTTTAACAATCTTTCTTAATATATAGAAGATTTAAATTTGGTAAGAATGTTTGAGTCAGAGATAAAAATGGAATGACGAAAATGAAATCACGAGTAAAGACCTGGGTTCGACTCCAAATGATAATTTCTATATCCCATTAGAGAACACGTAAAATGCAAAATTTCGCCGTACAGGATTTTATTTTTTTTGGAAATTTAAATTAGAAAAAAATGACCTACGATCTTCGGACTTTCGCCTTCGGGTCGAAATCGCTCGAATTAAATGTTTTAATGCCAGATTTTGGCTACATTTTGCATTTTTAACAAGAAGTCGCCTTGCCAACCGATACCATTGTTGACTTCGAGATAGAAGATTGAAATTTGGTAGGAATATTTGACTCTTATAGTAAAAGCCGTTTAACAAAACAAATTCCCAAGAACATTGGAGTTCCAACCCAAATTAACAAACAATCAATAGTAATTGACTTTTCTTTAGGTTTTATTTACTTTGACGACGAAACTAATTTGGTAAGAACTTAGGAAAGTATTAATATCTACTTAAATTGCATAATAGGTTTCTTTATTGCATATTTTTATTGGTTAGGCACATACAAAATAACAATTATTATATTTTATTTTTATTATTTTATTTATGTTTTGTGTACATAACAACACTCACTCATTATTATCTTTGACAGAAAATGACAGAAAACGAATAGCATTGCAATTTCGACAAGTTATTGTTTTTATTATCAGCGTTAATTTAATTTTAGTTAAAGTTTAAGGCAATAATAGCCCGTTATTTCATCAAATGGAAGAACGAGGAATATATTGTAGAGAATTAATGAGGAGATCAGATCAAGAAACAGAAGAAAATAAAAAAGATCGACGTAGAAGAAATAGAGAAAGAACGAGAAGATCAAAACGGACAGGTGAACAATGGCAAAGAGGGAGAGAGAGCGCAACTAAATCAGGTACCAAAGAAGAAATGAAGAACCTGAAGAAGAAATATAAGAAGAAGCCAAAACAGAATTGATGCAGTCAACGGCAGAAGACGAAGAAACAACATAAAATTAAACTCAGCAAGAGGAAACGGATTGGCTATTCGACAATATGATTCATATTTAGGTAAATGTATAATGAATGTCCATATTGTAGAGCGTTATTTTTTAACAGAGAAATGCATAACAAATGCTGTAATCAAAGTACGAGAATAACACTTCCACTTCCAGTCCTTCACAGAGGCTCTGAGATAATTTCTGTGCATTAAGTTCCGGACCGGAACTTGATGTCCGAGGGTGGTGGTGGGATCCAACTTAAACGAACGAGCTTAAAATGCCCTAGTATATTGGGTAGAGTGAATAAAAATTAAGTAAATGCTTAAAGCAAACAGTAAAAGCACAAACATTTGCTGAAAGCATAAGCAAATGCTTAAATTTTACGTATGAAAGCTTTGCAACTCTTCCCTCACTTGTTTTTGTTTACATTTAAAGTTTTACATAGTTGAATTTAAAACTAAAAACATAAATATATTGGATAATATTTAAAAAAAGTTAATTAATAATTTTTTAAAATTATTTCTTTTATAACTGAATTCAATAATATCACAAATCATGGGTTTTATTCAATTAGTTATAGTAATTTTATCCAGTCATTTGCCTTTAAAGTGATTTTGGACGTCACAAATTTTACAGTTGTGCATTGTACGTGGTGATCTTCCCCGACTCCTATTTGAAATCCTGGATCACTTAAGTACCTTAAAAATATTTCTATCTTCTGTTTGGAAGACAGTGCTCCGCCACGTCTCTCTTGATATTCTCCGAGCAACAGATTTGAAATATACTTAACATTTTCTTCAGAGAAACGATATAAATTTTTATAACCGTTGGTTGTTGAAACCTTTCTCGTATTTTTTAACCTTTAGTGTCACCATAAACTTCCATATTTATATTTAGGATCAATTACCATGAAAAGAGAGTACTTAGAAATATCTTAGCAAGCCCTCTACCTCACCTAAAGCTCGGTTTTATTCACACAATTTTAAGCAAATGCTTAAGAAAATCCCAAAAATAAGCAAATGCTTATTCTTTCTATCAAAAGCAAATGCTTTTTTTTATTCACCCCAAATCAAGCATTTGCTTAAAAAGTGATAGAAATCCTAAGCAAAAGCATTTGCTTATCTTTTATTCACTCGACCCATTATATTGTTATAGTATAACCTGCCCAAACCTGCCTGAACTTTTATTGTGGCAACAACTACAAACAAACTATTATTGTCATTCGTAGCAACGAGTATAAACAACATACGATTTATCTAGTTAGCATTACGATTATCTACATTCGTATTTATGAGAACTTCTATATCACGTATGTATTTTCTTTTAATTTTTATTTTCTCTTCCGTAATGTTTATTTTTCGTAATATCCGTCCGTTGATAATTTATCACTTCTGGCATTTCCCGATAGAACTAAGAGCTCATCAAATCGGCAGGCACATAAGTAGTATCTTTTTAGTGTAAATGCCAACTAATAAGGATAATAAAACGTTTCATATTTGCAATTTAGTATTCATTAGGATAGAGATAGATTGAATGGAGTATAACGATCTCGAACTTCACAACGTTCCACAGCACCTTCATTGGTTCAAAAATATATTTTATACACTAAAAGTTTACGTTTGTTGAAGAGAAATTCTGGCCGAAGTTAAGACGAGTTCCTTTTTAATTCATTAAAAGGCAATTAATTATTATTTATCTTAAATCCATTATATGTTTATTCCTGCAAGATTCATTTCAAAAGATTTTACTCCGAAAAGGCAATTTAAAACATATATTAGTTGAGGATTTTATAATTCCACAATTTTGTCGTGCCTAAATTAAATTGGTCTTTAAAAATCCAAATCGACGTACTTTTCGACAGGATGAAACATCTTAATGATAAGATAAGATAATGACAAATATACGGTTTGGCTGGAAAATTTTCCGTCATTTACGATTTAAATGGGTGTTTTATATCGATAATTATGTTAATTGATACGTTAATTTTATCTCATTAAATAATTTATCCTTATATTACGAGGCGTAACTTCAGTTTTGAGGCCCCAAGGCAAATTATTAAAACGAGGCCCACATAGCAAAATTAAATAAAAATAAATATATATGATATAAATTTTTATTTAGCATTTTAAATACATAATAACAAAATATACTATATTCGAATTGTATATTTATTGCATATTTGTGATTACCAAATCAAAAGTTTTACAAAATATATTAATTTTAAAATTTTCTGCTTCACTTCTAATGAATTGTTCCTCAACACTAAGTTCTTACTTCTTTTTAATTTGAATTCGTTTTGTTTTAAACTCGTTTGTATATATTTTATAGCCATTTGATTTACTTCATTTTTAAATCCATCAAAATCATTTTTTAGAGACAAAATGTTTCGGTGCATTTTTAAATTGCTGTTATGGCCATCATTAAATTTGTCTCCTTCTTTTGTAGAAGTAAACTAACGACAACCGAACTCATGGCACTAAAAATCGAATCGTGTCAAGTACTGAATTGAATTCGATATACCATAATATAACCGTTATTTTCTCGGCTCTGAGTTCAGCACTGATTTCACTGACTGAAGTAAGTGTTATGTCAAATACCCTTAACATGACTAATATTGTTACATTACAAGAATTAAAATGTAACCAATATTAATTCTTGAAATTAAACAGCAGCACAAAACCCAACGAATCATTCGGAGGCGTGTGTAGAGATGGGACGAATATTTTGATATCGCAACTTCAAAGGGATACTGTTACCACACCGGGTATTTCTTAGAATTAGAAATTAGCAACATTCTTGACCGTGAGAAAATGTGCATGAAATTCAATGGACAAATTATTGAAAAATTTCATAGTGGCTAGTCTCTGTAGCAGGAGGAGCATTTCATTTTTTTTTGAGGCCCCGAAGGGGCGAGGCCCCAAGGCAATGCCTTGCCGTAGTTCCGCCTCTGCTTATATTCCTTAATCTTAGTGAATTAATTGCAATCTTTTCTTTAAATTTCATTTTGAATTATAGCAAACTGATGGTTTATTGTAAAATAAATGTTTTAAAAATGTTTTGCTTACTTTACAATTTAAATTTTAAAATCAAATGATGAAAAACAATATTTTTTAGTTATAAGTGACCAAATGAAAACTGTTATAAATGCGAATTATATAACAGCCTCTCTAGTATATATACTACATTCGAAGTTAATGTAAAAGACGGTAAAAAGGTAAAATTAAAATTTTATAAATGTTGATGAAACAGAAGGCGAAAGATAAGGGAACGTTTGCAAAGATTTGAAGCAAGGAAAACGATTTAACAAAGTAGTCGAAGTAATCTTTCTCATGATTCAATGCCGCATTATCGCAGGCATACTACTCATATTTTTTTGCCGAAACTTAAGTTATTCAGCATGAGTGTTATTTTTGAGCTTTGCGTTTCAGTAAATTTTCAAGCGGGAAACCCATCAGATGATAAATTCATTAACTATTGCCACAAAGGACAGGTTTAGTTGCAGGTGCAGAGAGTACATCCGGCCGCCTGAAAAGAATTGTTTAACATATCAAGCCCATTTTAAAGAAAACATTGCATCATATCATAGTTCGTCTGCCTTTGCGCCTTTGAGAGTAAACCTGCTGAATTTTCAGGATATTGTCCATATTGCTTTCGAGTGCATGGACAAATATACCATACTACTACTCATTTTAAACATTTCTATAATTAGAAATCAGATGGAAAAGTAAACCCCATGAATACACTGTGATTTCGAAGGCGTTCTTTATGGGAAATACGCATAAAACGGTGTCGAAAGATTGGGCGGTTCTTTCTTGAATTTTGATCTCCGAAATTATAAGTAAATGTTGTCCTTTATCCGAATATATATTTTAATCTATAATCATATAAAAGCTAGGGAGAGATAAGTCTGCTATTTAATTGCTGCTTGACGGATGCCATATAACGAGATACGATTACATATAAGTTTATCTAAGTGCTTATATAAAGTGATATTTCTAATTGACGGATGTAGTTCAGAATCACAATTGGGCGATAAAATTTAATAAGGATCTCTAATGCCTAATTTAACTAAATTCCTTCCAGCGGTTCATAAGATGAAGGTTACGACAGACGGAAGGACGGCTAAGATTTTGGTTCCGCTACTATCGCTTCGCTAATGAAGAACGCCTCTTTTTTCCCTCTTCTTCTAATTCTAGAAATATTAGGTAAAGAGGGCAAAGAATTTTATATATTGTGCAGTATGATATATGAAGATGACTTCACTAGAGCAGTTTTGATAACCTTGAAGAGAAAGAATAAATCGACGATTGTCAGCATTATAGAACATTCAGTTTCATTTCACATGCAGATAAAGTTATTCTCAGGATTTTGAATAGGAAGGCTATTAGCAAAAGCTAATTAATAGGGCAGTTTCGGGGGATGCCATTGGCGTCATGAGGACATTGGTAGACAGAATTATTAATACAACCAAGATGTATTCGTGTACTTTGTAGATTTCGAAAAGGCCTTTGACAGAGTTTTGTCCTAAGCTAATGGCTCGACAAGTTGTTTGGCTTAAACAATTATAATATGTTTATTTAAGGAAATATCGAAGAACTTTTCGAGTTCAATAAAAATTTGCGTGTCAAAATTTTATTTTCGAATTTTTGTTCCATTCATTGTCCTTTAACTGAAAATTATTTTTAAAAAGAGACTTATTTTCTATTTTTTGGCTATTTCAACGTTGTTTAACATGAAAAATGTTTATTTTAAATTTAATGTTATTTACTTACTGTTCTCTATTGCTAATTGTTAGATAGAATTTTTCTTCAACCACCCCTCTTCACAATACTTCCTTATACTTTGTGAACTGTAGGCTGTCAAAAGCGAATATAGTTTTCCAAGATAAGCAGAGAGAGATAAGCCGAGGGTACGCTCTCGGTTTCAACTAAGCAGTTAAGGTTTGGCAAGCTTCGCTCGGCGGGTAAGTGGAAACAGGCATTCTCGTCCGCAGTGGTCATACCCCCTGGGGCCCCTAGGCACCAAGTCTTTGGGGGCCTTTCTAAAAATTTGATCTGACAAAAATTTTATTTGGTTTAGTTCGTTGAAAATTATTGTTGATGGAATTTTTTGTGGAAATGTTTCTATTCTATTATATATACTAATATGTAATTATTAAGTCTCAGAATTATACGACACGTTTAGACGCGTATCTTCGCTTTTCTCGCTGGCAGAAACTTCTACGTAGGAAACGACGGACACCCCCGGCGAATCGTACCGTTCGCACGTGTTTATGTTTCCTCCGCCAGATGGCCCTATTTCTCACCAACTCCATCTCGCGGCGTTTTAAGAAGCGGCCTTCGATCGCCACCCTATCGGGTAGTGAGTAAACGCGCGTGCGGCGGAGCGGGTGCGAGAGATATAGAGAGAGAACACGTCAGAGAAGAAACGACGCCATGGCTGAGAGGTTCAGGGTGACGCGTGCGGAGGAGGTGGAAGAGATCGGAATCCGCAGCTACGGAGCGACGAACGCAGAAGGTAGGCGAAACACACGCACGGACTGCATACGACACGGAGAGGCGCGAAAAGGAGGGAGCGAAACCAATGTGGAGGTCACAGGATTCAACAATCCTAGATCCGATGCTCGCCTTCTCACATTCACGCTTAAACTTTTCCAAAATATCTCTATTGCCCCCCACTTGCTAATGTTCTCTCCAACCCCCTTGTCCTCCACCTCCTGCCCCTCCGGCTTCCTTTGCCCCTCAATCCTCTTTTCCCCTCCACCCCCTTGCCCCTCCACCCCCTGCCACTCCACCCCCTTGCCCCTCCGTCCCCCTTGCCCCTCCGTCCCCCTTGCCCCTCCGTCCCCCTTGCCCCTCAACCACCCTTGCCCCTCCACCCCCCTTGCCACTCCACCTCCTTTGCCCCTCCACCTCCTTTGCCCCTCCACCCCCTTTCCCACCCACCCCTTCCCACTCCATTTCCCTTGCCCCTCCACTCCAGCTTATTCCTTCATCCCCCCTTGCCATCTCCACCTCCCCTTGCTCCTTCAACCCCTATCTCCCCACAACCTTTTACTCCTTCCCATAGGTCGCGCCCCCCCCCCCCCTCCCCCCCTCTGTCCTGCACCGCTGGCCTACCTCGAACGGCTCACGTGGGTCGCGTGTCATTCGAGAGAGGATGGCGAAGAATCTGGATGTGTGCGCGGTACGCGTGCCGCTGACAGAAGTGGAGGGAACTCTGATGAATAAGAGTCGCTCCATTATGATCCCACCACAACATCACCCTCGTAGATCCGGCTCAACGCAGGAGCGATCGCTTTGGCTGCAGTTGGGCTTCTTCTGCGTTAGGAGAATAAACCACCGCCTCCGCATATTAAATGCTCAACTTAGGTAATATTTATTGTTTCATAATACGCCAACGTCACCTTGCGTCAAAAGATTTGCAGAAATTTTTGTTTGAGAGGCGTAAGGCATTACTGTTTCTTGCAATAAACGAGCCCATTCTCGTTAAGAAAACGTTTGTGAAATGACTGTTTTTCATACGAAAAATATTTTATAATTATTACTGTTCTAAAACAAAATGACTATTTGACATCGGTGACCATTCTCACCGGCATCACATACGTCCTGAGATTCGCTTAGTGTAGAGACCCATTTCGGAACGGGTCGCAAAAATAGACCAGCCGCTAAGTAATGTGACCGCGTGTTATGAAGGAGCGCGGGAATCCCTATTTCGACCCGTTGGGGGCGGGAAGAGATCATTTCTGGCCCTTCGTCCAGCTTTAATAGGATTCTGTTCGATCCGGATAGGCTCTCACGCTAATTCCCCTCTCGGCACACTTTGTAACTAATGCCCCACGATACGGTGCGCGGGCCATATTTCTCCGCTCTCATTTTCCCCCTCTAATTTCCCCCTCTCATCTCCCCTCTCATCCCCCCTCTCGTACCCCCTACCATTTCCTTCTCTCTCATTTCCCACCTCTCTTTCCTCTCATTTCGCCATTCTCATTTCCCCATCTCATTCTCCCCTCTCATTTTTTCCCTCTCATTTCCCCCTTTTATTTCTCCCCTCATTTCCCCCCTCGCATTTCTCCCCTCTCATTTCCCTCTCTCATTTCCCCCCTCTCATTTTCCCCCTCTCATTTTCCCCCTCATTTTCCCCCTCTCATTTACCCCCTCTCATTTCCCCATCTCATTTCCCCCTCCCATTTTCCCCTCCCATTTTCCCCTCTCATTTCCCCCTCTCATTTCCCCCTTTTATTTCTCCCCTCTCATTTCTCCCCTCTCATTTTTCCACTCTTATTTCCCCCCTCTCATTTCCCCCCTCTCATTTTTCCCCCTCATTTCTCCCCTCTCATTTCTCCCCTCTCATTTCTCCCCTCTCATTTCTCCCCTCTCATTTCTCCCCTCTCATTTCACCACTCTCATTTCCCCCCTCTCATTTTCCCCCTCTCATTTTCCCCCTCTCATTTTCCCCCTCAGAGTCGAGAGAAATAGCTGTCCTTTTTTTTCCTTCCCACTTGTTATCAGTGTCCCTGCAAGTAATCTGATACCAGCTTCCGACAAATGCCTTCCCGCCCTCACTCTTTCCAGTTATCGCACTTCTTTTTTTAATTTCTATTGCTAACGCTTATGATGCGCCCCATTTAGTAACTTTCAGTTGAATTTCTTAAATGGGCTTCCGTTGCTGTTTTAGTTTTAGGTTTTTAAATAAATTCCTTGACGGAACTTGTTGAATTAGGTCAAAGAATTGACATAGCTAACTGGTTACACTCACCGTGGGGTCGAACATGTCTATTCGATATAAGGAGTAGTTGTTAAGCGGTCTAAATAGGGACATTAGTGTTGGTGTTCGCATTTGATTTGTTATTTTCGTGCGTCTATGGAGCGTATTTCATCAGATAGTGTATCTGAAGTGGGCACCTTTCGTGCATAGCGCATTCATAGTCGCATTTGTTTCGGCCTGCTGCACTAGAAATTGCGAGTGCTAAGTCGCCGCAGTTGGTGTTTGATAGGGGGAGAATATCACCGACCGAGCATGTTACTCTCTTATTGTTCTCGGAAAAATATCCTATGTATCAATCCACTCTACAATTAATTTCTCCTATCTTATTAGTGTGGTCGTAGCGTCCTAGGTAAGATGGGCTCCTTTTTACTTTTGATTCTTGTTCTAAATATCTGCAAAATTCAATGCCCAGACCTTTCTCGCCGTCTCTCCAGAGATTTCCATTCAAGCTCATCCATTAGACTCGTGGCACTTACTTTCCTAACATAACGATGTTTCACGAAACGGATCCCCTCTCTCGGTTTAATTTTTGTAAGTCACGAATCAAGTCTCCCGTAAGGGTCCCATACGCTACGCGCATAAGTATTCAATTAACGGCCTAACTAGATTGGAAAAACGCACTCCATGTCTGAGCACACAGAGATTCCAAAGGCGTTCTCTACGATTTATGTTATGTCAAAAAAAGATAACATTAATGGCTTAGTATAATGGGCCGAGTGAATAAAAATAAGCAAATGCTTATGCTTAAGATTTCTATCACTTTTTAAGCAAAAGCTTGATTTGGGGTGAATAAAAAAGCATTTGCTTATGCTAGAATGAATAAGCATTTGCTTATTTTTAGGATTTTTCTTAAGCATTTTCTTAAAATCATGCGAATAAAACCGAGCTTTTGCTTAATACTTGAAGCATATGCTTAAACTATTTTAAGTGAGGTAGAGTGCTTGCTAAGATATTTCTAAGTTTCATTTCATGATAATTGATCCTAAATATAAATATAGTAGTAAACTAAACGTAAACTTTTAGGGCATAAAATATATTTTTGAACCAATGAAGGTGCTGTGGAACGTTGTGAAGTTCGAGATCGTTCTACTCTATTCAATCTATCTCTATCCTAATGAATACTAAATTGCAAATATGAAACGTTTTATTATCCTTATTAGTTGGCATTTACACTAAAAAGATACTACTTATGTGCCTGCCGATTTGATGAGCTCTTAGTTCTATCGGGAAATGCCAGAAGTGATAAATTATCAACGGACGGATATTACGAAAAATAAACATTACGGAAGAGAAAATAAAAATTAAAAGAAAATACATACGTGATATAGAAGTTCTCATAAATACGAATGTAGATAATCGTAATGCTAACTAGATAAATCGTATGTTGTTTATACTCGTTGCTACGAATGACAATAATAGTTTGTTTGTAGTTGTTGCCACAATAAAAGTTCAGGCAGGTTTGGGCAGGTTATACTATAACAATATAATGGGTCGAGTGAATAAAAGATAAGCAAATGCTTTTGCTTAGGATTTCTATCACTTTTTAAGCAAATGCTTGATTTGGGGTGAATAAAAAAAAGCATTTGCTTTTGATAGAAAGAATAAGCATTTGCTTATTTTTGGGATTTTCTTAAGCATTTGCTTAAAATTGTGTGAATAAAACCGAGCTTTAGGTGAGGTAGAGGGCTTGCTAAGATATTTCTAAGTACTCTCTTTTCATGGTAATTGATCCTAAATATAAATATGGAAGTTTATGGTGACACTAAAGGTTAAAAAATACGAGAAAGGTTTCAACAACCAACGGTTATAAAAATTTATATCGTTTCTCTGAAGAAAATGTTAAGTATATTTCAAATCTGTTGCTCGGAGAATATCAAGAGAGACGTGGCGGAGCACTGTCTTCCAAACAGAAGATAGAAATATTTTTAAGGTACTTAAGTGATCCAGGATTTCAAATAGGAGTCGGGGAAGATCACCACGTACAATGCACAACTGTAAAATTTGTGACGTCCAAAATCACTTTAAAGGCAAATGACTGGATAAAATTACTATAACTAATTGAATAAAACCCATGATTTGTGATATTATTGAATTCAGTTATAAAAGAAATAATTTTAAAAAATTATTAATTAACTTTTTTTAAATATTATCCAATATATTTATGTTTTTAGTTTTAAATTCAACTATGTAAAACTTTAAATGTAAACAAAAACAAGTGAGGGAAGAGTTGCAAAGCTTTCATACGTAAAATTTAAGCATTTGCTTAAAACTGAGTAGCAAATGCTAATAAGCACAAGCAAACTTTTATTCACTCAGTATGAAGTAAATGCTAAAAGCATTTGCTTTTAGCAAATGCTTGTGCTTTTACTGTTTGCTTTAAGCATTTGCGTAATTTTTATTCACTCGACCCAATATCTAAGCAATGCAAAACTATATATCAGTAGCATTGTCAAGGAAATAATGGATTTTTGTTTTACCGATTTATGTTTCATAATCCAGGGCCGGCGTGATGGGGTATGCAGGGCATGCTACGCATAGGGTCTTCCAAAGGAGGGGTGCCCTAATTTTGCTTGGACCATAACTTATCGTCGTCAATAACTGGCACAGTATAAGTATACATATCGATACAGATAAGTGGACTGAGTTAAAGAGTCAGATGCGAATACGAAAATCGGTATCTGATCGCCACAAACTAAACTCTCTGCTGTTAAGAGAGGTAGCAATTATGTCACGTCAATTTTTACATTTTCCACGGCTGAGCTTTGTCAAGTGATGAGTCACGGGCTAACGGGAAAGAACTGGAAGCGAAGTAAAATATCCTTGCCCTTTAGTTTTGCTTGCCCTTTCAAGGAAGAAGTATCGATAATATTCGGCTACTTCTTCGCGCATTTAGCATATCAGGTTAGGGTTTCCTTCGTAAAATAAGAGTCAATAGAGGAATAGCGTTCTATTAGCTCCATATTTCGTGTCAATTTAGTATCTACGTTTTCCGTTAATGACAGGTTTTACCAAAGAAACGCTACAAATAGACATGATTAAAACACCATCACTATTTTGACGGGCAATTAAATTAGTTAATTTAATATTTTACAGAGCCATTTCATTAACTTCAAATCACATAATATTAAAAGTTGAAACAATAACCGTATGACAAAAATTCGCCGCCCGAGGCATTTAAAGAAAATTATATATCACTGAAATAAACATCATCAAATTCATATGGAATAGAGAGTGCCGATTCTAGAGTGTCGCCTATCGACGCCGTCCCACAAGCCCCCAAAATCATACTTGCATAGTTGCCTCCAAAGATATCACGCCGGGCCTGTCATAATCAGTAGTAATTAATTAATAGAACAATCCAAACTTAGTCTAACATACCTAACCTGAAATGAGTAGTAGCAATCTTTAGGTTAACGTTCATACCTTCGTCCTAAATTACCCATTTCTTTTCACTTACAAAATCTGTGTGTATACGCGAGAAAAATAAAAGTACTTACTTTCATATCTTTGTCGCGGACAATTAAAAAGATTTCTAAGTGAATTACAACTTTCTCGTTTGATTTTAATGAGAACGGATACTCCTTTGACAGAAATGTGCTGAACAAAACATATTTTGAAAACTACAAATTTTTTTGAAGGCTTTTATTATATATGTAATATTTTACGAGATATGACTGAAAGTTCATGTTTATCTCCAGTCAAGTGTCATTTCTGATTAGGCTATATAAACCATTTATTTTATTTTCTTATTGTCTTTGAGATTAAGTCCTTAATACCAATTTTCGAAGATTAAACGTGCGGACGGACGGAGGAGACGTGCCCATTAGACGTTCCGCTACTATCGCTCCGCTGGTAAATAACGACTAATTACAAACTTCACTTGGTTTTTTATAGTATTCCTCTAATATTCTACGGATAAATAAATCCTAGTCTTTTAAGAGCTGCTCTTGAATATACTTCTCTCAAGATAAATCGTGCGTTTGTTCGATACCAAGATATTTTTGAGTTTTCACCATTTTTATTGGCCCAGTGTTAAGAAAGTACTCACTATCAGTAACCAATTTCTACCTGCCCCGACAAAAAATAACCAAGGAACATTTATTATTGTTTAACTCTAATCCCCAGTTCTTACGCCATGTATCATGTCGGAAGATATGAACATAATCATAATTTTCGCTACGAATTGTTCTAAAACCACTATTGTCCGCGATAAATCTTCAACTAATGCTTAAAATACTTCTGAGATCGTTTATATATGTATATGAGAAAATGTAATGTGCCCAAAGACACTTCCCTGGGGAACGCCGGAGATGGCATTCACGGAATCTGAACGATGTACATCTGCTCTCGATCACGGTGAAAAGTTCCTATCCAACTATGTAGCTCGTTAATCCCGTAACATTTTAATTTTCGAATACGCTGGAGAGGAACTTTATCAAAAGATTTTCTAAAATTTAAAAACTGATTGAAATAGTAATTGCAAGCTGCTCCCGCCAACAGTGATCTCAAGAATAACTATCGAAAATAACGCTCGTGAATAATTTTTAAACACGTAGTAAATTTAACAATGAAAAATACTTTGAACAAATCTTCACATTGAAACATAAAATTAAACAATTCTTGTTTGTTGATATGATAAAAAATATCGCTGCCAATATTTACAAGAAAATTTGTTTACAAAATACATATTACGCTAGATGGCATTGGGATAATTTTGATCTCAATTAAAATTACTCTTCGCAGAGTAGGCAGTTTCCAGTTATCATAGCTTTTGTGATGACTATAAATAAGTCTCGGGGTCAAACCTTTGATAAAGTTGAAGTGTACTTGCAAGAACCTGTATTTGGACAAGGCCAATTGTACGTTGCAGTGACTAGAACAAGAGATGAGAATAATTTAAAGTTTTTTGTTGCTGATACTTCAAGTCATGGAAAATTGCTAAACAATAATAGGGTATTTACGAAAAATATTGTGATAAGAGAACTTTTTGAAGATGCGATAAATAGAAACTTAGAAGATTGAAAAATAAATGTGATTTATAAAAAACA
This sequence comes from Tanypteryx hageni, assembly GCA_028673005.1. Taxonomy (NCBI): domain Eukaryota; kingdom Metazoa; phylum Arthropoda; class Insecta; order Odonata; family Petaluridae; genus Tanypteryx; species Tanypteryx hageni. Next base: position 119,646,132 of record CM054112.1, read on the forward strand.
ATATGTTGCTTCATTTACAACTTAGCCCATTTTAAATGGGCTATTTACCTATTTAATATTATACTTAAGTAATAACAGGGCTTATAGACGTCATTGTGTAATTATTATTAAAAATAATTTTCATCTATTAGATTTTTAGTATCATTTATACTGGAGTAAGGCGCCAAAAAAAGTTTGCCTATGGCGCCAAACTGCCGTGCGCTGGCCCTGATGGCATCTCTTAAATATTTTACATGCTCAGCTGCTTTAATATTCCTTGTATCGATTTCGTACTCGAAACCTATTTCTTTGTTCATACTTCTTCAGAACGATACTGCGGCATATTTACTGTAAATAATTTAAAATTTCCATTTCTTACACCACGCGGAAATGGCTTTTCAATTTTCTTGCAGCGATTAAGGGCCATCTCGATTGAGTATCTCCCTATATATGACGGTGTCATCTGCGGAAAGTCTAATTTTACTATCTACAGCAGGGGTCCCCAAACTACGGCCCGCGAAAGAATTTCATCCGGCCTGCCGGAATCTCTCGGCCATTTAGGTTAGACCCATCTCCAAAATTTCCAGATATTTTGAACATCTATTTTCGTTATGTGGAAAGTGATATGACGCACAACCAGAGGGCGAATAAGAAGAAGAATACCACTCAACTCAACTTTATTATATAACATTGTATCATAGTTTGTCGTTACATAGTTGCATCGCCTCTTTGAATGCTGCCTCCGTCTCTGCTTTCATCATTGTTAATGTTACAGTGTCTTGCAAGCTTACTTTGTTTTGTTGTGAGGAACTGGCACTAGAGGAATCAGAATGATGCCACTTTAACACTGCTTTGTGGCGAGTTGAACTTCAGCCATCACTATTTTAATCAGTAATTCCTTATTCCTTTAAACACAACAGTTAACAAGAAAAACGGTTTTCTTAGTACCCAGCGCATCGAAGAAAAATACATAACTGCTCCGAGTTTTCAGTCAAGGTTAATCACCGGAAAATTGGAAAGAGATTCACTTGATAATTTATCGTTGGAAAATTAGAACATTATTCTACAAAATATCGGTAGGTCTTAAATATTCCAGTGCTTCCTTTAGTAGTTACATCGGCTAGTGAGAAATATTTTGTTTCTCCTATAAAAGCCTCTTTGCACGACAGTTAAAACTGTTCATCGGGTTTGGCCCGCGGGCTGGAGTTTCGCATCCCTTCTCTAATGACTATCACCCACCTAAATAAATCTCTTAGATCGAGTATTATGACAGCCCAGTTCAATAGGATGCTAAATATAGTAAACAAAATCGCTTTGATCTATAAGCTTTCCTACTTCTTTTTGGGTTTTCAGATCACATCGATTACTATAGGTATAGGTTGCTCTCCCATAAATACTTCCTCCACCTTTCTCACTTCACCTCGCTATGTTGTTAGCCTCGTTTGTTTTTGTAAGGTATGTTTGTAGTTGAGAGCTGTAGGAGAAAGAAATTAGTGTGCAATAAATTTGAAGTAATCCAATCATTTGCTATAATTTTTTTTACCCTTTTATTGTAGGAAAAAATTGTCACTACCGAAGAAAAGAAAAGTGGATTACGAATACAGAGAGTTTAAAGAAAAATGGATAATAGATTATTTCTGTGTGCCATGTAAAGACAAAGTACTATGTCTAATTTGCAAAGAATTTGTAGCAGTTTTTAAAGAGTACGACATAAATAGACATTATGAAACAGATCATTTCGAAAAATACGGAACATTAGAAAAAAATTACGGATGCAGAAAGTGGAAGTCTTAAGGAAAAGTCTGGAGAGCCAGCGGAACATTTTTTAAAAAGGGTTCAAATGAGAAGCCCAGCTATCATGTTAGTAAACTCATCGCTGACTGAGGTGTGAGCAAAAATTTCGAAATAACTGAAGAGTTAGCAGCGCTTAAAAGCTTTAGATAAACGATTACCGGTGAAGATATATTTCCGAAGGTGTCTGAAACAATTGAAGAATTACAACTGAGTTGGAAGGACCTGGGAAGTTTTACTACAGATGGAGCAAGGAATATGACATGTAAACATATAGGACTTATTGGACGTATTAACAAAGAAATGGCATTTTAAAATTAAGAAAGCCAACGCATCTACAGTGCATTAGGAAATCTACTATTGCATGCGAACTGTGTTATGATGTAAGGTCGTTTGAAGAAAAATTGAAGCTTTTCAGAAAACAGAAACTGCTCGCATTTTTACTGTTTCGAAAGTTGTTGATTAAAAAATTCAAATAGAGCTAATAGATTTGCAGACGAACGATAACCTGAAAAATAACTTCAAAAATGGCAACCTTATTGAATTTTATTCAAGTCTTCCCGAAAACACTTTTCCAAATATTAGGAACTTGGCCAGAGAAATGGTTTCGATATTCGGTAGCACTTACGTGCGTGAACAATCATTCTCACGTATGCAGTTAATAAAATCAAGGTTGCGCTCAAAATTAACCGACGAGCATTTATAAGATATGATTAGGCTAGGCTTTTCAAACATATGCCCCGAGATAGAAACAATTGTTGATAAAAAGCAGGCACACAGTTCTCATTCAAACTTGAAGTGTGCGTGAATTTACATTTGTTTTTGAATTGCACAAACTTATATTCACTAATTGTTTGTAATGAGGTGTTTTTTACTTTCTCCATATACGTAGTATAGGGGAGAGTATTGTATTCATGAAAAAAATCGACTTCGAGATTTCAACGGAAATACACCTTTTGAGGTCCCCTGAACACGTTCTGACCATTTTCTCGACGATGTCTGTGTGTATGTGATAGTTTTTGTGGGTGCTCTAACTCAAAAACTATTAATCAGGTCAACACGAAATTTTATATTTAACATTTTTATAAAAGTCACAAGAACTGATTAGTTTTTGGTAAAAATCGGTCAACCGGAAGTGGGTGTTTACTCTTGTCACATCCGTTATTTTGAAATATTTGCTTTGATATTTGATAAATGTAAAAATGTATTGGAATAAAGGTTGTAGGAAATTTAATTTTCTACAACCTTTGTTTGAAACATTTTTCCATATAATACATTGTTTAAGAGATATCTTATATTTTTAGCTGTCACCACCACGCCACCTACCGACGACAATTGTTAACAATTGACAGTTACGTCTTAGTAACGCTCCTTTATAGTTTCTTAATTGTTGGGGCTTCGTGGCTATATTCAATATCAGAAGGCTATGGTTTGAGCTTATTTCTGTTCTTTGTAAAGTCTAAAATTTTCTCGCAGTTTCTTAAAATATTTATTATTATGTAACCTATTTGGAATTTTTAGAAATATTACAGATAAGGAGAAAGTCATGTGGTGGCCAAATCAGATATTTTTCAATCACGTTGGGCTTGTATCATAGCGATGGTGTTACCATGGAAACTGGCTAAGCGTTTACGCGTGTTGTAGATTTCAGCAGCCTTTGTAATTACCAGTGATATTGGAGCAATCTGGCGTTATTAGGAGGTTGTAGTTATCTGTTTTAAACGCCGAATGTTACTTTTAAGAATTTGGAAATTTAGACGTTATTTTTTGACCTATGCAGCAGGTGCATGTTGGAAGAGCGTAGGGTAGTGGTTCCCAATCTTTTTGAGCATAAGGGCCCCTTCTTAACTACAAAAAATTTCGCGGCCCTCCAGATGCTTCGGTAATTATGAAAATACATAATAACAAAAAAGAAATTTTGATCAACCCCGTAGCCGTTGTAAATAAATTCACATTTTATTCATCAAAACAATACATAAATTTAAAAAATAGTACCTAATAACATCGTATGTATATATGTATATACAATTAAATACGTACTCAATGGGATGGCTGATGCTGTTTCGCAGATGTCCGAGTTTGAATGCCTGGTTGAAACGGTGATAGTTTCAATCTTAAATCTGGTTCTACATCCAGCGTGTTTCTGTACTTTGATTTCAGCCCAACAAGCTGAGCAAAGCGGCCAAGTGCCGTAGTAGTGATAGAAGCGACTGTTTCGGTGGTTTGACAAACTGATATCGAAGGTTGGAATTTTAAAATTGTTGCGTGAAGATAACGGTCAATCGAGTTTTTCCGATACGACTCGATCCTAAAAGAACAAATTTGGGTCAGATTGGGTTGAAATGTAAAACAACTGAAGAAGTTGAAACAATTCATAATAATTTCATATAATAAAAATTATAATGGTGTATTTCAAAAATAAAATAACTAAATAAAAATTATTTAAAAAGATATACCTTTAGATTCTAAACCAGTGGTCATAACCTTTCCGATGCCACGAACCGCCAAACATCTGTAGAACCTTATAATGTCATTAAAATAATAAATATAATTGGGTACATTACAAAAAAACTTTCTCAGAATACTCGGGAATTATTTTCAGTTATAGTATATTGATCTCTATTCAGGGGAAGAAACATGGACGCTAAGGAAAAATGACATCAAATACTTGGAAAGCTTTGAAATGTGGACTTGGAGAAGAATGCTGAAGATAAAATGGACAGGTAGGATGAAAAACGATGAAGTGCTACGAAGAGTAGGAGAGAAGGGAATGATTAAACAGATTATTAGAAAGAGGAAGGCAAACTGGGTTGGATATTACCTGAGGAGAGAGAGAGAGAGAGTATGATTAAAGATGTGCTAGAAGGAAATCTATATGGGAAAAAGGAAAGAGGTAGGAAAAGGTTTTAGCTGATAGACGATTTGAAAGGGAAAGAGAGTTATCAAGATATGAAGAGGACAGCGGAAAATAGGAGTATACGGAGAACCAGGTTTAACCATGAATAATCACGGACCTGTCTACGGACAGACTACCTATGATGATGATGACTATTTATACGCTAATATGAATGGATCAACTGTCCATTGCTGAAGGGTAGTCGAGCGGAAAAGAAAATATCCCATTTCTTCACTCGTCTATGCTCAAGCCTAGTTCGGTAATGATCGTCTCATGACAACGATCCGATAAAATGCGATTTAAAACGCAAAAACGCATTTTCAGTAGAAATTCAAGAAAATATGATCAATTATCCAAATTCGGTGTTAAGAATTAAAATAATCTACTTTCTTTTCCCCTTATAAGAGTACAAACCTTACTCCGATATCGCAATTTTAAGATATTTTAAATGAAAACATCTCTTCACGATGGATTTTAGGCTTCCTATGTAAAACAAATTGAGAAAAAAACGTTCCTGGAATCGAACCCGGGACTTCAATCTTCGCCAAATAAAATATAGTCCGGAGGTGGACCCTGGCAGCACCAGCCTCATACCAAGTTTTATGAAAATCGGTCCATTGATGCAAAAGTTGTTAGTAGGGGACACACATACACATAGACAGGACCATTTTATAAGGCTGTTTCCTTTGGAAACCAGTCTAAAAAGAGTATACCTACTTGCCAATTCTCCCTTTTTTTGTCAAATTTTTGTTGAATGCAAGATAAATTTAAATGTACTCTAATTAAAATTTTATGAAAACAAGGGAGGGAGGAATTGCAGAGCAAGTTACACGAGGTACTCTTTTCACCAACTGCTGTCTTTCTAGCGAAGTAAAGAATAGCAGATACGATACATTGCTGGTTGCCTACATCTGTAGCGGCATGCACTTTTTAACTATTTCTTCCGGTTAATCCCTAGCAGAAAATCCTACATCCACTAAGTTTATACCATATCTACCGCTCATATTGAAAATCTAGCCTGAAAATTTGGTTTCTCTAAGCTTCAGGATTCCAGAGACACGGCTCGTAGAAACTGCCGGACGGACAGTCAAACCGAATACATGAGGGATTTGTTAGAAAAATGCACCTGATTTTGTTTTTTAATAAAAGTAATTATATGACATGAATAAATACATTTTTATTGCGCATTTTCTACTTTTTTAACTGACGTCTAATTAAAAGAGCTCAGTAGAAAAATTGTAGGGGTGCCATATTATATCTTGCCTCATGCGGCAAACTGTCGGGACCCTGCCCTGGGTATTCATTCCTCTCTTGCAGCCAAAACTCATCCAGAGGCATATCATCTAACTAATTGATAAGTCCGCAGATGAAGAAACTTCTTACGCTCGTTTGTAGATTGAGAATTATAAATTAGGATTTTCCCTTGCATAAACTCGGAACGTCCCGCAGCACACCGGTTGAAGAGCACTGATTTAACAAAACTAAAGATAATGTGCTCAATTATTTTGCATGATAATAATGTTAATAATTGTATTCATAGTGAATGCCCGTAAAATACATTTCTTCGATAGATAAAATTTTCAGGCCAAATTTGGTCATTCAAGTACGAGAAATTCCAAATATCGAGCTCAGTCCTAACCAGGGAAGGATATAGAGGGGGCCAACGGGCGATACTTCGCCTCCTACAACCAGAACTACCATCATAGATGTCTCACGATTTCTTTACAGAATTATTTTATGAATGAAACATGAAATTAATAATCAAAGGATTAAATGTAGTTATTAAAATTACTATCGCAACTCCTCTCGGAAAATCAACAGAAGCCTTTGGAGTGTTCCTAGATTCACTCCTTACACCAACCAATTAAAACGTAAACTTTATAAAGACATGCGCCAATTACTATTATTTTCTTAGGTTTTTTAAAAGCTAAGAAATGCTGGCGCCAAGCTTTTGCGTCACATGCACATTCAATTTAGAAACGTTTCAAGTAAAATGATGAAGCAAGAATAGTTTCAGATATCTCATTAGAGAAAATATAATCTTTTTGTTAAATCGGTTTTCTGTAGTTACAGAAAACCTCTTGAGTTGAAATGCTGCGCTTATTCTAATTTGATATACCCTTAAGCCACAAAGAGTAACACCTGCATTGGTTAACGCAAAAACGATAAAAATTAATATTGATATGAAATTCCGCGCAAAGGCAAAATATTATTTAATATAGTTTATGAAGATCCTAACCTGTTACACATTAACTAACTTGAGATTACGTAGATTTTAAAAAACGACACAAAAAAGACGCAACTCACAAGAGAGATGGGTAATATCGCTTTAATAAGGACCTACAATTTCCGAGCTGCTAGATCTGCAACGACGACGCCGTGAGTGACGAGAAATGGAACTACGTGGAGTTTGCTCTGCTTCGAGCTCCGTATCTCCGCTGGATCGAAACTTTTCATACCTTGGATTAATGATTTTATAATTGCAATGATTATAATGCATTGCCTAACCTCTAGCCCGCCAAAAGATATTGTCCGACCCGCTATGGGCATAAAGATACAAGCTTCAATTCCATTAATAATAAAGATGTTTTTTTTAGGGTGGACTCCATGCGTCGATAATATCGAGGAAAAGAAATAGGATCCCAACTGAAACTTGCATTAAAAAATTTCGGACGTAAGCAGGTATCACAACCAGGAATAATCCTCCCCAGAAAACAAATACGAAAAGTGCACAGACCACCCAGTTGTCTTTAGAGACTAAATGTCAGTAACAGTCTCTGATTACAGTTTATCTTGAGAACGATATAATATTTAAAGAAAAATTCTCACTCCAAGCAGGAGCCAATGAAAATTAACTTATTTTTCCGCGTGGCCACTTTAGCGTACGAAATACCTAATACTGTCTGTCGCATTACGATATGTCATCGTTGTAAGTTTTGTTGAAGTGATTACGTGCGAGTTGTTTATATAAGGTTTTTAGTGAATTTTTACGTCTTTTGCGTCCTGATATCCCTGTGGACTTAGGAGGTACCTATTCAATTACTAAGACGTTAAATTGCAGTATGCTGTAATGCAGGTGCAGTAAACCATCGGTATTCGCGCTTTAGGTAAACGAAATTGTTATTATTGTTGTGGATAACAGAAATTGATTAGCAATAAACATTACCGTTGGCGACACTGGGATTGCTGAAAATTTGCGTAAAAAATACGACGCTACTTAGATGTCAACGGGATAATTTTCACCGCAATTAAAATCACTCTTGATAGTGTAGGCATCGCTAGCAAAAATTAGAAAATGATGTCATAGCAACGAAACAAATGTATCACTTGGCGACGTATTTAACATCAATTCAGGCGGATAATCGGAATATCACTTAACACTTTAGAGGCCGCGCGAATTTTTAACGTAAGAGGTCGCACGCGGCAATTTTGATCGCGTCGGAAAACCAGGCAAAATATCCAAACTACCAATTGCTATTTAATTTTTCTTTAGTTTTTAAACAAATTTTGTTAATCCCATAATTTATTATTTATATAGCTCCATTTTATCTTTGTCTTTTCCTGTGTCGTACACACTGTGATGATGTCCTACATCATCATCGTCTCTATCTTCATATAGAGATTCACCGGACTCTTCGTTGCCTCTGTTATGCCTACCTCCCTCTAAAAAGTCCTCTTCATTGGAGTCATCCAATCCAGTTTTTCCTTCTTCCTCTTCTATTACTCTTTCCGAAGCCTGATTCTTTCCTTTTTTTCGCATCAAATGACATGGAGTAATATAAGTATTTGTATGAAACAAATGTCTTCCTTTCAAGATAATAATTATTATCGCAAGTAAAGTAATCAGCAGATTTGATCGACCACACTTGCAAAGATTTTTTTCGCAACCAGACATACAGGCAGACTGTCACTCAGTCAGAAACGCAGTCAATGGTTTCTTTGTGGGATGTTAGTTTTTAGTGAGGGTGTATCAACGAATTTTGTAGTGGGAATAACAGCTGAACTCACAACGAAGGGTAAACAAAAACATTTGGTCTCTTATATCGTGCGCGACCGGCGGAAAGAAAGAATGTGGAGTATGGAAAACCCCTATATAAAAACAATAAATACCGACACGAGTCTCACAGATCTGTAAGTCAGTAAGTGAACTCGAGGAAAACATAGTCGTAAACTATTAAGAAATTATAATTATGAAAAAAGTATTTAATTTTTTGTTCTCCAATATGGATAAATTCCACAAAATAACGCCTCGAACTACGGATTTTATTCTGCATGTTACCCTGCAATTAGATATTAAATCGAGAGTTACAGGCAATCTTTTGTAGAATTCATTTTTCAACAAATACAATTGTTACTTTCCACAATTTTAGCGCCTTTTAGGCGCGTTATGATTTAAACGCGAGCGCCTTGAATGTGTCCACTCTATTGCAGACTTAACCCTAGAATGGTAACGTGTGTCACTCTGACTCACACATTTCCGAAAGATGTGTCTAACGCTGCTCGTGTTCAAACACGCCCCCCTCTCTTAGCAGTGCTTCCTCTTGTTAGTTGTCTAGGTGCTGTCAAAGGAGCAACACGTTATTTTTCTCCGGTCACTGTTACCGGCTCCAATAAACACATTTCTAACATTTACTACATTTTGACGCTAATAAAAATCATTTTAAAGCAGTTTTTAGTTATATTTCCTCAATCAACATTTAAGTGAGTCAAACTGACGCAGCGTTGCCAATAAGTTCCTAAAAATAGCGCTACCATTCTACGGTTAAGCGTCACGCTTTAGTCAAACCTGTTGTTCGACAGTCACGTAATTAATGTTGTTGGGAGAGGCCTAATGCTCTTCGGAATCATTAAACAAAACACCCTCTTCAGTTCGATGTGTACTGTTCGTTACTCAATTAAGACCCTTATTAGTGTATGCCTCCTCACCACAAGTATAAATCTGATAGACTTGAAACTCCTCAAATGCGTCTCGTAAAGTATATCTCCAATATGCAGGACCTGATCTACCGCCGTTATTTCTACCCGGGAATGTGCTCCAACTTGAACGTTGTTCCCTTACAGCTGCAATTGAGTGACGGCTTGCAGCTCGACAAAATTCTCCACGGGGAAATGGACGCACTTAACCTTCTCCAAAGCATCAATTTCGCCGTCACTGCCAGCAGATCAAGACACATCTCCCCGATTAATCTCTCATTCTTCCAAATCGGTTCTTTTAAATTATCTCTAATCGTACGGTCAGTCAGAACCTTTAATCGTATTTGTGATGAGTTGAACTAAAGCATCGATATTTTTGAAGACTCGATGGCCAAGTTGAAAACTAAGGCCTACCAGTGCTTGTTACCTTGGTATATCCCAGTTATCTTTTTTGTTTTATGAATGTTTTTTATACATTTCCTCACTTCAAGTGTTTTCAAGACTCCATCACACGAAACACGTTTATCTGTGACACGGATGATGTTGCATTTTCGTAGGAATTCTTGGTCAAGATAATATACGTTTCTTCTACGCCTTGATTTTTCAGTGCTCTTAACACCGACGAAGTTCGAAAAGAGTCGAATGCTTTTTCGTAGTCGATGAAGCACATACACAGAAGCACTTCTTACTCTTTAGTCAGACTGATTATCTCTTTCAGAACTTGAATGTGATCCCTCGTACTATATCCACTGCGATATCCAGCTTGTTCTCTGGGTTGGGCGAAATCAAGATGCTTTTGAAGTCGAGTAGTTAGAATCTTTGTGAATACTGCGGGAAGCAGATTGATTGGCAGATAATTATTCGAATCTTCCTTGTAACCTTTCTTGTGCAAAAGTATGATGCTTGCGTGGTTCCATGACTTTTGTGTTTTCCTCTTCCTTAAGCAATACGAAAAGATCTTGGAGAGGATCTTTTCCATACAGTTAGCTGTTCCCTTGAATATTTATGCTGTGATGCAGTTAATTCCAGATGATTTTCTATTCTTCATGCTTTTGATTGCATGTCTCATGTCTTCTGGAATAATATCGGTGGGCGTATTTCCTTCTTCATATAATTCCTCATTTCCTAGCACATCTTCGTATAACTTAGCGTAGAATTCTTATACAGTTTCAGAATTAATTTCCTGCTATGAGTTATCGAGCCGTCTTATAGCATCATTGCCACCAGCTGTCTCTTGACAATCGAGAGATGTTGCTTCATTTTCTTATAACAGTTAAATTTGTTTTTATGCAATTTCATGTTTTGAAATCTTTTCTGGATTTCCTCACTCACTGTTACTATCCTCTGTGTGGCATAATCTGTACATTTCGTTTTTTCCTATTTCTCAATGTTTTTTATATTCAGGAAGGTGGTGAAAGAGGCTCTCGGCCAGTTGTTCTCCAAAAAGTGACAATTTATTCTAAAAACTACAGATTTTATCAAAGAAATCTGATATGAGGTGAATCTTTCCCTGCAGCTTCAAATACAGCGCATTTAGTTGCCAAAAAGTCTGCAGTAAACGAAAAGGCTTATCTCAAATTTCTGAAAAAATATTTCTGGAAAATTTTCGCTGAGAAAGCTTTAGTTTCATTAAAAACTTCCTACACACGGGAAAGGGACATGGAGGGGGACAAGGGACAAAAGAATGTCCTTTACGGACATCTGTGTGCATGAACAATCCAATATGGTGGGCATCCGTTTCTTCAAGATATTTTTTTAATATCGCTTATTTAGCTGCTTTGAAATAAGGAAATTATTCAGCGTCATTACGATCGAAAGAATGGTGTTCATTTCGAGAATCTGTGCTCTGCTGCAAAGAACGTCAACATGGATGAAGCAGTGGTAATCGATGATATTAGGCCATATTATTGAGAAAAATGAAATCACTTATTTGTGCTTGCCTATCATCGATGAGGATCAACCCGTAACCAATGATACTAATTTATTTTAATTCAACCCTTTTTCTTCGAAAAAATTCATCCACTCTTTAAAAATATCTTCACCAGTGGTCCTGCCAGGTAAAATGCAAAAAAATTGTTTGCCCTCACAACCATCACCGTGAAAAAATTTCATGTAATTAATAAGTTACGCAATCCCTCTGGTATCCGTCGATTCATCAATTGCAAGAGACATGAAACGGCCAGTTGATAATTTTTGTAGCAAATTTAATTTTATTTCTCCAGAAATGTCTTTAACCCGCCTACTTACAGTGTTGTTACTGAGCGGTATATTTCTAGATGTTGGTGCCAATATTTTCTTATGTGCTTCGTAACTGTGCACACTTTGACAATTTCTCCGTCAAAATAAGGTTTTGAGTTCTTAGCTAGCTAGAATTTGGGAAATTTCATAGAAAATTGTAGTTGCGATTTTGTTGTATTTTCAATCCCGGGATTTCGGGATTAAAAATGTACAATATTCTTATAAATTGTTTATATAGCATTTATATAAATGTTATATACTTTTATTATCCGATCTCGGTTAATAGAGAGTTACAAAAGATTGAAAAATATTATTTAATATAAAGAAACGGTAAACTTTAATATTTATCTCACTTTTTACCGCCAATTTAGGGTTGCGTTGTTATAAGTAAGAGTTAAACACAAAAACTTCTTTAAAATAACAATACAATGCAATTAGTAATTGAAAGCGTGGCGCGACTCAATAGATGATTGAAGGGTCGAAACCAAATCATTATAAATCATTGCATTTATTACAAGTTTTCATGATATAAGACCAATCATAGTTTGTAAATTTTTACAGTGCTTTTACGTTAAATTTGAGGAGCTTGTCTCACAGCAGTAATTTTGTCTCCTTCAGAAATTGCTTAGTAATTCGTTAAAATAAATGCAGATATCTGAAGAGCAACATCGAAATCAAATTATATATTTACCTAAATATAAAATGAAAAACATAACTTCAATAAAATTTAGTAATCTTCGATACGTAAAAACTATACAATTATTGAATAATTGAAAATCCAGGGATTACGGGATTCAGATATTTAGCGATATCTCACGACTCGGCATATCACGGACCATATTTAGTTACGAAAACTCAAAATTTCAGAATATTTATCGGTAATTTGTAAAACCAAGAAAGTAGAATTAATGCATCGAGAAAAGATCATGCAAAGTATGATAGACTCAGGTCTCAATATAATGATAAAATCATTTTCCTACCTTTGGAATTAATTGCAGACTTTAAATGAAAATGCTCCCAATTAGAACTCAATAATAAATAACAGGCATACCTCTATAAACAAATTTGTGCGCTGTATCCTCCAGATGAACACGATGATATCCACATCGAAGACGTTTCACTGACCTACTGATAATAAGGACGAAATCGCTAAAACTGCCCAGCTTCAAACTTGCAAATCTTTTTCCTTGCTCAGACTTATAAGCAATCACGCTGAAATAAAACGATCCTACTTGGGCGACAGGTCAAAGGAGAGTGATTACGGAACTATGTCGCATTACTGGATGGTAACGTAGGGAGGGAAGCGAGTAAGAAAAGATCCTTAAAACCGATACAACTTCCTTTGCTGCTTAAGCCTCAAAATTTCTAAGAGAGAGAGAGGATAGCGATTGAGGTTCTGAGAAAGAAAGATTACTGCGGGATGTCTGCATTATCTTCGATTGGAGGCAGACAGACAAACGACTTTATATAGGGCGAAATTGAGACTATATAGTCCCTTCTTACATTTAACCCTAAGGGGAGGGGAGGAGTAATAAGGGAAAGGGTGGATCTACCCAAACTAAAGGATAGGGAAAGGGTAGGCTGCCTAAGGAAACTTTGTCGCACCCCTGAAATGCTAGCCTGGCCTCGAAGATAGATATCTCTCACTTTGTAGCCCAGCATAGAACATTCGGAAGAATTTCTGAGAACGAATAAATTACAATATGTTCTTACGATCGATTTTTCCATCTTTCTTTCTTCCGTTTTATCCGATGGATCTCCAAGGATCCTCTCAACAAGAACTTTTGCTAGCACGCAATAAAAATTTCGGGGAAACACATCCAGCCATCCGTATTCCTTCCGTTTCTTAGAAAACGCATTCGGAATTACCATTTCGCCATTCGGAGTATGAAACGGTTATTGCACTTGAAAAATTAGTTTGTCACCACATTTTAGCATTTTTAGCAGATTTTCACCCGTAGTAATAGTCTTCGGCAAGTTCTGGGATATAAGCCTCGATAACTACACTTTCATGCATTGTGGCACTGGTTTCCAAAGTGGGGGGGGGATAGATCGGGGAGGGGGGCGCAAAATATTACATGTATATTTACCACCCGTTAAGCTACCCTAAATGTAAGACCTACAATATGTAGCCGTCAAATCCTAGCCCTCAATTGGATAGGACGTATCGTTTGCCTCCTTGTTTTTCTTAAGGTGGTTATATTAATTGCAATTGTTGGTCCAGTAGGTATTGTTTATGAATGTTGACAGAACATGAGAGTGGGCGCAAAGTCAGTTTTCTTTGGCGATGGAGGCCGCAAAGGAATTTTGCTTGGGTGAGGGGGGCGTGGCGCTGTAATGTTTGGGAACCTCTGCATTATTGTATTTTCGAGCACCATATCGTTAAAGAGCACCGTCAGTCTGTCAAAGAGCACTATGATGCTCGCAAGCACGGGGTAGGGAGACCACAATAAATGTATTTGGGATTATTCATTAACCTTATCGCATAATTATATTTACCCTGAGTAACCGAACAGGTATTTTGAAATAAAAACCCGAAAAATGTTTTTCTGCCGCGAGGATTCTGAAATAGAGGATTGCCTTATATTCGAGGTCGCCCTTTAATCGGGCAAATACGGTATATTGTCCAAGTCCACTGACATCATCGAGAAAATATTGAAAACATACTCAGGGGTCCTCAAAACGGGTATCTTCGTCGAAATATCGAATTCGATGTTTTTAACAAAAACGAAACTTTATCCTATACTACGTATAGAGGATGTAATAATAATGTCTCATCTACATCATATACATGATACCCTGCAAGTCACCTTATTGGTGGATGGCAGGGGGTGCAGTGCACCAAAAACCCCTAATTTTCGTACATTATCCTTTCCTATTATGTTCTGTTATCGCTCTAGGGAAAAATGATCCTCTACATCGCTCCATCCTGCAATCGATCTCACAAATCTTAACGTCCCTGTTCTGCCCTTCGAGATACGTCGGGCTTCTGACAAAATGTACTATCTCATTCGCTAGTCCCTCGGACATATTTTTCCAGCAGTTTAAATCTACACTGCAGTCTGCGTTCCTCTAACGAAGCACATTTTCTATTAATGACGCTATGCTTTGTTTACTACTATCGTAATTTCTCTTTACGAATATAGCCGCCCCGTGCTGCAACTTTTCTATCTTCTTAGTAAATCCCTTTTCGTAAGGATCCTTCACAGCTGACGCATATTTGACCCGCGGACGAATCAAAGATAATTCCTTCACTTTTTAGGAACTACTACGAACTATTCTCCCTATAAAGACCAAATTTTGCTAGCGGCACCTCACTCGGTAAATGTGGGCGTCCCACGAGAGATGACACCGAATTTGAAATTGGTATCCTTCTCCGTCGAACGAATAATTAACATATCATCATCATCATGCTGCTGTCCGAAGACAGGTTTTAGTTGAATCGCTGCCTCCATCTCTCTCTCTCTCTATCTCTCCCTGGATGCCTCTTTTATACCTTTATAAGTACTATATTCCTGCTTTAAATTCTCTAATATTCCTATTCTTTTTCTCCCTCTTCCTCTTGTTCCTCTAATTTTTCCTTCTAAGATCATCCTTTGTAAACACTGTCTTCTCAATATGTGCCCTATCCAATTTGCTTTTCTTTTCCTGTTTGTTTTTATTAGCATTCTTTCTTCTCACACCATTTCTAATACTTCTTCGTTTCTCTTTCTTTCTGTCCATTTTACTTTCATCATCCTCCTCCATACCCACATCTCAAAACTTTTTAAATATTTTTCCTCCTTTCTCCATAAAGAGCCTTGCTCCATATGTAGCGTTTCGCTCATTTCTTCCTTGTTTCTAAATTTATTTTCTTGCTTTTGAGAAGCTCTTTCTTCTCGTTAAATGCTGCTTTTGCCATTGCAATCCTACTTCTTATGTCCTGTTTACTACTTCCATCCTGCGCTAAGATACTGCCAAGATATTAGAAACTACTTACTTGTTCCAATTTTTGGCCATTTACCATTATATTTAATTCTTTATTTTCCTTTGAAACCACCATGACTTTCGTTTTTCCGTAATTGATCTTCATTCTATATTGTTAACCAACCTCCACTAGCTTTTCTGTCATTCTCTGACATTCTTTCTCGTCTTCTGCTATTAATCCCTGATTTAATGGTGGTATTACTTTCATCTCCTATCTTAAATCCTTTCTCT
This sequence comes from Tanypteryx hageni, assembly GCA_028673005.1. Classification (NCBI taxonomy): domain Eukaryota; kingdom Metazoa; phylum Arthropoda; class Insecta; order Odonata; family Petaluridae; genus Tanypteryx; species Tanypteryx hageni. The sequence continues at coordinate 119,662,147 of CM054112.1, forward strand.
TCATCAAGGCTCCTTCTGTTATTCTTCCTGCACAAATATTAAATATCGCTGGTGAAATAGTACATCCCTGCCTCACTCCCCTCCCTATTGAAGTACTTTCTGTTTCTTCTCCTTCAACCCTGACTCTAATCTTTTGATCTAACAATAAGTAAAGGTTTTTAAGCAATCTTTTATCTTTCCAACCTATTCCTATTTTATTTGAAATACCCAACATTTTATCCCATTTCACTCGGTCAAAATTAACATCTAGCGAGCTATTTTTGGTTCTCCATAAATTGATGGCGCAGCATTTTTTGGCTGATTTCTAGCTGCCATTTCTTACACCACGAAGACATAGCTTCTAGATCATTTAGGAGATATTGACGATCTTCAGAATCGCTTATTTATCAATAAAATAGCTAATTACCCGAGCTTTGTCTCGGGTTTACAGTTTCGAATTTTCCATGCTCATTTTACTCGCTAATATTTTCATTTAAAGTCAAGGTACTCTCGAGATAAGTGACCAATATTTCCCCTTAATTGGTAAGAGCAAATTAAATATAAATTCAAATGTGATATTTTGCTAAGAATATTCAAAATAAGTTGTGTAATTTTACAAAAAATTAACACGCCTCTAATCATGGTATGATTTGTATGGCACCCCCTCCCGAAAAAAATCAAAATTCTGACCTCGAGGTGCACATCCTCAAGATCTTTTTAGTAAATTTCTTGATTTTCGAGAAATGCTGTAGGGCAGGGGTAGGCAATATACGGCCCGCGGTCCGGATGCGGCCCCCGAGAGCGCTTTATGTGGCCCGCGAAGCCATAATGAAAAAGTGATCGGTACAATTTAACAGAATTTTTTTATTTTTTTCAGTAAAATTTTGTCCTCAAAACCTTTTCTGATGAATATTTAACGCTGGTAAATTATTTATATATGATTTTTACTAATATGAGACCACAGAATCTTCGGAAAACTTAGGATGTAAACACTCACCCTGCCCGCCGAAGTACTCGTGACTTTCAATGCGGCCCTCCGAATAATTCACATTACGAATGTGGCCCGCCATGCACAAAAGGTTGCCGACCCCTGCTGTAGGGTATGATTTGTATGACATCCCCCTTTCCTTCCATCACAAATCAAAATTCAGCTCCCGAGGTGCACATCCTCAAGGTCTCTTTAGTAAGTGTACCAAGTTTTAAGTATATAAGTTTCGTGGTTTTCGAGAAATGCACACTCAAACACACACACAGACATATGCCGCCTTTTATTACTGTAGATGACGGTTTCGTCCGTGAAAAGCCTAATTTTACTTCTAACTACTGAGATGATAAATTATAACTACTGAGCTGATGTCTTCGTATAGGTACTTATTGAATAGCTAGAAAAAGAATAGACTTAAGGATTACGCCGTTTTATTTTGTGGTTAGGAGTTATTTAATAAATATATTAATTTAAACTACAAAACCTTATTAATGAATTGTATTTCGAAATAATGTAGTAGCTGTTGTTCGTAAACAGTGTCATTTCTTTATTCAACGTAGATTAGGGAAATGGCGGTGTTTCAGACCGTATATATTTGACGATTAAATTATATATGCAATGCTCCTCGGTTATGGTGCGACTCTCAGAAAAGGAATGGCGAACCGCCTTATAGCAGCTCCCGTGATATAACTAAGAACACTCCCCTATTGACCCAATGCGGTATCTACATAAAACTTTTAATTTTAATGTTTTGTTTCGAATTTAAGTCTTAAGCTCAAACCTTTTTAAAAAAGTTTTATTTCCCAAAATCAACGGAATATTCTGGCATAAATTTTCTTGCAGTTAAATTATTTTGAGATCAAGGAGGAATCTAGTGCGTGGAAGGAAGATGCGCGGTGCAATAGCTGTTTCTTAGCGTATCTATCTGTCAAGGCTTGGTTCCGCTAGTGCGACAGACGCATGCGTCGTCTGCGTGCAGCGACTGCTGCGACCATCACAGGAGGTGAAGGTGGTTCAACGAGAGCAGCGGCGACGACTAATGTTGAGAGGGAAAACTTTCGAGGCTCCAGTTCATTCTGAGAGTTCTAGCTCTAAGCATGAAACTACCTGTAGTACTTCACATTTTAGAGGAAGAAGAACGGGACGAAAAAATTATTCATCTGATTTATTAAAAAAATATGCATGGCTTTTGGCTCAGTCTCATTATATAAAAGTATATATATCTAGTATATACTTTTCATTCGTTTACGTAACACTTTTCCGTTTATTTGAGAGGTATCCACACGCTATCCTTCAAAATGACATCTTTGTAGTCCTTCTGAGAGGCGTCGTACAAGCATTTGTGGAAAGACGAAATATATTAAAGCCATTTTTTCGTCGCGGCTAAATTTCTCGCTCATTTTTCTCAATATAAAGAACTCCTAGCAAAGTGAATGCAACACGGTCGCAACAGCGGCTGCAGGCTGACTGCTCAAAGCAGCAGTCACAGCAGCCGACGTCAGCGACCGTGAGCGACGAACGCTTCAGTGGAACCAGCGTGCCTCATTTTTACGTGCGATGGTCGCAGCAGTCGCTGCAAGCAGCCGAGGCATGCGTCTGTCGCACTAGCGGAACCAAGCCTTAATGATTTTATCAGAGATCCTTGAAAGCGTATTAAACGCGTGTGGAGCTGCCATTCAAAACAATCGCTACAATTTACTCTGGAGAGTTTTATCCAATAAAATAACATCTGCTTAACTCAGATTCTGATTCGATGGTTTCCACCTCAAAAAAACCTCCTAGCCGAAGGAGGAAGGTGTTTGCGTGGTAAAGAACAAACCTTTCCTTCTCTGTACGACTGAAACATCGCTAACCCACAACAAAAAAATACGACAAACAAACAGCAGGTGGCCATTCCCTAGCGATTGGTCTCATTGAGGCGTCCCCCTCAATTTCATTCCTCTGACCTCACTCCCCCTTCCAAAGCGCTCTGCTATAAGCAACGAGCCCACCACGCCATTCCACGCTAATACTTCTCTTTCTTCTCTGTCTCTCTTCGAATTTAACCATCTTCCGACTCTCCTGCCCTCCTCCCTCTCTCTGCTCACTCCTCTCTCTCTCTGCTCACCTCTCTCTCTGCTCACTTCTCTCTCATTTCCTCTCTCCTCTCTCCTCTCTCATTCCCTCTCTCCTGCCCACTCCCTCTCTCTTCTCCCCCTCTCTCCCCTCCACTCTCTCCTTCCCTATCTCCCCCTCTCATTCTCCCCTCTCCCCCTCCCCTCTCTCCCCCCTCTCTCCTCCCCTCTCTACCCTCCACTCTCTTCTTCCCTCTCTCCCCCTCTCACCCTCCCCTCTCACTGTCCCCTCTCTCCTATCGCTCTCTCCTCCCCTCTCTTTCTGTACATAACCGCAATACCAGAGGGAGCCATAAACTCCTTATTCCTCATCACAGAACAGTAATTTTCAATAAGTCCTTCATTGTAACCGCTTGCAGACTATGGAACGAACTTCCCCAAACAATAAAAAATTTGCGCTCGCTCTCATCAATCAAACGACACTGCTATCCATCTCTCTTATCCTTTCAAAGGAACGGTTAAAACACACTTAATGCTTCAATGCTTCTTAAATCTTTATTTTGACAAAACAATACTTATTGTGCTTGATTTATACTTGTTATTATATTTTATTCATTTATTTATTTTATTTTATTCATTTATTTGTTATTTTATTTTATTCATTTGATTTTTTCTCATCTTGTTTAGTCATAACAATGTTAATATATATTCATTTTGTCATTTTTTATATGTTCATTTCATCAATGATCTATTCGTATTGTGCCAAATTTTCCTTGATGCATAGCTTTATGCTTTTCATGTATTTATCTTTTGTTCTAAATTTCATTTATTGATGTCTTGAGTTAATCTAAGTAGGTTTCGCTGGTTTTTCACACCCCCCCCTTCTTGTGTGGGTATTTTGCTGCAGTGGGTTTTTTATATGGATTTCATTTTTCAGCAGTCCTTTTTTCCCACAAAATTACATCTTTTTCTTTTCCAATACTTGTATTACTTATATTTACATAATGTTCTATGTATTATTGAATGTTCAATGACGAGGGATTAAGTGGAAGATGGAACTTCTTAGTCTCAATCTCGCCCCAAATAAAGACCAAATCAAACAATCAATCAATCTCTCCTCCCCCCACTCTCTCTCCTTCCCCCACTCTTCCCCCCTCTCTCTTATCCTCTCTCTCTTTCCCTCTCTCTCTTTCCCTCTCTCTCTTTCCCTCTCTCTCTCTTCCTCCCTCTCTCTCTTCCTCCCTCTCTCTCTTCCCCCTCTCTCTCTTTTCCCCCCTCTCTCTCTTCCCCCTCTCTCTCTTCCCCCCTCTCTCTTCCCCCTCTCTCTTTTCCCTTTCTCTCTCCCCCCCCCCCTCTCTCTCTCCCCCCCTCTCTCCCCCCCCCCCTCCTCAATCAATCTCTCAATCTCTCCTACTCCCACTCTCTCCTTCCCCACACTCTCCCCTCCCCCACTCTCTCTCCTCCCCCACTCTCTCTCCTCCCCCCACTCTTCCCCCCACTCTCTCTTTCCCCCCTCTCTCTCTTCCCCCCCCTCTCTCTCTTCCCTCTCTCGCTTCCCTCTCTTTCTCTTCCCTCTCTCTCTTCCCTCTCTATCTATCTTCCCTCTCTCTCTATCTTCCCTCTCTCCTCTTTCCCTCTCCCTCTCTTCCCTCTCTCTCTCCCTTCCCCTCTCTCTCCTTTCCCTCTCTCTCTCTCCCCCTCTCTCTCTCTTCCCCCTCTCTCTTTCCTCTCTCTTCCCTCCCCCTTCCCTCTCTCTCTCTCTCCTCCACTCTCTCTCTTCCACTCTCTCTCTTCCACTCTCTCTCCTCCCTCTCTCTCTCTTCCACTATCTCTTCTCCCTCTCTCTCTTCTCCCTCTCTCTCTTCCCCCTCGCTCTCTCTTCCCCTCTCTCTCTCTTCCCCTCTCTCTCTCTTCCCCTCTCTCTCTCTTCCCTCTCTCTCTTCCCTCTCTCTCTTCCCTCTCTCTCTTCCCTCTCTCTTCCCTCTCTCTCTTTCCTCTCTCTCTCTCTTTCCTCTCTCTATCCTTTCTCTCTTTCCTCTCTCTTCCGTCTCTATCTCTCTCTCTTCCTCCTTTCTTTCCTCTCTCCTTCCTTTTCTCCTTTCCTCTCTCCTCCACTTCTCTCTTCCCCTCTCTTTCTCCTCCTCCCTTCTATTCTTTTCTCTCTCTCTTTCTTTATCCCTCTTTCCACTCCTATCTTCCCCCATCTTTCTACTCCCCTATCTCTTCTTTTCCTTCTCCCACCTCCAACCTCTCTCTCCCTGAATTTAACTCATCGTCTGAATCGACCGCACGCGTAGAAGCAGCCTCTGGCGGCGACTGCCTTCATTTCTAAGCACTTGACCCTCTTAATTATAGTTAAGTAACTTGGATGTTGTTCGGCAGACGCCTATAAGAAAGCGCATCTGTGTTCGGATAGCGTATGGGATGAAATTTTTGTAACCCACATTAACAAGCTTTCTGGTTACGTGCTGAAAATCTATTGCTTACGTTATATATGAAGAATAAAAATATCTATAAAATACGTTCCTCCGAAGCGAATCAGTGCAAATATATTTAAATGCTCTTTTTTTAAAAGATCACATTTTATTTAGCGTGAAATTCCTTTTAATTTTAGGGACGCGAGAGTTATAGAAAGTGATTTTATTTGTATTTTACGTTATAGTAGCGACATTTTCCGAGTATAATTAGGGTATTTCTCAATTCTGAAAAATAAGAGGTTCGAGACAATACTGGGTTTATCCGAATGGGAATTCGATATATTCAAAGAAGAAATCAGTATGAAACGCATTGCACAAACTATCGCTTTAACTCCTCTCAATAATCTCACTGGCTGCATTAAGACATATTTGCCTGCGGAAAATATTTTCTCGAAGTTTGTCTCATAGCAACAGTGCTGCTGCTAGGCGGTGAATCAATGAGTCAATGACAGGCAGAGTGTATATAAGGAAAGGGAAAAAGTGAAGGCTTTATAACGAGAGTCTCGCCGCATGACGTCAGAGGAGTGGGGAATACTGGCGCTAGCTAGACGTAAAACTATAAATCTACAGCTATTTGTTACCCTGAAATTCAGCAAATTGATGAGGGGCAGGGGGTGCAGTGCACCAAAGTCTATCTAACAATTTGATAGTGCAATTTTGGCTCTACTGTTATTATATCGTATTCTCATCGGAAAAAAGCATCAATAACGCTCTGCCCTACAGTCGATCTCACGTATTTTATGATCACGATCGTTTGTACCTGTATACGTTTGTGCTTTAGTAATTCCTAAAACCTCCTCTGATAGACATTTCAACCTTTATTTCCCCAAAAGTCTCATTCTATAATTCTGTACCCAATACTTCAATGATACCCAATTCATATCCTTTAATAAAGATGATCCGCTTTGCTCATGTGCTTACATATGTTTTAGGGATCTGGCTGCTCTGCGTTGTACTCTTTCTAGTTAAATTATATGGCCCTTCTTATACGGATACCATATATTTGAGGCGCATTCAACATGTGGTCTAACTAGGCATAAAATAAATTTCTCGTACATTTTCTGTATTGTTCCGTATTATTCTTTCTCTGAAAGCTAGTTTCTTTTTCACTGCTCCTACAACTCAACTTATGTCCATGTCCCACGAAAGATCACGACAAATGGCTACTCCTAAATATCTTGACGCATCTTTAACTAGGTATGAGGATTTCACATCGATGATTATTTATCCATTTGAAACGAAATCTCTCATCAAACTCACAATATTATTACACAGACGACAGATTACAGAGAGAAAAAAATTGCGACAACAACATCTCAGACACAGATGCACCTAAAACGCGTATATTTATCAAAATCTCGCCGTGGAAGTTTTCACGAACATAATACTATCCTATACCAAATCTCCACTAAGGCTGAGTTTACAAAGTATCTTGTTCCGTCTGTGACGCGGTTTAAGTAGTACAGACGGGAAGAAGCTCCAAGGCGAGGATCGAAGAGCATAAGCGATGCTTCGAGTTGGGAAGCACACCATTACTTAGCCTCTGTTAGACAATGGCCACCCTAGTTCATTCAATCCCAAGTTTCTTCACTTCGAATCATAGGGTTACATATTGGACGTCTTGGAGCTGCTGAAAATTTTAATCCATGATGTTGATAACGATTTCGAGCTCAATAAGGATATTTTTTTCTAATCCCTCTCTCTTGTTTTCACTACTTTTATTCACCACTATTTAATTAATGCCTTCATAATTGTTTTACTTTATAACTACTATGCTATTAAAGGCAGCGTCGGTTAAGCAGGCGGCGATGGACCATATTAATATGTTATAAATAGAGATGCGTTCCCATGCAAGACCATTATTTTTATCACAAAAACTTTAGCTGGAATATCGTAGTACTTGGAGTGTCGATGGTGTAGTGGTTGGAGCGCTGACCTGCTGCTTGGCTGCTTCTCTAAGCGAAATCTGGCACGAATCTTGCGAAAGTAGGATTTTTTTCTGAGGTAGTCCGACCCCCTATTTGTGTGTGTACGAACTAAGAGAACGAGGAAACGAAAATGAGGAGAACACACAAATCAGCGCTCCGTCCTTCAGAAGGGACATTAAGCAGTTGGACCCCTTGCTGCGCTTCGTTAGAATAGGCTAATACCTGGACTGGATTATCCTCCTCCCTTCCGTGTGTGTGTCCGGTGTGGAAGGCAACGGAAAACCACCACACCTTGTCTATATAACCCCTGGTCAATTAAACCGATTTAAGGATTGAGAACGATTTATTATTATTATTGCACCACCGCGTTTATATAGTAACAAACATTAAATATAAGCATTTAAAAAATAAAACAACTTAGAGAAACATATATATGAGTAAACACTCATTTAAAAATAATTTCTTCTATGAAATCATATAAAAGCGTAAGCAAAATCAAAGTAGTCAAGGTGGCCGACCGAATATCGCGCAGCAACAGCGTACATATGGCTACACGTCAGACAACATAATCTGACTGAGTACGCTGTGCGTACGTCTCAGCGGATAGCATGCATCTACGTATAATTACACAACCTGCGGATGTACGTTGATCGGACGTACGTTAAGCGGACGCTGCCTGAATTATTTTTTCAGTTAATAGGTTCCAATTATCTCCTTAACAATCTTGTGCCCTTCCCTTTGCTTCCCCTCCCCTTCCTCTCATATCATCGGAAGTACCTACTCCTACCAATTAGTCTTTGAGCTCTCCCCGACCCCCAGGGGCGGCCATAGGTGCCGGCGAACAGGGCGATTGCCCGGGGCGTCATAATCTAGTGCACGATATCCCGACCAATTATCTATATCCTCCTTGCAAGAAATGTATGTATACTAGAAATATATAACGAAGAAAAGAATATCTATAGCATTCCTTTAAACGTGCAAATACGCATAAATTTCTTCTTAAATTATCTGAAGGGGGTGCTGAAAAGTATTTTTGCCCGGGGCGCTTAAATACTCCGGACCGCTTCTGCCTACTCCTCCCCCCTTTCCGTACCCCCACTCTCTCCATACTCTTCCATATATATACAATCCTCGATAGAGCTTTCGTCACCAGATGAAGCTGTAAGTCGATTTAAGTATCTTTTCCTTTGGAAACTACAAATTTTATTGTGACTACCTGAAGGATTTATTTTATGGAAAGTTAAGAAGTTTAAGTAAAACAGGAAGGGTAGTATTTTTTCCCATTATTATAGACAAAATGGTCAACTTTTACTGGAAAATACGTCGGAAAGGCGGAATGAGTATGGCGACGAATTATATGGAAGAAATTTCAAGTGAGAACTGATTTACCCTTGAAATACGGAGGTATATTTTATAACATAAAGTACGGAGTGGGGTGGTCTAATCACCCCAGAATTATTTTTTCCATTTATAAATTAATTAAATTAATTTTTGTCTAATATAAGTTCGAAACAAATTTTATTTTAATTTCATAGTCATCCAAAAGCTTTTCCTGCCACCTGCCCTTTCTAAAATAATTTGTGGAGGTAGCTATTGTTGTTTTATTTCAATTGTACTTTAATTTGTGTTGAATTGATGTTGTAAATATTACGACGTGATCGGAGGTAAGTCCATATTGGTATAACCTTCCGAATAAAGCTACTTTAGAAGGGCGAAAAATTAAAAATTAAGTTGTAGAAGTTATTTAGAAAAATGAACCTCTGGGATAACTAAAATACCCCACTTCGTATTTTAAGAGATGGAAGAATGGGACTGGGTTGGCTCAGGAATATTAGGCAGTGAGATTGAAAAGAGATAAGAGTTCAAATAAAGCTGTAGGAATTGACCTCCAAATAGAAAGATTAAAGAAATTAGGAAAATTGTTATCGGCATAGGTGAAACTCAAAGATGACTCAAAAAACTTTTGGCGTAAACTAAGGAAAGTTAAAACTCCAGCCAAAAACAAGTGGTATTATCCCGATGCATTTCGCCCACAAAGTGGGCATTTTCAAGGACGATGTTCCTTCGACAGTGACCAAAGTCGACTGTGCCGGAGTGGAGAGACCCTTGGTAATACCACTTGTTTTTGGCTGGAGTTTTAACTTTCCTTCGGCATAGGTGAAGATCAGTGTGGGTTTCGGAAAAGACGTAGCATAATAAACGTTATAGTGGGAATGAAGATATTAGTTAGAATGTATTGGCATCCTTATTTGATTTTGAAAATGCCTTCTATTGAATTTTAAGGCCTGCTCTCATGGAAGCGTGATGGAATGTAGGAAAAATTTGGCGAGATAAGTGTTAATAAAAATCTGTAAATGAATCGGTCTGAAGGGAGAATCAGACTGCGTCTAGTCATTAGCAAGATATCACTTCGTATTGGACAACTTATGAGAAGCATGAAAATACGTGCATCGCATTAATGATAACTTTTTAAATATTTAAGTTGGTAGGAGTTTGATACAATAAACGCCTTAAAACATTCCGATAGTGATTGCAATTCTTATACGTTTTACCACTGTTGAAATAAATACGTTACGAGTGAAAAATCTATTTTAACCAGGAAGGATTATGAAATTAGAGAAATACCTTTGAATATCATCTTTTATTGCAATACATATATTGTTTTGTCACCTAGTATATTTTTCGTGCATTATAACACAAAATGTGTTAAAATTAACGTAATTTATATTATAAAGCTAGTTGAATTTTTAAGTGTTAGAGACGTACGCAACGGTTTTTAAATCTCCGTACCGGTCCGCAGTTTCATTAGTCTGGGAAACTCTGCTTTAGTGCAGTGATTCTCAAACAGGGAGATTTGGATTCGAGGTGGGCCGTGAAAATTTTGAAAAAATTAAGATGGACTAACAATATTTTTAAAACTGCCACAAAAGTATAACAAAAGCTAAACATATTATTTACAAAGTGCAATAAATGACTAATGAAAATTTTAATAAATGTTTTAATTTTTTAAATAACGCTATTTTTAGTAAATAATATAGAATATTCTCATACCTTTATATATATATATATATATATATATATATATATATATATATATATATATATATATATATATATACATATACTCACACTTATTGATATATAGGTGGGCCGCGGATAATTTCTTTCAGTCTAGGTGGGCCATGTTATCATCAAGGTCGAGAAAGGCTCTCTAGTGCAAACTTTTTTCTCTGCCGCCCAACAAAATGAGAAAATATATGTTGCGGCCCACAATAATTTTTATTGAAATATTACTACATATAAATTAATAATTAGTGAATCTGCAACACGAAGTAGCGTAAATTAATTAAATATTTCGTACATAGTGTTCAAAAAATAATATTTCATACAAAGAATATATGTGCGCTGCTTGTAAACCAGAAATGCAGAACTGAATTTACATCTTAAAAATGAATCTGCATGTCATTGAATGCAGTATATTTAAACCGGAAAATGGAATCATCCAAGAAGTGCACACTATTTAATAGCAGAAAAAGGAAATACTTAGTTCCTTTTCCAATGAGAACTGACACTGATATTAGTTGGAACTCATTGGATATTAATTTTTAAAGAACATTATTTTGCTGCCTAATTACCACATTATTTACGTCAATAAATTGTTTTTAAAGCTGAGTCGCAAAAACATGCAAGAAATTTTCCTCAATGCCTTGATATTACTAGGAAGATTGAAATAATCGATAACTACTCTTTATAATAAAATATGGTACTAACGTAATATTTATTTACAAATTATTAATTAAAACTATATTTAGGTAATGCTATTAAAATAATGAGTTATAAATTGCGCAAGGAAAATAAAAAATCCTGTTTACCTTATCGCAAAGTAGGGTTGGAAATAACATGATGGCGAAAATTATCTGACAAATATGGTAGAATATAAAGAATAACCACTTGAATTTCAGATGCTGTATATGCGCGCAGATGGTTCTCCGTTCTTGCCACCAAAGGAAAAAATTCACTGACAGATCACTTTCCTTCCTCTTTACGAGGAAGCAGACTATGGTATTAGTTTGACGACCTCCCAAAACAAAGTGATTTTAAGACTTTTGCCTTACAGTCGCAACTAAAGAAAATATGAAAGGCAATGCAAGAGGTTGGGGTTAATAGAAGCACTAAAGATTGATATTCATGAAAAATGGAGAAATCTCCTAATAATCATATATCACATGACGGTTGAGGGGAAATTACTACACTCCAGGGACCTAACACTCATGCATTCTCACACACTCTCTGGGTTCCTATTGGAATCTAATTGTGTGTTTTTGTTCAAAGAAGTTCATGAATAAATTGGCCAAAAAAGCGTGAAAGTGGGTTTCCAATGGTTGTCCAATCATGACGTTTGTAAATATTTTTATTGAATATGAAAAAAGTTTGTTTCATGCAGAGTTTGGAAAGGTTAATTTATTCAACGGATATGTCGGGAAACACTTATATTAGTAATACACTCTTCGAGAAAGCTATGTGTAGTATTTATTGGGATGCTAGGAAAGAGAGACGTGACATCAAAGGAAACTGACGCTTGGGAATCACTATGTATTCATTTTTTGGCATTTTCAATGAATCTTCAGCATTTTAGATAGGTTTTTTAATTAGTCAACTATCCATTTAGAAAGGAGATGTGTGGAAATCATGACATCATGACACAATAGGTCTCATAGAAATTCCAGGTTTGTGGACTTAAGGTAAAAAATGTAATATTGAGATGGTAGGATTTGAAACCTTAATCTTATAACGTAAGACCTCTTCTGAGTTTTGGACAGTTTTTTTGTTTTATGGTGTCCTTGGTAGAAAAAATCATCTTATTAAAAGGATTTCTTGTAAGAATTGAGTAAGGTCCGTTTTCAAGTAATTATTCAACTTTATCAAAATAATCATGCTAATGGGAAAACATCCGCGTTAAGAAACGAGAAAATTGATCTGCTAAGATAGTTCAGTGGTAGAATATCCGCCCGGCAAGTGGAAGACCCGGGTTCGATTCCCGGTCATAGCAGACTTTTTTCTCGTTTCAAAATTATTCCCAACATTACAGCTTATGCCTGTCTGCATAGGATCTTTAGATCGCTTTATTCCATCAATCATGCTGATGACAATAAATTTTCCTTTATTGACGTTTAAATAAAAAGTCTTAACTTTAAATTTCCGTTGAGTTTGTAATCGGGACCGGGAAGGCTGTGTTGTTTTTTATATTATGTTCCAGTTATATTTTTCAAGGAGCTCTTACGTATTTTTTGGTAGTACCATTCAGGTTTTTAATGGATGATTCAATGCCTATAATATCATCCAAAGGAGGTTCTTTGTGAGAAAGACAAAAGTTAATTCCTTTGCTTAAGAGATTGAGTTCTTGTTTAGTAAATGTTTCTTCAGAGACGTTATGGACAATATAGATGTCATGAAAGTGTTTCATGTGGTCACTATAGGATTTTGTTTTGTGCGTGTGTGAGAAAAAGTCTCTGGCATGGAGTAGTTTCCCCAAAACCCGGAGCTTGTGTGAGATTGCGTGTATTAGGTTCCTGGCGTGGGGTAATTTCTCCTAAATTGGCATGTGAGTACTTCCTTTTTATTATTTTCATGGTTATTAGGTTTATCCATTTTGCATTAGTTGTAATTAACCATTGGTCTCGGATATTATTTTCTCTTTGAACTGAAGAAGGAAATTTATCCTCAGATATATGATTATCGAGAATGAAACTTCGGAAAATACGCTTTGCATTTACCAGGAAAATAATTACTGAGTAAGCAGATGGTGTTCCCTTGCTATGCGAGGGTGCTGCAGTAGAAAGGCATAGGACAATGACAAGTGCCTTAGCAGCAGAAATGGGTGGCAAATTTTCTAAGGAAGTTATTCGGCTGAATTGGTAATAACCATTTTACCTATCGAGGCACTATAAGCTTTGTAGGCAAGGACCTTGCGGCCCATTTTGAACATTTCGCGGCCCACCATTGGACCGTGGCCCATACTTTGAAAAGCACTTTCGACCTCACCGCCCCTGAACTTCGCAACGAAATACTTGAGGGAATGACTGTTTGCATAGCTATCAGGGGCGAATTTATTCTCTAATAGCGCGTGTCCGATTTTTGTGTCTAGATACTTTCTTGTGTCTCTCTAACGCAGGGGTCTCAAACTCACATTGGTGCGTCGGTCGCATGAAGGCCCTCCACCAAACCTGCAGACCGCATTAAGGCACCGTATTTACCAAGTCATATACACACATACTTTACCAATTCTCACAGTTTCATATTTTTTGGACATTCATTCTCCCCTTCCACAAGGAAGAAATCGCCCTCATCCTATGATGCAGCCTTAAACCCATTCATTCCAAAAATAATAGTAGCTTCGGCATTGAGGGTTAGATTAAGAAAAAAGCTGGCAGCGGGAAGAATATACTTAGTACCCCACCTGTGCAGAATATTTATAAATCGAAATGAGAAATAAACTCCGTATATTTTTAAAGTGCTGATTTAGCACACTTTTTAAATTTCTTAGATTTACGTGAAATATTTTATAAGAGATATACAGGTAGCCCTCGATTTGCGCCGATTCAGAATAACGTCGATTTTGAAACCAGGAGGTCAAAAAGTGAAAAAAATATATTTACTATTATTTAAAACGTTTTATAATTTTACTAAATCGTAATTCTTACATCGCTGATTTTGAATAAAAATTATAAATGCAGTCATCTCTGCGAATTTGCTCTAATGAGATCGATTAATCGGTCAAAGCTGCTTGTAAAATGTAAACTTTTACATATGCGAGTTTGCTCTCATATGATTTCATTCCTGGCGCTTTAACCTATCAAAGGACAAATTTAATCTCTGCGGAGGTCCCGGGGTTTTTTTATTACGCGATTTTCTATAGGTCGGCATCTTACATGAATGCAACTATCGTGTAATAGCAGAGATGACTGTACACATTGATAACACGAAAGAATTACAGTCAATTACGAGGACCAACGAATTGCGCACCCACTCATTGCTATAATTGTGAGATAATCTGAAAAACTGACACCATTTCACGACAGTCACGTGAGCATTAGTCACTCGTCACGGTGAGTCATTTCCCTTCTGCCTAGATAAGGAGTAAGGACCGAACTCATTATGAAGGTTTGTTTTGTTTCCCTTTCCACTCGCTCCTCAAGAGGGTTTTCCCATTTGGGTGTCTGGCATGGAAAGGAGTGGAAGGAGGGTAAGATGTAAAGGCAAGATAAAATGCGCTCAGTTCGCTTTTTGTTCACGCATTGAATGTGCTGAAAACTGAGAGCTCACGTGTTTGTGTTGTTGTTTGACCATTATGCTGCAGTAGCAACTTTGTTATTATATTTATAAATTGTGGATTAAATTAATAAAATAAGAGTCACCATGTCTGGTAAGAGAAGTGCAGTGAAAACAAGTGGAAGTGAATGTGTTGCTAAAAAGTTACGTAGGTCTATTACGTTAGAAGATAAGATGGACGTAATTCGTAGAATAGAAGGTGGTGATACCCGTCCTAATGTGTGTAGAAGTATGCATTTGCCTCCTTCCACTGTGGCTACCATAATGAAAAATTCAGATAAAATAAAACAGTCAATGCAACAAGCTACGAGAATAAGTGCAACGCAAGTGAGTTATAGCAGAAGTAAACTTTTAGAAAAAATGGAGAAATTACTGTCGCTATGGGTGGATGACATGAATCAAAAAAACATTCCCTTGACTCAAATTGCTATCACAGATAAGGCGAAGTCAATTTTTGAGGAACTTAAGATAAATTAGGATAGTAAAGAGGCATTCTTAGGAAGCAAGGGCTGGTTTATGCGATTCAAATCTCGCACTAATTGCCACAGTGTGAAAATAAGTGGCGAAGCAGCAAGTGCACATGCAGTGGCAGCTGCAGCGTATCCTGCAGAGTTTCAGGCCATTGTAGAGGAGGGTGATTATCCTCTTGATCTCATTTTTAATGTTGATGAGACAGGCCTGTATTGGAAGAAACTGCCTTCACGAACTTACATCGCCTGTGAAGAGAAGTCTGCGTCAGGTTTCAAGGCTGCAAAAGGCAGGCTAACGCTTTTGCTGGGTGCCAATGTCTCTGGCACTTGAAAATTAAGGCGTACCATTCGGAGACGCCTCGCGCTTTCAAAGGTCTCAACAAAGCCATGTTGCCAGTTTACTGGAAGTCAAATAGAAAGACTTGGGTGACACAAGAAGTCTTCTTGGATTGGTACGTCAACTATTTTTGCCCAACTGTGCTCCGTTTTTGTCATGAGAATGCCTTACCAACCAAAGCCCTTCTTCTCTTGGACAATGCCCCTGGCCATCCGAAAAACCTAGCAGAAGTCAGAACACCTCTGGATGTCAAAGTCGTTTTCTTGTCTCCTAACACCACGTCACTTTTGAAACCAATAGACCAAGGTGTAATAGCGACCTTTAAAGCCTATTATCTCCGATACACCTTCAAAGAAATGCTGAGAGTTTTGGAAAGTTCAGACAAAACCGTAAAGGGTTATTGGCCCTCATTCGACATTTTTAGGGGCATTAATAACATCAACGCAGCCTGGGAGGAAGTATCAGTGAATTGTTTGAATAGAGTGTGGGGCAAACTTCTGCCAATTTTTTTTCCTTCGCAGGATTCCAACCAGTGGAGAATGTCATAGATGACGTAAGAAGACTAGCACAAGAGGTGGGCTTGGACGAAGTGACAGATGAAGATGTAACAGAACTTTTGGAAAGCCATGGGCAGCCTCTTTCCAATGAAGACTTAGAAGAATTGGCCACACAACTGGGCCAAAAGGAAGATGAGGAAAGAGAGAAAGAAGAACTTCCTCTACGTGAAATAAAGACAAGCGATATCCAGCGCATCCTCTCAGACATAGATAAACCCACCGATGAGCTCTGCGAGATTGACCACGACTGGGAGCGGAGTGCTACAGCGAAGAGGAGTGTTATGGCATCCATGAGGCCTTATCATGAAATTTTGATAGAAAGAAAGAAGAAATCACGACAGTCCACACTGCATGCTTTCTTTAAAAAACGTGACGATCCTCAACCAGGGACATCGTCAGAGAACTAACGCTGCTTCATTACGCCATTGCCGGTTGTAAGTGTACAAAATATATTTTTTAGATTCCCTTTATTATATTTACGTTATTTCAGAACTTTAAATGCAATGCCATTATATTACTCGTCAATGTTTGGGTGCCGGGAACGCAGGTCATTGACTTCCCATTGATTTACATTATAAAATCGTTTCAATTTACGCCGATTCCGATTACGCTGGTTCGTCCAGGAACGCATCCCCGACGTAAATCGAGGGCTACCTGTATTGAGTTTTAGCCGTCTACTGTAAACTAGCTTACTTCACGGGCCGCAGAAATGTTTCACGGGGGCCGCGAGTTTGAGACCCCTGCTGTAACGCATCACGAGCAATGGCGTAGCGGAACCTTTCAGCCTCCTTCCTCTCCAGTCACGTGAAAACTTCAACCCGATCAGATGTTCTAGCACCTAATAAACCTCAAGCAGATGCAGACCCCTTATATAAACGAAAGTGAAAATAGTTCTTACGTTGGGCAACGTTTTAAATGATACCATAAACGTTAACTTCCGCTTGCCTAGTATAAATTATCTCGTAGTGCTCTCTCTATAGTTTGAAATGATTTTCAATTTTGAGAATGATATTTCGGCTTACGCAGTGGTGACTTGCAATTTCTAAAAGAGCACAAAGGTGCCTCGCATATCTGGAAGCCTGGATCCAATCGCTTTCTAGTACAAGTAAATTCGATCGTCCTTTCACACTGTTTTGTTTTTGTATAGCTGCTATCAAGACTATTCGAAAAACTGTAGGAAACTGAAAGACTACTAATGTAAACGGAACATTAGTGCACTATTGAGCAATTCATCATAGGATATATTGTCCAGCATTGCGGGGCTTAATATGCTAAATATATTTATTACATACTAAGAAGCAGTCTTGGGGGTTTTACATCCTCCTGTGCAAGGGCAGCAGCTTGCACAGTACCTCTGTAGGTGGTGATCATGTGAATCTGAACAGCTACAGATGGGTAATCACTCTGTGAAACTGCGATGAGGAAAGGAAGGGGAAACTACCTCATTATATTTCCCATGATAGGCTGAAAAGCTGAAATACCTCTATGGATCTTTCTGGGGTAAAATATTCCGGAGGTAAAATAGTCCCCCAATCGGATCTCCGGGAGGGGACTACCCTAGGGGATGCACAAAGGAAATGTAACATTAATAAGAAAGCAAGTAGTGAGAAATTAAAAATAGGCACATGGAATGTTAGGACTATGAATTCAGGGGGTAAACTAGAGAACTTAAAAAGGGAAATGAGAAGGAATAATGTAGGTATAGTAGGTCTTAGTGAAGTTCGGTGGGAAGGAGAAGGCGAGATAAATTCAGACGAATTTAAGATTATTTACTCGGGAGGGGAGAAAAAGGAAAGGGGAGTGGGGATTATAATGAGAAAAGAGATAGCTGAAAGAATTAGAAAGGTAGTGACAGTTAATGATAGATTAATAGCCGTAAAACTTCAGATGGAGCCAGTGGAAATGCTTATAATTCAAGTGTATATGCCAACAACTAATGCTGGCGACGACGAAGTAGATGAAATGTATGAACAGATTATGGAGATATTGGAGGAGGAGGGAAAAGGAAGGATCACCACCATAGTAATGGGAGATTGGAACAGTGTAGTCGGAGAGGGACAGGAAGATAACATAGTGGGAAAATATGGACTAGGGAAGAGAAATGAAAGAGGGGATAAACTTGTGGAATTCTGCCATAGAAATAGATTAAATGTAACTAATACATGGTTTAAGCATCACCAGCGGAGACTTAACACATGGAGAAGCCCAGGAGACCAGAGACGATACCAGATAGATTACATACTAGTCAATGAAAGATTTAGAAATAGCATTAAAAATGTGAAAACACTACCAGGGGCAGATATCGATTCTGACCACAACCTTTTGGTGGCAAATATACAATGTAGACTGAAGAGCGTTAGAAGAAACATAAGAGTTAACAAGAAATGGAACTTAGAGTAACTCCTTAAAAACAAGGAGGCTATCATGACTGAGCTGGAGGAAAGGTTGGGGGAGAGAGCTGAAAAAAATAGGAAGAATGTAGATGAGGAGTGGAGATACATCCATAGCAACATTAAAGATGTAATGGAAAAGAAGGTAGGAAAGATAACGGGTGAAAGAAACAAAAAACCCTGGATCACAGCAGCCATGCTGCAAAAAATGGAAGAGCGGAGAAAGTGGAAGAACATAAACACTGAAGAAGGCCAAAGAAAGTACAAGGAGTTAAATAATGCTTTAAGAAGGGAAACAGATAAAGCCAGAGAACAGTGGATAAATGAGAAATGCGAGGAGATTGTCGAATGTGAAAGAATTTGTAGAACAGACCTCATGTATAGCAAAGCAAGGGAACTATTCAAGAAAAAAGCAAGAAAGATAGGACGTAAAGGAATCATGAACAAAAGTGGTAAAATAGTATCGGAGCCAGACAATGTAAAGAATGTCTGGAAAGAATACATTGAGGTTCTGTATGACAAAGAAGGAAAGCCAAGAAATATTGAATTAAATGAAGAAGAGGATGTGGAAGAAGATCAGCTAGGACCAAGTATTCTCGAGTCTGAAGTTAAAAGAGCAATTGATGACATAAAAAGAAGGAAGGCTGTTGGGAGTGATGATATACCAGTGGACGTTCTTTAGGTTTTGGGGTTGAAAGCAGTTAAGCAACTCACCAAATTCTTTAACCAAGTATATGATACTGGCATATGGCCTGAAGATTTTTTAGAAGTTGTGATGGTACCACTGGAGAAAAAGAACAATGCAAAATGTTGTGAGGATTACCGAATTATTAGTTTAATACTCATACAGCTAAAGTTCTAACCAGAATAATAACCAAAAGAATTGAATGTAAAATAGAAAAGGAGCTGCAAGATAATGTTTGGATTTAGAAGAGGAAGGGAGACCAGAGATGCTATAGGATGTATGAGGATCATGATAGAAAGAGCGCTAGAAGTCAATAAAAATATGTATTTTTGTTTTGTAGATTTGGAGAAAGCTTTTGACCGAGTGAAATGGGTTAAAATGCTGGGTATTTTAAACAAAATAGGAATAGATTGGAAAGAAAAGACTGCTTAAAAACCTTTACTTTGATCAAAAGATTAGAGTCAGGGTTGAAGGAGAAGAAACAGAAAGTACTTCAATAGGGAGGGGAGTGAGGCAGGGTTGTCCTATTTCACCAGCGATATTTAATATGTATGCAGAAACAATAACAGAAGAAGCGTTGATGGAAGAGAAAGGATTTAAGATAGGAGGTGAAAGTATTACCACCATTAAATACGCAGATGATCAGGGCTTAATAGCAGAAGGCGAGAAAGAGCTTCAGAGGATGACAGACAGACTAGTTGAGGTTGGCCAACAATATGGAATGACGATCAATACAGAAAAAACGAAAGTCATGGTGGTTTCAAAGGAACATAAAGAATTAAATATAATGGTAAATGGCCAAAAATTGGAACAAGTAAGTAGTTTCAAATATCTCGGCCGTATTTTAGCACAGGATGGAAGTAGTACACAGGATATCAGAAGTAGGATTGCAATGGCAAAAGCAGCATTTAACGAGAAGAAGGAGCTTCTCACAAGCAAGAAAATAAATTTAGAAACAAGGAAGAAATTAGCAAAATGCTACATATGGAGCATAGCTCTTTATGGTGCAGAGACGTGGACGGGAAGGAGAAAGGAGGAAAAATATTTAGAAAGTTTTGAGATGTGGGTATGGAGAAGAATGATGAAAGTAAAATGGACAGAGAGGAAGAGAAACGAAGAAGTATTAGAAATGGTGGGAGAAGAAAGGACGCTAATATAAACAATCAGGAAAAGAAAAGCAAATTGGATAGGGCACATATTGAGAAGACAGTGTTTACAAAGGACGATCTTAGAAGGAAAAATTAGTGGAAGAAGAGGAAGAGGGAGAAAAAGAATAGTAATATTAGATAATATAAAGCAGGGATATAATACTTATAGAGGTATAAAAGAGGCTTCTAGGGAGAGAGAGAAATGGAGGCATCGATTCAGTTAAAATCTGTCTTCGGACAGAAGCATGATGGTGATGATGATTATTCATCTCGCCCACCAGAGCTGTTCATTGGCTCTGTGATAATTATCAATTAAAACTACGCGTAGGAAGATCGAGGTATATGGCAATGGCATTTCTTAATTTTATTTAAATTTCGTTTTAGTTGGTTATTTTTATAAGTTCATTATTTTGACACTAGGTAGTACATTATTTGTATTATATAACCGTAGCGATCCTTTTCAGAATTTATATTGTAGAAACGAATCCTTATATAATAATTCTCAAATGTCCGTCTGTCTGTCCCGGTATTTTTGGACATTTCCCAATGGAATTGAGAGCTGAAACCTTCACAATCGTTAAACCCCCATGAGTTGGTCTCTAGAAAAATCAAACATCCGGGGAAAAGTCCCGGATTCGACTCTGGGAGACAATTATATTTTCCCCTAAGTTTACACGGGATTTTCAATTTTTCAAGGTGCAAGGTTTATTCCTTCATTCATTAAAATATGTCAATATGGACCGAATTTCTCCATTTTTGCTTTATTCCACCGCTAAAACTATATAATATCTTATTCTTGCGATGGTTAGATGTTAAACATAAGAATTTGTCAGAAACACGCAGTTCTTTTCGAAATTTTATGGCTTTTTCGTACTCTTTCCGGATGTTGCCAGAGCGATCCGCATTGTTTCCTTCGATTCAATCAGCGTCTATTAAGCCTTCAAATAGACGAAAGAATTGTGTTATTCGTTTCGCGCAATGTCAAACTTAATAGATTGCAACGTTAATAATTTATGAATATTATTATTCAGTAAACATACGAAGAGGAAGAATAACGGAGCCAAAGAGTGGCAAATCAAGTCGTATATTGATGCCAGAATGTAATAAATTTCAAGCGCTTCAGTTTTTGGGAGAATTCAAGTTATTATCAGGAATTTATTAATTAATCAAACAATTACATTTGCTATATATATATATATATAAGTTTTTACAAACACACCTAAGAAGTTATATTTTAATCACACTACAAAGTCTCGTTGATGTTCAACGGGAAATTCCGCTCGTATAAACAAATTACAATCATCCTTAGTAGCAACGAGTATAAACAAACTATTCTCATTTTTCATAGCAAGGAGTATAAACAAAATACGTTTACTTCAATGTGAATTTGCATTAATGCGACCGTTCTTACGTTACTTAAAGAGACATTATTATTAATAATAAGTTGTTATTTATCGTAATTATGAATAATAGTAAGTTCTTATTTATCTTGAAACCTTTATATCTTTATTCCTTTACGCAATACGAATGGATAAATCAGCATTTTCGTTAATAAAACAAAAGATATTCAAAATACATAATCCAACTTCTTATTACTTTTTGTTAAATAGGAATTAACTCCTTAACGGTAAAATTCAAAATTAGAGACACGCAATGAAAAAAGGGGAAGAAAGAAAGGAAAAGCAAAAGACAATAAAAATTATAAAGGAGGGGTGGGGAGGGGAGGGAGGGAAAAGGGGGAGGGAGGGGGAAGGGGGTTAAGGGGGGAGATGGGGAGGGGGGAGATGGGGAGGGGGGAGATGGGGAGGAGGGAGATGGGGAGGAGGGAGATGGGGAGGGGGAGATGGGGAGGGGGGAGATGGGGAGGGGGGAGATGGGGAGGGAGAGATAGAGAGAGAGATGGGAATAGAGAGAGAGAGAGAGAGAGAGAGAGAGAGAGAGAGAGAGAGAGAGAGAGAGAGAGAGAGAGAGAGAGGTTTAGGGGTTGTTACTCCACGCCAGGGACCTCATGTCACTCACGCATTCACTCACTCAATCGCACAAGCACTTATCCTAAAGGTGGAAAGGAAACGGGACTGGGTTTGCGAGAAATTACTCTGCGCCAGGGACCCCGAAAAATCACACCGTTGCTAGAAGGTTTGTGAGTCAAAACGACAGCGACAGGGACCTACTAAGCAACCACAAACACACGTACACGCGAAGAGGTAAAGGGAAAAAATTAAAGGGGGAAGGAAAGGAGAAATAATACTAGGTTTACGGGAGATTAAACTACGCCAGGGACCTAGTATCGCACACAGTGACCTGTAGGTTTATGTGCCTTCCGGCAACGACAGGGACCTAACAAATGAAACAATCACGCACGCAAGCACTTGAATGCACGCACACATGATCTGTAAAGATGAGGTAAACGTACTAAATACGTATTTCGAGAGCAATGCTCTTATCATTAGTAGCTGATGTGTAATGAGGGGTGGGAGTGTTGTAGGCGGTATTTATATGTTTATGTGATGAAGTGAAAGGCAGGGAAAGAGGTTCAGCCGTTACAACGTACAGAGGTGAAAGGGGGATCGGGCCGCGGTCGTTATTCATAACGGAATTTTTGTTTCTGCTTTCGTATGCGTCTAGTTTGTTTTGGTAGGTTACAGATTTTACAAGAGTTAGGTTTTCGATCGTGATTGGATGGTGGTGTTCTTGGATATATGTTGCTACACTAGAGTTGTTTAATCTGTTGTGTTTAAAATGAGCTATGTGTTCCTTGAAGCGTGTTTCTATCTTACGTTTTGTTTGTCCAATATATATTTTGTCGCATCCTCCACAAAGATATTTTGTGTATGCCCGGATTTGTGTAAAGACGGAATTGTGTCTTTTGGGTTGTGTAATAATAATTATATTATAGTGTTTATTCATATTAAGGTATTATATATATATATTCATATTATTATAAAAGTTGGTTATGAAATTCATTTTTATATTTTCAGTTGTTACTTTCTATAGTTATAAGGAGGTTTTCTCCAATTTTTATTAACTGTAATAACCATAGGGCTCTGGTAGTACTTTTTCTTTTGATCTAATGCTTTTTTTGCCTACATTCAAAATTTTACTTTACAATCTAGAAGCAGGCATCAATTAGATCGTGGAAATCCAAAAATCGATGCCAGATTACTCTATTGACTCGACATAGCTGAATCTCTAGATGGTACCTTTCATTAGGGGATTGATAAGCTAACGAAAACATACGAAAAGAGACTTATAACCATCGCATATGCGCCTGATTTAGAAGCAACATAAACTTAGGTCTCAAAAACAATCATTTACGTGTTTGGTGTAATGTTAAGACTTCATTGTTTGAAAGGGATGAAATCAAAGAGATACATCAAAACATGCTATAGCGTCCTGCACGATACAGATAAGCAAATGGCATTCCATACTTATATGTCTTTCTCATTTAATCCTTTATTTTAATGTGTTTCATATCATGTATTTGTTCTTGCGAATGCCTCGAAGGGCTGGAAAAAAGTTACAATAACTTTTTCAAGAGATTTCATTAATGAAAATTAAATAAAAACAATTTTTTGCCTTAAAAATTTATCAGAATGGCTTTACGACAGCAAATTCAAAATTGAGTTTATTATAAATCACAGGTTTTTTTTTCTTCAAAGCCTCTTAGTCCATAAAAATGCTCCCAACCATACTCTGCGCACAATTGTGTTTCAAGCATGCCCTTCCTCATCTCCTTCATCACTTTTATAATACATACGACACACACACAAGCGTAATTGCCCGGGCTTTGCCCAGGGTTTAGAGTTTAGAATTTTTTATGCACATATCACTCGGTAATATTTTTCATCCAAACTCAAGATACTCTCATGGTAAGTGACCAATATTCCCCATTTAATTGATATCAACAAATTAAATATAGACTCAAATTTGATACCTCCCTCTCTCGAAGGAAATTAAAGTTCCGAAACCGAGATGCATATCCTCAGCGTCTCTTTAGTACGTATACCAAGTTTTAAGTCTCGACGTTTCTTGGTTCAATATTGATATTGGTGGGGGATTCATCAAAATAGGTCAATGGTTGCTGAGATATCTTCAAACAATGCTTTTCGTCAAATTCGCCATAGTATAATCGAATATTAATGTATTTGCTTTGAAATCAGAAAATTATTTTTCCTTATATTGTGGTATCTCTGCTTTTTAGATCCGTTCTAAACATGTTAATTTCGTTTTTCCATTCTATAACCCGTCCTTTATACGAAATTTCTTATTGAAATCGGTTCAGCCAATACCTTCGAAATTCATAGTTACAGAAAAATTCTAACCTTAATATTTGTGGTGAGCCCTGTTTAGTCGACCTAGTTGAAATATACTATTTGGGTTGTTTATTTATATGAAGATTATATATACCATAATGGGTTAAAATCCATGCGGAGAGCTCTCTAAAAATACGTGTAAATAAAACATGATTTTACCTTTAATTGTGGTAGCCCTGCTCTTAAGCTTCGCTATAAAAATAATTTGGTTAATATTGATGTGGACAGTTCAACACAAACACTTGTAAAAAATCTTTGATCACTTTTAATTATGGCAGACCTGCTTTCTATATCTATCCTAAAAATCTTAATTTTGTTTTTTTTATGTTGCACAACTCCTTCATACAAAATTTCGTTGAAATCGGTTCGGGCCAATTCCTTCCAAATTCATAATTACAGAAAAGTTTAACTTTGCAATTATGACACCCCTACTTAGTTCATCTGGTCGAAATATGTCATTTTGGTCATGAATTTATGTGAAAATTCAATATAACAAATTTGGTTGAATTCGGTTAGGCCAATTCCTTCCAAAAGCATAACTACCGAAAAAGTTTAACTTTGCAATTGTGGTATCCCTACTTAATTAATCGGGTCGTAGCATGTCATTTTGTTCATGAATTTATTTAAAAATTCTATGTACCTACTAAATTTGGTTGAAATCGGTTCAGCCAGTGAGCGGAGAGTCAGTGGATGGAGCTGCCCAAACACCCATTTGATGCACTCGGCTGTCTTTTAAATTACCGAAGCTATGCAGATGATCCATTGAGAGAGTGCTGCAGGACTTTATTTCCCGACACACACTCGCATTTCCTCGATCTTCGCTCTAGGATGAACCGAATATCGAGGCCACAGTTGAGCATTATCAATCACTGGTCAACTACGTTAAGACGATATAATCCTATATTCCCTCATAAGCTGAATAACTTATAGCCATATAACGCGCTTTCAAAAACGTTAGTTGGCTTACCACATAATTAAAAGATGACATATCCTATTCGTCGTCTAATATGTAACTTGATTGTATTTTCAAATAAAATAAAATGAGATAAAAAATTAGCAGTAAAATATTCCTTTTTACAAAAAAATTTTTTAGCTTGAAAATAATAAAACATGGCGATTATGTTCCCTTACCTATAATCCCAAATATGAATATCAAGGAATTTTTTGCTACATCAGCTTGCTGCGCGATACGCTTTGCATATCACCGCATTTAAGACTTAGGTTTAACCTGGATTTATTAGCATGAAGGGGCAGCGTATAATATATAATATATAATATATAATATATAATATATAATATATAATATATAATATATAATATATAATATATAATATATAATATATAATATATAATATATAATATATAATATATAATATAATAATATATAATATAATAATATAATGTAATAATATAATATATAATATAATATATACATATTATGTGCGTGTATGTGCACGTCTCCGCAATCCTTTTCTCCTGCGTGATTAGGGACACCCTTCGTTTGCCTTAATCTATCTTTCAAATCTCTAGTTCTGTGACGGTTGACTCATTTTTTCCATTGGTTTAAATATTGCATACTTGTACCCCTAGCCAATTTTTTGGTCCAGATATTCCGGATCGAATTTCGGTTGTTTTATGATCCGAAGTATTTGTTAGAATCCATCGTGGGAAGGGCGGGAACAGGCCAAAAATTATCGTCTCTTGATCTAGTTTTTCGTCCATGACTCATTTTGAAATAGAGCTTCTCTAAACATCAAAGATCCTCGAATTTATGCTTGTCATCGCCTGTCTAATCATATGCGGGAAATCGATCATTTTGTGTATTCAATATCTTTTGGATTTCTTCCCGTTGATTCCTTTGGATCATGTCGACATTTTCCTCACGTAAGCGGCCCCATTACACAAACGGAGATGAGGGGTACGTAAGTGGGTGACATTGCGTCTAGTGGAAAACTCGGGAGGTAGAGCTGATATCCGCGACGTAGAAATATACATAGAGACATTTCAGAGATGAGAACTAGTGATCTCCAAAAATGAGAACTACGAAATTGAGAGATAAAAAAAATATGAAATGATGTTGTGGAAATAACAGCCTTAGATTGGGAAGATAATGCGAGAATATGAGGAGGGGAAGGAAGAGATGGAGAGAAGAGGCGATATGAATAAAAAAGAGATATATAAGAGAGGAGGTGAATATGAGGTAGAGAGACGATTAGAAGATAGAGATGAATAGGAAGGACAGAGATGAATAGGAAAGAGAGATGAATGCGAGAGAGAGAATAATGGTATATAGAGATGAATATGAGTTAGAGAGAGATGAATAGGAGGGACAGAGATGAATAGGAGATAAAGAGAGATGAATAGAAGAAAAAGATAAATGAATAAGAGGTGAAGAGAGATGAATAGGAGATAGAGAGGAATAGGAGATAGAGGAGATGAATAGTGGATAGAGAGAGATGAATAGGAGAGAGAGCAAGCGAGAGAGAGAGAGAGACGGAGAGAGAGGGGGAGGAGGAGAGGGGGGAGGGAGGGAGAGGGGTGGGAGAAAGGGAGATATGGAGGAGGAAAATATATACGGAGGGAAATGGAGAGGAGTGGAGAAGAAACGTGGGAGATAGAGTGAGGAGGGAAGAAGTTAGGGTGAGCGGCGGCAGATGTGACGTCACACGTGCGGACGAACCTTTCACACGCCGCGCCACGACAATCGGATTTTCGCCGTTAAAGTGTAACTAAACACGTGTACGGCGCCATCGTCCGCGAAAGGGCGTTTCCCGCGTTCGAGTCCTTCGAAAGGAGTCTCGCCTCGACGCCGAAACGTCTCGAGGGCTCACCTGTGGATAGGGCTGCCCTCGGAGGTGGCGTCTAATCCATCCGCGGTCCGTCCGTCCGAAGAGAAGATCCTCGGACCGCGCCTCGATGAAAAACAACGTCGCACTGATGCTCTTCACGGATTGCCTAGAGACATTCCCCGCCAAATCTCTCTCTAGCTGCGCATTCGTCGAGGGTCAAAGGGAGCAGTAGAATGAGTGGAGAGAGGGGAATGGGGAGGAGAGTTGGAGGAAAAGGGTCCCGCACTAAGGAGCGAGAGCGGAAGAAAAGCCCTAGGGATGGGATATGGAAAGAGAGAGGGGCAGATGACACCGCGACGCGCGCCTGCGTCGTCCTGCCGCGGCGATTCCCGGGCCGGCGTCCTTCTGCTCCCCCCCTTGCCCTCCCCCCCGCCCCCTCCTCCTCCTCCGATGCGAGCTACCTCCGCCGCGCGCTCCTCGCCGGGAGCAGCATCAGGCGCCGCAGCAGTCGCGAGCAGGAGCTCCCGAGGAGAGCACGGAGGCGAGGAGCATGGCGGCGGCAGGGGCTGCGGGGGCTGCGGGGTCGGCAGACGGCTCTCGCTTCGTTACGGAAGCGGTGACGGAAGCAGGAGAGGATAAAGCGGAAAAAGGTGAGTGCGGGAGAGACTGCGTGGCGATCGCACGGCGGAAGGAAGGCCCCCGTGGGGTCTTTCGCTCCCGAAGGCACGCGCGCGCCCCCGCACGCCGGCCCCCGTCCCGTCGGGGACCGCGGCCGAGCGTACGATCCGCCGCCGGGTACTCGCCGTCCCTCCGATGCCCTGGAGATGGAAAGGAGGCCACCTCTCTCTCTCTCGGCCGTCCCCTACTGCCGCCCCATCGGTCCCGCCCCCTTTTCCCCGATTATTTGATCGCATCCAACGAATTTTTGTTGTCAGTGTGTCGCGCGTGCGAGCGAGGTGTTACTGGACTTGATGGATATTTAACGAGCCTGCTTTAACAAATAACCCAGTGGACTGCTCCGCGCGGACGCACGTCCCATCGAGTTCGACGACCGTCCTTCGCATCGAATTTGGAAGACTTCAAATCGAAGCGCAGTCTATTCGGCGAAGAATTCAGATAACCTCCTGCGGTCAGGAGTGCTACGAAAAAGAAACATCTCTTTCTCATTTCCCCTTCTAATTCCTCCTGCCTTCCTTACTCCTCTTCCCCACATTTCCAATTTTTCCTCCATTCTCTTGACCCCCACCCCAACACTTCCCCTCTTCCATATCTCTCTCTCTCTCTCACTCTCCTTTTCCCCTTTAATTCTTCAGCTTTCAACACCTCGACCCGTTAATCTCCGCGCACTCTACATTACCCTCATTTCGATTCCTCTGGCGAATCTCGTGCCTCACTCCCCTCGTGCCTCACCCCCCTCGTGCCTCACCCCCCTCGTGCCTCACCCCCCTCGTGCCTCACGCCCCTCGTGCCTCACCCCCCTCGTGCCTCACCCCCCTCGTCCCTCACCCCCTCGTGCCTAACCCCCTCGTGCCTCACCCCCTTCGTGTCTCATCCCCCTCGTGCCTCACCCCCCCTCGTGCCTAACCCCTCTCGTGCCTCACCCCCCTCGTGCCTCACCCCCTCGTGCCTCACCCCCCCTCGTGCCTAACCCCCCTCGTGCCTCACCCCCTTCGTGCCTCACCCCCCTCGTGCCTCACCCCCTCGTGCCTCACCCCCCTCGTGCCTCACCCCCTCGTCCCTCACCCCCTCGTGCCTAACCCCCTCGTGCCTCACCCCCTTCGTGTCTCATCCCCCTCGTGCCTCACCCCCCCTCGTGCCTAACCCCTCTCGTGCCTCACCCCCCTCGTGCCTCACCCCCCTCGTGCCTCACCCCCCTCGTGCCTCACCCCCCTCGTGCCTCACCCCCCTCGTGCCTCACCCCCCTCGTGCCTCACCCCCCTCGTGCCTCACCCCCCTCGTGCCTCACCCACCTCGTGCCTCATCCCCCTCGTGCCTCACCCCCATCGTGCCTCACCCCCCTCGTGCCTCACCCCCCTCGTGCCTCACCCCCCCTCGTGCCTCACCCCCCTCGTGCCTCACTCCCCTCGTGCCTCAACCCCCTCGTGCCTCACTCCCCTTGTCCCTCACTCTCCTTGTGTCGCCTCACTCCCCTTGTGCCTCCTCATCCCCTCGTGCTCCACCCTCATGCCTCCCCCCCACCCTCGTGCCTCTCCCCTCTCGTGCCTCCCCCTTTCCCTCCTGGCACCCGTCGTTTCTCTCGGGCAGCCTTAGTGCGCGCCCGGCGCAGGTAAGGAACTTGACGGGAGGATGTAGACAACTGGAGGAGGGAGAAACAGATGGACAGAGAGGAGGTCCTCTGCACGGGCGATATGTTTCTCTCCTATTCTCCTCCCTACTCTACATCTCAACTCTTACACTTGGAGCAATCCGCGACTCCATTTTGGTCGCGTGGCACGTTAGCGCTGAAATAGCACACACACACACACACACACACACTTTCGTGAATTACTTAACGAGGTGCTTTAGATGCATCTTAAAAAGCAAATATTCTTCCCAGTATTGTGTTTGATTATAAACTCAGCGGTACTTTAAGGGGTATACATATTTTCCGGTTGTATAGGTGCTGTTTGAAACAGCTTTATAGCTTCGCTTGATTAATATTATATTGCATTATGAATTACAAAGTAAAGATTGGAATGTTCGATGTGTAATCTAGCGATAGATTGCCTTTTTCTCTCAACTCTCGGCCTCGGGGAATATTCATAGTTATAAAATCTCTAGAGTAAAATATCATCAAGATGACGTAAAGAAATATCTTATTTAAATTATATTTCCGTCCTTATTGTTCTTTAAGATCAATTATTCGTATTTCTTAATTGTCAAAATATTTGATCTAAGCCAAAATTAGTGAGCGCCATATATCAAAATCGAAGAACTGTTACGCAAAACAAATTCATCATTTATTACATTTCAGTCTGGTATCAATTTAAACAGAATAACAATGAAGGGGGTTATCTATCTTCGATTCAACGTTCTCTCTCCTTCGCTCTCCCTCCCACGCTCTCCCTCCCTCGCTCTCCCTCCTTCGCTCTCCCTCCTTCGCTCTCCCTCCCTCGCTTACCCTCCCTCGCTCACCCTCCGTCGCTCACCCTCCCTTGTTCTCCCTCCTTCGCTCACCCTCCCTCGCTCTCCCTCCCTCCCTCTCTCTCATCATCCCTAACTCTCACCATCCCTAACTCTCTCTCCCTCGCTCTCCCTCCCTCCCTCGCTCTCCCTCCCTCGCTCTCCCTCCTTCGCTCTACCTCCCTCTCTCCCTCCTTCGCTCTCCCTCCCTCGTTCTCCCTCCCTCGCTCTCCCTCCTCCCCTCTCTCTCACTCTCCCTCCTCCCCTCTCTCTCACTCTCCCTCCCTCACCATCCCTAACTCTCCCTCCCTCGCTCTCCCTCCTTCGCTCTCCCTCCCTCGTTCTCCCTCCCTCGCTCTCCCTCCTCCCCTCTCTCTCACTCTCCCTCCTCCCCTCTCTCTCACTCTCCCTCCCTCACCATCCCTAACTCTCCCTCCCTCGCTCTCTCTCCCTCGCTCTCTCTCCCTCGCTCTCTCTCCCTCGCTCTCTCTCCCTCGCTCTCTCTCCCTCGATCTCCCTCCTTCGCTCTCCCTCCTTCGCTCTCCCTCCCTCGCTCTCCCTCCTTCGCTCACTTTGCCTCGCTTTCCCTCCCTCTCTCTCTCTCCCTCCCTCCCTCTCTCTCTCCCTCCCTCCCCCTCCCTCTCTCTCTCTCTCTCCCTCCCTCACCATCCCTAACTCTCCCTCCCTCGCTCTCTCTCCCTCGCTCTCTCTCCCTCGCTCTCTCTCCCTCGCTCTCTCTCCCTCGCTCTCTCTCCCTCGATCTCCCTCCTTCGCTCTCCCTCCTTCGCTCTCCCTCCCTCGCTCTCCCTCCTTCGCTCACTTTGCCTCGCTTTCCCTCCCTCTCTCTCTCTCCCTCCCTCTCTCTCTCCCTCCCTCCCCCTCCCTCTCTCTCTCTCTCTCCCTCCCTCACCATCCCTAACTCTCCCTCCCTCGCTTTCCCTCCCTTGGTCTCCATCCTTCGTTCTCCACATCTCGCTCTCCTTACCTCGCTTTGCTGTCCTTTCTTTCCTCACTTGTGACTTTCACTCTCACATAATGCTCCATTATAGTCTTAATGAAAATCAGACGTCTGCATCACTCTGCTCTACATAAAATGTTACGCATTTTATAATCATAAATGTATATTTCGATATAGATTTGAGCATATGTTTTTCCAAATCCTCGTTGGTTTCTTCTTCCGGTCTATCCCTCTCTATAAGGTTCATTCCGGGCTTTTATTTCGGCGTTCCTCTATTAATGGCCTAATGCTTAATTGTTTCGTTTATTTGTTTTACAAATAAGTGTCTGCAGTGAACTTAGCATTGTTTGGATACCAAGGAAATCGTATGCATTTGATCTGTATTTGACCAGCACCATAATGAGGTGTGTATGTGTGCGTATATATCGTCATCATCGTTTATAGTCCTTTATAGTCCTTTTCAAGCCTGTGATGGATGTCGGCCTCACACCGACATCTCCAGTTTTCTCTACCAACTGCCTCCATCCTCCATGTTGGCCCTAAAAACTTAAAAAGTTCTCTGTCTCATGTCTATTCGTCTTCTTATATATATATATATATATATATATATATATATATATATATATATATATATATATATATGCGCAAGAGGAAAGATAAATAGTGTAAATGGATGACAAAAATTTGTTAAGGAAGACCAGTGAACACTTACCAATTACAGGTCTTCTGGGGTGTCGGAGAAACACTTTTAAATACATAGATTGAAGATTCTGTGGGTAATCCCTTCTTCAGCACAAGAGCGAGATGACTGATGGCAGAGACACTGTGGGGAGGCATGGGGTGGAAAGATAGTGTGGGGAGGTCAGGGATTGGAGGATGCAGAAGGGGTGGGGGTATGTGGGATAGGGTGTATCAACGGTAACTAGGTGTTAAGGTAAGGAAGCCCAGTGGACTCTTACCAATAGGAAATACGCTTTGGTGTCGGAGAGACACATTTAAAAGCTTTCTGGGGTGATCCTTTCGTCAGCACAAGGGAGTGATGACAGTGACACTGGGTAGAGGCATAGGGGTGGAATGGTAGTGTGAAGAGGTCGGGGATTCGAGGATGCAGAGAGGATGTCGATGGAGTAAAAGGAGTGAAATGCTAGCGAAGTTTTAGGCCGGAGGGAGAAAGAGTTTAGAAGGTGGATATGGCTAAGTTTCCACTGACGGAGTTGGGAAGCGGAAGCATTGTCGGGGAGAGCGCGGGTAGCCCTCACCAATGTGTGTATATATATATATATATATATATATATATATATATATATATATATATATATATATATATGAGCACCTATCAGAGTTTGCAGACCGCTGGGAATGCTAAAGAAACACGAAAAAACAGTCGAATATACAACATACAGAAACGGAATCTTTTCGGGCTAGAGCCCTTCGTAAGCGACAGAGAGAGAGAACCAATGCGAAGTTACGCACTGGGTGGTGAGTGTGAGGATGGCAGGGTAATGTGAGGAGTTGGAAAGTTGGAGGAAACGGGGACGGGATTGATGGCCAATAAGGTTAGCGGGGGGTTAAGACCAGGGGAGAGAAAGTCGAGGAGATGCGTATAGTTCCCATTGTGGGAGAAACGATGGGGGTGTCGTCAGCCAAGGCGCAAATAGTCCTTAAATTGTAGTAACTATTGAAGGAGATATTGTGGTTATTGGCGTGTGATGCAACTGGGATTTATGCTATTACGGTGGCTGTTCATACGGATGTTTTTAGGGTCGCTGGTGAGGTCAAGGTAAATTGCGAGACATAGGGTGTAGGCGAGGAGGTATATGATGTTACGGGTGAGGTGATGGGGTAGATGATGTTGGTGGAGGGACTGGAGAAAGAAAATGAGGGTAGGTGGATTGGGCATGTGAGGCAGCAAGGTTTGCCGCAGGGGTGAGACCCTATAGCAGGTGGCGGGGTGAATGTGAGTAGTTCTCTCTTCCACAGCATATATATATATATATATATATATATATATATATATATATATGTATGTGTGTGTGTGTGTGTGTGTGTACGTATACACACACACACACACGCTAGTAGAATATTCCTTTCTTCTCCCTGAATATTTATCATTAATAGGTATCTTGTAAAGTCCCGATGGTAGGTACCTATATCTTTCATGGTTTTTGAATAAATAATTTCTATTCCTTGAACTCATTTATCTTGAATAACGTATTTAAAACCTTTTACAATATTCTTTATATACTATGTTGAGGGTCTTTCCACTTTGCGAAAGAATATACAAATAAATTTTCACTACCTACTACTCCGTAAAAATGACCATGAGAAAAGCATTGTTATGTAAGGCGATAGATTTAAACAGCGAATTTCCCATCATGTGGACTTCTTCTTCTATATGTAGGTTATCCATGTTCCCCGGTTTTCGTTTCTTTATTAAACGCTTTAGGATATTTGGTTGAACACTAAGTACAGTAGAACTCCCAGATGTCAATAGGGGAAATATCACTTTTAAAAATAATACCGTAATGCTTAACATTGACTTTCAGTCCACGTTAAAGGCAGAAAATGTATAATGCCGCATCAAAAAATTCACAACTATAATTTTAATAATTTATGCATGAAACCATTTTTCTCAGTACATAAAATGATTATGCATACATAAAGAGTAAACAACGATACACTTCATCAAGTGTTGAAAAACTGAACTAAAGCCATTTTCCAAGATAAATTTTTTGTCCTACTTAAGCTAATAAATATGGAGGTTTTGGATTTTTCCCTTCGATGAATTTTGGAAAGATACCCACATTCTATATTTCAACCTTCTAGTTAAAGTAGAAGTGCCCTAGACTTTAGCGGACAGACATACAAACTTTCTGCTTTGTTAGTGTGTGTGTGTATATATATATATATATAAGCCCAGTGAACACCAAGTAGGCCAGCTGCTGGGGGCGTCCAAGAGACACACGTAAATAACAAACATGAAAGCTATTGGTGCATATGCCCTTCGTCTGCGATGGATATATATATACACATACATACACACACGAATATATATATATATAACAGATTACGGAAAAGGAAAGGTAAAATGGATAAATGGATGTCAACAAGGTGGTTGGGATGAGGAAACCCAGTGAGCACTCACCAATCAGACGACTTCAGGTTGGCGAGACCCCGGGGATGTCGAAGCGACACACGTAAAAGAACACTAAAACACAGAAACATCACAAACGTAGAAGCTTTCGGAATTGTTCCTTCATCAGCTACAGAGAGAGAACTCCTCATCCCAACACCTTGTTGACATCCATTTATATATATATATATATATATATATATATATATATATATATATTAGTTTATTTAGTTTATATTATATATTAGTTCAACTATATATATATATATATATATATATATATATATATATATATATATATATATATATATAGTTCAACTAAAGAAAGGGAAAGCCACAGGTAGTGATGGAATACCGGCTGAGGTAATTAATGTCATGGGAACAGAAGGACTAAAAGCGATCACGAAATTAATTAATAAGATTTACGACACGGGAGA
Source organism: Tanypteryx hageni (assembly GCA_028673005.1). Classification (NCBI taxonomy): domain Eukaryota; kingdom Metazoa; phylum Arthropoda; class Insecta; order Odonata; family Petaluridae; genus Tanypteryx; species Tanypteryx hageni. The sequence continues at coordinate 119,697,239 of CM054112.1, forward strand.
TGTCCTCGGATTTTCTAAAAATTACAATGATCCCTCTAAAGAAGAAGCCAAAGGCAATGCAGTGTAAAGACTACAGAACGATAAGCCTTCGAAGATCATCGCGAGGATTCTTAATAAAAGGCTGGAGAAAATGGCAGAAGAAATGCTAGGGGAAGATCAATTCGGTTTCAGAAAAGGACGAGGAACTAAAGATGCTATAGGGGTAGTTAGAATCATATCAGAAGGGCAATAGAGTAAAGTCAAGATATCTGCGTATGTTTCGGTAGACTGGCAGAAGGCCTTTGATAGAGTAATTTGGGTAATGTTGCTGAAGATATTAAAGGATATGTAGACTGGAAAGACAGGAGACTGATCAAGAATCTATATGTGAGTCAAGTTGTAAAGGTCAGGTTGGGGAATGCGGACACCTTCGGAGTAAATGTCGGTAGAGGAGAAAGATAGGGCTGCTGCCTATCGCCGACCCTATTCAATATATATGGAGAAAGTGTAATACAAGAAGGGTTAGAAGGCACAGAAGATTTCAAAATTGGAGAAAGTACTTCTAGCAAGAAAGGAAATGGTAAATAGACTAGTAACAGGTAAAAAATACGGTATGGAAATAAATACAGAAAAATTTAAGGTCATTCGAATATCGGGAAAAGAATAGAATCTGAACATAAGTATTGGAGGAAAGCCTTTAGAACAAGTTTCAGACTATAAATACCTTGGAAGCATCATAACAAGAGAAGCAAAATGTACGGATCAGAAGTAAGAAACACCTACTTACCGAGAATATAATGGAAGATATCCGCAAGAAGTTCACAAAATGCTATGTATGGAGTATAGCTTTGTATGGGGCAGAAAAATGGACGCTAAGGAAAAATTTCATCAAATACTTGGAAATGTGGACTTGGAGGAGAATGCTGAAGATAAAGTAGACAGACAGGATGAAAAACGATGAAGTACTATCAAGAGTAGGAGAGAAGCGAATGATTATACAGATTATTAGAAAGAGGAAGGCAAACTGGGTTGGGCATTACCTTAGGAGAGAGACTATGATTAAATACGTGTTAGAAGGAAAACTAGATAAAAAAAGGGAAAGAGATACGAAAAGGTTTTAGCTGATAGACGATTTGAAAGGGGAAAGAGAGTTATCAAGATAAGAAGAGGACAGCGGAAAATAGGAGTATATGGAGAACCAGGTTAACCATGAATAATCATGTACAGACTACGTACAGACTACCTATGATGATATATATACAAGGTGTAACTAAAATGCTTGGCCAAACTTCGGTAGTGTGTTTTCCACACAAAGACAAAGAAATAAGTCCATATAAATATATGTCCGCAAACGCTTAGTTTTGGAGGTACAGCCCAACAACCTTTTGACCCATTCAACTGATGTTATCAACATAAATACTAAAGGCTCACGTGATATACCTGCCTACGCCTACATTTGTCAGGTGACCTTTGATCGCGTTCCTACGTAATGTTATTAGGGTTCCATGTCTAGTATTTGAGTGTTGTCGGTAGTAGTGGTGCAGCGTACGTTGTCAGTTAGACGTGTACTGATAAACACATAAGGTTTTTGATCTTCCGTGCTTTCGTGAATATCCGTATGTGCTACATACCATGGCAGGTTATCCATTTCGCGAACAGGCGGATATGATTTTTACGTACGGTCGCGCTAATGGTAATGGTCGCGAGGCCGCGCGGCTCTACCAGGAAACTTTCCCAGACCGACAGCAGCCAAACCATCATACCTTTGCTGCAGTGTATCGTCGCATTGCGGAGACTGGAACACTGGCACCGGTTACTGCGGATCGAGGAAGACCAAGAGTCGCCCGGACACCTGATCTGGAGGAGCGTATCCTAGAACATGTTACTGGGGATCCAGACGTCAGCACGAGACTAATGGAGGCAGCGTTCCCTGTTTGGCACATGACCGTTTGGAGGATACTCCACGAACAACTGCTGTACTCTTACCATTTGCAACGTGTACAGGATCTTATACCTGCTGATTACCCACCACGAGTGAATTTTTGTCGGTGGTTCGTTCAGCAAACTGCTGATGTAGTATTTGTCTCATCAGTGCTCTTCACAGATGAGGCAACTTTTGGTAGAGATGTCATCACGAATTTCCACAACCAACATCAGTGGGCAGAGGAGAATCCACGTGGTACAATCCATGCTAGACACCAGCAGCAGTTTAGGATTAATGTGTGGGCAGGTATTGTGGGTGATTGTCTGGTAGGCCCACATGTTTTGCCACAACGTCTTACAGGAGATGTCTACAGGGATTTCCTCGTAAATGATCTTCCACGACTACTGTAGGATGTGCCTTTGGCAGTAAGAGCCGCCCTGTGGTTTATGCATGACGGGGCTCCGGCACATTTTAGCCGACCTGTACGAGATGTGTTCACTAATTCCTATAATGGCAACGGGATAGGTAGTTGCATGGCCCCCACGTTCACCCGATCTCAATCATTTAGATTTTTATCTGTAGGGACACCTAAAAACCCTAGCGTATAGTTCCTATTGAAAATGAAGATACACTTCAACAACGCATTTTTGATGCCAGTCAGACTATTCGCAACCACCCCGGCACCTTTGAAAGCATGTGACGATCCATGATCAGACGTGTCCATGCGTGTATTGAATCACATGGAGCACATTTCGAGCATTTGTTGTGAATTGCGACGTTATCAACAATAAGGCCTCAACAGTTACACATTGGGAACATGTATTGTAAATGTACTATGTCGGCTGTAATTAAACATTACATCGTTTGAGTATTTATTGTGAATGTAATCTTTCAGTAAAAACCACTCATTTACAGGCACATGTTTATATGGCCTTTTTCTTTGGTTTGGTGTGGAGAACTCACTCCCGAAATTTTGCCAAGCATTTTAGTATATATATAGTATAGTATAGTATAGTATATAGTATATATAGTATATATATATATACAATTATATATATATACACACAAACACACACACACACAGGGTGGCCCAAAAGTCACAACGATTTTTTTATTATAACTTTTTTATTTTTAAGTTTTTAATTTTAATTTTTCTGATATAAATAAAGGAGTCTCGGAAAACCCACAATGAATAATTACACCAATCAATGAATAAAACTAATGTTAGCAATTTCTACGTTAATTTTTGTTTAACACTTAAAAAACTACAATGAAAACAAATCTTTCAGTGAATTTTGGGCAACCCTTTATATACATACATACATATGCATCTTTTTTGTCATTCATCCTTGCTGATTTTTCCCTAAAAGACATCTTTTCACCAACTGGCGAAAGTGCATGTCGTACGAGAGATTTCGACAAATGGAGACGCGTTTAGCAGACGAGGATAAAGAGGCGTAAGTTCTATCCATAGCGTATGTAAAATCGATCGTGATCCCTCTCGTTAATTTCTTGCTTCCATTCCATACACGGAGATAGATTTGACGTTGTTCCGCAGATATTGATAGTCGTCTTAATACCTAATCTTCTTATGTGCCATTCGTGAAGAATAAAATCCTTTTACGATTCACAGAGGATGTTTACACATACCAAGTTGTTACTAGTACACTATCCTATTGTAAACGGCGGTGTGTTTAGATAAGTCATAGACACTACTACCGCCATCACCACTACCACTGCTGCAGTGATCCTACTAATTCATGAATATCAATAACGCTAACTTTTCTAAACGCGTCAGAGTACCTCATTTGTTCTTATGGCCTTTTTTCTTTATTTTTCTTATATATATATATATATATATAATATATATATATATATATATATATATATATATATATATATATATATATGAAGTATTTTTGCTAAGCAACCACTCAGTAATAATTAATCCTTTCAAGTAAACTCTATGGAGGAAAGAGAACGAGGAAAGGAAGTTCTCTACGAAAGCGTACTATATATTCTTCTGAAAAAGGTGAACAACGAAATCTAGAGAAAATAAAAAGTATTGAACATTTTACATTAAATAACCTATTTAAAGTGACAGGAAACTTTCTGATTAATATTTTCGCAGGTATTTTGTAATTCACCGGCATAGGCCTACAATCCTACAATATGAAATTACAGGAGCATTTAAATTGAAAAGTAAGAAGATATTATTTTGAAGACGAACGTAGATTAATTTGCGGTAAAATGGTTATGAAAAACACGGGCGCACTTCTGCAAGTTAATAGACATTTTTAGAAACAGCGATCGTTCAATTTCCGCTGAGTGAGTAATTAGATAGTGGGGGATATTTAGTAACCACTAGACGCGTGTATGTCTACCGTATTTCATCACAATGCATCGTTTTGCATATAGATAATCGATGAGTTAAGAATCCAGTTAAAGTGACAGCCTTCACGTGTGCCTCGTTTGCAAAAGGCTAAAGGCGAAATTCTAGAGACTCCAATTACGGTAATGTTAGTGTCTCACATTATTCCCCTGCAACTGTTTCCACAGTCCACCCATCCGAGTATATATGGTCTAGGTTTTCAACGCATGAATGATTCAGAATTGTTCTTGCACACGTTCGATCAGGAAGTTCTAGTTAAGTGTAGCTTTTTATGTTCACATAAGTATAATTCCTTTTTGAGAATAACAGTTAATAATTCTCGAGTAAAACATTAATGTTGCGGGCGGCTATGCAAAAATATTATACAGTAGACAATGGAGCACAAATAAATATTGCTGTTGGTTATATTATAACGAACGCTTTTAAATGACCTATTTTGAGCAGAGTAACAACATTCCACGTTTCGTTGAAAATCTGGTTACGCGTCGGATTTTTCCTGCTCATCAATATCGTAGGCATTCATTCTTTCTTTCTTAATGTATTTTTAGCTGCGATGTGTGTTATTTGTTCAAATTTATTATATATTCTTGTATTCGTAGTTTAGGTATGTACTTTACTGTCATGTTTCATTTAGGGTATATTTCTTAGAAAATGTCTGCCTGGAACATATTATTAATATTGTGCCTATGATAAAAAGGGTATCGGTATACGTCATTTTACGATCACCAGAGGGCCGCGTATATTAACCAGTAACGGATCGAGAGCCAGGATTAAGGGTCTACGGAAGAGAACGAATCGTCACTCGCCCTACGTTCAAATTGGATCACGTTAAAGGATCCTAATTCATCTTAGAAACCCATAAATCCTCTAACGGCTCCTTTTCATCAGCTCTTTCCTCGGCTTTAAATCGTAGTCATGGGGAAGCGCCACGTAATCGATGAGGGAACTACCGTGGCGTAGCAAATCCTCCCTGCGCCGTGCTCCATTACGATATCGGTGCGTCGCGAGAATCTTCATCAAAGGACATTGGCCGAGGTGTCGGCATGTGCGGAACCGGCCAGAATCCCTCGAGAGGAAAAATCGGCTCTGTTTCTATATGTCCCGTTTCGTCTTCTCTCGCATCTTCCTCTCTTCCTCGTCTACGCAAAAGCGTACTTCGCTAAAGACTTCCTCCTTTGCCTAGGAAAAGCAAGGAATCGAACGGCGAGAACGTCCTTTCTCCCGCTCTCCCTCTCCACTCCACCTGTTTGCCTCGCTCATTCGTCGGCCTTCGTGCCCGGTGGTCGCAGCCGATGATGCCGGGATCGATCGGGCCTTTCGGAGGGATGCTGCGCGGGGGTGGGGCCCACGCGAAGGGGCAAAGCGGGCCGTATCGATCTTGCTCGGGTGGCGCCTGACGGAGGTGCCTCCGCCCGGGAGGGCGCGCCGCCCTGCACCCGAGCGCCGCCGGATGCAGCGGACTAGAGATCGAAGGAGGTCGCCCGGCCATGAGGTGTCCTTGGCGGGGTGAGGAGGGGGAGGGGATAGGGAGATGGAGGGTAGGGGTGATGGAGGGGAGGCCGGTGGGGGAGGGGATGGAGAGCAGGAGGGGAGGGAGAGATGGAGGGGAGGTAACGGTTGGAGGGAGGTTAGTCCCGCGCGCGGAGAGAGCGCCCCGGAAGAGAGGAGTGCGCGGGAGACGGCGGCCGGTGCTATTCTTAGATCGCGAAAGGAAGCGGGTGTGGTGGGGGGAGGGGTCGGGGAGAAGGGGAAGGGTGTCATTGGTGGCGTGGGCGGAGGGAAGGCGCACCTGGACCGAGGAAACGGGCGCGGTAGAGGGGAGGCTGCTCGGAAGGCATTCCTCTGGTGACCGGATTAACCGCCTCTTCGCTTCCACCTCCGGCTGAGAGGATAAGAGATGAGGGGGCGAGTTGGCTGCCTCTCGGCTGGACCGGGGCCAACTCCTTCCGCCTGCCCCCGATCCGAAAGCCGAAAGGGGCCGTCCCGTGGAGGAACAACTACTCGATGGGAATCTATCTATCGATCCCCCGACCACTGCCTCACGACGAACCCCTCTGATCGAATATCGTCGCTGCAGACCCATAACGTGTGAAGAGAGTTCTACCCTTACACCTCACGTTTGAAAAGCCTCCCTCACCCCTCGCACGTCATCCCCCACCCCCTGCACGCCTCCCCCACCCCCATGCACGCTTCCTCACCCCCATGCACGCCTCCCCTACCTCCATGCACGCCTCCCCCACCTCCATGCACGCCTCCCCTAGCTCCATGCAGGCCTCCCCTACCTCCGTTCACGCTTCCCCTACCTCTATGCACACTTCCTCCACCTCCATGCACGCCTCTCCTACCTCCATGCACGCCTCCCCTACCACCATGCACGCCTCCCCTACCTCCATGCACGCCTCCCCTACCTCCATGCACGCCTCCCCCTCCTCCATGCACGCCTCCCCCTCCTCCATGCACGCCTCCCCCTCCTCCATGCACGCCTCCCCCTCCTCCATGCACGCCTCCCCCACCCCCATGCAAGTCCCCTTCACCCCCATGCACGCCTCCCCCACCCCCAGGCAAGCCCCCTTCACCCCCATGCACGCCTCCCCCACCTCCATGCACGTCCCCCTCACCCCTATGCACGCCTCCCCTACCTCCATGCACGCCTCCCCCACCTCCATGCACGCCTCCCCCACCTCCATGCACACCTCCCCCACCCAATGCACGTCTCCCTCCCCCCTGCACGTCTCCCTCCCCCCTGCACGTATCCCTCCCCCCCTGCACGTATCCCTCCCCCCTGCACGTATCCCTCCCCTCTGCACGTCTCCCTACCCCCTGCACGTCTCCCTCCCCCCTGCACGTCTCTCTCCCCCCCTGCACGTGCCCCCACCCCCTGAACGTCTCTCCCATCCCCAGCACGTCTACCTCCCCCATTCACGCCTCCCCCATCCCCAGCACGTCTACCTCCCCCATTCACGCCTCCCCCCACCCTCTGAACGCCTCCCTTACACAATGCACGTCTCCCTCACACAATGCACGTCTCCCTTATCCACTGCACGCTTTCCCCCTGCACCTCTCTCCCACCCCCTGCACGCCTCCCCCACCCACTGCACGCCTCGCGCATCAACTGCAAGCCTCCTCCACCTCCCGCACGCCTTCCCCACCCCCCTGCAAGCTTCCTCCACCCCCTGCAAGCTTCCCCCATCCCCTGCAAGCTTCCCCCACCCCCTGCAAGCTCCCCCATCCCTTGCAACCTTCACCCACTCCCCGCAAGCTTCCCCACCCCCTGTACGCCTTCCCCGCACCTATACGTCTTAACCACCCGCTCTGACTGATCCTCCGAATTTCGCACGTCCTCCCCAACACTGCAAGCCTACCAAACACACACCAACACTCTCCTCTTTCACTCACCCCATTTACCTTCGCGCCGTGGCCCGGTTTATTCCGCCCTGGACCTATTTTGCTCTCCTTGTTCCCGCTGTATTCGAATTCATCCTCCTTTCCTCCCATTCTCTTCCTCCTCCCCCTTCACCCCCCTTCCCTCTTTGTTTCTCACCACTTCTCCTCCCACTCTTTCTTTTTCACCACATCTCTCATTTTCTCTCTCCTTCTCACAACCTCTCCTTCCACTCTCGTCTCTCTCTCTCTCTCTCTCCTTCACACTTCCTCTCTCTCTTTCCACACCAACTTTCCTCTATCTCTCCTTCTCATACCCTATCCCCTTTATCAGTCTCTCTCTATCGTTCTCACCGCTCTTGTCTCTCTCTCTCACCACCTCTCTTTATGTTGTTCTAACCACCACTCTCTCCTCTCTCCCTATCGTTCTCACCACCACTCTCTCTGTCGTTCTCACCACTATTCTACTCTCCCTCTCTATATCCCTCTCTTCTTCTCACCACCTCTATCGGTCTCACCACCACTCCTCTCTCTATATCGTTCTTATTACTATCCCTCCTCTCTCTTCTTCTCATCACTTCTCTCTCCTATATCTCTATCCCTCTCATCACCTCTCTCCAATCTCTCTATCCCTCTCACCACCTCTCTCTTCTCTCTCTCTTTCACCACCTCTCTCTCTTTTCTCACTATCTCTCTAACCACCCCTCTCTCTCCTTTCTCTCTATCCCTCTCACCATCTCTCTCTTCTGTCTCTACTCTTCTCACCACCCCTCTTTCCTCTCTCTCTATCCTAAGCACCTCTCTTTTCTCTATATCTCTCTCACCACCTCTTTTTCTTCTCTCTCTCTCTTTATCCTAACCACCTCTCTCTCCTCACTCTCTTCATCTCACCACTCCTCCCTCCTCTCTTCTTTTCACCACCTCTGCCCCCTCTCTCTTACTTCTTAACTCTCCTCATCGCATCCTCTCCTGTTATTCTCTTTTTCTTTCTTCTCTTCACATTCTTTTATAACCCTTATTCTCTTTCTTTTCCTCTTTGACGCATATCTCCCGATGAGCACCCTCCTTTATTCTTTATCTCCCTTTTTCCTCTTCCTTTTCCTTTTGTTCTTATGATATGATATCTATTCTCCGTTTCCTGCTCTCTCCCTTTCATTCGTGTAACTCGCATGATTCCGTAATGTCTCTATTGGAGCCTTATCTCAAAATTTGAAATATTTAGATCTTTTTTACTTTCTCCATATACGTAGTATAGGGGAAAGTATTGTATTCATGAAAAAATCGACTTCGAGATTTCAACGGAAATACACGTTTTGAGGTCCCCTGGACACGTTTCGACCATTTTCTCGATGATTTCTGTGTGTGATAGCTTTTTGTGGGTGCTCTAACTCAAAAACTATTAATCAGGTCAACGCGAAATTTTATATTTATCATTTTTATAAAAGTCAGAAGAACTGATTTTGGTAAAATTCGGTGAACCAGAAGTGGATGTTTACTCTTGTCACTTATCCGTTATTTTGATATATTTGCTTTAATATTTGATAATTGTAAAAATATACTGGAATAAAAGTTGTATAAAATTTAGTTTTCTACAACATTTGTTTGAAACATATTTCCATATAATGCATTGTTTAAGAGATATCTTATATTTTTAGCTGCCACCTCCACGCCACCTACCGACGACTATTGTTAACGATTTACGCTTAGTAACGTCTTATTGTTAGTAACGCTCCTTTTTCTTTTCTTAATTGTTGGAGCTTTGTGGCTATATCCAATACTAGAAGACCATGGTTTGAGTTTATTTCTGTTCTATGTTAAGTCTAAAATTTTCTCGCAGTTTCTTAAAATTTTTATTATTATCTAACCTATTTGGAATTTTTAGAAATATTACAGATATGGAGAAAGTCATATGGTGGCCACATCAGATTTTTGACCAAAGTAAACATGACACAATATCATTTTTGCTTTCTCCATACGTAGTATAGGGGAAAGTACTGTTTTCATGTAGAAAATCGATTTCGAGCTTTCAACGGAAATACACGTTTTGAGGTCTCCAGAACACGTTTAGACCGTTTTCTTGATGATGTCTGTGTTTCTGTGTATGTGACAGTTTTTTGGCGGGTGCTCTAGCTCAACAACTATTAATCAAGTCAATGCGAAATTTTATATTTACCATTTCTATGACAGTCACAAGAACTGATTAATTTTGGTAAAAATTAGTGATAATAGAGGCAGGAGCTTATTGTGAGTAGATAAAGAAATGCTGATTATGAAAATTCCCAACACTAAGAGGCGGTCACGTATCCTAAATGACGACAAAGATAGCTATATTTGGCGAAGTCCATTCTCAACTGACGGGTATCAATAAGAAAATAATTATTTATAAGAATTCCACTCGCAGACTTATAGTTTCGATCGGCATCGAGCTCAGAATCCCACCCACATATATTGTAATATATGTGCGAATCAATTATTAAGGATTTGATAGCCTTCACAAAATTTAACTACACGTTTTCAGAATTCGCTAGTCGTGGGCCTCGCGAACCATTATCGCCTAGTGGCCTCTCATTCCTTATCCGCGCCTGCCCTCTACTCTACCTTTATAATGTACATATTATACATATGAGCGAAAACTAGGTTAAAATTTGTGGCGTAGTGTGAAAGTAAACGGCTATACAACGGTAAATTAGTGCGCCTTTTATACGCCTCCTAATGCAGGTATAGAAACTATTACTATCTCGGGGAATAAGTGGCGTTCAATAAATGAAGATGGAACCATTATAATTGGGAGCGGTTTCAATCTTTCTACGATTGATGATAGTCATACTTTCCTTTATCCCGGTGGCAGTGAGCGTGAATCATGCGAAACTTTAATTGTAACTGTCGGTAAGCAATTTCAGTTAGTGAGGTATCCCACGATATCGAAAAATATATTATTATTATACTAGCGCAATTGCTCGTCAAATATGACGGGATTATCATAAAAGTATTCTAAATATATATGATTTCGATATGGAAAGATATGCTATGATCTGGTTTGGATCATATCAGTGTTTTTTAATATTATCTTTGTTTTAATTATACTGTTTAAGTAATTATTGGTAGAGGCGCCAAATGATTATCCAAATATTGGATGAAAATGAGGAAAATTGAAATAATAAGGTATAATGCATAAAGAAGTAGCTGAAATTTACTTGAAATATTTGAGCAAAATATAAGTTATTTAAAACGTATAGAATTTAACTTAATAAATGAATTATTTTACTCTTATTAACTCGTAAATAACACGATAAAATGTGAACGAACTGTCAGTTTACCATCAAAGGAAAATTGTGTAGTAACTTACTTACTATTAACTAAATTAAAAATTACTAACTCCAAACCGTAAAGTTTACCCAGAGAAGCGCTCAAAAGAAAAGGTTTAAAATAAAAAATAAATAAAAATACTTACAAGTTTGCTGGACAATGGCCTAACAGGGACTTGTGGTCAAGACCTAAGCCTAAAAGGAAAAAATAAAAGCTCGAGCACTGCACAAATAAAGAAAAACTTCTCTGGAACAAGCACTTCTTTATTTGTGCAGTGCAGTGCCACACCGGAGCCATTTAGCGAAGAAAAATCGTATTGATGATAAGGCGCCACAATACAATCTCTCTATCGCTTTGTATCTGCGTTAAATTTTCCTTTCAATGATTCGATTTTTGTAATCAACTGCTTTAAAAAACGACCACATCACGAAAAGCTGGGACATCTGTACGTCCCGAAAACTATTTTCGGAAAACCGGTACACTTCACGGAAAATCGGGGCAAATCTTGAAACGCTGTTCAGGAGTGAAATGTTTCGGTTGTGTTGGTGCCGCGTTATATATGCTGGTGATTTCGTACTTTCACTTTTTGGCTGTTGTAGTCGAGGCGTTCTTTAGTAGTTACTTCTCTTTTTTGTCTGGTGGGTTTTTTGCTCGCTAGTTCGCCGTGTGTCAAATTTGTTATTCATACAATCATGCTTAAACAACTCGGCATGAGATTTTACTGATATAAATTTTGAATGCGAAATTCTACATAAATTTTCGTTATCTCACTGACCCAGAAATATGATGACTTAATCCGTATCTCGGAGATGACCCGCCCAACCCTGAAGACTGAGTCGAAACCGGAGAAGTGGCAAATCTATCTAGGGCCCGTACCCAATAAATACACTACTCCGTTTTGTATTTGGGTACTATACAATAAAATCATCTCCAGGATAAAGTGTGAGACATGCTCTCACTTAGTATTGAAATTTTTGTCAAGAGTTCTCTTTCTCCATTCCACATAAAGAAAGGTTACATTATAGTTCTCTCTCTCTCTCTTAGTGAGGTGTCTGTAAATAATTGTTATTGACTAGCTGGAAAAGAATACTTGGGTTATTTACCATGTACAATACGCACCCTAAATTTTGAATAATTTTTCGTTAAAAATATGTATGATAAATTATGGTAAGTGGCTCACCTGGGAAAGAAGAAATACAAATATCATAATAACCTGGTGTATCCGCGGAACTATTATGATAGCCTCATGTGTCCACAAACTTAGCTTAGCGAATATGCGAGGCTACAATGAGCAATGGGATATATAAAATGACGCGTGTAAGTGAAACCGCGGGTATGGAACTTGCGAATACCGGGAGTAGGGTTTCCAACAGTACTATTTTGACCCAAAGACTCCGGGTCAAGCGATCTTTCTCCGAGCTCAGGGTTTTACAGGAATTTCTTGGGGTCAGCGAGCTTATCCAACAAAATCACAATGTTATAAATAAAAAGTGGTTCATGTGTTAGCATGTGTACCTATACAATGTGCGACAGTGTATAATTAGTAATTCTTAATTCCTTTGAAATTCTTGAAGTCGTAGCTGCTGTCCTAATTTGTTGTTACCGACTACGTTTTCCCAGCCCACTCCTCGATCCTGAATATTCAATCAACTGAGAACCCCACCAGTTCCTCAATGTCTCCCTTACCTAGTACTCGCAGCTCCCACCCTCGCGTAAAATGTAGTAAATTTACATGCTAAGAATCTTAAAAAGTTGTTCCACCTATTCTGCGATGTATTTCCACGAATCATTTGCACTTTCTGGTCAGTTGCCAAGCAATAATGACCAAAATGACGTAATGAAACCGGATCAACTCAGCAGGGGTGCCACAATTGCAAAGTCTACCTTTTCGGTAATTATGAATTTGGAAGCAATTGCCCCAACCAATTCAACGAAATTTTGTATGAAGTAGGCATGCAACATAAAATAACAAAATCAAGATGTCTAGTATAGATATAGAAAACGGGGCTGCCACAATACAAGTAATAAAACCATTTCTATTTTACAAGTGTTTGTGTTGAATTGTCCCCATCAATTTTAACCAAATTTAATATTTATAATGTACACATACATGAAAAACCATATTAACATATTTAGACCGAATCAGTCAAACAAGGGTGCCACATTTACAAATTAAACTATTTCAGTAATTAAGGATTTGGAAGGAATTGGCGGAACGGATTTAAATAAGATTTTGTATATTAGATTTGTACAACATACCACAATAAAATCAAGATGTATAAATCGGAGCTAACGAGCAGGGCTACCACAGTAAAAAGTAAAATAATAATTATTTTACGCGTATTTCTAGAGAATTGACCTCATGGATTTTAACCAAATATGGTATATATAATCTTCATACAAATAAATAACCAAAAAGGCATATTTCAACCGTGTCGACTAGACAGGGCTACCACAATATTAAGGTTAGAATTTTTCTGTAACTACAAACTTAGAAGGTATTGACTGAACCGATATCAAAGAAATTTCGTTTGTAGGGCGAGTATAGATAGGCAAAACGAAATGAAGATGTTTAGAACGGATCTAAACAGCAGGGCTAACACAATATAAAAAAATAATTTTCTGATTTCAAAGCAAATGCATTAGTATACGATTATACTACGGTGAATTTCACGAAAAGCACTTCTGTACCACGGGAAACCCGTGTGCATCCCTACTTGTTAAGTGCTTGTTGTTAAAACTTCTGAATAACGGAAAACCTGCGAAAGGCGGAAAAAATATTTCCCCCAATATCTCCGGGTTTCAGATCAAATTTTCCGGGTAATAACGGTCTCATTGTTGGCTACACTAAATGGGTGAGACCTGTATTTTAGCACCTGAAGCGAATAGGCAATCCAACCCCATCTCAATGCAAATTTGCCACCTATTATTTTGACCATCTTTTACAGCAGTGCATCTCAGCCGGTGGGACGCGAAGGTCGTCTAGATGGGGCAGGAAGTTTTGAAGGTATTATTATAATACTTCTTCACAACAAAATTACTGCATTATTTAAGGACCTTAAAATTTTCCATTCATGATTAATATAATGCTGAAATGCAGTTGACGTAAAAATCCACTTACTGGAAAAGATGGGGTTAGTATTTGTCATAGTGAGACCAAGGATTTTTGGCAAAATAGTCGGTGGGACGCATTATACAGAAGGTTGAGAACCACTGCTCTACACTGAGGCGCCCCCAGCAGTCTGCCTTTATGATTTGGCCGGCGCTGTCGTATTATCCAATTTAGCGCTATTCTAGCATATCAAGAGAAAACAAGATAATATTGTAAATAAAAAATTATATTAATTTTAAATATTTTCATATCATTAATAACATTTTAATATGCCGATTTATAAAAAATTCCATACAGCTTGCTGATTAGCTGAAATATCAACGGGTGTGCGGAAGGGAATGTTTGAGTTACCCCGCTTTTCCCTATTTATTTTTACACATAGGTGCTATATGTTTTGAAAAGGGTGGCGGCATCGAATAAGACCGATTAATGTTTGGCATCTTTAAAATAATAAATTACTGCAAACCGATGATCGAGAAAGCGTCCCTTTATTACAGGAGCCGTAATTCGTCGCTTACCTTCGTATAATCTGAACCTGAATACATTTCCTGAAAGCAACAGTAATCGGTGAGTGACAGAGGGAGAAAATCATCGACCTATTCTCTGGTTATGCTCTCTTATTGCCTTAGGAAAAAAGGATACCTGATATCTACCCGTCCTACTAGCAATTACCCACATCTTGTCAATGTGGTCGTGGCGTCCTAAGTAAAGTGGGCTCTTAATTACGTCTGATAAACTTAAATTCTTCTTATCTAAATCTCAGCAATAGTTGATGCCTGGAGGTTTTACGCCATTTCTCCAGAGATTCGCATCCAAGCTCATCTGTTACACTCGTGACACTTACTTGCCTACCATATCGACGTTTCACGAATCGCGCTTCGTATCGTTTTATTTTCTCTAACTCTTGAATAAGGCCTATCTCATACGGATCTCATATGCTACCCGCATACTCAATTAGCAGTCTAACTGGAGAATAGGTCGAATACTCTTCTGGTATATAGGATCCGGATGAAAAGGCCGCATAATTGAATTAGAAGGAGTCAAACGCAGAACATCTAGACTGATAAAACAAAAGTACTACCATAAACAAAGCGTAACATCAGTATTAAAGGATTTAAACTGGGTGTCATCGGAGAATCACAGACTAAGTTAAGGCTAGTGGAGAAGTTTAAGCGTCAACGTACATACATGGGCAGATACTATAGTACGATAAAACACGTGAAATCTATTGTAGAACAGGCTTGTTTTTCCGAGGACAATACGAGTTAATAACAGTAGAACGAAATCTGCGAGAGGAAGTTGTCAGGTAGGCTATGGTGTCATTACCCTCCCTACCACCCACCAGTGGGAGTTAATTGCAGTGTCACATGGTAAGGTAAATCTTCACCTGCTCGGGGCAACAAGTTGCCCTCCTCGGAAGTGGTGCGTGGGGAGTGTGTGGGAGAAAACATTTCGTACCGAAGAGAAGATGTCCCCAAGAGAGCGATATATGGACCTCGTAAAAACAAATGATCCACCTTCTAAATTCCTATTCACTAAAGAGGCTTCTCCTTCCAACTATCTTCCCCTTCCCTCTCCACCCTCTCACTCTTTCTACGTCCGTGGCGCGCATAACGTTACTTGCGCCTTGCAGCCGCGTCCGCACTGAGAAATCCCTTCCATTTCTTTGATGGCACATCTCCTCTCTTCAAATGTAAAGGGAGAGGGGGTTGGGGTTAGGGCGTTATAGAGGATGTGGAGGAGGAGGAGGCGACAGAGACGTCTTCCCCGTCGCAGGTCACTTCCTCTGAGGAGCGGCATTCTGTCGAGCAAATAGGGTTATGCGGGGGTGGAGAGAGTAAGCGGAATATGGAGGATACGAGAATAGAACGTGCCCTCCAGTTGAGGATCTCCTCCTCAAGAGAGCGAGCGGAGAAGGGCGGCGCGTGGTCAAGTGGCAGAAGGGCGAGGCGGTCGATGGAGTTTAAGAAGGTGGCAGTGGAGATAGAGTGAGGGATGGAGCGGGAGAGGGTGTGGGAGAGATGGAGGCGTGGAGGGAAAGAGAGTGATGGAGAGAGA
Organism: Tanypteryx hageni; assembly: GCA_028673005.1. Taxonomy (NCBI): domain Eukaryota; kingdom Metazoa; phylum Arthropoda; class Insecta; order Odonata; family Petaluridae; genus Tanypteryx; species Tanypteryx hageni. Next base: position 119,713,391 of record CM054112.1, read on the forward strand.
GAGAGAGGGAGAAGAAGGGGGGAGAGAGAGGGGGAGAAGAAGGGGGAGAGAGAGAGATGGGGAGGAGAGATGGAGGGAGAGAGAGGGGGTGAGGGTGTGGGAGAGAGAGGGGGTGAGGGTGTGGGAGAGAGAGGGGGTGAGGGTGTGGGAGAGATGGAGGGAAAGCGAGTGAGGGAGAGAGAGAGAGGGAGGAAAGAGAGTGAGGGAGAGAGAGAGAGAGGGAGAAGAAGGTGGAAGAGAGAGCTGGGGAGGAGGGGGAGAGAGAGATAGTGAGAGAGGGGGAGAGAGCGAGGAAGAGAGAGAGTGATGGAGAGAGAGAGAAAGGGGAGAGAGATTGAGAGAGGGAGGAGGGAGGGAGAGGGAGTGGGAGGGAGAGAGAGAGTGGGAGAGATGGGGGTGAGAGAGAGTGAGTAGGAGAGGGAAAGAGATAGGGAGAGAGTGAGAGATAGAGAGTGAAGGAGACAGAGGGAGAGAGAGAGGGGGGGAGTTGATGTGAACAATATGGACGGATGGCTGCAGTTGTCACCTCGATCGGAAGAAAGTAGAACTAGAGACCATCGAGTGACAGTTTCCACCGTACACAGACGATGAGCGTCGCCGTAAGACAAATGAATTAATTGACGGCGTGTTGGAAGGAGGCAATTGGGGAGGATTGGTTGGGAGAATGGTAGTGAGAATGAATCGATGGCGGAGCCCCCTTCTTCCTTTTTATTCCTGCTGAGCCGCTGGTTATCTCTAGAGGGAATTGGATCACTCTGGAGGAATTGTTTCTCATGAGCCCGTTCCCCTTACCAACCCCATTCTCTTTCTCCCCTTCTCTATTGCTCATTCCATCTATCACTTTCTATTTAGTCACAACTCCCAAACCGCCAGCATTTACACGAAATTCTAAGAAATACAATCGATTAGCAAAATTCTACGATAAAAATTGGAATTTCCATTCCTTTTCTCAGAGAATAATGCAAAAATCGCTCCGATATTACAATTCTAGGATATTTTAATGTGTAAGAGAAAATTACCATGCACGATGGATTTCAGATTTCTCATGTAAATCAAATGGGAAGGATAGTTCCTGGAATCGAACCCGGGACATCAATCTTCGAAACAAAAACTATCCTCGAGAGCTCGGCCCATGTAGCAAGAGATTTCCATCAAGGTTCATGAAAATCGGTCTATTGGTTCAAAGGTTAATGGAGGGACGAACGGACAGACAGCCAGACACAACGACAAAACTATAAGGCTATTTCCATTCTGGTAGGTAGGCTAAAATGGATTATCTACGACGAAGAAATGAACGTAAAAACTTTTTTTTTAAATTTCGTGCACAAAAAGAATTTTTAGTGAAAAGAAATTATAATTTACTAATAAGGCCAAAATGGATAATAAAAGCACTTGCAGCCATGCTTTTACACCAAGTTATACCTGATTCTGTTAACTTTGTGAATAAATTTGAACCAAAATATACATAAAAGCCATTAAATTTGAACGCTTGAGTTCGACAAACAGTTTTTTGTTTAAATATATCATCATCATCATGCTGCTGTCCAAAGACAGGTCTCAGATGAATCACTGCCTCCATCTCTCTCTCTCTCTCCCTAGAAGCCTCTTTTATATCTCTATAAGTACTATATTCCTGCTTTATATTCTCTAATATTCCTATTATCTTTCTCCCTCTTCCTCTTCTTCCCCTAATTTTGCCCTCTAAGATCGTCCTTTGTAAAAACTGTCTTCTCAATATGTGTTCTATCCAATTTTCTTTTCTTTACCTGATTGTTTTTATTAGCATTCTTTCTTCTCACACCATTTCTAATATTTCTTCATTTCTCTTCCTTTCTGTCCATTTTACTTTCATCATTCTCCTCCATACCCACATCTCAAAACTTTCCAAATATTTTTCCTCCTTTCTCCTTACCGTCCATGTCTCTGCACCATAAAGAGCTATGCTCCATATGTAACATTTTGCTAATATCTTCCTTGTTTTAAAATTTATTTTCTAGCTTGTGAGAAGTTCCTTCTTCTCGTCAAATGCTGATTTTGCGATTGCAATCCTAATTCTGATGTTCTGTGTTCTACTTCCATCCTGCGATTAAATACTGCCAAGATATTTGAAAATTTTTGGCCATTTACCATTATATTTAATTCTTTATGTTCCTTTGAAACCACCATGACTTTCGTTTTTCCGTCATTGATCTTCATTACATATTGTTGACCAACCTCTATTAGTCTGTCTGTCATCCTCTGAAGTTCTTTCTCGTCTTCTGCTATTAATCCCTGACCATCTGCATATTTAATGGAGGTAATACTTTCACCTCCTATCTTAAATCCTTTCTCTTCTATCAACGCTTCTTCTGTTATTGTTTCTTCATAAATATCGCTGGTGAAATAGGACATCCTGCATCATTCCCCTCCCTCTTGAAGTACTTTCTGTTTCTTCTCCTCCAACCCTGACTCTAGTCTTTTGATCTAAGTAAAGCTTTTTAAGTAATCTTTTATTTTTCCAATCTATCCCTATTTTATTTAAAATACCCAACATTTTATCTCATTTCACTTGGTAAAAAGCTTTCTCCAAATCTACGAAACAATAATACATATCCTTATATACTTCTAGTGCACTTTCTATCATCATCCTCGTACATCCTATAGCATCTCTTGTTCCTCCTCCTCTTCTGAAACAAAACTGATTATCTTGCAGCACCTTTTCTATTTTACCTTCAATTCTTTTGGTTATTATTCTGGTTAGAACTTTAGCTGTATGAGAAATTAAACTAATAGTTTGGTAATCCTCACAACATTTTGCATTGTTCTTTTTCTCCAGTGGTACCATCACAACATCTAAAAAATCTTCAGGCCATATGCCAGTATCATATACTTGGTTAAAGAATTTGGTGAGTTGCTTAACTGCTTTCAACCCCAAAACCTAAAGAACGTCCACTGGTATATCATCACTCCCAACAGCCTTCCTTCTTTTCATGTCATCAATTGCTCTTTTAACTTCAGACTCGAGAATACTTGGTCCTAGCTGATCTTCTTCCACATCCTCTTTTTCATTTAATTCAATATTTCTTGGCTTTCCTTCTTTGTCATACAGAACCTCAATGTATTCTTTCAACATTCTTTACATTGTCTGGCTCCGATACTGTTTTACCACTTTTGTTCATGATTCCTTTACGTCTTATCTTTCTTGCCTTTTTCTTGAATAGTTCCCTTGCTTTGCTATACATGAGGTCTGTTCTACAAACTCTTTCACAATCGACAATCTCCTCGCATTTCTCATTTATCCACTGTTCTCTGGCTTTATCTGTTTCCCTTTTTAAAGCATTATTTAACTCCTTGTACTTTCTTTGGCCTTCTTCAGTGTTTATGTTCTTCCACTTTCTCCGCTGTGACACAGGTTTTTTTGTTTCTTTCACTCGTTATCTTTCCTACCTTCTTTTCCATTACATCTTTAATGTTGCTATGGATGTATCTCCACTACTCATCTACATTGTTCCTATTTTCTTCAGCTCTCTCCCCCAACCTTTCCTCCACCTCAGTCATGATGGCCTCCTTGTTTTTAAGGATTTCCTCTAAGTTCCATTTCTTGTTAACTCTTATGTTTCTCTTAATGCTCTTCAGTCTACATTGTGTATTTGCCACCAAAAGGTTGTGGTCAGAATCGATATCTGCTCCTGGTAGTGTTTTCACATTTTTAATGCTATTTCTAAATCTTTCATTGACTAGTATGTAATCTATCTGGTATCGTCTCTGGTCTCCTGGGCTTCTCCATGTGTTAAGTCTCTGCTGGTGATTCTTGAACCATGTATTAGTTACAATCAATCTATTTCTATGGCAAAATTCCACAAGTTTATCCCCTCTTTCATTTCTCTTCCCTAGTCCATATTTTCCCACTATGTTATCTTCCTGTCCCTCTCCGACTACACTGTACCAGTCTCCCATTACTATGGTGTTGATTCTTCCTTTTCCCTCCTCCTCCAATATCTCCATAATCTGTTCATACATTTCATCTACTTCGTCGTCGCCAGCATTTCTCGTTGGCATATACACTTGAATTATAAGCATTTCCACTGGCTCCATCTGAAGTTTTACGGCTATTAATCTATCATTAACTGTCACTACCTTGCTAGTTCTTTCAGCTATCTCTTTTCTCATTATAATCCCCACTCCCCTTTCCTTTTTCTCTACTCCCGAGTAAATAATCTTAAATTCGTCAGAATTTATCTAGTCTTCTCCTTCCCACCGATCTTCACTAAGACCTACTATACCTACATTATTCCTTCTCATTTCCCTTTTTCAGTTCTCTAGTTTACCCCTAGAATTCATAGTCCTAACATTCCATGTGCCTATTAATTTCTCACTACTTGCTTTCTTCTTATTAATGTTACATTTCCTCTGTGAATCCCCTAGGGTAGTCCCCACCCGGAGATCCGATTGGGGGATTATTTTACCTCCGGAATATTTTACCCCAGAGAGATCCATAGAGGTATTTGCAGCTTTTCAGCCTATCATGGGAAATATAATGAGGTAGTTTCCCCTTGCTTTCCTCATCGCAGTTTCACAAGAGTGATTACCCATCTGTAGCTGTTCAGATCCACATGATTACCACCTACAGAGGTACTGTGCAAGCTGCTGCCCTTGCACAGGGGGATGTAAAACCCCCAAGACTGCTTCTTAGTCTGACTCTTCCCCTCAGACCTTTTCGGCTTGGATGGTCCTACCAGGAGAATTATCTCCCGCCGGCATAGCTCCTTGGGTCATAAGAGTACACTATATATATATATATATATAAGAAACCCTATGTCTGTGTGTATGAAGCGTTATATGGGGTTAAATGGGAGAATAAGAAAAATGCTTATAACTCAAAAACTATCCATTTGTTTTCTATCAAACTTTCAGGTATTACTTTCCAACGCAATTTTTAACTTTTAAAATCCTCAATGTTTACAATGAACTAGTGGGTTCGATTCCATGAGTCTATCTTTCCTAAATTTGAATAACATGGTAAGAGATGAAACGTTGCGAGCAAGCCTTTCTAAAGTTGGACATTAAAATTAGTTAAAATTGAGATTAGAACTCGGAACTTTGACGTAAATGAGGCCAAACGAATAAACTTGCTTTTTAAATTAATGAGAATATGAATCCACCGCTAATTTTAGTTCGGTGGCCGAATTAACTCCCGCAATTCAGATTTTTTTAAAAAATCTTAGGTACCTTAACAACGCATTTTGTTGCAAGCTGAAGGCTTTAGTTCGGCGAATATAGAATTGACGTATTTATATGGGGAAGAAAGGGGCTGGGTAGATTGACGGCAGAGTGAGGGCATGGTGGGGTAGTAGAGATGCAAGGAGGGAACAGGTGAGGTAGGGACGGTCAAGGAGGTGGCGGGGAGCGAGGAGGGCAGAAGCAGGGAGGGTTAACGAAGGAGGCGGGGAGAAGGCAAGTTGAGGGTAGATAGTTAGAAAAATATATGGTCTTTAAGGACATACAGCAGTTGAAAAAAGATTAACATATTGACATAAATATTACATAAATAGTTCATATCTCATATACATATCAAATGATGCCAGTGGTATTAGTAATATATTTCCATAGCGCACAAAGGCGAAAAGCAAAATTTAGTGCGTAAAAAGTTATAAATGCATCCATACAAATTTTATTAATGATTTTGCACATTACATTGTGTTGAAAGTCTCATGGTTGCAGTTATTCACTAAATAGTTATAAAATTTATTTTTTCGCCTGTCCAAGGAAGCAGCACAACCTATAGACACTGGTATGGAGTTCCAGAGGTTTACAGATTTTATTAAAAATGAATTGTGGTATGTAGTAGTGCGATAGTTAGGAGTATACAAAAAGGGCTTTGGGAATACGTATAGTTCTGTTTTGTATATCTGTAGAGTAGAGAAACATTTGGTAAAGGTAGCTTGGTGTCTTAGTGTTCAAGATCTTATAAACAAGATTTCCCAGGAAGTATGTCCTTCTTTTATCTATTTTAAGAAACTTCGATTTAATGTAAAAGCCACTAAAGTGGTCATATTTTGGGACATCGTAAACAAAATGCATACAAGAGTTTAATGCCCTCTGGATCTTAGCATTAAGTTCCCCACTGATGTCATTATATACAAGGCAGCAATAATCAAAATGCGGAAGGATCAGTGAGGAGACAAGTGTAAGTCTCAGATTAGTGGGTAATTTATTTCAATGTCTTTTTAATTGATGAAGAGTCCTGAAAACTTGCTTAGAAACACTGGTGATATGTTCTTTCCAGGAAAGCGTTTGGTCTATTATTAACCCTAGAACAAGGACCGATTCTGAATAGTCAACGTAACATTATTGTAAGACGATTTTAGGAATATCTACAGCAAGATTTTTAACAAAGTAGGAGCTGTCCACATTAATCGCTTTAGTTATTGAGAGGTTAATGGTTAATTTGTTTATAGTTGCCCATGAACATATTATCTACATCCTCGTATACTCTTTAGATCGCAAGATTCAGAGTGGAAGGGGTACAAGTGAAATAGATCTGGAGGTCGTCTGCGTAAAGATGGTATTGGCAGTGCTGCATACATGAAGGCAACTCCTTAGGAAAATTGCAAATGATAAAGATGGTAAAATTGATCCCTGAGGGAGGCCTGTAGGGATGGATTTCCAACTGGAGATGACACCGTCATCGGCCTTCACCGCATGTTCCCTCTTACTCAAATAAGATTGGAACCAATTTAGGGCATTAGCAGAGAGCTTCAGGCTCTTTAGCCTCTTAATGAGTCGAGTGTGGTCAACCGTATCAAATGCTTTTTTGAAGTCAAAAAGTACTTAAAATAGTAAGATTTCTTTTGTCGATATTTTGTCTATCGTCCGTTATTTTAAGCAAGGCTGTTTGAGTACTATAGTAGGGGCGAAAACCCGATTGAAAAGAGTCAAGAAAATTTTTCTTCGTTAGATAATGTGATCTTTCTATAGGTTTAGATAATTCAAAAAGAATGGAGTTAGGCCGATAGTCCGATACACTTTGGGGATTAGATTGTTTGGGAATAGGGCGTATATAGGACTTTTTCCAGAGAGAGTGAAGACAGAATTTTGCAAAGAGTACTCATATAGTATATGATGTAAGACTTGGAAAAGAACGTTTTAACCCTGTCTTACGAATTTCATTGCTATCCCATCAGGACCAATGGCATTAGATTTTACTTTATTTATTTGTTTTAATACGATATCAGAAGGAAAGTAAAATAAAAGTTTTCGTCATTAAAAGGTATTAGTGGATCAATCACAGACAGTGGGTCATGTGAAATCTAAGTAGGTCTTGTTGAAAAAACTTATTTAATTCATCTATTGGTGGCGTAGGGCCAGTTTGTTTTGTCGGTTGCACTATTCCCTACCTCCGGAGTTCTGGCCACAGAGCACGAGGGTCTTTTAACATTGTGAATTTATCAAGAAGGATCTTATTTTTGGCACTTCTAATCAGTGAATTTACTTTATTACACAACTTCTTAAACCGGACATGGACTTCCACATGTTTTGTTCTAATGAACGTCCTAGTACGGTCTCTGTCACGCATTAAATGAAGAAGGCCAGTCGTTAACAATGGGGCAGAGCTATACTTACTCCTGTGGGTTTTCATTGGTGCATGTTTATCAAGCAAACCAATTAGATTGGAGCACAACAATTCCGCTTTATTATCAATACAGTCAACTGAGAAAACTAGTTCCATGCCAGAGATAGTAAGTAATTTTCTAGGCTTACTGTATTGATATTTTTAATATTACGATACGTAAGAGGACATACTACTAAGGGTACTTGAATATCATATGTTATATAAATGAGATCGTGATAGGAGAGGAAACCAACAGGAATTTGGTTAGATGAAGTGACCTTCTCGGAGTCGTCTGTGATAATCAAGTCCAACCATATGCTAAATGGTGGGTCGCATTAAATGGAACTAAATATAAGTTTAAGGAGAAAAAATGTTTACATAAATATTTTTGGACAGCATTCTTTCCGTAGTAGTCAACATTAAAGTCTCCAGTTATGATTATATTTTCATAGAGTGGTATGAAATGAAACAAGTCATTTTCCAAATCTTTGAAAAAACCAATCTTTGGTTGTCGATAGGCTACCATAAAAAGAACTTCACTCCTTTCACAACTGATTTCTAACAGCAAATATTCAGGTCGAAAAGAGTAAGTGGGTGATGATGCACTGAGTTGGCGGACTGACAAGCTATGATGTACATATGCCCCCACTCCACGATTTGATATGGCTATAAGGTGGAAAGTTCTCTCGCTAAAAAAGACATCGAATTCATCCAAATGGGCGACTAATGACTGCGCGTTAACGTGGCATATCTTCAGATTAGCCATTTGGAAAAGGAAGAAAAAGGAAAGATATTTTAAATATTGCAATAGTTTTGGGGAGGCAAATAACATAGGAGCGATTTGCAAAACCCAGAAGCAGTATGACAATAAAAAATATCACACCTAACAATGGTATTCCACCAAATACTATCCAGCAACAAGAGATATCCGAAGTAATAAACAAATAAAAAACCAAATGGAAAAAGTAGAGTTTGATTGCTTCCCATAGTAATAACTGGAAGACAGAAAACATTTCCTAGCCACAAACAGAAATAAATTAACTGCCATTTTTCTTGACATTAGCACCGAACAATAACAGAAAAAATCTTTAGTATTTAACAAATTGAGGGTTGAGGTGGACCTTTGATATTTTACTCTTATACTAATTAGCCAACGACAGAAATTTATGAGCCATAAACATAGATACGTTTGTTATAAAAATTTCTCTAAACCCGACAAGTTGGCTATAGTCATTCTCTTATCCCATCCTCGACGAATATAAATGGAGCCTTTTCTCATCTACAAGTACTTGAATTTTCCTTCCAACCAACATCTAGTGTGCACCGATTTCGTTTAACCCTGAGGGCATTAAGGTCTACTATGGTTATATGTCTCACAAAACGCGCCACTATAGGGGAAGAACCCGAGCTGTCACTGGCGTTTGGATTTTTCTACATTTGGTAAACATAGTCGATATCATTGACGTCTAGCTTTAAGCCAATGGCAAGCCCAACTTGACACACGATATCCCCCGGTATTTCATCTTCTTTAATAGGGATACCATGGATCTCCGCAACATTTTTCAGAGTTTTGTTCCATTTGATTAATTCGATTTTCAATACTATTTACACCAGTTTTTAGAGCATTAGTGACACTAATTACACCATCGAGATCGTCAGAAAATTTTGACAGTGCATTATTTATAGAATCAATTGCTTTAACTTGTTCATTTACGGTCTCCTGCCAAAAGGAGTTTTTTTATTTCCGACTGATCTTCTCGCAGTGCTATAACACGTTGAAGGAGTTCTCTCACTATGCTGCTTAATGCATCTTCCTGCGCTGGTGTTGCAGTATTTGAATGGTTGCTAACGTTGACGGGTCTCGTCGATCCTATTGACACGAGCACCAGCGGCATACCTTTCACAGAACCAACTTTTATGAAACTCCTCCATTGTGTCTATATCACTTTCGTTCATGGACTTGCAGGGAAGGAAGAGGAGAGAGCTGGGAAGAGATATGGAGGGGACAGGGATGAGACAGGGAGGGGGCATGTAGATTGTAGGGAGGAGGGAGAGAGGGGGCAGAGAGAAATATTAAGAAATAAGAGAGGCGTGTGTTTAATATTACCTTCGGTTTAGTGTTTTGTCAGTCATTTTTGGCGGTCGACATAGACAACTGACGGGTGAAATAGTTTTTAGTTTAGTGCGTAAACTTTTCGAATTGAATTCACCTTTTTTATTGTTTTTTTTTTGTGGTTTAGATATGTAGATGATATTTTTTATATTTGGACAGGTACCTACTACAAGGCAATTGGAATTGTTTCTAAACGTCCTGAATTCACTTCGTCCTTCCATAAAATTTGCTTATGAACTAGAAACTAATCATAAGCTCAAATTCATTGACCGTTCTTTAACAACTTTTATTAGAAAAATTAATTTCTTCATCTTTCGTAACCCCATCTACACCGATCACGTTATACCTGCTTCCTCAAATCATCATCACTCTCACAATACATGCAGTCTTTAATTCTTTACTCAACAGACTCTTAAATATTCCTCTACCCCCAGAAAACGTTTCCTTAGAATTAAATATCTCAAATATTGCCGAAAAACAGTTATTATCCACTTTTGATTTTAAAATTGCTCCGTTAAAAACAAAGAAACGTGGCTATCAACTCTTTATATTCTCCCTAGCATTCTCCAAATGTCAACAAATCTCGTTGGCGCAAATTGTTTTTCATGCGTCATTTATCTTACAAAATTGCTAATCTCTTCTCCAAGGAAGGTTATTCTCCACTTTTGATTTCAAAATTGCTCCGTCAAAAACAAAAATCATGGCTATCAACTCCTTATATTCTCCCCAGCATTCTCTAAATGTAAACAAATCTTGTTGGCGCAAATTGTTTTTCATGGATCATTTATCTTACAAAATTGCTAATCTCTTTCCCAAGGAAGATTATTCTCCACTTTTGATTTCAAAATTGCTCCGTCATAAACAATGAACATGGCTATCAACTCTTTATATTCTCCCCAGCATTCTCCAAATGTTAACAAATCTCGTTGGCGCAAATTGTTTTTCATGGATCATTTATCTTACAACATTGCTAATCACTTTCCTAAGGAACGAATCAGGTCGGTCTTTTACAATAAAGTAAACCTTAAGTTACTTCTCGGCCATAGTAAGGACAAAGTTGACGTTTTGAAGAAATCCGGTGTATACATTTCAAAGTGTAACGATTGCAACGCTATTTACATTGGACAAACGGGCAGAAATTTTCAAATCAGATCACTTGAGGTGTTTTAAATCCGGTTCATTCTATTTTCATTTCGTGAAACATTTACTCATCTGCAATCATTCTTCCTCCTTTACTCCAAAAATCTTATATTTAGTGGAAAAAGGTCTCAGATTAAATGTCATTGAGAAAATGAAAATTATGCATAACAAACTTCATCCCGAGATACTTTTAGTTAAGGATCACCAGTTACCCTCTTATTCTCCGCTACACATGTAAGCGCGTCTTCCCCCACGGTGTACCGACAATTCATCGCGGGCAATTCGTCGCGGACAATTCGTCGCAATGCAAATTCGTCGCAAGACAAATTCGTCACAAATTCAGGAATCGTTGAGGAAATAGTTTAACCTTTTCTTCATTAATCCTGCGATACATCATATTTAGTGTATGGGATGGGTTGACGATGCCTCATCTTTTCCGGATATATTACAGAATTTCTTTGCAGATTATTCACAACAATTGCTCGCGACGATTTGCCGTAGAACCTTCCCCCACCTAGTACAGTCTTGCCCCGAACCAGTGTATAACCTCTTCTCTCCTCCCCCTCCTTCCCCCTGTAGCACTCTCTATCTTCTGTTCATGACTTCCCTTTCCCTTCCCCACCTCCACCTACTGTTCACTGTTGACTCCTATTTTCGTCCACCCCCTCTCTCTGTTTTAACCAATCCCCTCCTTCTTTCCTCCAATTCTCACCCCCACCTATCTCTTGTTGGTATATACATACATATTGCCCATTTTCTGAATATTTGCTAGCTGATGGTGATTATTTACCAAAACCGGTCGTTTTTCTCATTCATTTATATGAAATTAGCCAAAGTTATTATTAAAAATATTTTTTCGTATTGATAATTTTGGTTTGATTATTGGAATTACACAAAGTTTCGGTCTCGTTCATTAACTTCATTTAATCATCTTCTGTGTTTTCGTTAAGGGTGTTTTATTTATTACTCGTATGTAGAAATAATTTTTTATGGATTCGTATAGTATTAGAAGTACCTATCGTGATCCTTTCGTAACTTTTCCTCAGGTGCAGATGGGTTGGCAAATGACCAGCAACCTTTTGTACTCGATGGAGGAGACGGCACTACAGCACCGACCGCCCACTCCGGATACGACGCCAACCTCTACCTCTACTCGGTGAGTTTGTCTCTATCCATTTGGTATCGCTTAAGGCTTCTCTCTCTTTTCATAAGTTGACCTCCGTTGGCACTTTTCTTGTAGCGTTTTCTGTAGCGAAAAACCTTCATTGGTTCATAAACTATTTTTCTACGGCGCATCGTTTCCGAAATACAAATTTTTAAATATTTTAAACGGTCACCATTTTGTTTCAGGATGTTGGGTGAAAATGAAATAGTTATCCGGTGGTCTCCAGCTTTATTAGGCTTTCTTTACCAACGAAGCGGTAATAGCGGAATGCTTTATGGGCACGTCGCCTCCGTCCTCCCGTTTTTATGTTTAATCTACGAAACTAATGGTCGTTATTTTAATTAAATTAAGTGTTAGTGATCCTGATTAGAATTTATCGACAAATTCTGATTTTCAAGTGCATCCGCCAATTAGAATTCCACTTTATATAAGCACGTAAATTAATGTATACTCGTATCTCGTTAAATGGCTTCTGCCAAGTAACAAGTAAATATAATTTTCTCTCACTAGCTCTTATGCGATCTGTAAGGTAAAGATAAAAAAATTTATTCGGATAGAGGACAACATTTATCACAATAAAGTCCGCGGGGCCACATAATTACGACGCATAGCTTCGAAGATAAAATCCAAGAATCTCCCGAGCAAAACATTACGTATTTTGTTTGCATCGATCACAAAGACGGTTCTCTCGGAAAGCAATAATTAAAAATCCGTATTTTACTCTCCCATGCTCTTATATGATCAGTGAGGTATACATCAAAAAATTTATTCGGATAGAGGACAATTTACCATTAAAAAGTCTGTGAGACCACATAATTACGACTTATAATTTCGGAGATAAAAATTCGAGAAAATCCTAAGGAAAACAACGGATATTTTGTTTACATTGGTTGATACAACGATTATATTGGCAAACAATAATTTAAGAACCTTATTTTTTCTCCCAGGTTCTTATACGATTTGTGAGGTATAGAATAAAAAACTTCATTCGGATAGAGGACATTTACCACAAGAAGGTCTTGAGACCATATAATTACTACCTATAGTTTCGGAGATAAAAATTTATAAACCGCCGAATCTTCCCATATCGTTTTATATGCATTTCCCATGTAGAACACTTTTGAAATCTTTGTGTATTCCATTTATGGTGTGTACTTTTTTCTTGTTTTGTATTTACAACAATTATCACAGCATCTCTCCGCCATGAAGGCAAAATTTTATTGATCAAATTCTTAGCGCAATGCTCTATTAAATAATTTTTTATATCAACTATAACAATGTCGATTTAGTTACGAAATAGTAATAGTTTGAAAATTTGGCGGTCGGGACACTGAAAGCGCCGGGGGTTGGAGAGGAGGGGAACCTTTAAGCGGTGCACTGTATGCTGAAATCATCGTCAATGCAATTTCCCTTTACGACGAAAGATTGACCCGAAAAATACGCGGAATTTTCGTGTTCGAAATGAATCTGTGGACCGATTCGACGCGTATTTAAAAATCGGGGGTTGGATTCGTTCTATTTCCTCCCCTCGGTTTGGTTTAAGTGGTTGGGGGTTGGATTCGTACCATTTTCTAAATAAATGTAGGGTTATAATAGAATGGGGAAAATTAAGTAAATGTGGTGGTATAATAGAATAGTACCAAATCATCTTACTACGTCCTTCATAGGCTGCTCCATGGTCTAAAAGATTTCGTACTAAGTATGTTCAAATATGTCAGTATCAATTTGCTGCTTCGTTGATACTTGAAAATTTTTTAAATGCGCGATTTTCATATATGCCTCCTGCCGCTAGGCGTGCTGCCGTTTGTGTTGACTTATATCTAGGCTTGGTAGGATTCGATTTAAATATAAATGCCGATAAACATCGGATTTTAAATACAGTCAAACTCGGCTATAACGAGCGCCACGGGACCGTTTAGTTTTGCTCGTTATAGCCGTTAAACTTAATATCCGTGAAGGCAAAAGCATGCATGTGTATGGTGAAATAAGACATAAGAAGTAAAAGTGAATATATAAACAGAAAGGTTATTTAGTAAATTTATGAAAAAACCTAAAAATGAGAATAAACTAGAAAATTTAAAGTAAACATACGTACATATAAAATTTACTCACAGCTGCATCCTTAATCACTACCCAAGTCGCACTACCTCATTTCCTTGTTCGTTGTTAGGTTGTTCTCTAGTGCATATAAAATCGCTTCTTTGTTTTTCCATAAGGTTGAAACCGTAGACGATGATAAATTAAATTTTTTACACACTTCAACATTTTTTTACCACGTTCTAACTCTCGAATAATATCAACCTTTTCGCGAATAGACAAACACTTCCTTTTATGTACGGACATGTTACTCGTTCAAGGGCAAAATCTCAACGCTACGAACTTTCTTTGCAAACTGTGAGCATACCAATTCCAGGAAGAGTTAATGAGGAGACGGATTAAACGTGGGATTTCCCATCTTTATGTGGGAAAGGGTGTTGGGTGCATTCGGCTGAGCGACGGGGGTGGGAGCCATTGTACATGCCCTCAGCCCCTTACCCCCTTCCAAACACAACCTCCTGGCTGTAAAAGAGCTGGGGGTTGGGAGGAGAGGACAAAGGACCTCCGCGAGTGCCACTGTACCTGCAAGTTGGGAATTCTTGGTTTGGACAAAGGGATTATTTTTTAACAACAACGCCGCGGTCTTTAACCTCCCCGAGGGATAGGGTGTAGAGGCTGGACTCAAGAACACAAGGTTACATATTTTGGGTCACTATGAGGATAGCTGAAAGAATTAGCAAGGTAGTGACAGTTAATGATAGATTAATAGCCGTAAAACTTCAGATGGAGCCAGTGGAAATGCTTATAATTCAAGTGTATATGCCAACGACTAATGCTGGCGACGACGAAGTAGATGAAATGTATGAACAGATTATGGAGATATTGGAGGAGGAGGGAAAAGGAAGGATCACCACCATAGTAATGGGAGATTGGAACAGTGTAGTCGGAGAGGGACAGGAAGATAACATAGTGGGAAAATATGGACTAGGGAAGAGAAATGAAAGAGGGGATAAACTTGTGGAATTCTGCCATAGAAATAGATTAATTGTAACTAATACATGGTTTAAGCATCACCAGCGGAGACTTTACACATGGAGAAGCCCAGGAGACCAGAGACGATACCAGATAGATTACATACTAGTCAATGAAAGATTTAGAAATAGCATTAAAAATGTGAAAACACTACCAGGGGCAGATATCGATTCTGACCACAACCTTTTGGTGGCAAATATACAATGTAGACTGAAGAGCGTTAAGAGAAACGTAAGAGTTAACAAGAAATGGAACTTAGAGGAACTCCTTAAAAACAAGGAGGCTATCATGACTGAGCTGGAGGAAAGGTTGGGGGAGAGAGATGAAGAAAATAGGAAGAATGTAGATGAGGAGTGGAGATACATCCATAGCAACATTAAAGATGTAATGGAAAAGAAGGTAGGAAAGATAACGGGTGAAAGAAACAAAAAACCCTGGATCACAGCAGCCATGCTGCAAAAAATGGAAGAGCGGAGAAAGTGGAAGAACATAAACACTGAAGAAGGCCAAAGAAAGTACAAGGAGTTAAATAATGCTTTAAGAAGGGAAACAGATAAAGCCAGAGAACAGTGGATAAATGAGAAATGCGAGGAGATTGTCGAATGTGAAAGAATTTGTAGAACAGACCTCATGTATAGCAAAGCAAGGGAACTATTCAAGAAAAAAGCAAGAAAGATAGGACGTAAAGGAATCATGAACAAAAGTGGTAAAATAGTATCGGAGCCAGACAATGTAAAGAATGTCTGGAAAGAATACATTGAGGTTCTGTATGACAAAGAAGGAAAGCCAAGAAATATTGAATTAAATGAAGAAGAGGATGTGGAAGAAGATCAGCTAGGACCAAGTATTCTCGAGTCTGAAGTTAAAAGAGCAATTGATGACATGAAAAGAAGAAAGGCAGTTGGGAGTGATGATATACCCGTGGACGTTCTTAAGGTTTTGGGGTCTAAAGCAGTTAAGCAACTCACAAAATTTTTTAACCAAGTATATGATACTGGTGTATGGCCTGAAGATTTTTTAGATGTTGTGATGGTACCACTGGAGAAAAAGAACAATGCAAAATGTTGTAAGGATTACAGAACTATTAGTTTAATTTCTCATACAGCTAAAGTTCTAACCAGAATAATAACCAAAAGAATTGAATGTAAAATAGAAAAGGAGCTGCAAGATAATCAGTTTGGTTTTAGAAGAGGAAGGGGGACTAGAGATGCTATAGGATGTATGAGGATGATGATAGAAAGAGCGCTAGAAGTCAATAAAGATATGTATTTTTGTTTTGTAGATTGGGAGAAAGCTTTTGACCGAGTGAAATGGGATAAGATGCTGGGTATTTTAAACAAAATAGGAATAGATTGGAAAGATAAAAGACTGCTTAAAAACCTTTACTTTGATCAAAAGATTAGAGTCAGGGTTGAAGGAGAAGAAACAGAAAGTACTTCAATAGGGAGGGGAGTGAGGCAGGGTTGTCCTATTTCACCAGCGATATTTAATATGTATGCAGAAACAATAACAGAAGAAGCGTTGATGGAAGAGAAAGGATTTAAGATAGGAGGTGAAAGTATTACCACCATTAAATACGCAGATGATCAGGGCTTAATAGCAGAAGGCGAGAAAGAGCTTCAGAGGATGACAGACAGACTAGTTGAGGTTGGCCAACAATATGGAATGAAGATCAATACAGAAAAAACGAAAGTCATGGTGGTTTCAAAGGAACATAAAGAATTAAATATAATGGTAAATGGCCAAAAATTGGAACAAGTAAGTAGTTTCAAATATCTCGGCAGTATTTTAGCACAGGATGGAAGTAGTACACAGGACATCAGAAGTAGGATTGCAATGGCAAAAGCAGCATTTAACGAGAAGAAGGAGCTTCTCACAAGCAAGAAAATAAATCTAGAAACAAGGAAGAAATTAGCAAAATGCTACATATGGAGCATAGCGCTTTATGGTGCAGAGACGTGGACGATAAGGAGAAAGGAGGAAAAATATTTAGAAAGTTTTGAGATGTGGGTATGGAGGAGAATGATGAAAGTGAAATGGACAGAGAGGAAGAGAAACAAAGAAGTATTAGAAATGGTGGGAGAAGATAGGATGCTAATAAAAACAATCAGGAAAAGAAAAGCAAATTGGATAGGGCACATATTGAGAAGACAGTGTTTACAAAGGACGATCTTAGAAGGAAAAATTAGTGGAAAAAGAGGAAGAGGGAGAAAAAGAATAGGAATATTAGATAATATAAAGCAGGGATATACTACTTATAGAGGTATAAAAGAGGCTTCTAGGGAGAGAGAGAAATGGAGGCAGCGATTCAGTTAAAACCTGTCTTCGGACAGAAGCATGATGATGATGATGAGGATTTAAGGGGCTGACCGCCACCGCGTTTGAGACAGTGAGAAGTGGTCAAAGTTTGCTCGATATATCCGTGAAGCGTGCTCGTTATATACGTGAAATATTTGTATGTAAATGCTCGTAAACTTATCTTGGAGGTAGCATTTGCTCACTATAGCCGTGAACTCGTTACAACCGTGCTCGTTATAAACGAGTTTGACTGTACTTTTAAATTCGACGAAAATGAATTGTCGTCGATAAGTGTCAATTTTCAACACTATATTTTCTACGAAATTTATGCGTCATGATTTGAGAATTTTGTTTTCCGCTCTCAAACTTAACATATTTTACCGTAAAACGTCCAAAACGGAAGTGACATTCTGTATTTGTCATACCAAATGTCCACAAAACATTCGGATTTTGCTTTCAAATGTCGCTTGTGTCACTTTCTTAAGGGCACATACTGAGCTGCTTGGGGATCCAAAGATAAAGGACCAAATATTATGATCAGTTTATTGCGATCTTTCCTTACTCTCGGCCAGATCCGATAATCCCTACTCACTTTGGACTACATTTACCAAATTTCGGGGGACGTCTATTGCGTCTTCTTTGCGACATTATCTCCTCCAAGAAGCAAAATGAAAGGTTTCCCCGGACTGAAAAATGAGTATGGCCTTATGGCATTTTCAAAAGCACCCTGTCATAACATTTATATAATCCATCTGAGCGAGACTGAGGGAGAGTGCCCCCCGTGCTTAGTTTCTTTTGCATTGCAGTCCAAGGAACATCGTTCAATATACGCACACTGGACTTTTTCCCGCATTCATAGTAGTTTATTACTCAACAAAGTGAGATATTTTTCACCATAATATACATTCACACATTAGGTTCAAGTCACATTAATTTTCTCACTAATGACTACGATTTCGTGAATAAGGGGCGCGAATTAACGAGTAGAATATACTTTCTGATTTACTGCAAAAATTATCTGTTTCAGGTTGGTGACCGAAGTCAACTACAACACATTCACCAAAATATAGATAACAACAAACAAATCTGCATAAAAGAAGCCTTCTTTTTATTTACGAGTTTGGTGCTTGCATACTACAAGATACTAGATACACCAAGATCTAAACTTGTATATAAACTAACGCGACAGCATTTGAACCATATTATTTGAATAATGCGTAATTAAGGCGTCTATCTGGAATTTCTAAATTCTCTGGCAATCGACTCGCGTCCAAGTTTTCGAATTTCAAGTTTCATAGCTCAGACTGCCATTTTTCAGCAATAACTATAATAATAATTAAGACAGTAGCCCATATGTTACACTGAAATTTATGTAGGATATTTTCTGTGTTAGAATTATGTCGTCATCATCCGTAACTTTTAGTACGTATCCGGATAAAGAATTAATTAAAAATTATCACGTCATCATATGTGTACGTCGTTGACCGAAATAAAATGGATTATATTGTTGTCTAAACATTAAATCAATGCTTTTGAAGTACGGAAAATCAAGGCATTAGAATCGTTGCTATGGTAGTTAATATTTTTCATCGTTGAAAACCGAAAAGCTTTTCATAATTTTATGATTAAAATTAAAATTTTACGCAAATTCAGCATGGATTTGAATTTTGTCTTCAAGAAAAAAAACTTCATTCTTTCATCCACTGTACGGTGCATGTCTCAATTTTGTATCGTAATTGTAAATAATTTAAAAAAGCAATTTTATATAGCCCTGCAACGTTTTCAATGCTTTTCTTACGGATGTTTAAAATTGTACATTGGAGTAAAAATATCTCTTAAATATAACATTTTCTGGAATTTTGGATTTTTTCCAGAGGTTGACCTATTTTCCATCCAAATTTCACTTCCGTAGAACTTCTAGAAGCACCTTAGAGTTTATATCATATATCCTATATATATATATGTAAGAAGCAGCTATTTATATAATAAGGATTAAGACGACAATACTATCTCGAAATTTAATAATGACACTTTCGGAAAAACAGCATATCGTTAAAAAGTTTATATTTTTCCAATTAATGTGATTTAAACGTATTACTTAAGTGATTTAGAATAGTAGGTGAAATGAGACGATAAGAATAAGAAACTTTATTCCATCATCATCATCATGCTGCTATCCGAAGACAGGTTTTAGCTGAATCGCTGCCTCCATCTCTCTCTCTCCCTAGAAGCCTATTTTATATCTCTATAAGTACTATATTTCTGCTTTATATTCTCTAATATTCCTATTATTTTTCTCCCTCTACCTCTTCTTCCCCTAATTTTTCCTTCTAAGATCGTCCTTTGTAAACACTGTCTTCTCAATATGTGCCCTATCCAATTTGCTTTTCTTTTCCTGATTGTTTTTATTAGCATCCTATCTTCTCCCACCATTTCTAATACTTCTTTGTTTCTCTTCCTCTCTGTCCATTTCACTTTCATCATTCTCCTCCATACCCACATCTCAAAACTTTCTAAATATTTTTCCTCCTTTCTCCTTCCCGTCCACGTCTCTGCACCATAAAGAGCTATGCTCCATATGTAGCATTTTGCTAATTTCTTCCTTGTTTCTAAATTTATTTTCTTGCTTGTGAGAAGCTCCTTCTTCTCGTTAAATGCTGCTTTTGCGATTGCAATCCTAATTCTGATATCCTGTGTACTACTTCCATCCTGCGCTAAAATACTGCCAAGATATTTGAAACTACTTACTTGTTCCAATTTTTGGCCATTATATTTAATTCTTTGTTGTTCTTAAAATGGTTTCGATCCGAAGATCGTAGGTCAATTCTTTCGAATTTTAATTTGAAAAATAATACAAGTATGGGAAATATAAAATATCTACTGGAGTCGAACCCGGGTCTTTTTTCGTAAATGGCTTTTACTATATTAATAAAACATTCCTACCAAATTTCAATCTTCTACCTACTCGGAAATTTTGTTAAAAATAGCATTGCAATCGGTCATAAATAGTTTATATTAGTCGAGCGTGACCGGATTTCTTAACTCATTATTTAAAGAGATGTAACTATTATTTATTCAGAAAGCAGTATTATGTATGTATACAATGTATCTACTATTAGTATAAAATGGCACAATAGACATTATTTCATTATTACAAATTGAGCTGTTAGTGTGGCACTTAGCAACTCTTTTTCTCATTAATGCAGTGGATTTTGGCAGAAGCTTTTCGGAAACTGCGCATCTCAATTTTTCCTCCTGATTCATGTCCAGTATGCGTGATCGGTATTTTGACTTCTAGTAACTCAGTGCAGAAAAAGTTCATTCACATAACCCTGTTGACCCGATATTCGAAATATGCTTTGCTATGCCTAAGTGGAGACCCACGAATTCATTTGACTTGAAAAGCTGACGGCAAAGCATCAAAACGATTCATCTTTCGGCTGATAACTGCTTTGGCTTTGGAGCGAAATCAAATTTTCTTCGAAACTGCACCTTTCCATTGAGATAGTTGGTAATTACAAATATCCAAGTGAAATGGAATACGCATTAACTCAAAAGCGGGCTCAAAACTTGAAAAATAAGAGAAACGCTTGTCCTTTTTACCAATCAGGTCCTCCAACCATTTCACATAGCACTGTTGGTCAAAGTTTTCATCTTCGGTATACCTCTGCAGATATTAAAAATTTGTAGTCTCGAATCTTCATGTGGAACACGAAAAGTTGCTGTTTTGACTTGAACTCTCAAACACCCTTTACCATATAAAAAAATCACTTTCCCTTTTCCCTAAACCAGAAGTGGGGAATCTTTTTTCATTGGAAGGCCAAATGTTACTTAACGGAGACCTTATCAGGCCGCACATTGCGATGCACGTTGCATACATTCACATTTATCAAAATTGACATAATAAAGGCAAACACAATTTAATGGCTTTTTAATATAACAAATACAGATTTCAATTCTTCATATTTACTAATATTTTTAAAACTTTGAAGGCTTTAACGCAATACAATGACTTTTTAATCTAATGCAAAAAATTTAAATTTTTCATATTTGCTAGTATATTAATAAAATTTAAAGAAGTCAAAACAAATTAAGGACATGTAAATAAAATTCAATCACATTCATCAAAATAAGATGGCAAACACAATTTAATGACTTTTTTGTGAATGGTTTTTATGAGCTAAGAACTTGATATTTGGTTTCAGCATTGTTGTTTTTAGCTTTAATTGGTCCTCCAAGTGAGTGTTTGTCATCTGTGATCTCACAAGGAGAGGACACGGATTCTTATGAAACTTGGGCGTATACGGCCGATAGGTTTCCCGTAAATCGTGATTAAATATTGCAATTTCACGTCAACTGGTATAAATTTAATAATGCACGTCTAATTGGTCAAGTAATTGTTGGCGGTGAGCGTATAGTGGTTGCGTTCGAAACGTAAGGGTGGGAGCTCGATTCCCTCGTGGTTTGTTTTTTTTTCATTTAGCCTCTTTTTACAAATCATTTTTAACATTAAAATTTAACTGGGCAGCCACAGTGATATTTTTATTTTTTTCTATGTTATTTGGTGGTGATTTGGATGTTTTTCTCAAGTAATGCCGTTAAAAGTACAGTAATATAATTAAATAAAAATATTTCTTTTATGAATCCCTCAGAAATTCGGTTGATTGATTAAAAGCTTCTTTTAGCACACATCTACTGGCGATTTGTTTGCAGTCTGTGGATCTCCGTTTGTTTTGTGTGACTTTTACGGAGTTCTTTTTCAACAAACAAGCTAAAGTCAAAGAATATTTTTTTGTCTACGATTCTAGTAAGTATTTTTATTGATTTTTTGTTATTTTTCGAAATATCTTGTACATCGGTCAACCTTTTACAGGCCGTTAAAAAATTAATTTCTGCGTACAATTCCAGACTGAAATTATAGGGTGGAATCTTTGCCAGATCCATCTTCGGCAAGATGCATCCCGCCGACCGAGGTTGACAATTCGGAGAAACCTCGTTTATTCGCTGATGCGCTTAACTTTTGCGCCAATCTTCTTCGCGAAAGTGGTTTAATTTCTGATCACATTAGTCAGGAGATTTATGATCGTGCTATCGCCATCGGTCGTGAGATGTGCGATTGTATTGTGTGTGTGAATGATGGACAACATGGTCCTCATCGATGATGATTACCTGCTTGGCGAAGACGACCCTGAAGTGGATGAAGATTCCTTGCAACAATCTACTGAGGAAGAAGGCTGTTCTAGTCCAACTTCTAGTGACGGTCCATATGCGCCATCCCCGAAGACAATTAGCAATTCTATCATTCCTCTGGAAACTAAAATTAATGTTGTTACTGCTGCGAAACTGCATCCATATTGGTCTCTAAAATCCCTTATGGCACGAGTGTCTCGACGTATTACGAGAAAGGACAGAATCAAAATATGGGAGAGAGATATTCTATCTGGAGGAAGTTTTAGAGATAAGCAGAATGCCATCGACAGGTAGGTTTATGATAGGTTTTGTCAATCCCGAGTAAATGAAGACCACGTTACAACGAGAATTCTGCGGCAGTGGGGGATGGCAGCTGCTCTTCAACATATTTCCGGCGGATTTAAATTTGAGGCGTCACAATCCTGGGTGAAAATATTTAAAAGAAGGCACAAGATCCGCCAAACACAGGTCACGATATACGTTAGTCGCTCAGAAAAAATGTGCTCTGAAGAGACAATGAAGGCTGCCATGCTTTTTCAAGGGAAAGTCCAAAAGCTGATTCCTCTGTATGACCCTAATTTCGTAATCAATACCGATCGAACTGGTAGCGAGTATCGTGCCCAGATCAAGCGTACTCTATCCCATCAGTTTGAAAAAAAATTTATGTAAGTAAACTGAACAAAATGACGCATTCGTATACGGCCCAATGCAGTATCACATTTTCGGGAAAGCTTTTGTCGAATGTTTTCATATGCCTGCAAGAACCTATGGGGAGGTTTGGGCTTAAAGTGCAGCAGGGTGTTAGTGATGCTATCGGCCGCTGTAAGAATGTGTTCGAGACTTGCACAAATTCGGGGAAGTTGCATACTACCAACTATGAAATGTATTTTGACGAGGTATTGAATATTGACAGAAAAAAAGTTCCTGCTTATAGATTCGTGGTCAGGACAAACAAGGCCTTGTACGACGAACGATTCATGGGTGTGAACAACGAGCCAACTTGCGGCGTCTAAGTTATTCCCTCAAAGTGTACCTCGGTGTGTCAGCCTCTCGATGCATGCTTTTATCGTCAGGTTAAAATTTTCATTTCGCGGCTGCAAAATGCTGGACAGTTGCTCCGGAAAAAGAGGGAAATCACCAGCCATATGGATATAATTAAAATACACGCGTTAATTCATAACCAGCTTTCAGCTCCGATTTTCCATGAAATGATAAGGTATGCGTGGTTTGCAATCAAGCTCACCGATAAAAGAGGACATTTTCAACGTTAACCAAGTCAATTTTCCGGATGATGTATTAAATGGAAAATGCATTTGCGAGGAGCAGAGTTTGCAAAATATTCTTGGTGCAGAATGTTTTTCTGTTTCCAATGATACTATGACTCTTATCATCCAGGAAACAGCGAAGAAATTTGTTAACATAAAACAAAAGTTCCGTTACCTGTCCATTCATAGGAAAATTAAAGTTTCCCTTCTAACTCTCCCCATCATTGGTGCCAGTGATGATTGGCGGTTGTAGGTTATTAATGCTTTTAATCAATCAACCGAATTTCTGAGGGATTCATAAAAGAAATATTTTTATTTAATTATATTACTGTACTTTTAACGGCCTTCTCACAAGTTCATGTTTTTTTATACTTTCATCGAAACTTTGCCTGATATACCTCCGCCTATATTATAAGTATTCGGATGAAGTCTTCGCAAAAACAATTTCAGGGATTCTTTCCATGCCATAAGCATCAATATATGATGTAGCGTGTGCCGAGATCAATGAAGAATATGCGATTTAATAATGTAAACTTTGTGGAGACAATCGTGCGTTGAATTACTTGAGAAAAAATCCGAATCACCACCAAACAACATAGAAAAAAATTAAAATAGCAATAGCAAAATAGCAAAATTTTAATGCTAGAAAGGATTAGTAAAAAGAGGCGAAATGAAAAGAAAACAGCCCACGAGGGAATCAAACTCGCGCCCTTACATTTCGGACGCAACCACTATGCGCTCACCGCCAACAATTACTTGACCAATTATGCGTGCATTATTAAATTTATACCAGTTGACGTGAAATTGCAATATTTAATCCCGATTTTCGGGAAAACTATCACGCCCACGCCCAAAAGGGGGGTTTGCAGTGATCCTGGAATCAAGAGCTATACACCTACCAAGTTTCATAAGAATCCGTGACCCCACTTCCGTGTCCTCTCCTTGTCAGACACGTCTTGATTTGAGCCATATGTGAAAACGTTGATTCACAACAATAGGTTGTGCGAAAACAAGAGAGTAAACGACGAGCATATTGATGCAGTCGTGGATATTCAACAGCATTCTTCCATATTTCAATGGGATCCTTTTTACTGTCGAATAGAGGCTTCATAATGTTATCTTCTGAGAGCTCAATCAACTCCTTCTGCAAATCCTTAGGTACATTCGAGACATCAACCAGATGTGGCTGAAAAGCTAACCTCAGTGTGGCATCATGTTTCTCAAAATCTTTAAATCTGTTATTGTATTCTTTAATCAAGGAGTCTAAAACACCTATATATTAATTGATATTCCATTTTGCAAGTTTTACTCATCTTGTTTATCAATTACCTTCGCCAGTTCAGGAAAATCCTCGACTGAAATAACTGATCTGATAAGGCTAATTTTGGAAAAATTCAACTTCTTCCAAAATGATTGAATTTGCTGCAACATTTCATATATGGATTTAGTTTTACCTTGTAGAGAAGTATTCAAATGATTTTGTTTTGAGATTAAATCACACAAAAATGCAACATTTCTGCATAAATATTTTTTCAAAATTTCACAAGGTTCATTCTGTTCTTTGTAAAAGCTCGTGACTTGTTTTCGCAAAGCCAAAAGATTTTCTAGTACTTGTCCTTGTGACAACCAGCTCACTTAATGGTTTGGAAGATCTACACTAAATGTGTCATCGTCACATTGAAGCATGGTGCAAAATTCTACGATATAAATTAGAATTTCCATTCTTTTCCTCAGAGAATTTTACAAATCCCGCTCCAATATTACAATTATAAGATATTTTAATGTGCAAGAGAAAATAACCCTGCACGGCGGGTTTCAAATTTTTCATGCAAATCAAATGGGAAGGATAGTTTCTGGTATCGAACTCGGGACTTTTTAACCTTCGGAACAAAAACTATCCTCAGGAGCTCGACTCCAGTAGCAAGAGATTTCTACCGAATGTCATGAAAATCGGTCTATTGGTTCAAAAGTTAATAGGGCGGGACAGACAAACAAGCCCAACGAAGAAACTATAAGCCTATTTCCATTCTGAAAAGTAGGCTAAAAATTCTTAAAAGACACATTCAAGGCAGCGGCAGACCCAGAAAATGTCTTTGGGTGGGGGGAGGGGCAATATCTCAGTTACATACTGATTACAAATATCTCTAATACTAATTTGAAAGTATTAACAAATGAAACGTCGTACAATAGAGGGAAGTTTCAAGTTTCCCACTGAAGGAGCAGTTCTCATACAAGCCGCTGAGTAGCGCTGCATCCGTTAGCTAAACATAATGACTACTCCTCAAGAAAAGGTGCAGTGTTGTTTCTGGTACAATGCTACCAAATCTGTGACTATCGTGCAAAGACGGTATCGAACAAAGTTTGGAAATGACCCACCATCTACGAACTCTATTAAGGAGTGGTATCAAAAGCTTTCAAAGGACAGTTGTCTATGCAGGAAGGGTGGGCCGGGGCGATCAAGAATCAGTGACAGTTTCTTGATGACAAGGTACCAGGACGTTGGATCGGACAAGCGGGACCAATTCCTTGGCCTCCTAGGTCTCCGGATCTTACCCCACTAGACTTCTTCTTCTAGGGGTATGTGAAAGAACGTGTCTACACTCCACCATTACCAAAAACACTTAATAAACTGAAGGAACGTATTCGCGAAACCATTACATCAGTGAATGTGGATATGCTACGTAAGACCTGGGAGGAGTTTGTGTACGCGCTGGATATTTGCTGTGTTGCCAAAGGTGCACACATGGAATCATTGTAATTTGCAGTTGGAATAAGACTTGATATATGTGCCTACTAATTGGCATTTCATTTGTTACTACTTTAAAATTAGTATTAGAGATATAAGCATTTGTAATCAGTCAGGTCTTTATGAAACACCCTGTATATGTTTTCACAGTACATAATTGAAAAGTTAATCACACAAATTCTTTTTCATTTTGATACAATCAAAATTAAATAACGTAAGATTATAATGAAATTATAATTGACTTTCATGAAATAAGAACTAAAAATTATACTTATTTAACATTCAATTAATAATTCATCTTCCTATCCAAAAGCAAAACACACTCAATTCAACGTTGACACAGAAAATGTACTTCATCAAAAACAAGCATAAGCAATTTACTGAACAAATATGCATACATATCACAATAAAATATATAATTTTCGATTTCCAGTGTTAACAAAATGTTCAATTTATGGTAAGTTTGGGTGAAAATGGCAACGAAAAGGAAAATAAAAATTGCATGAGTACTATGACTGATGGAGGTAGCAGATTTTCAAGAGAGAGAGACACTCGAAAAGCACAAACGGGTTTATCCCGTGACAAAATTCCCTGCGTCACCAGGTTTTCTAAATAATTTAGCAAATTATTAGACGCATGAGAAGGAAACCTCCAATTGACGACACACCCAGGCCACTTGCCATGGCGTGGCGTCGGAATATACTTCGTATATAGCCAACCAGTTTGAAAATAATCGTTCCTTCTGAAATAAAGCACTATCCCACCATATCTGTAGCCAAAATACATTTCGATATAATACATTCTTAACAATAAACATAGGCAAAGATAGGGTGTAACACACCCAGGAAAGGAATCCCGCTATCTTCGGGAGATCCAGGGAACGCACCCGGGGAAGCACAGTAATCATATGATACAATCGCACCAATGAAGAAGGAGTTAGCCACAATTTTTGATGCACCGTATTAATATAAACCCCTAAATACTTCAACTGGGTCTGAAACTGCAACTGACTTTTCTACAAGTTTAATGTTATTCCCAAGTCGTCCTACAGAAAACACAATATTTGCTGGAGCTTGTTGTCGTCTTTCCTTGGAAATAAGAACAGCCAGTCGTCCAATTATGCAATCATCACAATTCCAAATCGCACACGAATTTCATGCGCCACTGCTCGTGCCCACCGCTGCATTATCGCGGGGGCCAAACAATGCCCCATGGGTAAGCGCTGAAAGGAAAAATGCTGTCCCGATGCGAAAATACCGTAGTATTTTCGATGCGACGGCCGAATGGGAATTTGAAAGAAAGCCTGAGATAAGTCAACCTTGACCAAAAGGGTACCTTCGCACTATCCCATAAGGAAAACTTTGGTTTCCTATAATGCTCGGTCCATGGAGAAAGGTCGTGTATTAAACGGACACCTCCTGATGCTTTGGGCAAGAGAGACACTCGAAAAGCACAAACGGGTTTATCCCGTGACAAAATGCCCTGCATCACCAGGTTTTCTAAATAATTTTGCAAATTATTAGACGCATGAGAAGGAAAATAGCACCACGGAGCCGCGGGGGGCTTCGGTAAGTTGGCCCCTAACAATAGGGTTTCCAACGTGGAGGCGCAGGAATATGGAAACGGTGCTGCCGGAGGCAGCACTGCTAACTCACGATTTACGTGGATCGGCGGCAGCTGTGGCGGTGGCACGTGAAGAGGTAACTCCACGTGTGGCGGCGCCGGCAAGTTGAACAAATCAGATGGCTGATCTGCATCGTCTGCGGGAGCGTCCGAATCGGGGAAGCCGGAATCGCTGGCAGATGTTTCCTCCAAAGATACAATGCTCTCAAGGTCCTCATCCGTCCATGGAACGGCGTCCGCTGGATCCCCAGAAGAGGTAAAACGAAGAAAGTCTATCCCAGACTCCTGGCTCAGCACGGCGAGATCAGGCGGGTCCAATAACAGCAGGCCGTCGAGGGAATCCTCAGACGAGGAATTCCTATTGCCTTGCGGGCGCAGAGGAGCGGCCCGCTCTGCAACCGCGACATCGATTGGGCTGGAATTTTCCTCTCGAACCCGATGAGGAAGAGGACTTCGAGTAAGAAGAAGGCGCCGGCATCACCTGCCAATTACCAACCCACCACCTTCCTCCACACACTTCTATCCTTGCACACTTCTTTTGCTTCACTTACACTCATACACTGAGTCACACATTTCCTTTTATTCCTCATACTTTTAGCATATTATTAAGAGTGTATTAAAAGATTTCGTAATATAAAGGATAAACTTGCTAAGTTTAGAATTACCATGCAAACTGTTAAAAAAGTTTTTCACTGAAGACTATCAGGTCCTTGGCACTCAGACAGAGTCCGTTCACAAAATTATCAACAGAGCGAAATAACCTGAGGTTTATTTGCTGACATTTGGTGACGAAAGATGTAATAGTGGCCCGATTCACCCGAAGTGTACACGGAAAATGTTTAACCGGTTGGTGCCCCTGAGATAGATGCAAATCATTCCTACAACTGAGCCATGGAGAAGAGAGCATTGGTTAACTACCATAATAAGAATCAAATGAATTAGAAAGCTAGTAACAGAATAATATGCGATTTAGAGACACCAACATAATTGAAACGTACTCATTTTAGCCAGTTCTTACCCGCAGACCTTCACAAAAACTCTCTTTCTTGACGAACACACAGTTTGACAGTAATTTATTTTCACTTTTCCAGACAGGTAAAGTTCCCTACTTTGCCACTAGGATGACATTATGTCTGTTCCATTGTTTGCTGGTCTCTATTGACGAAAAATAGAAAAACGGCCCTAATTACGGGTGGTCGGTGCTTGCATACTGCAAGCGCATAAAAAAATCACCACACACCAAGATCTAACCTCGTAAATAAACCAACGTGATCTCCAGGGCAACAGCATTTCAGCCACGTGAAGCCTATATGTATCTATAATAATAAAAGAAGCTGTGTGTGTGTGTCTGTGACAGTCATAACTCTTCAGAAAATAAACGTAGGAGCTTCAAAATTTGGCAGCAGCTTTAGATTGATCCTTGGATTTGCAGTGCCAAAAATAATTCAAATCGGCCCACGGGTGCCCGAGGGGCCTCATGGAACCATCGGTCCAAATTTAGGTTTTTTTATTATATCTAAACAACCAATTGGCCGATTTTGATGAATCGTTCACCAATATCAGTGTTTTTATGAGACACATTTTTGAGCCTAAAATGGATAAAATCGGTCTACTGGGTCAAGGATCGTAATTTAAGGGCCGATCCAAATTTCACGATTTCGAGGAGTCCTCATGGAACGGTCGGTCCAAATTTCGGCGATGTACGTCCCTCAGTACGCATATATCAGGGAAGAACTGGCTGAGACGGTTTCAACCAAATTTGGTAGGTATATAGAATATTCACATAAATACATGACCAAAATGACATATTTGGACTGGATCGACAGAGCAGGGGTGCTACAATTGCAAAATAAATCTTTTCGGTAATTATGCTTTTGGAAGGAATTGGCCAAACCGAATTCAACCAAATTTGTTATATTAAATTTACACATAAATTCATGACCAAAATGACATATTTCGACCAGATGAACTAAGTAGGGGTGTCACAATTGCAAAGTTAAACTTTTCGGTAATTATGAATTTGGAAGGAATTGGCCGAGCCGATTTCAATGAAATTTTGTATGAAGGAGGTGTGCAACATAAAAAAAAACAAAATTAAGATTTTTAGGATAGATATAGAAAGCAGGTCTGCCATAATAAAAGTGATCAAAGATTTTTTACAAGTGTTTGTGTTGAACTGTCCACATCAATATTAACCAAATTATAATATTTATTATGTACACATATATATAAAAACATAACAGCATATTTGGACCGGATCAGCTAAACGGGCGACACAATTACAAACTAAACTCTTTCAGTAACTATGGATTTGGAAGGAATTGGCTAAACGAATGTCAACTAAATTTTATATATAACATTTTTAGAAAATACCATAATGAAATCAAGATTTTTAAAGCGGAGCTTAAGAGCAGGGCTACCACAATTAAAGGTAAAATCATGTTTCATTTACACGTATTTTTAGATAGCTCTCCGCATGGATTTTAACCCATTATGGTATATATAATCTTCATATAAATAACCAGGTCGACTAAACAGAGCTACCACAATATCAAGGTTAGAATTTTTCTGTAACTATGAATTTCGTAGATATTGGCTGAACCGATTTCAATAAGAAGTTTCGTCTGTAGGGCGGGTATAGAATGGCAAAACGAAATGAACATGTTCAGAACGGATCTAAAAAGCTGAGATACCACAATATAAGGGAAAATAATTTTCTGATTTCAAAGCAAATACATTAATATGCGATTATACTACGGCGAATTTGACGAAAAGCACCCTGTTTGAAGATATCTCAGCAACCAATTAACCGATTTTGATGAATTCCCCGCCAATATCAATGTTGAACCAAGAAACGTAGAGACTTAAAACTTGGTATACAAACTAAAGAGACGTTGAAGATATGCACCTCGGTGTCAGAACTTTGATTTCCTTGGAGAGAGGGAGGTATCAAATTTGAGTCTATATTTAATTTGTTCATACCAATTAAAAGGGGAATATTTGTCACTTATCTTGAGAGTACTTTGAGTTTGGATGATAATATTACCGAGTGATATGTTGATTAAAAATTGTAAACTCTAAACCCGGGGCTAAGCCCGGGCAATTACGCTAGTTAGATAATAATTCCATGAGTTCTAGCAGAATATTTATAATTTTCCGCAAAATTAGGCAACTATCCGTAATTTCCGAATTCTCTAGCAATCGGCTAGTCTCCAAGTTTTCATATTTCAAGTTTCGTGATCAGTGACGGCTCTAATGCTTTTTAGCTGGTGGGGATATCTACGGAAAAATTTGTAGTAGACTCGAGTGTTTCTATGCGCGTGCGTATAACGCAATGAGGGTTTAAGACAACAATATCGGACATAGAAAGAACAGTATTGGTTATTCATCGTCAAGGTGATACTAACAATACAAGAATATTTAGTTGCTATACATTGATAAACAGAAGAAATGACAAATCATCTGAAATTCATAATTACTCGTAGTAAATTACCTTTTACAGTGGTGGCATTTTCTTTCCAGCGTCTGACAGCATCTTGTAAAAAAAGTGCCCGCCTGTTCTTCAACTTTCCAAAAAGCTCAATGACTTCGGTGTTGAAGTCTGGGATAGATTTTACTAGTTCGTTCTCTATTGATAGCATCGATAGAGCGTTGAGTCGTTCTTCGCTTATCGTGTTCCTCATATAAGTTTTCACACGCTTCAATGTAGAGAAACACCTTTCTGATTCAGATGTTGTCGTGGATGTTGTGATAATAATTTCAAGGAGTTTCGCCGTTTCACTGAAAATTTTTTTTACATTGTTTTGTTCCAAGGAATGCAACAGTGATGTTGCTGACGTTACACCACTTATGAAATCTTTGTGACCTTTGTGTCCGTGCAAAATACCGAGCTCTGTCTTCAGTTTATTTTGTTCTAAAATCGGATAATATTCGACTGCTGTATTTAATTTATCATTAGGAAAATGGCACACACATTCTTTTAACGACTCCGTATCAACCAGTTTGGCGGCAATTAGGTGGTCACTGCGTGAAAATCTTTCTTCAGCGTGGACAACTATTATATCACAAGCTTCCTTCATAACTCGTCTCAGGTCTGTTTGTGTAACTTTTCTTGGCTGAAGGGCCTATCGTGTTGTCTTTGTAAAGAGTTTCCAAGTCATCGGCCCTCTCACAGTTAATTGCTATTGCATTTTTGAAAGCTGCTATTGCAGAGTTCGCAGTTGTACTGTTTATACTTATCTTCTGTAGTTTTTTGTACAGCATATCCACTTCTGGTATAATGAGAAAGCAACAAAACTGTCCATCATTCAAAATATTATGTAGTCATATGACTCTCTAACTGAATCCCACCCTGATTCTTCCTGAAAATTTTCCATACACTCTCTTAACTCATCCAAGTTTTCATACACACTATTTACAGTTCTTCCTTTGAAATTCCACCGTGTTGCACTGGGTCTCGGCACCCTCCTCTTCACTGCTTCGGCAAGGTGAGCAGTACGCTTGGTGAAGCAGAAAAAAACGACGGGAACGCAGACAAATATGCAATAAATACATTCATCAATTCTTTGTGTGTCGTGGAACAAAGTTGCTGCAATATGAGGTTTAATTGGTGAACGTAACTGTGCACAAAATGTGCGAGAGGGAATTCTTCTTTATCAGTGCCTGTACACCGTTCAATCTACCCTTCATTACTGCTGCGCCGTCATACGTTTGAGCGATTAGTTTGTTTATGCACTTCACATTCATGAAGAACAGATATAATTGTTGCCAAACCTACAGCCGTTTTTTCTTTCACTTCTGAGTACTTCACGAAGCGCTAACACATAGTTCAATATTGTGACCAATTGTGATTTACAAGACACGTCAGTCGTTTCGTCAGCCTGAATTGAAACACAGTTAGCTCTTTCAATTTTACCCTTGATATGATCTCTATAATAGTATACATGCAAGCCAGTAGAGCATTCTGTATAGTTTTTGAAGTCCCCTTAATGCAGGCAAGTTACCATAATGATTTCTCAGTGCTAGATATTCCTCACATAACATTTCAAATTTTGACCGGAATGCTCCCGGCTTTAAATATTCATATGACTCGTCATGTCCTCGGATACCTACTTCACACGAACCACACAGTTTTAGCTCTGAAACAGTCTTTGATAAAACGTACCTGTTCTTATCAACTTCTTGGTTATGACGTTGAAGTTCACGTTGGTATGTTGTATCCAACTTTTCAATGGTATTTGATTTTCCAAGAAGTTGCAGTTTGCATATGAGATACTGAGCTTTCGTGTTTTGTGAGTCTTTCAGACAAATGCTTTAAGTCTCTGTACCCTGAATTCGTGCACATAGTATCACCACCAAAAAGCAAACACGGAAAACAGTACAGACTTTTCATGGACACGCTGGCAGTCAACCACGTTTTTCTGCTAAACCATTCGCGCTGAAATGTCAACTTGCCTTTAGGTTTGTCCAATTCGCTTTTACTGTTGACAAGAACAAAGTCAACAGGTTGATGTGTTCCTAAATGTTTCACTTCCAATTTTTGTCCGAAAGTCATTGCACTGAACTTGTTTTTCAATAAAAAAATCGACTTCGTTCATCGTAATAATGAGGGTTTATTCACACAATTATGCTATAAACACTCGCTTCACTAGTTAAATCACATGACAAGCTCTTCGACGAGAGAGAGAGAGAGAGAGAGAGAGATAGTAACACCTCTAAGTACCTAGAAATGGTACTTCGTCCTGAGAGAGAGAGGGGGGGAGGGAGGGAGGAGGGACAGAACACCTCCTAGTACCTAGAAATGGTACTTAGTCCACATGCCTCTCTCTGCGAGCGAAGGGATAGCCAGCGGTATCCCCACTGAGGTATTCTGCGCATGCGCATTTATGCATACTTCATGGGTGCTGAGGAGTCTTGATTGGTGAAACGCAAACAACGTCGCCCAAATCTTTGCATTCTTGGGGATGGCTCTCAGGCATCCCCGTCATGTCAGCCCTTCAGGTAAGCTCGGGAAGACGACGAGCGCGTGTGAAGGAGGGAGAGGGAGGATAGGCAGGGAGAGAGAAAGCGACCTTGAGGAGGCTTCAAAACAGGCAGACAGCGTTTATAATCAGTTATAATATATATCTATGGAGACGTGTTACATGTCGCAGTTAAGATGAAAAAGAATGATTTTTGGCTTTTCAAGTTTTGGTGGGGATGGACCCAACTATCCCCAAGGTAAGAGCCGCCCCTGCTCGTGAATTTGTTACGTATTTGGATTTTTTTAAAATCGCGAAATAGGTATGATGCCATTATATTTAATGCCAGTTGAAAGGTTAAAATTTCTCGAAAAACATTAAAATACTTTTCACGTTTTACTAAATTTCGTGTGTTAGTAGATATAATGTTATGTTATGTGTCATCATAGGTTTACGTCGTACTTTATAATCAATGGCATAATAATGTATAAAAAAGACAATTTCATTTTCCGCGAATTTTCCGGAATTTCTAAATTCCCTGGCAATCGGCTCGCGTCCAAGTTTTCGAATATCCGATTTCATGGCTTAGATCGCCCTGTTTCAGCAATAGCTATAAGCATCATTAAGAACATATCTTATATACAAGGACATTCAGGGGGGGGGATGTCCGTGGGGTCCGGACCCTCCCTTCTCCCCCAGTGTACAGACATTTGTGGAATCTGCGATAACCACACTACAAACTTGCTACGTTACCTCTTGCTACGCTGCCACTTGCTGCGTTGAGTTATGGGAACTAAAAACGTTTTAAAAGTTTATATTATTTGGACTTATATTTAACCAATTGCTAGAAATTGGTTCTCGGCATTTCTGGGTACGTGGATCTCACTAAAATTTATGTAAAAATTCGAATATTTTGTGAGTTACGATTATGGTGACATCATCCGTGGATTTTAGTTCGTATCCGGATAAATAAATTATTTTCAAATTATCACGTCATCATATGTATATGTCGTTGGCTGAAATAAAATAGATTATAATGCAGTCTAAGCATTAAATCAATGCTGTTGGAGTATGGATAATCAATTCCTATTTAAAGGCATTGGAGTCGTTGCTATGGTAGTTAATATTTTCCGACTGTAGTCTCTCCTTCGATCCGACTGCTGTTGAGTTAGTCTCGAGTTTCGTCTTCGAGTTCGTTCCCTGGCCTATCGTCTTCGACATTCTTCTGGTGTCTCCTCAATATTGTCCTCCATTTTAACATCACTTTACTCATTAATTGATAACTAATATTTAACTTAAAATCTCGTACTTATTATTCTTATAAATAATTTATTCATAACTTAAATATAAAATATTATTGAAATTTCTAACAAAGTACATGCATAACATAAATTTTAATGCTTAGTCATAGAAAACCGTTGTACATTATCTAAGAAATTTCTGTATAAATTTGTTTTGTAATTTTTAAATTGTAATTTATAAGTATGCATAAAAAATTCAATAACAGGATAAGAAAAATTAAATTAAATATTATAAAATTTAATAAAAAAATTGGGGATTTAAAATATCTTTATACACAACATTCACGGTGAAAACGGCTGCCATTTTTAGGCTGGTTTCCAAAGAAAACATAGCCTTATGAAATGGTCCTGTCTGTGTGTGTGTGTCCCCTACTAACAACTTTTGAACCAATGGACCGATTTTCATGAAACTTGGTATGAGGCTCGTGCTGCCAGGGCCCACCTCTGGGCTATATTTTATTTGGTGAAGATTGAGGTCCCGGGTTAGATTCCAGGCAAGTTTTTATCCTACTTGTTTTACATAAGAAAACACAAATCCATCATGCAGAGATGTCTTCTTTAATGCTTTAAAATATCTTAAAACTATGACATTGGAGCGAGGTTTATACTGTT
The DNA here is from genome assembly GCA_028673005.1 of Tanypteryx hageni. NCBI lineage: Eukaryota > Metazoa > Arthropoda > Insecta > Odonata > Petaluridae > Tanypteryx > Tanypteryx hageni. The sequence continues at coordinate 119,749,464 of CM054112.1, forward strand.
ATAAGGGAAAAAGAATGTAGACTCTAATTCCTATCGCAAAATGTCGATAATTGTTCTTATTTTTTTGAATTTCTACTAAAACAGCGTTTTTGCGTTTTAAATCGCATTTTATTGGGTTGTTGCCATGGAGACGATTATTACCGAACTCGTCTTGAGCATAGACGAGTGAAAAAATGGGTTATTTCTTTTCCATTCGACTACTTTTCAGCAATGGACAGTTGATACAGACATATTAACGTATAAACAGTAACATTAATTAAATTCGTTTATTAAAAAAATACAAGAAAAATGTCAGAAAGAGGTTTTGACATTGTTTTTAGTATAAGTTAATGTCCAAAACTCCTTAAGCCATAACAATGTTGACAAACCGATGCATTTCGCCCACTAAGTGGGCATCTTCAGAGTGACTGGTTCTGGCAGTGACACAAGTCGCTTGTGGTAACTGCCAGAACCAGTCGCCCTGAAGATGCCCACTTAGCGGGCGATATGAATCGGTTTGTCAACATTGTTATGGCATAAGGAGTTTTGGACATTAACTTATTTTGAATGAGCCATAAGTGAATTGAGCTTTAACCAACTTCATTGTTTTTAGTATTTTAAACCTGATAACGCTCTATTAATTTGTTTTCCCAATTATTCACTATTATTGATAAACTATGAACTACAAGTAGTATTTATGGTATTAGAATTCCTTGGAATGACTAACACATACTGAAACACTTCCCTGTCAATATACATAAGTAATCAATTCGGGACGTCGACTTTGGGAAACCAGCCTGCATTAGTCATGGTTTGGATTTCTTGTTCAATTTGCCTTGTAATTGTGAATTTTTAACGTAAACACGATTTTTTTCGATTTCTGGTGTGAGATAGTGCAACATATAATTGGCCATGAGCGAAAACTAGCTCATCCAGAAAAAGGCCTATATGAGAAAACTTTGACCTTGAGCCGTATTTATTTGTCATACAAAAAGCTGGAATGATGGAAAATTGGCGTCCTTTTATTTACATCCTCTCCCTCCCTCCTTCCTTATTTCAATGCATCTATCTCCCTCTCTCTGGATGACACGTTGAATGCTTGATGGCTCATATTAATGAACTCATTACGTACGTATACATTACTCATATGAGAATTGAGACAATATGGGGCCTCAATTTCGACAGTGGTATGGTTGTCAAGGAAAATCCTCATCAAATCGCTAAATTTTGCCAAAATCTAAACGTTAAATTTCAGCGTTTGCGGACTAGGGGGGACAGTCGGCGATTAGAATAAGAAACATTGTTTATTTTACTATAAAATAATTCCGGTTTGAAGATTGAGGGTTGATTTTTTTATGAGCAAAAGAAGGAAAGCTTGCACATCGCTAAATTGAGTGTTACCTTTTGGGAAATAGAAAATATCCACTGGAGTCGAACTGGGATCTTTTGTTTTTTTCGTAAATGGCTTCTCCTACAAGAATCAAACATTCCTACGAAATTTCATTCTTCTACGTCCACGTAAAGTTTGTTAAAAACAGCATTACAGTCAGTCATACATAGTTCTCGATTTTTCCGCTCTTTTATAACAGTTTTTAAGGGCGGCGCCACTGTCGAGCGTGACCTGATTTCTTAGCTCATTATTTAAAGATATTTAATACAACAGAATATTACAGATTGGAGATGTCTAAATTATGTCTTGAAACACGTTGAAAAGTAAACGATCTTTAGTATACAGGTATTTTGAATAGTTTGTTTCCCATGAAGCCCTATTTGGTTCATCCGGTCCAAATACGTCATTTAGTTTTGAGTTAATTCATTGGACCTATATAAAAATATTGGCTGAAATCGGTGCAGCAAATTCTATACAAATACATATACAAAGAAAAGTTATTTTTCCTTGATTTGTGGTAGCCCTGATTTTTAGATTCGTTCTAAACATGTTCATTTTGATTTGCCCTTCTATACTCGCCTTACATATATACCAAATTTATTTGAAATCGATTCAGCCAATACCTTCCAAATTCATAGTTACAGAAAAATTCTAACCTTGATATTGTAGTAGCCCTGTTTAGTCGACCCGGTTGAAATATGCTATTTTGGTCAGTTGTTTATATGAAAATTATATATGCCATAATTGTTTAAAATCCATGCGGTCAAATCTTTAGAAATACGGGTATAATATATTATTTTACTTGTTGTTGTAGCCCTACTCTTTAAACATCTTGGTTTCATTAAGATATGTTGTTCCAATATTATGCAAAATTAAGTTGAACTCCGTTCAGCCAATTCCTCCCAATTTCATAACTACCGATAGAGATTGATTTGTAATTGTGACACCTCTGTTTGGATAATCCAGTCAAAATATGCTATTATCGTTTTGTATATGTGTGTACATTTCAAATATTAAATTTGGTTAAAGTTGATGCTGTCAGATCAACGCAAATATGTGTAAAATGAATTTTTATTATTCCTTATATTGTGACAGCCCGGCTTTCTATATCTATACTAAATATCTTGATTTAGTTTTTTATGTTGCACAACTCTTTCATACAAAATTTCGTTGAAATCGGTTTGACCAATTCATTCCAAATTCATAATCACCGAAAAGTTTTATTTTACATTTTGTGGCACTCCTGCTTACTCGATCCGGTCCATATATCCCATTTAGATCATGTATTTATGCGAAGATTCAATGTTCCAAATTCGGTTGAAATCGGTTCAGTCAATTCTTCCCTGATATATGCGTACGGCCGGACGGACGGATAAAACGAAGATAATTGTGCAGTGACGAAAAGCATTAACAAATAGGGATGTACACTGATTTCCTGTGGCGCAGAAGTGATTTTCGTAAAATTCGCCGTAGTATAATCGTATATGTACTAATGTATTTGTTTTGAAATCAGATAAATATTTTTCCCTATATTGCGGTAATCCTGCATTTTAGATTCGTTCCAAACATTCATTTCCCTTTGGCATTCTATATTCGCCCTACAAACGAAATTTTTTTGAAATCCATTCAGATAACACCTTCTAAATCCAAAGTTACTGATAATTCTAACCTTTATATTGCGGCAGCCCTATTTAATCGACCCGGTTTAAATATGCTATTTTGGTTATTTATTTATATGAAAGTTATATCTATACTATATTGACGCTTCTCACTTATGATAGATGATTAAGATATCATATATACGAGACGTTCCTTACAGAGGAGGATATAGCAATATAGGAGGATACTAATGTCCAGCCCAAACTACAATAGCTAGAGAGCTGAAAGTTTCTGTGCTTATAGATGTTGTAGAGAAACTTCCAGAAAAATGGGACTACTTACCTAAGTGACATGAGTTCGACACCAGAAATTCCGAAATTTGCGTTTTTTCTCATAGGAAAAGCATTGTGCCATTTTTGTAAATTAATTTCGGGAACTTGCCTATAAGCTGGATCAATGAAATTTTGAGTGTTGCTAAAAGGCTGCAACACCTATGAGGAATTGTTATCGGTTTTGCTTACAATTCTCTGGGTTCGATTCCAGATGCTCCGGAAAATCTCCCATAAGTTAGCATGGGAAAAAGTTAGTCCAGTCTGTAAACGAATCTAAGAAGTTTAGGGAGCTGTAATTTAGCAGGATTAAAGGATTTAGCTCACAATTAACCAGAAAAATCTAAATTATCAAAATTGTTTACATTTAGGGGCTATTTTTACTCGATTTGTATATTAAAAATTAATAATTTTTATCTCGAAAACAATCAGTCGTAGATACGAACTTCTACAAATATTTTGTAGCAAATTCTATATAGAAAAAATAAAAATTTTGAAACTACAACAATTTGGCCTCTAAAAATTCGCAAATGTTTGAACAAATTTTTAAAGTTTATGTATTTCCGAATGTGTTATTAAGCTGAAATTTTTTAAATACAGAATTTGTAAAAAAACGAAATAGGGATTATAGAAATTTTGATATTTTAATTTCTTTTACTGTTAAAAATTCATAAAATTTAAACAAATAGATAAATGTTTAAGTGCTATAGAGCGAACTATGGATCTGAAATTTTAAAGCAATTTAGATCTTAGTGCAAAAGCACAAATAAACATTTGAATATCTCCATTAAGTTCTTATTGCGGCCGTTAAAACTTTTAAAATATTTTTAACAATTACATAAATATTATTTCACCTCTGGTGTGCTTTAACTTTAAAACATGGCAGAAATGTGTGACATTACTACCCCAAAATGGAAAAAGTATAATATTCTTAAAATTGCAAATTTTAGGTATTGTTTTACTCCAATAATGTTCCATAAGTAAAGAAAGCCGACCGGTGCAGACGTTAAATCTTTTGAATTAAAAAATATTTCAAATAATGGTGTTTTTTAAAAATTTAATGTTTTTTCCAAGTGAGATGAAATGCTTGCAGAATGCAAGCACCTTCTACTAGAATACCATATTGGGTTAAAATCCATGCTGTATGTGTAAAATAAATATTATTTTACTTTTTACCGTTTTTCCGCTCCCTCATTCTCCCCTCTCCCGTTCTCCCCCTCTCCCGTTCTCCCCCTCTCCCATTCTCCATCTCCCCCATTCTTCCCTCTCCCGATCTCCCATCCCCCATTCTCCCCTCTTCATTTATCCCTTCCTCCCCATTCACCACTTCCTCCATTATCCCCTCCACCATTCTCCCCTCCACCATTCTCCCCTCCACCATTCTCCCCCTCTCCCGTTCTCCCCCTCTCCCGTTCTCCCCTCCCAAGTTCTCTCCCTCCCCCGTCTCCCTCATTCTGCCTCTTTCCCATTCTCCCCTCCCCATTAACCCCTTCTTCCAGTCTCCCCCTCCCTCATTCTGCCTCTTTCCCATTCTCCCCTCCCCATTAGCCCCTTCTTCCAGTCTCCCCCTCCCCCATTCTCCCCTTCCCCATTCTCCCCCTCCCCCATTCTTCCCCTCCACATTCTTCCCCTCCCCCATTCTCTCCCTCCCTCACTCTCCCCCTCCCCCATTCTCCCCCTCCCCATTCTCCCCCTCCCCATTATTCCCCTCCTTATTCTCCCCTTCCCCCATTCTCCCCTTCCCCCATTCTCCCCTTAACCCATTCTCCCCCTCCCCCATTCTCCCCCTCCCCCATTCTCCCTCTTCTTCATTCTCCCCTTTCTTCTACTCCCCATTCTCTCCTGCCCATTCTGCCTTTCCTCCATTATGCCTCTCCCTCATTCTGCCTCTTTCCCATTCTATCCTCTCCATTCACCCCTTCTCCCAGTCTCCCTCTCCTCCATTTACCCCTTCCTCCATTCTTCCCCTCCCCATTCTTTCCCTCCTCCATTTCCCCTCACATTCTATCCCTTCCCCTTTCTCTATCTCTCTTCCCTCCTCACGATAACTGCGTCTGTAACTTACTTAAATATGCCAGTTTCTGATTGAAACGATTAATGACAACTAAATTAGGTTTCCAGCACTACTTTAGAAAAACCCCAATATATTTTTTTAGTTCAAACACCCTCTTGAAGTACTTTTTCTCGGAAAAGTAACCGAGATTCGCAATAATAAAGCAGATCATTTTGTTCTGCGTCCATACCATCACACAGCTTTGCAAACATTCTTATTTTTAACGGAGTATTTTTAATAGTATTCTATTCTTGCGATATCTTGGACAGTCCTTAGCTTCTCTTATATGTTTTTAGATGCAAGGACTTGTCTGTGAAGCGTAGAGTGGATACAGAGAGCACAGATGGTGCGTTCTGTCTCGCCAAGTCCTCATGTCTTGTGTCTCAACCAGACAGAGACTGAGCTCCGTCAGTGCACATTCCACAACTCTTCCCATTAATGTCACGTTCAATCAGAAGTCCGCCAATTACTTTGAAGAGTTCTATAGATGTGCTATCTTTCATAGATTCGCAAAACAGCAAGTCCTTAAACAGATGCGTTCCTGGCACCCATTCGTTCCCAGATATAACATGGAGTGAATGATGATAAATTCCAGTGCTTTCATATACATACTATAAGATACCGTAAGATAACACGTAAAAATCTGATGTGGCCACCACATGACTTTCTCCATGTCTGTAATATTTCAAAAAATTCCGATTAGGTTACATAATAATAAATATTTTAAGAACAGAAATAAAATCAAACCATAGCCTTCTGATATTGGATATAACAAAAAGGTCCAACAATTAAGAAAATAAAAAGGAGCGTTACTAAAACGTAACTAAGCACCAATTGTTAACAATAGTCTTTAGGTGGTGTGGTGGTGGCAGCTAAAAATATAAGATATCTCTTAAACAATGCATTATATGGAAAAATATTTTAAACAAAGGTTGTAGAAAATTAAATTTCCTACAACCTTTATTCCAATACATTTTTATATTTATCAAATGATAAAGCAAATATTTCAAAGAGTAAACACCCACTTCCGGTTAACCGAATTTTACCAAAAACTAATCAGTTCTTCTGACTTTTATAAAAATGTTAAATATAAAATTTCGTGTTGACCTAATTAATAGTTTTTGAGTTAGAGCACCCACAAAAAATCTATCACATACACACACTAACACACACACACACAGAGACATACTCGAGAAAATGGTCAAAACGTGTTCAGGGAATCTCAAAACGTGTATTTCCGTTGAAATCTCAAAGTCGATTTTTTTCATGAATACCATACTTTCCCCTATATTACGTATATGGAGAAAGTAAAAATCGATTTTTTTCCAAATTAAAATTAGATGGAATTGACCTATGATCTTCGAACCTGGACCATTTTTAAGTTAAATAAATGTCGTTTCTTATTCTTATTGTCATATTTCGTCTACCGATTGAAATCGATCAAGTTATGCGTTTAAATCATATTTATTGGAAACTTTTAAGCTTTTTAACGATATGTTGCCTTGCCGACCGTGTCATTGTTAAACCTCGAGATTGTATTGTTGTCTCAATCCTTATACTATAGGAAAGCTTTGAATGTTTTAATAAGAGAAAGACGAAGAAAGATAGGAGAGACACAGAGGGGAGAGAGAAGGAGTGAGAGAAAAGGAGAGAGAGATAGGGAGACACAATGTGGGAGAGGGAGAGATAGATAGATAATGGTCATTATTGGGGCGAGATTGATACTAGGAAGTGTATTTTTCCAGAGAATGAAACGGGGAGAGGGGGGAAAATGGTAGACAGTAGTTTTGGGAGAGAGGAAGAGAGAAAAGGAGGAAAAATAGGCTGTACCTTCAATTTAATACTTAATCCACGCATACCCGTCATATTTGTCGGGAAATTACGCTAGTCATACTATAATGGAGCAAGTGAGAGTTTGTCTGTCCGGAATCTGATTGGCTTCCGAGGAGCGACAGCCCTGCCTCTGGCGACAAGGAATTTAACTATCTCATAATCGTAATTTTAAAATAAAAATTTTATTTGTTTCTGAATTGTACCAATTTCCTATGAATTACTAAGTTATATGACTGGCTTAGAACACAATAAACAAAAAACGCCTTCTGTAATTTGCTCTGCAATTGTTCCCTCACTTTTTCAAACTTCAGAGCGAATCACGACTTTCCTGTTTGATTTTCTTGATAACGGCTAGTCCTACGACAAAAATGTAGTAAAAATATTTTATTTGACATGTTCAACAAGCTTTACTTGAAAACGTTTTCGGTACGACTAATAATTTACGAGATATGAGGAAAAGGTATTTTTTGCTTCTTATAAAGTGGTATCAATGATTGGATTATATAAACCATTTATACCATTTTCTTATTGTCTTTGGCCATAAGTTATAAATGCCAAGTTTCATGAAAATCCGTTCAATGTAAGCCAAGTACGAACATAAGTACGAACATGCGTATGGACTGACAGAACGAAGCTAATACGCACTTTCTTTGGAAACGAAACCCGCCAAAAATGTTATTATTAATAGTTTACGTGTTTGATTAATTGGGAGGCATGCCTTTAAAACAATCTTTCTGCCATTGCATGTAGGAGGAAATGGAAGATCGACCTCGTGTTTCGACACTTCTCAACTCCCTAGCCAACTACAGCAACACCATTCCGGCACCTACGGATCCTGACGCGGCCTCTTCCGGAAAGGCAGCACCGCCAGCTGGAGGTGCAAGGATGGGAACCCTGATAGGTATGTGTGAAGGGAAAAAATATACAGGGTATACCCAAATTTTCTTTACAGCTTTAATCTGAAAATAAAAAATACTGAAACGATCTATCATACAGAATTTGCGCCATCTGTTAGAGAAACGCATAAAGTTTAATTGGGGAAAACGGTGTTAGGTGTACCATAACGGGGTGAATCTTATGAACTTCAGTCGTGATGGCGTCGCCATAGGAGAAGGCGTAGTGCGTGGAGCGGTTTGTGATAACAGAATCGGATACGCTGGTCCAAAAGACAATGTATCATAGGCTGCCGCCTTCAAGGCCATCGATACGTGCGTGGTATGAACAAGGTGAGCGAACAGAACGTAAGAATTTATGGGTCAGAACTTCCACACGCTGTGCAGGAACACATTAGAGACCGTCCAAAAGTGAATGTTTGATGTGGGCTGTTTCATGATTGATTTTGACCTTTTTCTATGTCGATAAAAGAGTGACATCCGTCAATTATCTGGATATGCTCGAGTGCTACGTCTATCTGCTGTTAGAGGAACTGCAGCAGTGCTCGAAATGATAAATACTGCGAAACGGAACGCTTGTTCTGGTAGTGGAACCGAAGGCAGTAGTCAGGGAATTCGCATACCGAAATAAATGAAAATCATAAAACAGCATCTGTGCGTGTGTATGCTCTGCTCAACTATTTTCCAGTGAGACTATAGATAACGATATTCCGCACAATCTTTGCGCTGTTGCAGCTAGTATTGAAATATATATAGATAGCCGGATAATACACACATACATACATATATGCCACCCTCATCACAACCTTTTCTTTTTCTTAAGTATATATATATATATATATATTGCAACGGGACGCACCTCACATGGGGCGCCAAAATGTAACAGATCGGGCCCCATATTGTGCGCCAAAATGTAGCGGATTGTATTTGTTATATTAGATAACCTTGGCTAAATTACTCAAGCTCGAATTTAAACGAACAGCACTCCTGAATCATTTACAATTTGTAACTAATTACAATATCTCACAACTCGTATTCGGCACTCAATTCAGATGTGGACAAAAATATAATACAATTACACTTTTCTACCATACAATCTGCAGTAAAATCTCGCATGGTTTACTTCTCGTCGGTGTCGACTCCTCCAGGTGGTGTTTTCATTCTTGGTGAAACTTCACTAAAGCTGACTTCTTCGTCCTCGATTTCTCACTGATTCCCCCTTGGACTGCTACTGAGTCCGCAGCTTATGATCGCCCGACCTTTCTTCTCAGCCACTCCTTTCCACTTCACTTTACACTCGCCTCCCGTCATGCCCTCGTATGGGAGAAAACACTTGAAACACTAGAAACATTAAAATCGCACTCGCGCGATTCACTGACCATTAGAAAACCAAAATTGTATTTGGGCGACAATTGCTACAGTATCATTATATATAGACTTTCCTTACAGAGGAGGATATAACTAGGCTTGGTAGGATTAAATCGCAAAACGTCGATTTTTTAAAATTTCAAAATCGACGAAAATAAATAGTTCCTCGATAAGCGTCGATTTTTCAACAAGATGGAAAAGTAGAGGTCCAAAAACCTACTCTGAATTATAATATTTGAGTCGTTTCGTTTACTTTTTTCGCACTATTATTTTCTACCTACGATTTCGTTCCTTTTCTAGGCTTGCACTGAAATAAGGGCATTTTCTTACACTCAAATGTCTTTTTGAAAATCTCACGCTTCTACTCTGGACAATCAGGTAACCGCAAGGCCTTAGGGTGGGTAGTTTTGAGAACACGTGTTTCTTAGCCCTTTTGAGGTTTTTGAGATTATATTTGCCGACCTAATGGTGGGATATTCCACGAGCCTTTCTATACAGATAAGGTCATGGATATACCCTGCTGAGAAGGTCTCGACCCCTGTTAAACAACGTTCGGAAGAAAGGAATTTCGGTGGTCGTTTGAAGCTAATCGTTTTCTACCCCTTCCACTCATCAACCCCGTGGAGTGTATTCCGGAAACAAATGTTTCTCGATTCTTTCTAGGGTTTTTCCTATAGATGACCTTGTTGTGTGCACTTTCACCCGTTCTCCCTATGCACAATTCTATCTTTTGGCAGTCTTTTTCTTAAAGTTATCCAGGAAGGATCGTTCCTCTCTCGTGCTTTTGGCTCCTTTGTCTTTTGCTACAGGTTAGGAAATTTCAATTTATATATAATGGTTTAAAAAAGGTGCAGGTAAATTAGCAATCGTTACAAAAAATTGAAGAGGGATTAAATATTAATATTTATTTGCTATTTTTTGAATAATATTTTGCCTATTGGAAAAACACATTTTAATCAGGATTCGAGCGCTCAGTAATAGTCTAATTTTTCTCACTACATATTTTAAGTTAAATAAAGAGAATATGAAGTGCAGTGATGAAATATATCAAATGATACAAAGTATTAGATAGTTTTTTATGACGTCTAAAATATTATTGTGATAATTATATTGTTAATGTTTTTTCCTTAATTGGCATCGACGAATGTCTAAAAGCCTTTACGCTGAACTCGCAAATTATTTTTTTAAGAATGTTTCTCGACAAAAGCAACATCATATTGTTCGGATTTCATAAATTAATCGTTTTCTAGTTTTCATTATAAAATTTAAAGAGGTAAATCATAATTTACTATATACATTCGCGATATAATATATTTGTCAACGACACGATAAGAATTATACGAAATCAAAAATATCTAAATTTGGAAATACCAGCGTACTATATTTGAGATTAAAAATATACTATGTTTTAGTGTGATAAAACAACAATAATATTCTCGTGGCCGATATGTAAGGTGCTAATTTGGTTTAATCATCAAGATTCAGTTAGTAACACACTGTGTACCGGATTTAGATTCCCGTAGTACACTTAGCTCATGGATCAATTGTTTTAAGTCGGCCGTTATCCACGGGGCGCGAGGTTTAGAGACACGTGTGGTTTTGATGGGCGCGTATTTATCGAGTAAATGTAAAAGAAAAGTGTTAAGTGATTAAACTTTTGCGTCTATGTCGTCAGCATATTCAATGATGTGACACGGCAATCATAATCAAGGTTTTTAAAATTTCGTTGAGAGATCTGGGTTAGCGGTCACTAATATATCAATCCACGTGGAAGAGTTTTTGGTGTTATTTGTTGGTGTTAATGGTAGTATGCTGAGGTTGTGCGATGTAAAAGAGTTTTTAAAAAAGATTGCATCGGAGGAGCTTGAGGTGAAATTGGCATTAAAGTCACCAGATACGATTGTGTGTTCATAATCGTGTCTTAAGACGGCGATGGTCTCGTCAATGTCAGATAGAAAACCAATTTTTGGAGGACGATAAATGATTCCTAACAGAATTTTTTTGAATTGACGGCTACTTCAAATAAGAGATATTCAGGTCTGCGGGAGTATTGTGCGTGGCTGGTGGCGATTACTTTGCAAGCAAGGTCTTTACGGATGTAGATTCCTACTCCGCCTCCTCCTTTCCCTATCCTATGATTGCGAAACAAGTTATAGCCGGGTATTTCTACAGAAGAGCACAAGTTTCAGCCAGGTCTCGAAAATGGTAATAGGGAGGGAGGGAGGGAGAGAGAGAGAGAGGAAGGGAAGGAGGAAGGGACGAAAGGAGGGAGGGAGGGACGAAAGGAGGGAGGGAGGGAGAGAGAGAGAGAGGAAGGGAAGGAGGAAGGGACGAAAGGAGGGAGGGAGGGACGAAAGGAGGGAGGGAGGGAGAGAGAGAGGGAGGGAGGGAGCGAGGGAGATGGGGAGAGAGGGAGGGAGGGAGAGAGGGAAGGAGGGAGAGAGAGAGGGAAGGAGGGAGAGAGGGAGAGGAGATTGATTGATTGATTTGGTCTTTATTTGGGGCGAGATTGAGACTAGGAAGTCCCATCTTCCACCTAAGGGAGGGGGGAGAGGAAGGGAGGGAGAGAGGAAGGTACGGAGAGAGGGAGTATTATTAAATATCTGTTATATGACGGGAAATACACAAGTATATAATAAATGCCTAATGGTGGGGTTTGTGTATAACGCTAAATGACGCATTTTAACTCGTTTTTGAAAAAACTTCACAATTAGGTGGAAGGTTGAAATTTCGCAGGAATGTTTCATTCACATATAAAAATTAAATGGCGAAATAAATACAAAAACGTCCAGGGTTCGTCTCCAGGGGGGCGATTTCCCTTTTCCGTAACTTAACGCGTAAAAACTACTTTTTAAAGTGCAGCCTTTTAATCTTTTTGAAATTCAAATTAGAAATAATGACATTAGATTGTTTATATATCTTGGTTACTTTATGTTTACCTAAAAATAACGATTAATTGTACGTGTTCTTATTTGAAGGATTAATAAAACAATACATTCATATTAGTTTATAGGTTTGTATATAATTTTGGGAAGCTTATATCTCGACCACTGTACAGACACAACCACAAAACTAGAAACCTATTTCCATTCTAGAAAGTAGGCTAAAAAGGAAGGGAGGAAAGAGATAAAGGGGGAGACGGAGGAAAAGAGGGAGAGCTATGGAGTGGGACAGGAGGGAATGAGAGAGGGAGGAGGTGGGAGAAAAGAGAGGCAGAGAGACAGACAGACAGACAAACGACTTTATTAGGGCGAAATTGAGACTATGTAGTCCCTTCTTACATTTAACCCTTTCGTCATATAAGTAATTACAATATTTACAAAATAGAGGAGTTAGTTACATACAGATTTTAACAAAATACAAATTAATTACAAGTTAATATATTTGTTAGTAGATAACAGAGCATTACCAAAGAATGTTAGTTTTGTGGGTCATAAAAAACTGTGTATCGGTTATGTTTTAACACAGAAAAATTCCCACTGCGGAAAACACCTACGAAGAGAAGAGAGGTGTAAAAAACCGCGAAAATTCCTAAATAGTTCAGGGGAAGGAAAAAAAATCAATAATATGAGAAACAGAGAAAAAAAACATTCATAAATACAAACATATGTACATACATTTATATCCATATGAGGGAGGGGGGTGAGAGGGGAACAGGGATTGTAGGGTAAGGTATGCCTGGGAGATTACATCGTCATTATGATACAGGAAAAATAAATAAAATAAAATTATAAATTTATGCCTAATAAGCGCATTCTTGTGACAACCTGAAAGAAAAGATAGTGTGGTTCAATGCATGGGAAGTGAGAGAAGATGCTTGTAATACAAGCGTTTAAAAGTGCTTAGAGATAGAGAGTTTTTTATTAACGTTGGAAGGCCATTTTAGAGTTTACAAGCAGTGACAGTAAAGGATTTGTTGTAAATTTCTGTTCTATGAAGTGGAGTTAGTAGTTTATCACATCCTCTGGTATTGCAATGGTGAACTGTATTAATGGTGACAAAATTAGATGAAAGATAACAAGGGATGTTGTTATTTAGAATTTGATACAATAGAGAGAGAAGGTGAAGGTTTCTTCGGGAATCAAGTTTTAGCCAGGAGAGTCGACGGAAGTATTCTGAGACATGGTCAGATTTTTTAAGATTAAATATGAATCTGATGCAGGCGTTATGAGAACGTTGTAGCTTAATGGCGAGTTCCTTTGATAAGTCCTGGTATACAACATCACAATAATCGAAGTGAGGAAAAATTAGGGAGGTCACTAGCTGCATTTTTAGTGACGAGGGAAGAATGTTAATGAGAGGCCTTAGAGTGTGTAAGGAGGAGTTTACCGTCTTGCAGATTTTTATTATATGATTATTCCAGGTGAGAGTTTCATTAATTAGAATCCCGAGATTTTTTACGATTTTGCAATAGGGTATAACTGAGCCGTTCAAAGACAGAGGAACTGATTCTGCAAGGTTTATAGATGCCAGTAGTTTCGGATAACCGATTAAAATGGCTTGAGATTTCAAGGGGTTTATGGTGAGAAAATTATCGTAGCTCCATTCTTGAAGTTGGGCTAAGTCATGATTTATGTTAGCTATGGAAAGAGATAAGTTATTGGGTTTTGTGTCTAAGTAGATTTGGAGATCATCGGCGTACAAATGATGCTTGGAGTAAGTTAAGTATTGAGAACAATCATTTATGAATAAAGAGAACAATAGAGGACCTAAAATTGAGCCCTGCGGTACGCCTTGGTTAACATTAAGCCGAGAGGTAGATGTAGATGACTTGCTGGGAACGGTTGCTAAGGTACGAAGAGAACCACTCTATTGAAGGTGAAGAGAATCTCATGCAGCGGAGTTTTGCTAGGAGTATGTCTTTATCTACTGAGTCAAACGCTTTACTAAAATCAAGCAATATTAGTACCGTGAGTTTTCTGTCATCCATGTGTCTCCGTATATCATCGGTTATTTTAATTAGCGCGGTGGTGGTGCTATGATACTTCCGAAAGCCAGATTGATGGGGGTCAAGTAGATGATTAATGTCGAGAAAATCTGCTACCTGTTCGTGTGCAAGTCGTTCCAGGGCTTTTGATAAAGTGGGAAGAAAGCTAATCGGTCGATAGTCATTGTTTGCGGTGAGAGATTTCTTAGGAATTGGGCGGACTAACGCGTGTTTCCATTGCGATGGGAATTTTCCCTGTAATAAAGAGTGGTTGAAAATGTTAGTAAGTACGGGGAGTAATAGATGTATTAATTTGTTTATAATAATTATAGGAATACCATCAGCACCCTGGGCTGTAGTTTTGATTCTGCGTATTGCTGAAAGTACGTTAAATTGCGAAACAGCTTTAAAGTGGAATTGTGGAGAACCGGATGACTCGTTCGCTTTTGCAGTAAGACTACTAATTACTTTGCGTTTTCGTTCTATGTCGATTGTTGTTGGATTCGTCGAGAAGAGGGAGGGAGAGAGAGAGGACAGGAAAGAGAGAAGAAGGGGGTAGACAGAGGGAAGGAGAGGGGGACGGCGAGAGAGAAGGAATATTATTATTTATTTATTATTACTTCATTTTTGACAAGGGGCTCATCCAGTGGCGAATTTAGGGGGGAGGGGTCGCACTTGGCGCGCGCCGGGGGCCCCGTGAAGTATGGGACCCCGTGAAATATGGGGCCCCGTGACGTCTGGCAGTGCTTCTCAACATGGATTACGCGGAACCCCAGGGTTCCGCGAAAGATTGGGTTTCTGTGTGGATGCGCGAAAATGGGGGAAAAGGCAAGATTTCCCTACCGCTAAGTTACCCTAAATCTTGAATTCCTCCCTCACACTCATTTTCAGTGGCGGATTTAAGGGGGGTCGGTCTTGAGGTGTGACGGGCTCCTTGAAGTAAGGAGACCGAAAAAATGTTTGTGTATATAATCTCAGAAACATTAAATGTCTTTATTTTAAAACCAGTGGAACCTCTCTATGATTCCATATAAAAACGATTGTTAAGAGGTGTCACAAAAGAGGGTAGTCGTTAGGAGCGTTTTCACTATATATTTAGATTGCGGAGCCCCCGACTGCTTAGCGCCAGGGGCCCCCAAATGCTTAACGCCAGGGCCCCACAAATATTTAGCGCCAGGGGCCCCAGGAGGCGTAAATCCGCCACTGGGCTCATCATTGGAGGAGACAGGAATGTGGAAGAAATTCTCCCGAATCTCCATTTTGGAAAATTTTATACCGGCTCTTACTCAATTGTTACAGCTGTTATTATTCATTTCTAAGTTCCCTGTATAATGTCAACGGGCAATTGCACTAGAAAAATAAACTAATTTTGTGTTTATCCATAATAATGAATTACGATTACTTATGATGTATGGTTTCAGTAGGATTACCAGTCTTACGACGGGATTTTCAACTATATAGTAACTTAACCACTCATATGACGGTCT